>CM053582.1:422507195-422535682 GCA_028627135.1 Pseudochirops cupreus
CCCCCCACTCTGCCCTCCCCTCCATCACCCCACCTCTCATCCCCCTTCCCCCTACTCTTCTGTGTGGCAAGATGCCCAGTTTAGAGTTTATGTCATTCCGAGAAGGATGGAATATTACAGGCAGTAGACTTCCAGTTATGGCATTGATATGAAGGGTTTCAGTTAAACACAGTTCCCATTAAGGCTATCTTAAGAACAATAAGAAAATGCTATATTTTTAAAAAATCAAGATATGAAAGAGATGAATTAAAAAAGTAACTCTCACCAAAACAAAAAAAAAAGACAAAATAACAAAGAACTTCACAATTGGTCTAGATCCTCATAGGCCCTTCTTCCCAGCAGTGCTGAGGAGGAATATAGATGTCCCTACCTCTTGGCTTATATCAGTTTGTGTTCTGAGTCAGGGCCTAGGGGAAAATGGTAGAATTTATGATTTCTTTGTTTACCATTCATTCTGGCCTGCGTTTCCTATTAGGATTGTTTAGAGGGGAAAATCCCAAGAAACTGTTTCCAGATGGGTTTGCCAGTTGCCCTACTCCAGGCCAAAGAGTGAGAGCTCTGAATATCTGTTAACAGCCCTCCATTCCTCTGCTGGGCCCTTGAAGATAGAACAGTAGAGCCAAGTGAAATTCAGAAGGAATGGTATGTGAAGGGAAAGGGACCTTCACCAGTCATCTTTAGTAGAGAGACTGAAGAATTAAGCAAACATAGGGAAATCCCTAATGCCAAAAAGAGCTACCATGAGTTGAAAGAACTGAAGGCCAAAACTCCAAAAGAAAAAAACTGGTAACAATTACACATAGGAGACCAGAAAAAATTGGTTGACCACAAGGACTCCAAAGACTGATGGAAAGCCTACTAAAAGAAATGAAGGAAGACATTTAGGAAGAGCTAAGTTAAATTAGAGTTCCTTAGGAAAAACTAAGAAGGGAAATAGTTTAGAATAGGATATGGAAAACCTTGTGAAAATAGTAGACAAGCTGAAAAGTAGAATGGAAGTAAAAATTGAAAAATTCAGCACTACAAGGACTATTATAACAACAACAACAACAACAATTAACATTTATGTAGTGCCTTAGAACAACGCCAAAACTAGGAAAATAGTTGAAAAACATTTGAGATATCTCCTTTCAAAAATAACTGGCATGGAAACTATTTTAAAATATATTAGGTTCCCCAAAAAGCATGGCAAAAGAAAAAATAAAACCTAAACATGATCTTCCAAAAAAGAAATTATAGAAGAAAATTACCCCAGGCTACTGGAGCCAGAAGATAAATTGAAGACAGAGTGAACTCTATGTGAAAGTAACTCCAAATTTAATATACGCAGAAATGTGTCTGCCAAACCCTAGATATTCTAGGACAAAGAAAAAATTCTACCAAATCAGAATTTCAAAGAATTATGAAGCAAATATCAGAAAGGAAAGAAAATACTGGAATATAATATACCAGAAGACCAATGAAAAAGGACTACACCCAAGAATAAGTTATCCTATAAAGCTGAACTTAATGCTACAGGAGAAAAAAAGCCCTTTAATAGAATCTGTGATTGGAAGTAGAGATTTTTCAAAAGAACATCCTTTCCTTTACTCAATCTAAGACCAAACTGAAATACTTCCTTCGGTTTATATAGCCTCTTTCATGAGAAAAACTTCAAAGGCTCCACTTTCTTTGAGTCCCATAACTGGGAAAGTACAGAAGCCAACTTGGCAAAGGACCTGGACAGATTAAACTCACACATTGAACTGAGAGCAGCCAATGCATAATTGGTCAAGACAGATCTCTGAATAGACCTGATATGGATGCTGGGCTGATTGTCCCACTTCAAGTATCTTTGTCTAGGGCTTCCGAATGGCCCATTGTCTGCTACCTAATCAACACAGCTGCATCGGCTGAGTAGGTGGGGAAATGAGTGGGAGCCATTCACCTCAGTTGGAGCATTCATTCATTAAATAAGCATTTATTAACCCTAGGGATTTGTTGAAAAGGCTGCTGAATTGCTCAGCTCATTTGTTGTTATTGTTGTTCAGTTGTGTTTAACTAATCTTGAACCCATGGACCATAGAGCACCAGGCTCTTCTATCCTCCACTGTCTACCAAAGTCTGTCCAAGTTCAATTGCTTCCATGACGTTATTCTAGCCACCTCATCCTCTGCCATCTCCTTCTCCTTTAGCCTTTAATCTTTCCCAACATCAGAGTCTTTTCCAATGAGTCCTATCTTCTCATTATGTGGACAAAGTATTTAAGCTTCAGTATTTGATCTTCCAATGAGTAGTCTCAACTAATTTCTTTAAGTATTGACTGATTTGATCTCCTTGCTGTGGAAGGGACTCTCAAAAGTCTTCTCTAGTACCGCAATTCAAAAGTGTTGATTCTGTAGCACTCAGCTTTCCTTAGTCCAACTCTCACAGCCATACATTGCTACTGGAAAAGCCATACCTTTGCCTATACAGACATTTGCCAGTAGTGTCTCTCCTTTTTAGTTTGCTCTCCAGATTGGCCACAGCTTTTCTTCCAAGGAGCAAGCATCTTTTAATTTCATGGTTGTATTCGCCATCTACAATGATATTTGAATGCAAGAATATAAAATCTAATACTGCTTCCATTTCTCCTCCCTCTATTTGCCAGGAAGTGATGGGATCAGTTGCCATGATCCTAGTTCTTTTTAATGTTAGTCTTCAAGCCAGATTTTATACTCTTTTCTTTCACCCTCATCATGAGGCTTCTTAATTCTTCTTCACTTTCTGCCATTAGAGTAATATCATCTGCATATCTGAAAGTGCTGATATTTCTCCTAGAAGCTTTAATATCTGATTTTGAATCATCCAGCCTGGCATTTCACATGCTGTACTCTGCATGTAAGTCAAATAAAAAAGGTGACAATAAATAGCCTTGTCATACTCCTTTCCCAATCTTAAACCAATCAGTTCCATGCCTGCTCTTGTTTCTTGACTCACATACAGGTTCCTCATGAGACAAGTAAGATGATGTGCTACTCCTATGTCTTTGAAGAATTGCCTCATTTTTTTGTGGTGCATACAGTCAAGGGCTTTAGTGTAGTCAATGAAAGAGAAGTAGATGTTTTTTTCTGGACCTCCCTTGCTTTCTCTATAATCCAGCAAATGTTGGCAATTTGGTAACTAGCTCCTCTGTGTTTTCAAAAACCAGCCTTGATTTCTGGTTATTTTTATTTCTTATATTGCTGAAGCCTAGCTTGGAGTATGTATCTTAAGCATACACAATCTGCTGGTAAATGAAATAAACACAATTGTTCAGTAATTTGAACATTCTTTGGAATTGCCCTTCTTGAGGCTTGGGGGATAAACTGATCTTTTCCAATCCAGTGGCCACTATCAAGTTTCCTAAATGTGCTGGCATGTTGAGTACAGCACTTTAACAGCATCATCTTTTAGTATTTTTAATAGATCAGTTGGAATTCCATCACCTCTGCTAGACTTATTGTTAGCAATGTTTCCTAAGGCCCACTTGACTTAATTTTACAGGATGTCTGGTTGTAGATCAGTAACCACACCATCATGGTTATCAGTGATGTTAATAGCTTTCTTGTATACTTCTTTGAATGTCCATTTTTTTTCCCTTGAAGGATTATACTCAGTTTTGCTCGGTAGGTGATTCTTGGTTTTAATCCTAGCTTCTTTGACCTCTGGAATATCACATTCTTAGCCCTCTGATCCCTTAATGTAGAAGCTACTAAATCTTGTGTTATCCTGATTGTGTTTCCACAATACTTGAATTGTTTCTTTCTGGCTGCTTGCAATATTTTTCTTTGACCTGGGAACTCTGGAATTTGGCTATAACATTCCTGCGAATTTTCCTTTTGGGATCTCTTTCAGGAGGTGATTGGTGGATTCTTTCAATTTCAATTTTACCCTCTGGTTCTAGAAGATCAGAGCAGTTTTCCATGATGATTTCTTGAAAGATGATGTCTAGGTTCTTTTTGACCATGAATTTCAGGTAGTCCAATAATGTTTTAATTATCTCTCCAGGACGTGTTTTCTAGGTCAGTTGTTTTTCCAATGAGATATTTCACATTGTTTTCTATTTTTTCATTCTTTTGGTTTTGTTTGATAATTTCTTGATTTGCATAAAGTCATTAGCTTCCATTTGCTCCAATCTCATTTTTAAGGAATTATTTTCTTCAGTGAGATTTTGGACATCCTTTTCCATTTGGCCAATTCAATTTTTTAAGGCGTTCTTCTCTTCATTGACTTTTTGGACCTCTTTTGCCATTTGGGTTAATCTATTTTTTAAGCTGTTATTTTCTTCAATTTGTTTTTGGGTCTCCTTTAGCAAGCTGTTGACTCATTGTTCATGATTTTCTTGAATCGCTCTCAATTCTCTTCCCAATTTTTCCTCTACTTCTCTTACTTGATTTTCAAAGTCCTTTTTGAGCTCTTCCATGGCCTGAGACCAATTCATATTTTTCTTGGAGCCTTTGGATGTAGGAGCTTTGACTTTGTAGCCTTCTTTTGGTTGTATGCCTTGATCTTCCTTGTCACCAAAGTAAGATTCTATAGTCTGATTTTTCCCCACCCTTTGTTCATTTTCCCAGCCAATTACTTGACAAAAATGGTAGTATAATTCTTCTATATATTTTTGTCCCTCTCTTCTTAGTATCTTCTACTTCTATTTAGTCTCTACCATTTTTGTGTGACATATTCCCTTGATATCTCTAATTTTCTTGGAGAGATCTTGTCTTTCCCATTTTACAGTTTTCTTCTATTTCTTTGCATTGCTCATTTAGGAAAATTTTATTCCTCTTTACTATTCTCTGGAATTCTTGATTCATTTGGGTATATCTTTCACTTTCCCCTTTGCTTTCTCTTTTCTACTTTCCTCAGCTATTTGTAAAGCCTCATCAAATAGTCATTTTGCTTTCTTGCTCTTCTTTTTCTTTGGGATGTTTTTTGTTGCTGCCTCCCATACAATATTGCAAACCTCTGACCATTATTCTTCAGGTACTCAGTCTACTAGATCTAATCCCTTAAATCTACTTATCACATCCACTTTATATTCATAAGGGAAATTTTTTAGGTAATACCTATATGGTTTGATGGTATTCCCAGCTTTCTTCAATTTAAGTCTGAATTTTTGCTGATGATCTGAGCCATAGTAAGCTTCAGGTGTTGTTCTAACTGACTACATAGAGATTCTCCACCTTTGGTTGCAAAAGTGGATTACCATCTGGTGATGTTCATGTGTAGAACCATCTTTTGGGTTGTTGAAAAATAGTGTTTACTATTACCAATAAATTATCATGACAAAACTCTATCAGTCTCTGCCTTACTTCATTGGAACATAGAATTGCATTATTATGTTGAGCATTTTGTCTTGGATCTGAACAGATACCATTCTATCATTTTTGAGATTATATGGCAGTATTGCTTTTCTTATACTTTTATTGGCTTTTATTGACTATGAGGGCTCTTCTAAGGAATTCTTGTTAATAGCAGTATATATCATGATCACCTGAATTAAATTAACCCATTCCCATCCATTTAAGTTCACTGACACTCAAGATGTTGATATTTAAACCTTCCATCTCCTGTTTAATCTCATTCAGTTTAGCTTTGTTTATAAATCTTACATTCCAGGTTCCTGCACAATATTGATCTTTGCAGCATAGAACTTTCCTTTCCTTACCAGACTCATCAACAAGTGTGCTTTCTTTTGGCATTGGTCAGTAGCTTCATTCTTCCTAGAGCTACTTGGAATTGTTCTGTGCTCTTCCCTTGTAATGTGTTGGACACTTTCTGATCTGAGGGCTCATATTCCAATGTCATATATTTTATCATTTTCATACTGTCCATGGAATTTTCTTGGCCAAGATACTTGAGTGATTTGCCATTTCCTTCCCCAGTGGATCACCTGGAACATCAGTTCCAGTCTGAACTCTTCACTATGACCTGTCCATTTTGGGTAACCCTGAATAATGCAGCTCATAGTTTCAATGGGCTATACAAGCCCTTTTCCATGACAAGGCAGTGATCAAAGAGGGATTTTTCTAATTTATTGATTTTTAACATTCTTTGTTTTTAAAATTTTGAGTTCCAGATTTTCTCCCTCCCTTCAGCCCCTCCCCCACCCACTGAGAAGAGAAGCAATATGATATGAATTATACATGTGAAATCATGCAACACATAAATTTTCATATTAGCTGTGTCACAAAAAAGCAAGAAAAATTAAAAAAGCGTTTGGGATGAAAAAACCTCATCCCTAATTTAATAAAAAAACCAAACACAGAGATCTCTTAAGATAAGAACAGGAGTTTATCTTCTTCCCTGGGAGAAGAGGGCAGTCTTCACCCTGACTTATCATGGAGGACAGGCCTGTTACAAAAGGCAGTGCAAGAATTTATGCCCTAATGCAGTCAAGCCCCCTTCCTGACTGTCTCCTCTCTCACTGGCTAAGAGGCAGACTTAAATCTTGGCATCAAAATCTTCCCCAAATGGGAAGTCACAGGGAAGCCCACCACTATCTCTCAGTGGCTGAGAAATAGGTTTACAAAGAACAAGAATTGCTGATTGACAGCAAGGGAAAGGGGGGAAGGGTCCCAAAGCAAGGGAGGAGGAGTGAGCCTGGAATGTCCCTGACTCCCACTGGCTGGGAGGAGAGGCCCACAGAGGTGGGAAAACAAAGGACTGAACTGCTGATTGACAGCAGCAATGGAGGAGGAAGAGGGAAGTTAGCAGTTCCAAACTGAGAAGTTTTCATTCTCCCCATAGAAAAGTGAGAAAGTTATATTTCAATTTGTACTTAGAGTTCACCAGTTCTCTCTTTGGAGATAGTATTTTTCATCATGAGGCCTTAGGGATTGTTCCATACCTTTTCAAAGGTTTCTTAAGCCCTGTCCCCACACTTGCCCCCCCTCCTTTATAATGTTGTTTTTTCTTACCTTTGCCTCTTGAAACCTATAACTCCCTATAGAACTCAGATCAAGTGCCAGCTCCTGCAAGAAAACTTTTCTGGATCCCCTAGGTTGTCAGTGTTCCCCTCCAATTACATTCAATTTTTTTTTATGTATCAAATATCTATTTATTTGTGTACTTGTTCAATCCCCCACCCTGATAGACTATCAGCTCTTTGAGAGTAGGAACCCTTTTATCTTTGTCTTTGAATCTCTCAGTACATGGCAAATACTTGCTGATTTGAATTGAATTAACTAGGAAGTAAGTTGTTGGGGCAGGATTTGAACTCAATTTTTCTGAAACCAAATGTGATGCTGTTGAGGTTCAGAGTTGTAAGAGTTGGTTCAGAGTTTTGAAAGAATTCAATCAGACCTTCTAACTTGAGCCAAAAGAAGCTTTATTAATGCAAAAGCATGCGGGCCTGAAACTTAGCAAGGAGCTAAACAAAGGCAATGATATAGGACAAGGACCAGACTTATACACACAGAAGTTTACACAGCCTGTAGGATGATGATGTAATTTTAGGGTTTCTAACAGGGGTTGGAGATTTAGGTACAGGATGAGGAAGGTGAATGACACAGAATGGGGAACACAGGATAAGGGGGACAAAAGCAATTCTTTTGGTACAAGTTGCACGGGATTTCAAGCTAAGGGGAAGGGGCATTAAGGCACCCTCAAGTTACAGGATGGGCTAAGAATAAACCTTGAACCCCGTCAGGGGGCCTGGGAAAATAACCCTTACTATTAACCCTTAGGGCACCTTTGTATCCACATCAATGTCCTTTCCCCTGTATACAACTGACATCATCACTTATATTTTTAAAGACATTGATTCTGTTCTTCCAAGTTTTCTCTTTTCAATCAATCAAAAATGTTTATTAAGCATCTACTATATGTCCATCAGCATGCCAGGAATAAAAGGGCAAAAATAAAAGTCATTGCTTTCAGGAAGTTTATATTTGATAATCATTAAATATCATATTTTGGCCAAAGTCTGAATTAATTAAACAGACTGCTTTGCCTAGCTTTAAAAAGTCCTTTTCCTGTGTCAGCAACTCCAAAGCATCCTGAGATCATAAATGGACCCTGCTTTGTCTTTGTTCTCTGAGTGAGCTTGGAGAATACCTCTCCTTATGTCAACAAAGCAGAAGAGGCTTACTTTATGGCCCTTAAGTATGAGACCCTTAACTCAAGGCATTAACTTGAGTAATGGGACTTTTTCTTATCTTAATATTTTCTGGACATATACTATGTTATGGAATGTTAATGGTAAAGAAAACAGATATCCTGGATCACAATTTCAATTGACACTATGTCAACTCTCTCGCTTTATTTATTATCTATTCAATTAAGAAAATTCCTTTCTCATACAATGATTAAACATTTATGGGGATCATAAATTTTTGTGACACAGCCACCTTGAATTGGGATGGTTCTAAAATGTATTTAAGGTTTCTCATCTTTGTGTTCAGTAGTCAGACTTATTTAGTCTGGCTCCTTGTACAAGTCTGCTACTTTTTAAGGGAATAAATACTGTGACTGTACAGTGCTATTTGTTTGTCTTCTTTAACCAAACTTTTAAATATGTTGACACATTCTATTGGAGTAAACAGCTTGATCATATATAGTATGAGGGCACACAAAACCTACACAGTTTAAGTGCAAGATAATTATAGGGAAAGGTTCAAGGATCAGGAAAGGTCTTATGTAGGAGGTAGCCCTTGAACTGAGCTCAAGGTTAAGGATTCTAAAAGGCAGAAATAGCAAATTTAAAAAGCAGCATCACTTTGCTGACAAAAGTCTCTGTAGGCAAAGCTACAGTTTTTCCAGTAGTTATGTATGTCTGGGGGAGTTGGATCGTAAGGAAAGCAGAACTGACACTTTTGAATTGTGGTGCTGGAGAAGACTTTTGGGTTCCTTGGACAGCAAGAAGATCAAACCAGTCAATACTTGGAGAAATTAATTCAGACTATTCATTGGAGTCAAATACTGAAACTGAAGCTTAAATACTTTGTCCATATAATGAGGAAGGATTCATTGGAAAAGACCCCAGTGTTGGGAAAGATCAAAGGCAAAAGGAGAAGAGGGATAGCAGAGGATGAAATGGCTAGATAGCATCAGGGAAGCAATGAACATGATCTTGGACAGACTTTGAGAGACAGTGAAGGATAGAAGTACCTGGGGTGCTATGGTGCATTAAGTCGCAAAGAGTTAAACATGACAGCACAGCAACAAAAAATTGCAAAGGAAAGCCATGGAAGCAGGAAATGGAACGTTGTGTCCCTACCAGGAACAAGAAACAGGCTAATTTGATTATAAATGCATGAGATGAGTAAATATGCAGATGAACAAATGCAAAGTATATACAAAGCATTTTTTCCCATAAGGAGAACGCTAAAAAACAGAAGAGATCCAGAAAAGCCTCAGGTGGGAAGTGGCTCCTGAATTGAGCCTTGAAGAACCATAAGAAGAGGCAATAAGGAAGGAGAGCACGTTAAGCTGCTCAGAGACAGAGATGGGAGTGAGCTCCTTAATGGCAGGGATTGTCATTTGCCTTTTTTTTTTTAATTCTCAGCATTTAGCATAGTACCTAGCACACAGTTAGTGCCAATGAATGAATGAATGAATGAACAATTGAATAAATATTATTTATTAATGAATGACTGAGATAGGATATCACATACATGATATAGAGTGTGGATCAGCTTATTTGCAACTTGCAGTGCATAAGAGGGAGAAATGTGAAATGTTTGTAAAAACAGGCTGAAGCTAGACTTGGATTGGCATTAATTTAATTCAGCCTAATCCAATAACCATTTATTAAGCACCTATTATGTGCTAGGCATTGTGCTAAACACTGGAGATACAAATAGGAAAGAGAAAGGCAGTCCCTGCCCTCAAGGAACTTACAGCCTAATGGAGGAAGAGAACACATAAAAAGAAGCTGGGAAGAGGAAGTTGGGGAGCTGAGAGTACCTGGCCTGGCAACTGAAGTCCAATTTCTGTATTCTTTAAAGGAAGGCCTTGGGAGGAGTGTAGTGCTTTAAAAACCAAACAGAGGAGTTTATGTTTTATCCTAGAGGCCACAGGGTGCCAATGAAGTTTCTTGAGCAGGAGAGTGTCTATGCTCTAAGAATACCCTTTTAGCAGCTGTTCACAGGCTGGGTTAGAGTAAGGAGAGACCAGAAGCAGCAAGAATTGTTAGGAAATTACTACAAAGTGCTCCAGGTTGTGGATAGTGATGTATCAATGAGGGTAGAGGGCATGTGAGTGAAAAGGAGAGGTGAGAAAGATGTGGAAGCAGAATGAACAAAACTTCATAACCTATTGGTTATTGGGGTTTCCAGTTGTGAGAAATGCTAGTAGTTTTGTTCCCACAAAGTTCTGGAGCAGCGGTTCTCAACCTGTGGGTTATGCTCAATTTGTAACAATGAAAATACATACTGCATATCAGATAGATTCATAACAGTAGCAAAATTGCAGTTATGAAGTAGCAACAAAAATAATTTTATGGTTGAGGGTCACCACAACACGAGGAACTGTATTAAAGGGTCGCGGCATTAGGAAGGTTGAGAACCACTGCTCTATAGGAGCAATGAACACTGCACAGAATGTGCAGGAAGGTATAAATCAGGGTAAAGGGAGGAAGGAAGCGAGGAATTCAATCATATAGCTGGAAGAAATCTGTAAGTTTCCTCCTGGAAGGGGCCTGAGCTAAGTTCGGCTCAGTCAGACCAGCTGGGGGTCAGGGATGGTCACCAATTTTTCATTAACATGCATGCTTAACTGGCGAATGCAATGGGCGGGTCAGAAAGATTGTACCCCAGAAGAGCTGGGACCAACCCCAGTTCTGAAGGGAAGAACAAAGCAGGAAATTCGAACAGAAGCAGCATAAAAGGGCTTGCACTTGTTTGATTCTTTGTGGTCTTTTCAGGAGGCTACCCTGAATTCAGGACAGAATAAATGTAAAATAAAGGTCATGAAAACCTTCCTGGATCTCCAACAAGTATTCTTTATTCCTAGACTGAGCACGTTTATAACACAACACTTTTTGGACTGTATCGTCTCCGTGTTTCTATTGTTGCTTCTGTTTGCTATATCTTTGTATTTATTCCTTTGTCTCTGCCTCCTTTTTCCCTTCCTTCTCTGTTTCAGTCTCTATGTCTCTAACCTTTATTTGTCTGTCTGTCTCTCAAACTCAGGAGAGAGATAACGGCTGCATTATATGCACAGAGAAAATAATGAGACTCATCTGAGCTTGTGAGACCACCAAGATATTTCATAAAGAAAAGCAAAGAGGGACAGCCAGATGGTGTAGTGAATAGAGAACCGGCCTGGAGTCAGCAGGACCTGAGTTCAAATTAGGCCTCAGACACTTAATACTTACTAGTCATGTGACCTTGGGCAAGTCACTTAACCCCAATTACCCTGCTTTCCACCCTCCAAAAAGCAAAAAAAAAGAAAGAAAAGAAGAGAAAAGAAAGGGGGGCTCAAGAAAGAGTCCTAGGTACATATATACTTAGGAGGCAGGACATTTATGATGATCCCACAAAGGAGAATGAGGAATAGCCAGAGAGGTAGAAGTATCAGGAAAGAGCAGTTGTCACAAAATCAGAGGAAGAAGAGAATATCCAGGAGGAGGAAATTGTCGACAGTTTGAAAAGCGCTCAACAAATCAGTCATTTTTGTTTATTCGTTTTTTCAAATAATTGGATGGCTGCTAGTGGCCCATACTGTGTCAGGGTCCCAAGGTCTCTGACTGAAGGAGTGCCATAACCTTTGACACAGGCACAACTGAGATATTAGTTGCGGGTTGGGGGTCAGGGATGGTCACCAACTTTTCATTAACATGCTTAACTGGCCTATGCAATGGGTGGGTCAGAAAGAGTGCACCCCAGAAGAGCTGGGACCAACCCCAGTTCTGAAGGGAAGAACAAAGCAGGAGATCCGAACAGAAGCATGACATGGTCAGAAGATGTTTAAAGTATCCTACCACGGAAAACCTTGTGTGCTGAGTTGTGTTGCAAGCTGCTCCAAGTCTTTGGCACAGAGAACATTAGATGGCTGGGTGAGGATGACTTTGTCACAAGACTTGCCCAGGAATGCACTTGGGAAGGAAGGAAATTAGCATTTATTTATTTGGAGGTGAAGAAACTGAGACAAACAGGGGTTAAGTGACTTGCCTGGGGTCACACAACTAGTAAGTGTCTGAGGCTCAAGCAGGTCTTAATGACTCCAGGCCCAGTGCTCTATCTACTGCAGCACCAGCTCTGTCACATACAGCTGTGGGGAACAGAAGCAGAAAGGGAAATTGATTTAAAAAACCAACCTTCTAGAACCACATGTCTCAGACATCCATGGGTCTCATTTGGTTCTTTATTTTCTTTCCTGCTAATACTCACACATCTCTGTTGCTAGAGCTTGATGGGCCAGGCTAAAACCGGCCTTGATGGTCAGGCTGTCCTTACTTTTAGATGCTGCCTACAAGTATCCTCACCTTGAGAGAGATTGTTGCTCTCATTAGAGAAATAGGTAGCAGATGAGACCTTCCTGCCTGACAACTACTGATTTCACTGTCTGTGAGAACATGACCTAATATAGCTACATAAGAACAACTCTAGAAGATGTGGGTTGGTATTCTTACTTTGTGACATGAATAGATTTTATTATTTTGTTGTGTCAAAGATTGTGGTTACAGGGCATGGATAGAAAAATTGTCGCAATATATAATCTTTGTTGTTTGATCTGTATAGACATATGTATTATTCATCACTTTAAGTTACTTCTATTCTGTCCTTTTTTTTCCTTCTAATTGTCTACTTTAGTCTTAGGGAAATTGTATTACTGTTGCTCACCAAGTATTCTACGAATTAAGTTGTGAGGTTGATGGAAAGGACCCAAATATGCTTTCAGTGAGCTTTAAAAAAAGAAGAATCAACATATCAATACTTTTATTCAATTATAAAAAGCAGTTATCTTATTCACCTGTGTCATACAGATACGCTGAAGATTACTTAACAATTGGCTCTTTGGAAAAAAATGTATATGCAACAAAAAGTTTAAAGCCCCTTCTGCCAACAGAACAACAAATTAAGCCTTTATCTGTAGCATTTCTGTCTTTCTGAGGTTTTAAATGCTCACACTGAAAGTTTAACAATTGGCTTTCACATACCTCTCACATGAGCTGACTCCAACATGCCCCCTTAGTCCACAGAACATTAAAGAAAAAGAATAAATAGCAAAATAGAGATTTCTCCCATTTCTATTTGAACTCCATGAGAAGATGACATGAATCACATGAGTGATTTAAAAAATAATAAAATTAACTCGATGTATATCCAAAACACATTAAATAGCTTCTTCATCTTAAGGAATCTTTCATAAGGATATGATCTGGCAAGTATAAAATTCTAATGTATGCCAAAGGAAGATAAATAGTGGAGGATTCAAGTTTAAATTCAGTTATCAAATTGAAACACTGGATGAAGGAGAAGGTAAAGGGAATAAGCATTTATATGGCACCTACTACATACCAGACCCTGTGCTAAATGCTTTACAAAAATTATCTCATTTAATTCTCAGAACAATCCTGCAAGGTAAATGGCTTTTTTAACCCCCATTTTACAGTTGAGAGAATGTGGCAAATAGAAGTTAAGTGGATTGCTCAGGCCACACAACCAGTAAGTGTGTGAAGTTACACTTGAATTTAGGTCTTCCTTATTTGAATTGTTTCTTTCTGACCACTTGTTAGTATTTTTTTCTTGACCTGATAGTTCTGAAATTTGACTACAGTGCTCCTTGGAATTTTTATTTTGGGATCTCTTTCCTGAGTTACTGGTGGATTCTTTCAATGCCTATTTTGCCCTCTGGTTCCAGGATATCAGGGCACTTTTCCTTGATAATTTCTTGAAAGATGTTGTCCAGGTCCTCCTTTTGATTATGGCTTTCAGGTAGTCCAATGATTCTGATATTGTCTCTGGATCTATTTTTCCAAGTTTTTCTCATGAGATATTTTACATTTTCCTCCTTTTTTTTTGTTCCTTTGAATTTGTTTGATTGATTCTTAATGTCTCATAGAGTCATTAGCTTCTACTTGCTCAATTCTAACTTTCAAAAAGTTGTTTTCCTCAATTAGTTTTTGTACTTTCTTTTTCATTGGGCCAATTGTACCCTTTGAGGAGTTGTTTTCTTTAGTGGATTTTTGTATTTCCTCTTCTATTTGGTCAATTCTACTTTTTAAGCAATCGTTTTCTTTTTCCAAGCTGTTGACTCTTTTTTCATTATTCTCTTGCATCACTCTCATTTCTTTCCCCAATTTTTCTTCTACCTCTCTTATATGATTTTAAGCTCCTTTTTGAGCTCTTCCATGTGTTTTTTTTTCTAGATTTGAGACTACTTCCCATTTTTCTTTGGGATTTTTCCCATAGGTATTATAAGACAGGGGACACAGGAACCACTGGAGGAGATGGAGCAGAAGCTTTTCTAGCAAGGGTTTTTAGCAGGTTCTTTCTTGATGTGGGCAGACAGGAAGACAGGAACAGAGACATGATAAGCAGTTAAATAAGCTTACTTTATTCTATTTTTCTCAATGGGGTTATTGATAATGGGAGCACCAACTCCTACAGCATCCCTTAATTACTCTTCTTGCAGGGCAGGCAAGAATATGGTAGGAGTTACAACTTCTACAGGTCCACTAAGTCTTGATGGGGGCCAGTCAAGACTAACACCCATTAATGAATCCTCCCAAGCCTTGATGGGGGCCAATCAAGGTGCACAGAGCATTCCAGCTTATGCATTCACCCCTACCCCTCAATAGAGGCTGGTTGAGGAAAGCACACATGTACGTTCCACTTGTGCACTCCTATCCCCCACTTACTGACCAGTGCCCACTCGATTTATAGGGTAACAGACAAAGAAGTCAATTTGCCAGTAAGTCTTACAAGTTTGCTTTAACTTTGGCAATATCATGATGATGTAGCACAGTGGATATTTACCAGCTCAACTCAAATGTTTACATTATATTAAGATTATAATGTGATGTGCAAGCGTGCTAGAGATGTACACAGGCCATAAGCCTGGGAACTAGAGATTGTAATAGCCATAGATCCTGGGGACTAGATCTTTAAAAGAATAACAAAAATCCATCTTACACATACTAAAATCCACCTTACATACACTAAAATCCACCTTACATACATGTGTTTTGACATTGTTGTCCTCTTCTGAGTTTATATCTTCATCTTCCCTGTCACCATAATAATTTTCTATGGTCAGATTCTTTTTTGTTGTTGTTGTTTGCTCATCTTTTTGGCCTTTTCCCTTTCTTTTAAATTTGAACTCTGTTCCCCATGGGGAAGGGACATTGTCTCAGGCCTCTTGTGTCAGGGGATGCAGGCACTTGTTATTTACCTGGCGCTACACTGATGTTGCCTTGAGACCCATGAGAGGCCCTTGTGTGGTGCTTTACAGAGGGGGTGTGGTGGCTGGCACTAAATGAGATTGCTTGTTCTTTATGCTTCATTCATTTACACAAGGATGTCTAAGACAATGGTCTAGAAGCTTACCTAGGACTGACCTATGGTCCTAGTGATGGTATCTGTCATATGCTGAAGTCAGTGGGGTGTTTTTGCATTTCCCTGGGCTATACTGAAGCTTATAGAGGTCTGACTATTGGTGGCTTCCTGCTTGCCCAGAGCTATGCTGAATCACTGCGGGGGCCCTGTGGCTGGCTGCTTGTTTGCTTGGGCACCAGTAGAGTTTTCTTTTTCCTGTTTGCATGGCACTATCCTGAAGCATATGGAGGTCTGGCTGCTGTAGGTTGCCTATTTGCCCAGGGCCATGGTGAAGCAAGTGATGGCTCTCAGTACTAGAGTTTGCCCATTCCACTGGCTATGCTGACGCTTATGGGGGTCCTGGTTTTGCCTGCTCCACCTCCCTGGGTATCAGTATCTACCACTGGTTTGCTGAGATGCTTCCTGTCCTGGCGTAGGATCCCCTTTTTCTTGAGTGAGACAGACCTTTCCTGCTAATATTCCAAGTTTCTTAAGACCCAAAGATTGTTTTACCCCATCTTTTCCCAGCTCCGCTATTCCAGGATTTGTTTTGGGGTGCTAATTTTATGGCTGTTTGGAGGTGAATGTGGAAGAATAATGGCAATTTACTGCTTATTCTACTTTCTTGGTCCCCAGAAAGCTAGTGAATCTCTACATTTTTTCATATTAGTTTTACCCAGTGTTCTAGCACGTCAAGACTTTTTTCAATGCTGACTTTGTAATTCAGTGTGCTATTTGCCTTGTGTTATGTATAATTTGGATAATCATGTTCTCTATTGTCTTTATCCAAGTTACTGATGAAAATGTTAAATTGTGCAAGGACAAGCATTTATCCTTGGCTTCCCATTCCATCAGCCATCCACTCCAGTTATATTCTTGTCACTTGCCCCTTTTCTGAAACCCATTAGACCTTGAGAGATGATGTACTGAGGGAATTAATTCATTCAATTTTAGAATTCCTGTCCTAGTATATTCAAATTTGCTTTCTTGCATTATAACCTCTAAATGAGATTGCTTGTTCCTTATGCTTCATTCATTTACACAAGGATGTCTAAGACAATGGGTCTAATTCCTTTCTT
Organism: Pseudochirops cupreus; assembly: GCA_028627135.1. NCBI lineage: Eukaryota > Metazoa > Chordata > Mammalia > Diprotodontia > Pseudocheiridae > Pseudochirops > Pseudochirops cupreus. The sequence continues at coordinate 422,523,757 of CM053582.1, forward strand.
GGATTTTGTCTCTTTTGAGTGTAACACCACCCTTTAGACTCATCCCCCCAATTTATACTGGTACTGGCAGTAGTCCTCAGAGACGCAGCTGCTACTACTTTCAGGATTATAGGGGGTAACCCTATGAGTGGCTATTCTCTTAATACTCATTCATAAGCCCTCACAAATAGCTTCCCCATAAAAATCAGTCAATAGACTCAATTCTTTATCAGAGAAAGTGTTTACTCAAATGTTTACTATTAAAAACAGTAGTTACAAAGCATTTTCCTCCAAACCAAGGGCACACTTTCCAACAAATACACAAAGAGAGATAATGATGGTGGAGGGAGGGGAGGGGAGAAGAGTGGGCATAAACTTAAAATATGTGGTAATGAATCATACATGTAGGGAACACCTATGGCCAAAGCAACTCACAACTCTAATAATGTAGGGTCTCAGTGTTCTTTCTCTCTCTGGAGGGTACCCTCGAAGGGAAATGTTATTTATTGGACATGGATGCATTGCTCTGATGACCAGCTAGGGTTGCTCTAACTTGGTTAGATGGTCCAGTCTCCTTCTGGCTAGGTCAAACAGGTCATTTGACTATTGAACTGGATCCTCATTGGATTTGTCTGCAGCTGGGATGGACTGAGAAGGTTACTTGACCATTGAACTTCTGCTGGACTGAGCTTGGCACCCTGCCCCTGAGTAGCTCTTGGTGGGTTAGACTATACTGTTTGCTGAGGTGGGGGGCTCTTCCTTTGCTGGCTGGGTTATTCTGCTAATCTCCCTGGGCTTTCTCTGATACACACACACACACACACACACACACACATTTGTACAAACATTCATATATACATATAAATACATACTGTGGAGAGAATTCTGATTTCTATAATAATCAATATGATATGTGTAATGAATATACTAATAGATTAGGTTTTGCAGAATTGCCTCTCCCAGGTTGTGAGTCAGACTCATAATGCAGCTTGAACCGATCAATCAAAAAACCTTGACAATGCTCACAATCACTGGCACCCTTCTGCCCGCGTACCTGAAGTGAAGTGAATCAAATAGGTAGAACCTGTTCCCGTCACAGAACTCTGGTTCTGTACTTTAGGGGATGTGGTCATAATCCCCAAAGACTTGACTCCAGAACTGTTATATTGTGGGACTTCTGAGTTTCTCATGCACACCCACTAAATGATTGTTTGTAATCCACCTTCCCCCCTCCTTCCCTAGCTGTGATTGAAGTGTGTAATCTGTGCTTTTACTTCAGCTAAGAGAACATTCCTCACTCTGAAACTGATTAATTAAATTACTTGATTACTGGCACTCCTTTGTGCATCTCTGAGCATTCTCAGGTTACAGACTGGCTCTGTAAAAATCCTGTTAACACTACATATACACACACATATATGTGTGTGTATGTATATATACACACATATATACATATGTGTGTATGTATGTGTGGGTATATGTGTATATATCCATATATCTGTAGCTATTTACCATTTAAAGTCATTGACTTGGTAGTAGTGCATTTTCTTCAGCTGGAGGTGTTATAGTGCTCTTTTCAGATGGAATATTACTTTGCTCTTTCTTCTGCTTCTCTTCTATTTGGTCAATTCTGCTTTTTAAGCAATTGTTTTCTTTTTCCAAGCTGTTGACTCTTTTTTCATAATTCTCTTGCATCACTCTCATTTATTTTCCCAATTTTTCTTCTACCTCTCTTATATGATTTTAAGCTCCTTTTTGAGCTTTTCCATGTGTTTTTTTTCTAGACTTGAGACCACTTCTCATTTTTCTTTGGGATTTTTCCCATAGGTATTATAAGACAGGGGACACAGGAACCACTGGAGGAGAGGGAGCAGAAGCTTTTCTAGCAAGGGAATGGAACAATTCAGCCTAGGATTGACAGGAACCTTCTTTGATTCTCTCAGATCATCTACTATATTTATTAGCTCTCAGATCATCTACTGTATTTATCAGCTCTAAGCAGGATATGGGAGAAGCCTAAATTCTTTCTTCTGATAACCTCTCCTATTTCCATGACAGATTTCTCAAGCCATTTCTCTTTGATTTATGGTGATTATTCCCAATTCAGCCGGTTACACTTTCCTGAACGTTGCTGGGCCTTATGGAGATGAGTGTCTAGGGTTAAAGGTATGACTATAGCCTGTACCCTGAAGGAAAGTTCATTGACTTTGCTGATGTCTTCATATGCAGTTACTGCACTTAAACTATTCAAGCCTCTAACCTTTTCTAAGTTAAGCAATGTTTATCTTACATTGGAAGACTTTCCTCCTTTACTTTATCTTTATCTTTTTATTCTGCTTTCAGCAGCAGGGCATACAATTACATGAACTATTGCTCATCTTTTTCCTGAATTATAGTTACACCCTATGACATCTAACTTGATGGATAGACACAGGCAGTAAATCTCTCTTTCCCCCTTTCTTTTTACTTTAAGGCCCTTTTGACTCAATTTCCAAGGCTCCAGGGAGATGCTTTCTTATCATTAGGTGCACTCCATCCTTGGATAGAAGTATATCATTCCAGAGTCCCAAGTCAATTCCAAAGTCCAAACGCCATGCTAAAATACCATCTTCTCAGCAAACTGTTCCCAAATCTGACTTTCTCTTCAGATTCCCTTTCTGTCAGTGGGCAGTAGTGATGAAAACATTACCCATTCTCCTGATGTATTTCAGTTCCTTTTCCAAGACTTTATCATCTTCAGCAATATTCTCCATGGTCTTTCTGCCTCTCTCACTTGTGCCCACGTGAATTCCTAGAGGCAAGTCCTAGTTAACCTATTTGACAAGGCTTAGAAGATTCTCTGTCATGTCCCAGGAAGACCAACGACCTTTCTGTTGTTGCCATTATGGCGACAAAGTTACCTCAGTAGCCCTCATCAGGGCCTTACCAACCACCACTATTTGCTTCTTTTTCCTCTGAAGCTTTGAGGATGATTTCTCAATTTACAGCTTCTATTGGTCCACCTCATTGTTCTTTGGGGGACAAAAAGTAGTTTCTTCTTTAGGGTGTCTAGCTCTCTCTTCTTCAGGAAGAGACATATGTATACACACGAATATGTATGTGTATATATATATATATATATATATATATATATATATATATATATATATATATACACACATATATATATGTACACACACACACACATATATACATGTGTATGAGTGTATGTATAGATATAGATATAGACACATATAGACACGTATCTCCAAATCTTGAAGACTCAGGCTCAGGAGGCTAAGTGACTTGCCCAGGATCATACAGCTGATAACCAACCATCTGTGAGGCAGGATTCAAACTTGGGTTTTCCTGACTCCAGGTCCAGCTCTTTCTCATCTACTACCATACCTACTCACACCTATCTTACGAGGGTGGGAGGAGAGCATAGTAAGCTTTACTATATTACACTATAAAGATATGAGGTAGAATTATGTTTTATTATCATTGTTGCTGCTATAGATTGTCTACTATGAGAAAGATATTGAACAATAAAAATATAATTCTAGCTCTAAAGCTGCCTGTAATCATTGAAATCTTCCAAGGGTAGATTGCAGTGGATTTGGACCTTGAAGATTATAGAGTGATATGGTCTTTTAAAAATCCTTTAAGATAAATTAAAAAGTACTCTTTCTCTTCCCCATCAAATGTGTCTCTCTCTTTAACTGCTCACTTGAAGTATAATTTCTGTTGGTTATTTTGGTCCTGTGTGATTCAGTTTGATCAGGAATAGCCCTGAGAAATATAATAGCATCTTTTTTCTGCAAGTAGCTTTGATGTTTCTGGGCAGAAATTTGACAGTTCCTATTACTGAATGACATTGGCATGGCCTGGCATCACAGGAAGTGTCTCCTCCCTGACCATCCTACTGGTACTCAGACAAGTAGTCCTATTGCCCCATGATAGGAATATGCTGGTGGAATCCTGATGATTTATTGCCCTCTGTGAACACTGAGGAATGCCAGGGAGCTTGTCCAGTTGGAGTCTAATCCTGCTGAATAAATTCTCATGAAAAGGAGACAATAGACACCTTGTTCCTTTTCTGATTTTTTTCTCTGAAAATTTAAATCTCTTTTTCTCTGACAATTTAAATACCTTCTAGATTATGGTGGTTGGTAGCAGGTCAAGTAACAGAGGACAACCTGGGTCTGAGGTGTGAAGGGAACAAACAGTAAATGCCATAGAAGTTCATGGAAGGAGACATCATTTTAGGTTGGGCTAGTGAGGGAAGGATTTTCCAGGGGCAAGGCAATCTAAAGGGGTGCTGAGACAAGCACACCTAGAGGTCATTCAGATCAAGAGTCAGATTACAGATTCAATTCTACATATTGTTTATTAATTTTCAGGCTAGACCCTGGGTGTACAAAGAAAAAAACAAAATGGTCCCTACCCTCAAGGTAGAGAGGAGCAGGATAAGTTCAAGAGGTGCAAGTAGAGGGGGCTGACAGACATTATTCATCCAACCAACACTTTTAGGTGCTTGCTATGTGAGGAAGGAACACTGTGCTAGGTGTGGAAGGGTGGAAGGCAGGAAATACAAAGCTTAGATAAGACAGTCCCTGCCCACAGAGGGCTTACAACCTAGGGGGGTTTTACATGAGACATAGACAAATTGCTATGACTGTAGTACAAAACTATACCTTTTAAGTGTGTAAGAGGTAAAGTGCTGTGTGAGGTCTGGGGTAGAGAAAAGACCATTACCAGCCCTGGGGGTGGGAGGCAGGGGCCTGGGAAGGCTTCAAAGAGGAGTTGGATTTGAATTAGTCTCAAAGGATAGGTGGATGGGTAGGATTTCAGAAGACCAGGGCAAGGTCAGGAAAGGCATTCTGGGCATTCTTGAATTTTCTGGCTATCTCAAACATTGTTGTAAATGGCACATAAAGTCATGGATTTCAACACTTAGTCCTTGGAAGTCAAAATGGCGGCCTCAGTTTGGGGATGAGTTTGGGTGTAATAATGAGACTCCAACAGCAGCCTCTCCAGTTCTGACCCGATTTTGGGGACTGTGGCTAGGCCCAGATCATCTGGTCCCAGTAAAATGCCAAGATTCAGTGATGCTCACTGATTCATAACATCCCTGAGTTGTTAGAATTATGGAGACCACTTCTGAAATGAGACTGGAAGGTTGACTTGCAGTTTGAAGAATCCAAGATTTGAGCTTCTCCTTCACTACTTACTGTGTGACCTTGGCTATGGCACATAACTTCTCTGGGCCTCAGTTTCCCCATATATAAAACTGAAATACTCAAATGGATTCAGGATCTCATAGATGTGGGTCTTCCTTCCCACAGTGTAGAGTGTAGTCCATTCATGTCTATAAATTTTATGTGGCTATTGTTCCTGTTCTCCCATAAGTTAACTATAGGGGGTCCACCCAACATGGTGGGGGGCAGTATTTCTTGCTTCCTCTTCAAAGTAAGAAAGCACACAAGCAGCTCTATGCAACTCGTTCATAAAATGGGACTCATACTTCTAGTACCTGCTTCATGGGGCTGTTATAAAGGATTAAATGAGAGAATTTACATAAAACACTATATACATAACAGCCATTATTATTATTTATCTATAGAAGGGCAAAGAAGTAGTGCCATATATTAAGAAGACCTACTTGTGTGATGAAATCCAGAAACTAGAGGGTGAAGAATATATGGATAAGGATGACTAAAAAGAGAAAAATAATCCCTACTCTTCTGGAACATACTATAGACCACCCAGACAGAGGGAGGAAAGATACAAGGAGTTTAAGTAGAAAGTTCATAAATATAACACAAGACTATGGAAGACTTCAACCATCTGTACATCTGCCAAAGCAGAGGAGCTGACATTCTCAACTTGGCTCAATGATAAATCCATTCTGCAAAAGGTGGAGAAATTGATAGCGGGAAGCAACTATTCTGGTTCTGAGTCTGATAAATAAGGAAGAGTTGATTGCTGATGGGAACCTTAGGAGGAAGTGACCACTTCAGGTTTGACTTTATGATAGAGAAGAAATCCAGATAAAATCTTACATATACCTTAGCTTTGGAGAGGGTAGATTTCAGAGACCAGAGGAAACATAGGTTGGATCCTATATCCTAAAGTTTTCCAAGAAAAACTGGCCTAAAAGATGTGGGAATCTCTGAAGAGTGAAATTCCAACTATACAAACACAGATGATTCTGGAGAGGAAGAAAAGGGAGAGATGTCTAAAGGGACATAATGTGGATGTAGCAGGAAATCATCCATCAGCTTAGATTTTTAAAAGGTGGATAGAAGATGGAAGCAGGTAATGAAGAATGATTATGGAAATAGGGCACAATCCTATAAGAACAGCGTCGATAATGCCAAAGAGTGAGTTGAGACTTAAATTATGTTGAGGACAAATGGAAGATCAAAAAAATGATTGGGCCACCTCTCAGAGTGGACGGGATGATAGCAACGGTCAAGAAAATGAAGAGCAATTTACCTATGTTCTGGGATTCTGACATACTGCGATTTTAGGGGCCTTCCTGACATGTTATGATCTATGGTTAGATAAAAAGGCACCTGCTGTGGAATGTTTGGCTGAATCCCAAACATCTCTTCCTTGGGAGAGGTAGGGATTGCTATGTGTTTTGTCATTTTATCCCCAGGGCCTAGGAAAATGTCTAACTTAATAAATGCTTTTTGAGGGAGGGGAATCTGGAATGCAAAAATTTCACTATGAATAACACTACTTAATAAACTGCATGCTATAATATTTTCAAGTGTCCCTGCAACCAGTGACAAATCTCCCACTTGCTTGATTACTAAAAAAAAAAGTATTTGTATCAAACATATTCTAAATAAAAAAAATATGCCCCACTCAGGAATGTTATGCCATGCTTCCAACAGATGGCTATATGTTCAGTTCAATTATCTATGAGACTCAAAGAAGATATGAAAGACCATAGTTCTACACCAAGATTTAAGTCAAGTATGAGGCTTATTGCCTTGGCGTCAGTTTTTCCAGGGGATATTGTTCACAGTAACCCCAAAATTACTGCTGACTCTGGGCTGTCTGTCTTTTGTCAAACCGTAAATTGTGTACATTATCAAATGTGATTTTGGAAAGGAAAGGTGGCTATCAGCAGTTCAAAAGGGAGGTAGTCAAGTAGGCAATTAAACAACAGCATTCTGAGAGAAGTGACAGCTAATTAAAAATGACCTGACTTTTCTAGAGTGTTCTAAGGTTTACGAAGTTGGTCTTCACAACAACCCTTGTGAGGAAGCACTATAATATGACCATTTTGCAGACAAAAAAACCTGAGGCTCAGAGAGAGGAAGAGACTATTCTATGGTCATAGAACTAGTATCAGAGATTTGAATGCTGCTTTTCCAGAATTTGATTTCAGCACTTTTTCCCACCACTACCACAAGCTGGTTAGGAGGATTTGATCTAGGTTAGGGATGGGGAACCTGTGACCTCGAGGCCCTCTAGGTCCTCAAGTGTAGCCCTTTGCCTGAATCCAAACTTCACAGAACAAAATTCTCTTAATAAAAAGATTTGTTCTGTGAAACTTGGACTCTGTCAAAAGACTGCACCCAAGGACCTAGAGAGCCACATGGTTCCCCACCCATGGTCTAGGTGGTTATAAACCTGACCAAAACATAAACACTGCCTTGCAAATGTTTCTTCCAATTTAGATCCATCTGCCAAACAGCTGCAAAAGTAATTTTCCCAAAGTACAGGCCTAACCATGTGACTCTTCTATTCAATACACTCCAATGGCTCTCTATTACCAAATATAAATTCTGTTTGGTTTTTCAAGTCCTCCAAAATCTGCTCCAAATTACCTTTCCAGGTTTATTATATATTACTCCCCTCCCCACACTCTGAAGTCTAGTCTTTTTACTATTCCCTATACTAGCCACTCCATCTCTCATCTCAGTACCTTTGCATTGGCTGAGCCCCATGCCAAGAATGCATGCCTGCTTATCTTTGTCTGTCTTTTTATTTTATATACACTCATATGTATAGCTCTTGCCTCCTCTGATACAATGTAAATTTCTCAAGGGCAGAGTTTGATTCATTTTTAGATTTTATATCCACAGAGCCTACTACAGTATCTGTGATATAGATGGTGTTTAGTGAATGACTAATCATTGATTAATTAATTGCAGAAAACTTCATTAGAATCATTATGAAAGACACACACTTGAAGCAGAATTCTCTTAAATAATACCCTAGGAACAAATGCAAGATTTCTTTTCTAAGAACATCAGTTCGATCCAATTCTCTTCAACAAACCTTAGTCTCCCCTCTTTGTGTTTTTGGTATCTATAATTCGATCCTAGGGCAGGTGCCCCATCAGTACCCAGCTACCGCCTTAAGAGAGACACATCAGAGCCTGGAATAACAGTTTAATCATATTTTTCTTTGATTGTTTCACGTGTAGTAGCCTTGTCCGCTCAAGGAAGCTGTAAGCTGTTGAGGACAAGGATCAGATTTTATAAGACATTTTTAAAAAATGCATTGCCTTCTGTTCAATTTGTCTTACTCCTCCCCCTCAAACAGTATACAGTACCAAGTATGGATACAATATACTGTACCAAGTATGGATTAGACACCCAACGAATACTTGCCAACTAATGAATTGCAAAAATATCTGTGGTTCCATTGGGATATACTGCCCTGGTGAGGAGGGACAGGTAGGCACAAGACTTCTTTCATACTATGAGTAAAAGGCGACTTCCTTTAAGGCAATGGCGAAAGAGACAGCCTAGGACACAGTTGGGCACTTTGAAGAGGAAAGCAGAAGCCACTGCAGACTGCCGGCTGAAAGGGCACTCCCACCTGAGGTGAAATAGCAGAAGGCCCTGAGGCAGTATGGTGTAGTGGAGACAGCCCTGTCCTGGGAAAGAGGGGTTAAAGCTTCAGTGGACTTTAGCTAAGCTGTGTGACCTTGGACAGGTAACTTTTCTCTGGGTCTCGGTTCTCTCTGAAGTGGATATAGGACCTTTAAAGCTTCTTCTAATGCTAGTGTTCTGGGTTCAATTGTGCTCACACTTGACTACTTGATTGCAGAAACCTTAATTAGAATCACAGTGAATGGTACACACTTTAGAACTTTAAGCAGAATTCTCTTAAATAATGCCCTGGGAACCGAAGCAAGGTTTCTGTTCTAAAAATATCAGCTTAATTCATTTCTCTTCAACAAATATTGGGCTCCCCTTTTATGTTTTTTGGCATCTATATAAACTGTAACTCAGGGTAGTTGTCCTACTGTGACAATCTGGTTATCGTTCAGTCATTTCAGTTGTGTCTGACTCTTTGTCCCCCATTTGGGGTTTTCTTGGCAAACATCCTAGCGTGATTTGTCATTTCCTTCTCCAGTTCATCTTACAGATGAGGAAACTGAGGCAAACAATAAAGCATTAATTTACCAAAAAAAAAAAATGACTTTGCCCAGGGTCACAAGGCTAGTAAGTATCTGAACTCACATTTGAAATCACATCTTTTTGATTCCAAATCCAAGGGCCACCTAGCTGCCTCGTGACAATCTATCATTAGATTTTTAAAAAATGATTTTATTTTCCGTGAAAGTTTTCTCTTTTATCTTCTTCCAAAATGACCTTATGTGTTGAAAAAGAAGGTTGTCCTGGTCTCTTCTCTTTCTTTTGTTAATTTATGTTAATGTATGTTTAAACATGTAGGTTTTTTTTTCTGAGAAATTCTTTGGCAAATGTTTGGTCAGAGATAATTATTTGCATTGTATAATTTTTTGTAAGTTGTTTCATTGTTATCTGTTTACTCTTCAATTATATTTATTTTTTGCTATTTCTTTGATCTACTTATTACTTACAATAAGACTATTTGGGCTTGATTTTATACCTATAAAAAAAAAGAAAAGAAAAAGAAAAAGGAGGTTGTGAAAAGGCATCATGGCTTTGGTGGATAAGGGGATAGCCTTGGAGTCAGGAAGATCTGAGTTCAAGTCCTTGTCTCTGATGTTGGCTGCAGGACCCTTGGCATGTCAATTAACCTTGGTGCACCAAGGTTAGTAATTGCAGAGCTGACTCACTGGCAGCTCTCTAGTCTGTACCAATGAAATGATAGATCTGGTCCAAAGAACAAATATCCAAAAAGGGAAAATGAAGGTTGTCCCTGACCTCAGTTACTTGTTTCTGCCTCCATGAAAAAAGGTTCACACCATTTTCCATGATGATGGATAGAGATTTGTTGTGGGAGCTGGTGTGCCTTAAACTGTTTTTTTTCACAGTTGGTTGGGTTGGATATGCACAGAATGATTCATTCACTCATTCATTCATTCATCCATCCATCCATCCATCCATCCATCCATCCACTCACTCATTCATTCATCCATTCATCCATTCATCCATCCATCCATCCATCTATCCATCCATCCATCCATCCATCCATCCATCCATTCATCCATCCATCCATCCATCCATCCATCCATCCATCCATCCATCTATCCATCCATCCATCCATCCATCCATCCATCCATCCATCCATCCACTCACTCACTCATTCATTCATCCATTCATCCATCCATCCATCCATCCATCCATCCATCCATCCATCTATCCATCCATCCATCTATCCATCCATCCACCCATCCATCTATCCATCCATTCACTCACTCATTCACTCACTCATTCATCCATCCATCCATCCATCCATCCATCCATCCATCCATCTATCCATCCATCTATCCATCCATCCATCCATTCATTCATACCCTCTACTAATGATCAATGAAATGTACTTGTGAAAGTTGCCTGGTCTTGGGGTAACTAGATAGCACAGTGGATAGGGCAACAGCCCTGGAGTCAGTAGGACCTGGGTTCAAATCTGGCCTCAGACGCTTATTAAATGTATGACCCTGGGCAAGTCGCTTAACCCCAATTGCCTCCAAAAGAAAGAAGAAAAAGAAAGGAAAAGAAAGTGGCTTGGTCAGCATTAGGAACATAGACTGAGGTCAAAGAATCAAAGAAAAGCAATGTGATTCAGATCACTGGGTAAACTTCCCCACGACCAGACTCTAGCAAATGACTATTAAAAGGCAAATTGAGAGAGAAGCAGCATGACAAAATTATGATGCTGGCCTCAGAGTCAAGAATCCCTGGCTTTGAGTCCTGCCTTCAACACATACTGGCTGTGCAACACTGGGCAAGTCACTTATCTACCCATGCCTCCAGTGGCTCTAAGCCTAGGATGTTGCTTAGAAGGTATCAACCCACATTAGTGGAAAGAGTTTCTTCATCTGCTGCTCCCTTTACCAATGGAATCATGGGTCTGCCCTCCCTTCCCCTGCAAAACATTTTATTTTTAAAAGAAGCAGTATAGGAATTTCTGAGTGTGGCTTGGTGGGGTTCTTTTAAGGAAATGGCATTGTGTGGTTTCTTTCTTTCAGAGCCGGAGCTAATAACAGGTCTCCCTATGAGAGATCTTAAAGGTCCAGGTATTTCTTATCAAAGCAGTTGTGAAAGGGACACACCTAAATTACTACAAATCTTCCTTCCTTCTTTCTCTTTCATTCCTCTCTTCCCTTTCTTTTTCTCTCCTCCTTTCCTTCCTCTTTCTTTTCTCTTTCCTTTCTTCCTTGTTTCTTCCCTTCTTTCCTTCCTGTTCCTTCCTTCCTTCTTTCTTTTTTTCTTTCTTTCTTTCTTTCTCCTTTCCTTCCCTTTCTTTTTTCTTTCTTTCCTTGCTTCCTCCCTCCCTTTCTTTCTTTTTTCTTTCTCCTTCCTTCCCCTCCTTTAGTTAGCCTTGCAAATTCTATTAGGAATTGAGGTGTTCAGTCAGATTGGCTAAGATGACAAAACAGGAAAATGACAAATGCTGGAGAAGATGTGGAAAAATTGGAACACTAATGCATTGTTGGTGGAGTCGTGAATTGATACAACCATTCTGGAGAGCAATCTGGAACTATGCCCAAAGGGCTATAAAT
>CM053582.1:422536182-422556434 GCA_028627135.1 Pseudochirops cupreus
CTGATATGGTTCCTTGTAGCCGAGCTGACTTTAGTGGGAATTATCTTTGTGTGCATTTTAGAGTTCCAGGATTGGTTTAGAGTCCTATTTTATGGGTATTTTGGTGTGGCTATGTGAGAGCTGCGATATGTTGCTGCTGCTATGCCGCCATCTTGGCTCCGCCCCCCTGCCTAAATTTTTTTAACTACAAAGTGGATCTTAACAGAAGTGTAAATTAAAAATCAAAATCTTTAGTTTTTGTTGTTCCACAAAATGGATCTTAACCGAAATGTAAGTTAAAAATCAAAATAATTAGTTTTTGTTGTTCAGTCATTTCAGTCATGTCTGACTCTTTGTGACCCCATTTGGTTTTTGGGGGGCTTTTGGGGGCAAAGATTCTAGAATGGTTTATCATTTCCTTCTTCAGATCATTTTATAGATGAGGAACTGAGGCAGTAAAATGACTTAGTAAATGTCTGAGGCCAGTCTGGGCTCCTGATTGTCTAGTTGTAGTGCTATAGCATTGTCTGGTTCCCCTGTGAAAAAAGGAAGCTCCAGCATGTTTAATCAGTTAGTACAGGCATTGCAGAGCCCACGTTCACAAAGGTGACTTTGTGCATGTTACAATCATGCAAGAATCCTTGAAAGATGTTATGAACAAATATAACTTTGTGCCAAGACTTTCTGATGTCAAACATAAAGGACGTGGATGTACGCTGGCTGAGTGTGCTGGCCGCAGTTGTAGAGGATGGCCAGTACAAAGTCCAGATCAAAGAGGCGTTCCCTAGAACAGCACTTCTTAAACAGTAGGTCATAACCCCATACGGGGTCATGAAAAATTTGGCAACAGCAAAAGATTTCTGAGCACGAAAAGCCAAAAATTAATTCAAGATCAAATGTGTAACAAATCCAAGGTGTTCCTGTCAGCAGCGTTTGCCCACGTTCCATCGGACAACTTCATCGGAGCCTTGGTTCTGAACACAAAGCATGAACACTTTGCCCTCAGGCCACACAACGTGGGAAAAGGAGTCCGAGTGGGAGAAGTTTAAGAAGCCCTGCCCTAAGGTACTGATCCCATTAAGTCTCAGAACATTACAGAACCTAATCTGTGAGATCCAGAATCATCCAATAGAATTCAGCTAATTGTCCACAGAAGTAAAAACAAGTGAATAAAGATGACCTATGGTCCAACTGAGGATATGTAATTGGATTTATCAAACACTGGACGATTAAAAATTCCATTATTTCTTATTTTCCATTGCGTGGTCTGTTCCATTGCTATACATCTCTTTTTTAGCCAATATCAAATGATTTCGGTGATTTTTGTCATGATATTGTTTTGCAAAATAATTTGAGGTCTTTAATTGCTATTCTTCACCCATCCCTGCCTTCTCTTTTATTATTTCTCTCGATATTTTAGATTTTTTTATTTCTCCAGATGAATTTTGTTATTTCATTAAGTGTTTTAAAGAATCACTTTGATAGTTTGATTGGACATAGCATTAAAGCTGTAAATTAACTTTGGTAGTATGGTCATTTTTATTATATTGGCATGGCCTAGCCATGAGCACTGAATATTCTTCCACCTAGTAAACTTATTCTTTATTTTTTTAAGAAAGAATTTATAATTGAATCTATAAAAGTATATTGTGTGTTTTGGTAGATTAAACCTCAAATATTTTATGCATTTATAGTGATTTTTGAATGAAATTTCTTTTTTTATGGTTGTCTCTTAGATTTTGTTATTATTGTGCAAGAATGTGTTTTAATTTTTCTGAATTTATTTTGTAGCCTGCAACTAAGCTGAAGCTATTGTCTAGATTAATATCATTGTTAATTCTCTAGGATTTTCCAAATAAACCAAACTATTTGGTTCAGATAATCAGCAGGTAGGGATAATTTTCTCTCCTCTTTGACTGTCTTTACACCTTTAATTTCTGTCTCTTACTGCTATTGCTAACATTTCTAGAACTATAACAAAAATGGTAGAAGAGTTGATGTTTTTGTTTTACTCTTGTATTTGCTGAGAAAGTGCCAATTACTACATATGATTTGTGCTTTTGCTTTTAGATAGATACTTTTCATAATATTAAAAAAGATCCCTCTATACCTCAGCATGGGGGGTGTGGCTTTTGTCTTTGTTATTGGTATAAATGAGGTTTGTATGTTCATTTAGGTTTGGATGTTTTGTTTTTAATGTGATTAGTTATATTGTGTTTTTTCTCAAATGTTTAACCATATTTGTGCTGTGGGCCACTTGAGTGCCAGCCCCAAGTGTGAGTGGAGACATGAGGGAGTATTAACCAGGTGGGTAGCTCGTAGGGAAGAACTACATTTAATGATGATTTGAACAAGATTTTTAAAAATCCAAAAGACAAAAATTCAAGCATTCTCATCAATAAGCTCAGTTTGTCATATCCTGGGATAGTATCATAGTTTTATCATTACAGTAGTCTGCCACATCCTGGAAGTAGCTCAGATAAAATCAAGCTCCTTAATTCTAGGCACCAAAAAAAGTCTTGGGAAGGCCAACAGGTCTTTGGAAAGTCAGTTAGCTTTTTTAAAGGCATAACAAAGAGTATGCAAAAAGAGTAGGCTTCAAAGCATCTTAGGTTTGTCTAGGTATAATCATTCTCTTTAGTCTGTTATATGTTGGAACCAACACAGGATGGAAAATTTAATAAGGGACATGTCCTTTTAGGTGTCTGAAGTTTTGGGGGGCAAAAGGCCTTGATGTCAGGGTCTCAAACAAAAGTCCTTTAAAGTGTATTCCCAGGGCACCAGCCTTTTCAAGCTGCAGTCACGTGGAGAGGTATACCATCAAGATCTTTATCTGAGTCCTGATATCAACCTCTTTGGCTCCCCACATATTTGAATCCCTTGTATCAAGCCAACTTGTTCATAACATTGGATTGATATCATTTGAATTGTTATTATATAGTGATATTGATTTTGTTTGGTTTTGGTTTTGTATGTTTGTTTTGCTTTATATTTCTCTGGTTTAGGTATTTGGACTATATTTGTCTTTATAAAAGAGGGTGATAACATGCCTTCTTTCTTAATTTTTAAAGATAATTTACATAGTATTATAGGTATGAATTGCTCTATAAAAATTTGAAAGATCCAATATTATGAAGCAGAAATCATCAGAACTATTTGGTACTGGCTAAGAAATAGAGTGGTGGATCAGTGGAATACATTAAGTGTACAAGACACTGTAGGAAATGATTATAGTAAACTATTTAATAAATTCAAAGACTCTAGCTTTTGGGAGAAGAACTTAGTATTCAACAAAAACTGCTAGGAAAACTGGAAAATAGTATGGTACAAACTATGCATAAAGCAACATCTCACACCGTATACCAAGATAAGGTCAAAATGGGTACATAAAGGATGATACCCTAACCAAATTAGGTAAGCAAGGAATGGTATACCTGTCAGATCTATGGAGAAGGGAAGAGGTTATGACCAAACAAGAGCTAGAGGACATTATGAAATGCAAAATGGATAATTAAATTTAAAAAGTTTTATGCAATGCAAGCAAGATTAGAAGGAAAACAGAAAGCTGGAAAACAATTTTTACAGCAAGTATTTCTGATAAAGATCTCATTTCTCAACTATATAGAAAACTGAGTCAAATTTATAAGAATATGTATCATTCTCCAATTAATAAGTGGTCAAAGAATATGAACAGGGAGTTTTCAGACAAAGAAACTAAAGTTACGTGTGGTCATATAAAAAATGCTCTAAATCATTATTGATTAGAAAAATGCAAATTAAAACAACTCTGAGGTAATATCTTACACCTATCAAATTGGCTAATATGACAGAAGAGGAAAATGATAAATATTGGAGAAGATGTGGGAAAATTGGGACGCTAATGCATTGCCGGTAAAGTTGTGAACTGATCCAACCATTCTAGAGAGCAATTTGGAACCATGCCCAATGGGCTATAAAACTGTGCATATCCTTTGATCCAGCAATACCACTACTAGGTCTGTATGCCACAGAGATCATTAAAAAGGGAAAAGGATCTACTTGTACAAAAATATTTACAGCAGCTCTCTTTGTGGCAGCAAAGAATTGGAAATTGAGGGAATGTGTGTAAATTAGGGAATGGTTAAACAAGTTGTGATATGTGAATGAAATGGAATACTATTGTGTTAAGAGAAATGATGAGCATTTCAGAAAAAAATCTGGACTTACATGAACGGATGTTAAGTGAAGTGAACAGAACCAGGAGAACATTGTACACAGTACCAGCAACATTGTTTGATGATCAACTTTGATAGACTTAGCTATTGTCAGCAATACAGTGATCTAAGACAGTTCTGAAAGACTTAAAATGGAAAATTCTATCCACATCCACAGAAAGAACTGTGAAGTGGAAATGCAGATCAAAGTGTACTATTTTCACTTTTTTTGTTTTTTGTGGCTTTTCCCCTTAGTTCTGTTTTTCCTTTCAAAGCATGACTAATGTGGAAATACGTTTACGTGATTGCACATGTATAAACTATATCACATTGCTTCCCATCTTGGGGAGGGAGGTTGGTAGGAAGGGAAGGAGAAAAATTTATAACTCAGAATCTTATAAAAATGAATGTTGAAAACTATCTTTACCTGTATTTGGAAAAAATTAATGACTATTAAAAAAAAAAGCAAAAGCAAAAACAAAGAAACTTAAAAGATCCTCTTGTAAATCTATACAGGCTAAGTCCCCTCCTCTTCACCTTTGGCTGTTTCTTTATAATTAGTTCCATTTCTTTTTCTGAGACTGAAAAAATTAGTCCTCTGTTAGAGTGTGGTAAGCATATTAGGAAGTACTGTTCTCCACATTGTATTATTGAGATATTTTTTGAAAGTAATCCTCTATTTCCTTTGTATTCTCAATTTTATTATCAAATCACTGTGCATAGAAGATTCTGATCATCTTTTTTATTCTTATTTTCTTTATTTTACCTAATTCACTTACTACTTTGTCCATTTCTGCTCTCTTCTTTTTAATCAGATTGGCTGACAGTTTATCAATTTTATTAGTCTTTTCAAATTAGCAGTTTGGGGTTTAACATCTCTATAGATCTTTTGGTCTCTAATAAATCTCCTATTTTGTACTAATTTTGGATCTGTTTATTTAATATTTTATAAATGTATAATAATCCTCTTCTTTTCTTTATGATTAATATATTTTTAAAACAACATTTTCCCCTTGAGGACTGATTGAGGGGCTTAATTTCTGAATTCCAAAAATCCTGGTATGCTGTTTCATTAATATCATTATCTTTCACATAATTATTAATAGTTTTTATGGTTTGTTCTTTGAACCACTTACTATTTAGGATCCTATTATTAAGTTTCTCTTTGGGTCTGTGTTTTTTATTTCTGCTCCCTGGATTTATTTCTGGAGTATTTTTGTTGGAGTATAATCTACAAAAGATGTATTTGCTATTTTACTTTTATTTGCAGTACTTCTCTTTCTGATATATGGTCAGTTCTTCTAAAAGGTCCACGTGGTGCTGAGAATTATGTATATTTTTAGTGGTCCCATTTAAAAGACATCGTAAAATTTTAGCTCAAGGTTCTTAAATATTTGGTCCAATTTTACATTATCTCTTTTGTTTATCTTTATATAAGATACGTGCAAATCTGAGAGATGGACATTAAAGTCTCCTACTCTTACTTTGTTATTATAGTTTCTTGTAATTAAGTTAATTTTTCCTTTATGAATTTAAATATTATGACTTTTGGAGATTATAAGTTTAATATTGACATTAGTCTATCTTCTATCATTCCTTTCAATGTAATATAATTTTCTTCTTTAGCTCTATTTGTATTGTGATTTTTCATTTATTGGTTTATTTAGCTTTGTCTGATAGCATGATTGGAACTCCTTCTTTTTTGGATTCACTTGATGCATAACAAATTTGTTCCACCCTCTCATTTTTATTTTCTGCATGCCTTTGCTCTTTAGGCATGTTTCTTGTAAATAACAGATTGCAAAAGGTTTATATTTTTATTCAATCTGCCATTCTTTTTCATTTTTTTGGACTGTTTAATCCATTCACATGTCAAGTTATGAGTTAGGTTTACATTTTTTCCCATTTGTCTCTATTTTTTTCTGAATTAGTATTTTTTCCTCTTTCTCTTTTAAGACAGTACTCTGCCTCTTCAGTTATTTCTATTTTATCTACCTTAGGGCAGCTAGGTGGTACAATGGATAGCTAAGCGGGCCTGGAGTCAAGAAGACTCCTCTTCCTGAATTCAAATCCAGCCTGAGACACTAACTAGCCATAGGACCCTGGGCAAGTCACTTAACATTGTTTCCCCTAGTTCCTCCTCTATAAAATGAGCTAGAGAAGGAAATGGCAAACCACTCCAGTATCTCTGCCAAGAAGACCTTAAATGAAGTCAGAAAGAATCAGACATGACTGAACAACAATAAATCTAGCTTAAGGCAACCCCATTGCCTTAGGCTGTCTTCCCCAAATCTTCAACCCTCTCCTCCTAACCTCTTCTTATTACCCCTTCCCTCTAGTTTTTGAGTTTTACTTAACTTACTTATTCCTTTTTCTTTGTTCCTTTTATTTAGTAATTTAGTTTTTCTCTTTTTTTTTCTCTCAGTTAAACCATTCCCCTTTCCTTTCTTCTCCTTCAACTTCTTTTATTTGTTTCAGGTTCTTTTAAAAAATTTTCTGTGCCTTGTTCTAAAAAGGATTTCATTATGTCATTGTCTTCATCAATTCTCTTCCATTTCTGATTGTTCTAAACTTTTATTCTTTGATTCATGGTTTTTATACTTATTCATTCTTTCTTTAGCCTCTTTGTGTTCTTCATATAGTTAAAGCTTTTAAAATACCAATTTTAATTTCCTCTTCTAAACAGTTTCTGTTATTGCCTTGTAAATCTCATTTCTTGTGGAAAGTAGTGAGCATAGCAGTATTATCCAATGGTAGATATTTCCCAAAGTCCCTAATCATACATTCCAATTCTTCCTCTTTCCCTCCCCATGTTCATTTTCTTTCACATTGTCAGGAAATCTCTTTTGTGGGTCCACATTTTCCTACTCTTGTGGTTACTATTTCTTCCAAGGAACTTCCACATCTCCTTAGACATGATATTGTCCATAGAGGCATAATAGTCTTTCAGAGGGAACAATCTCTGTAAGCACCAAATTATGCCAGTTGTAAGACCCCCTTCTTGGATTACAGAATATATCTCTTTCTGCATGGAAGTGTTTTTCCAAAAGGATACCCTCTCACCAGTGAAATGTTATTTGCCCATTTTTCCCCCTGTTTCAATCCCTCCTTTTGTCATCTTACACGTTCTCCTGTAGCCCCTCTTCTTCCTGAGAGACTTATAAGAGTTATTTCCTCTCCATCGTTTACCATTGACTTGATTAGGGTAAAGCACACGTTCCTCTCCATATTCTACCTCCCCTCTTCCTTTTTCTGCACCTCTCCCATGCCATAGTTTAAATGTTTTAGGTCAGCTAGGTGGCACAATGGGCATTGGGCCTGGAGTCAGGAAGAACTGAATGAAACAAGGCTTTCAGCAGAGACTAGGGAGAGAGGGACCATAAGCAGACCATGGGGGACTTGGAATAGCTTATGTGAGTGGGATAGTGGATCAAGTAAGAAGGTATAAAAGAACTACTTTAATGAAGCGAAAAGCAACTTGAGGTTATCTAGCATAAATTTTTAGTGGATCCAGTCAACATGGTTTCAAGGGTTTCTTCCACTCTATTCCACAGCATGGAAGTGGATGGTAGAAGTAATCTGGTATTGTGACTTGGCAAGGCATGATCAGCAATAAGATGTGAGACTCAAATGCACAGGACGGGATAGAAGTGAACAGATTTGTCAAGGGTTCAAGATAGGGAAGATACGAGAAAGTAGCCACCAGAGGTGCGGCAGGGGAGGTGACCTAGGAAAGAACTGAAGGATAGAGGGATTGAGGACACAGTAGGAGAAAGAAGAGGGTTAAGGATTGTAAGGCAGAAGGGGAAATGGAATGAGAAAAATTATGATCAGATAAAGGAATTTCAGAATTCATGAACAAGGAAGTGAAACAATGATGGATGTTGTATGGATATGACCATTTCTATTTGTAGCTGTGATGGATTGGAGGAAGTCATAGGAATTCAGGAATTTAAGGAACTGGTAAGTTAGAGTGTTTAACAGATATGTATGTAAAAGTCCTCCAATATGAAGGCAGGAGTCATGGGAAGAAAGAAAGCCTATGAGCCAGACACTAAGGTTTTCGAGAAAGTGTGGCATTTGAAAAGTTTTGAGAGACATAATTTCTGGGTAACTTAATCATTCTATTAATATTCTCAATATTTAAATAAAAAAGATGGTTATTTGGCTGTTTCTCTTAGACTCAAGACCCCTCATGGGGGTAGTATGCTCACTGTTTATATGCCCTTGGAAGAGCAGGTGTTCCTGATTGTCCAGGCAATCAACTCTGATTGGTTAACAATAATTGAGAAAAGGAATATTTCAATGAGAGGGTGGACTATATTACAATAAAGGTCTTGGGGTACAGGACTTGGATCACCCAAGTCTTGGTCAAAGAGACATCAATTTCTGAACACCTATCTGACAAAAGGGAAGATCCACATTTTCCCAGGCCTGTCTGAGCAAACACGAAAAGAAGGAACACGTCTATAAGCCCAAACTTAGAATTCCTTTTACTGTCTTTGATTAGATCTTCATCACGGTATATCTTTGAAAGAGATTTCTCACACCGGTTGATTTCTGGATGAGGAAGTAGAAAAGGGGGAAAACCTTGGTCCTAATACAACAATTAGCTTTTAAATACAAGAGAGAAACAATTACTTTTCACAAAAGGAAGGTGTGTCCTGAAGATCAGTAGATAGCAGCTACCAGAATCTTGATTGAGTGATATTTTGGAATGATCCTTGAAGAGGAGGTTACTGAGTGTTGGTAGTAGAGAGAGAGCTTAAAAGGAACAACAGAGAGCAAGAAGTTATCTAACTCTCCCACCATGGCCAGGGAGTGAGTGGGGAGAGGGAAAAGGAGAAGCATGAAATGAACAAAAGTGGGACCAGTCCTGAGAATAGTAATCAGGGACATCGTGTGATCAGGAGGGAGTTAGATCTCAGTGAGAGAGTGGGAAGGAACGGCAAATGAAAATACTTAAGATAAAAGCAAATACATATATAACCTATATCAAATTGCTTACCTTTTTAGGGAAGGGGGAGAGGAGGAGAAAAATTTAGAATACAAAAAAATTTTTAAATGAATGTTTACAATTGTCTTTACATGTAATTGGAAAAAAATAAAATACTATTTAATTTTTTTTTTAAGAGAAAAGCAAATCTATAGAGTATGGGCCACACTGCCTCTAATCTGTTTGATACATTAGCTATAACCTCAGTGTTTCCATCCAAGATCTGAACATGAGCCATTTCTTGCTTTCTGTAAAAATATGTAGCCTCAGGCTTCTACTAGAGAACTGGGCTTCCTGGGATAGGCCTTCATTAAGCTTTGAAAGAACAAATAATTGGTTTTTGATTCTATACCTCCGCCCCAGCCAAACATATTTACTCTTTGTGACAGGTGTGAGCAAGCATTGTACTGAAGGAGTCATTTCACTATGTGAAGTCAGCCTGAAGTATCTGAATACAGGAGAGGCAGCATGTTCAAGTACAAGGAGCACCTGGAATCAAAAGTCCTGGGGTCAGGTCCCAACTCTGCCACTCAGGTCATTCATGAGCTTTGTGACCTTGGACAAGTCAAATATCCTTTATGATTCAGACTCCTCATCTATGAAATGAAAGGATTAGACTGGATGATCCCCACTAAGGTCTCTTCCAGTTCTAATATTCAGTCTCTCTACGATGGCCCAAAGAATCCTTGTGTGCTGGTCCAGGGGCTTCCAGGCAAAATTAATCTTGGTGAAAAGACAGAGGTATATTGGCTCTTTCTGGTACATGTTCTTAAAGTTGTCAAGCTGCATACTCTGCAAATAAATTGTTTTTACTCAGAACAATAGCCTCAGCAAACTTAGAAGGCTAGAGAGTCTGTAATTAATAATATTTATATAAGTTCACATTTATATAAACTCGTAGAGGACTTTACCTACATTATTTCATTGGATCCTCACACCACCTCAACGAAGCAGACAGTACTGATGTTGTTATCCCCATTTTACAGATGAAGAAACTGAAGTTTAGAGAACTTTAGTAATGTGTGTGTGCCTATAGCCATACAGCTAATAAGTATCAAAAACAGGATTTGAACTCAAGTTCTCATGTTTTTGTACATGAAACTTTTTACCTTTTTAAAAAAAAAACATTTATGGGCCAGCTGGCTGGCACCGTGAATAGAGCACTGGCCCTGGAGTCAGGAGGACCTGAGTTCAAATCCAGCCTCAGACACTTAACATACACACACACACACACACACACACACACACACACACACAAAACTAGCCATGTGATCTTGGGCAAGTCACCTAACCCCAATTGCCCTACCTTCCCCCTCTAAAAAAAAAGCAAAAAAACAAAAAACAAAACAAAAACATTTATGTTTTAAATGAACAAATATTTATTTTCTTCCATTCTTAGTTCAAATTGGAAAAAGGAAAAGAAAAAGAAAACTTATGTAACAAATATGCATAGTAAAGAAAAAACAAATTCCTGCATTGGCCATGTCCAAAAATACACGTCTCATTCTCTATCTTGAATTCCTGTGGGAGATGGGTAGCATGCTTCATCATTAGTCCTCTGGAGCCATGATTACTCATTGCAACGACCTTAAGGGACCTTAAGAAAAATCTTCAGTCTTTCAAAGTTCTGAGTCTTTGTAATGTTATTGTCATTGTGTAAATTATTCCAGGTTTTCTTTATTTCACATCTGGTGATATGTCATGCTGTCTCCAACAGGATCATAGATCTTGAGCTAGAGGGGAACTTTACAAGTAATCTAGTTCAACTCATTGATTTTACAAATGTGGAAGCAAGATCACACACTACAGAGATCAGTGGACTTGAGCAGGGTCACACAGGTAGTAAGTGAAAGAGCTGGGGTTTGAATTCAGACTTCATGACTCCGAATTCAACACTCTTCTTATTTTGTCATGATACCAACTACATTCTTGTGATCTTGGAGATAGAATGGTTGTTGCTATGGAAATCCTGCCTTTTCTACCTCCCCTTGCTATCCAATCTGTGGTGGCTGGATCCAGAGGGGTGATGAATTGATCATTCCGAGAGACTCCCAAAGTAAATGATCTTGGCCTCCTGCCCCTTAACCCACAGAGCTTTAAAATTGAAGCATCTTTTTTCTCCCTTCATAACGCCTTTAGGTCACATAATCCAACCCCTACTCCCTCTATATGTATTCTCCCCATCAGTGTGCAGGCTGGAAATAATAGTTGGTAAGAACTCAGTGCCATCAAGGTCAGAGTCATAGGTCTGATTCCTCATGGGGTCCGTTTAGCCTCAGGGCTAGGACAAGAGACCTAAATCACTGCTCTTTTCATCACACTACCCAAGAATGGATTAATGTAGCCCACCACTACTCCTGGAAAATCAGCTCAGCTCATTGTGTCCACTAATGGGAGGATAATACTGTCATCTTAATATACAAAGAGCAGTTCTCTTTTCATGAGCAACTAGTGTCCAGAGTAGAAAATGTCTTAGTAATTAATAGGGTTCTAATCTTCCCATATTCCACAAAAGTCCATGAGTTTTTTTTTTTTTTAACACTTTAGGCTTTCTTTGAGCTTGGCAGATATTTTTCTTTGTGTGAACAATAATTTTTATGCATAAATTTTTCATGTGAAAAAAACATTTCATTTTTTATGCTGTCTGCATTGTTCAACAAGTGTATTAAGTACCTAATGTGTCCTGGCTTCTTTTAAGACCCAGTTCAGCGGGCAGCTAGGCGGCACAGTGAATAGAGCACTGGCCCTGGAGTCAGGAGGATCTGAGTTCAAATCCTACCTCAGACACTTGACACACTTACTAGCTGTGTGACCTTGGGCAAGTCACTTAACCCCAATTGCCTTGCCTTCCCTCCTCCAGGAAAAAATATAAAATAAGACTCAGTTCAAGAACCACCTTCTTCCTCAAGCTTTTTCTGGGTCTTCCAAATGCTAATTCTGGCCCCTCTAAGTTTTCATTCTTCTTACTCAATATTTATCTTGAATGTTCTGATTTATACATATTGTCTCACTTATTAGAATGTAAACTCCTTATTAGAATGTAAACTTCTATTAGAATGTAAACTCCAAAGACCATTTCTTTGTATCCCTGGCACTTAGCACAGTGCCTCACATGCTATGTTTAATAAATTATTGTTGATTGCTTGGTTGATTCAGGGCACTGTGCTCAGTTTTGAAAAAAAGAAAAGAAAAAGGGCCTAGTCCCTTACCCTCAAGGAGCATAGCAGGATGGATATAGATAATTATAATATGACTTAGAATGTGGTAAGTTTGCAGGAGAGGTCATAGAGTAAGCTGTGAGAAATTGGAAAGTCTATATCACTTT
Source organism: Pseudochirops cupreus (assembly GCA_028627135.1). NCBI lineage: Eukaryota > Metazoa > Chordata > Mammalia > Diprotodontia > Pseudocheiridae > Pseudochirops > Pseudochirops cupreus. Next base: position 422,548,676 of record CM053582.1, read on the forward strand.
TAGCTGGGGAGATCAGGGAAGGTTTCACTGAAGAGGTGGCTCTTGAGTTGGGTCTTGAAGGAAAAGGATTTCAACAAGCAGAAGTATGGAAGAAGTCTGTTTCAGTTACAAGAAGTAATCTATGAAATGCATGTAGGCTAGAAAGTAAAGTACAAGATGAGGAAATAACTGTCCATTGCCCAGTGTGCTTCAGTCTGAACACAATAGCATAAAGAGGGAAGTGGAACAAAGTCTAAAACTAAAACTACACAAAGAGGAGTAGTGTTAAGTACACATGAGAAGGTAATTTTAGCTAGACTGTTGAGGGATTTGAATGCCAGGCTAAGGATGTTCATTTAGTCCTAAGAGCACTTTGGAGCTACTGAAAATTTTTGAGGAGGAATATGACATGGTTGGACCTCTACATTAGAAAGATTAATTTGGCAGCTGCAATGAGGATGAACTAGAGACTTTTCTGGAGATGCTGGAGGCAAGGAGACCAGTTAAGAGACCATTACAGTCATCCAAGAAAGGATAAGAATGACATGACAAGGAGTGTAGTAGCAGTATGCCTGTGTGGTCCTCTTTGAGCTGTCAGAATCATGGACAGGAATCATTGTCATTCAGTCAACACCTTATCCCAGCATGATCATATATACCCATTCTTCTCACACCCTTATTTCATCAAGGAGTTATGACTCATACAATCCCTGGCTCATGCCTTTTCCTGCTTGGTCACATTCTCCCTTTGCTCTGCTTCCATTCATTCAGAATATAAATGCACAATTGTATTACTAAATACATTATTAATTGCATCTAGCATAAACTGCATATTCTACTCTTGTCCCAGGTCCAACCCAACCAAGTCCAGGAAAATCCCAGTAGGGTCAGTCACTGTTTCTCCTTGGCTACAGCTGAGGGAGGCTGGATCACTGAAATCTAGGAAGTAAATATGTGGTTATGAATAAGCTGACTCCCATCTGCAGCATGGGACAGTAGGTCAGTCACTGTTTCTCCCTGGCTACAGCTGAGGGAGGCTGGATCACTGAAATCTAGGAAGTAAATATGTGGTTATGAATAAGTTGACTCCCATCTGCAGCATGGTACAGAAAGAAACACAGTCTAATCTTAAAAATAGGCATGGCAGCTTGGAGTCCAGAAGGTTCCTTTTATTCATGCTAGAATCTAGCTGCTGCTTTACTACCCACCAGCAATTTGGAATTTTTTTCCCCTCTTGCTGTGGTCAGACTTTTCGCTGGGAGATAGATGCAGCAAAAGTCTTCTTGCTTCCTTTCTAGGACTCTGACATCCAAACATAGCTTCCTCTTTAGTAGTTCGAATAGTGACAGGATGGGTCAGGCTGATAATGAGGGTAGACAGGTGTAGGTGATTTCAAAAACAAGATTTGCCTGGAGTTTGAAAAATGAAGGCGAAGACAGAGGGATAACTACTGGTTGGAACAATACAGGCACACAGGTTTCCCTACCCACGAACTTCTGTGCCATTCTAATCTTAGGAGCCTTTAAACATTATTGTTGTTTAGTTGCTTTTTCAGTTGTGTTTGACTCTTTTTGACCCCATTTGGGGTATTCTTGGCAGAGATACTGGAATGGTTTGCCATTTCCTTCCCTATCTCATTTTACAGATGAGAAAGTGAGACGAACAGGTTTAAGTACCTTGCTCAAGGTCACACAGCTAGTAAGTATTTGAGGCTAAATTTGAACTCAAGAAGAGAAGTCTTCCTTATTTCAGGCTCAGCACTCTATCCACTGCACCAACTAGTTGACCTTTAAGCATTAACCCTTTCTAATGAAGGTCAAATGCCAAGGACACATTTGTGCTAGAGTGGTGGATTTTAGTGGCCCTTACTGACCACAGCTAGAGCTCTATGTGTGTGTATGTTGGAAATAAAGGAAGGTGCAAGTGTGTATGTTGTAAGTAAAGGAAGACTGTGACTGGGCAGTGTAGGATGGGTGTGCCAGCTGTTTGACAGTCACCTCTGTCCATGGTGCTGACTCCTTAGAGAAGATTAAACACAAACTCACTGCTATCACATACCTTGTTACAGTGGTGACAGTGTGAATAAAAAGGAGAGGATGGACTCAGAGGGTATTGTGAGGATCTTGGCAACCGAATGTCTTGTGTTTTTCTTCTCATTTCTTTTTTTTGTCAGCAGTTTGATCCTTTGTTTTTCCTCTGAACTTCCATAGCACTTCCCTTTTCTCAGCTTCTCTTCCCTTTTATTTCTGTACATCAAACATTTCCACCCCTTTGTTTTGCAACATATGATGTTGTCTATATCAGGAGTTGTTACAAAATCCCCAAAACAAAATTCATTTGGTTCTTAAGAATAGATTCATAGGGACATCTAGGTGGTACAGTGAATAGAGCACCAGCCCTGGAGGCAGGAGGACCTGAGTTCAAATCTGGCCTCAGACACTTAACACTTACTAGCCATGTGACCTTGTGAAAGTCACTTAATGCCAGTTGTCCTGCCTTCTCTCCTTCAAAAAGCAAAAAAATAAAAAAGAATAGATTCATAGAAAATCATCCTATTTGAACTATTAGACAGTATTAGAAATTGAATTAGTTCTCCCTACCCTTTGACCATTTTTTTGTCACATAGATGGAATTGATCTGAAAACTATTTCAGATTTGAACATTATGTTCTATAATTAGTTAGGGAATAGGAAGGAAGACAGCTAGATGGCTTGGGGGGATAGAGTGCTGGGAACCAGGAAATCCTGAGTTCAGATCCAACCTCAGACATTTACTAGCTTTGTGACCCTGGGCTAGTCACTTCACCTCTGTTTGCCTTAATCCACTAGAGAAGCAAATGGCAAACTGGAATGGCAAACCATTCCAGTATATTTGCCAAGAAATCCCCATGGATAATATTGGTGTGCTATGGGGTCACCAAGAGTCATACATGACTGGACAACTAAACAAGAACAAGGCAGGAAGAAGTCACGATCAGTTTGGTTCTCTGAGGAAAGGGCTGCTCCCTATAGTACACATGGCATCTGATGCCCAGCCCAGAAGGAGAAGTCTATAAATAAGTCTATAAATAAGAGAAGGAGCACAACTCAGAGTAGTAAAGGAAGAGGTTAAACTAGATGATCTTAAAATTCCATTCCAGACCTTCAATCTCTACTTCTTTGGCACTATTATGGAGAAGTATAGTTAGCCATAGTCACCCTAACTCATAATACTGTGGAGTAGGTAGAATAAGTATTAATATCCCATTTTGCAGATGGGGAATCTGAGACTCAAAAGACTAGAGTGACTTGATTGACAATGTTAGAGTTAGATCTAGGCTTCAATTCAGGTATCCAAAATCTAATTCCTCTTTCCATACTTTCTGGAGCAAAATCATTAAAACATGGAGGAAGGAAGGGTAGAGATGAAATTGTCAACGTTTCCAATTAGATAAGTTTTCCCAACCTGACACATATTGCCCCCTAAGACAGATAGTTCTTTCCTTGTTGCTGTAGCTATCTACTCCTATTAATCTTTGCCCCTTCTCTATTCTCATTCGTTTCCTTCAGTTTCCACAATACTTTGAAATGTATTTAAGCTAATAATAGCTTACCATTTTCACAATCTGTGAATTGCTTTTTCATTGAGAAGTATTTGGGGCTTTGTAGGTCTCTTATTTATTTAGTTCCATTGTCTAATAATTAGATAATTGAACTCTCTCCATCAGCACTCAAATGAAGGTGTCCCTAATTCAACTTATTGCAAGAAAAGCTAAAAGGTAACATAAAGATAGTTTATTCCAACCTCCTAATTATAAAGATGAGGAAATTAAAAGGTCAGGTGATTCATCCAAGGTCACTCAGGAAGTGGCAAAAGTGAGACTCAAATCTAGGTCCTGAGGCTCTAAATTCGTTACTCTTTCCACTATACCATTTTTACAATGTGCTTTTATTGTGTTTTTATGGATCCATGTCTTATTCTCCTAGGAGATTAAGTGCCATAAAGATAGGAATCATTTCATTTCTCTTTGTATCTCTCTTTGCACCTAATACAAAGCTCTGAACATAGTAAGTGCTCAGTAGATGTTTGTTGAATTATAGAATCATAGACAAGCTTGGAAAGGACCTCAGAAAGGACCAACTCATACCTAAATCACAATCCAATCTACGTCTCCAATAAGTGCTCATTTCCATTCTCTGCTTGAAGATTGCCACTTATAGAGCTCACTCTTTCCAATGAAGACTTTTCCACTTTTTTCAGCTTTAATGGTTAGATGATTTTTTCATCCTCACTTCAATTTCCACTAGTTGTTTCTAGTTCTTCTCTCTGAAACCAAGTGAGATAAGTATAGAATTATAGCTTTCAGTCTGGAATAGGCCTTAGAAGCCATTGAATCCAACCTTATCAAATTACAGATGAGGAAACTGAGGGACAGAGAGGTTAAGTTATTTAAGACTGCCATTTGGATATTTGAAAACAGCTATCACATTCACTCAAGTCTTTTCTTCTCCAGGCTGAACAGACCCAACTCCTTCAACAGATCTTCATATGTCTTGGTCTTTACTTCCCTTATCATTCTAATTGTTTTCCTTTGTATAAGTTCCAGCTTGTATCATTGTGTATTCTAAAGCATGCAAAAACTGAATATAATCCTCCTGGTGTAGTAACTTTCCCCATTTTGGATCTATGCTTATGTGAATGTAGCCTGTAACCGAATTAGCTTTTTAGGCTTCCATGTCATACTGCTGACTTCCATGGAGATTGCATTTACTATAACCCATAGGTCTTTTATATATGAGCTGATTTCCAGCTCCATTGTATAATTGCACAAGCTTTTTGTTTGCCCCCAAGTACAAGGCTTTACATTTATATCTGTTAAATTTCATATAGTTAGTTAAGTTCAGGAACCAGTTCTTCCTTATTTGTCAGCACCAGTTCCCTTTATTGTTTCTTCCAGCACTTTTCAGTGATTTCCCCCTTGTATGTGGTTCCTTTTTTTTTAATTACCAACCATTTTTTTTCTTCCTCACACTCTTTCTCCTCACCAATGAGAAAAAAATAAGAGAAGAAAACAAAGTCCTTTTTAACAAATATGCATTGTATTACAGAATGAATTCCCATTTTGACAATGTCAAAAAAAAAGGATGATCCTTCCAACTCTTGAAGACTCAAGTTATCATTAAGGCAAGGGAATTCTGGGGGCAAATGATCATTCCCTTCTTAATAGAAGAGAGGAAAGACAGACACAGTCTGATATACACACTAAATTTAGGGAGTACAAATTTCAGAGTTCAGAGAAAATATAGGAATAAAGGAGGCTGGCGTGGAAAGGAGAAAGTAAGCTGGTGGGAGAAAGGGCTCCACTGAGTCATAGGAGAAGCAAAAGGAAGGGGCCTTCTCTAGGCCACCTCTGGTCCCACTGTTAGTAAGGGAGTCATTCCCCCACCCCCGAAGTGACTCTTTGGAGTAGAGTGCACTAACATGCATCTTCTAGAATCAAGCCACAAAATTCTAGTGCTGGTCTGCCCATCCCAGAGGCTGTGGCTTGTAGCTTGGCTAACTTTGACTAGTTGTCTGACTCAACTTTGTGGTCTCTCCACCAGTGCCCTCCTTTGGTGGCAAATTGTAACAATGAGTTGCAATGGAAAGAGCACTAGATTTTAAAACTCCAGAAGTTGGGTTTGACTTACTCATTAGGTTCATGATCACCGAGTCACTAGTGCTGGCCCCTTCTATTTGTACAAGTTGTTTCCCCTTCACTGAATATAAACTCTTCAAGGCAGGAACTAGTTTTTTCCCCCATTGTACACCTAACACCCTTTTAGAGTGCTTAGGAAAAGGAAGAGGAAGGAAGGAAATAAGCATTTATATGGCATCTGCTATGGCCCAGGAACTGTGTTAAGCACTTTACAAATGTTATCTCATTTGATCCTCACAAAAATCCTGCAAAGTAATGCTGTTATTATCCCCATTTTATGGTTGAGGTAACTGAGGCAATCAGAGGTTAACTGACTTGTCCAGGGTCACATAGCTAGTAATTGTCTGAGGCTGGATTTGAACTCAGGTCTTTCTGACTACAGGCCCAGTATTCTACCCACAAAGGAGACAATAAATACTTGTTGATCAACTGATTGATTAAAATGTCTAATATTTTATAGGGGAAGCTACTCAAGAGGGGTAAGAAGGTCTCACATATAAAATTGTTAAGACACAAGAAGAAGTAACTGGGATGAAGAAGGACAAGGGGAGCTGCCCAAAGAAATCGATGTGGGTGTGCCAGGAACTCATCCCCAAACGGTGAAGCTTCTCTTATAACAAGGAAAAGCAGTTAGGTAAAACCAGTTGAAACGGGCAATTTCTGATGGTATATGCATTAGCCCACACTCATAGTCACCTCCCTCTCCAGCCCAAGAAAGGTAGAACATTTCCCCATTTCACTGTGATCAAGATTGGTCATTATAACGCAACATTCAATTTTGTTTTATTTTCTCTTTTGTTTATATTGTTGGTCGTTTTGTTTATTTTTCATGGTTCTTATTTCACTGTACATCAATTTACACAAATTTACCCATTTTTTAAAAATTTCTCATAGGTTCAATAATACTCTATTACATTCATGGCCCATAACTGGTTAAGTCATTTTTCAATCAGTGGGTACCTCTTTGATTCCAGTTCTTTCTTACCACACAAAAAAAGTATTGTTAAGGCCTTTTTTTCCTGTCTTTGACTTCCTTGGAGTATATACCAGAAATAGAATCTCTGGATCAAAATATATGAGTCATTTAGTTGCTTTTCTTTTTTTTTTAAACTTTCATTTATTTTAGTTTACATCATTCATTTCCATGAGATTTTGAGTTACAAATTTTCTCCCCATCTTTCCCCTACCTACTACCCCAAAACAGCCATCCCAGTGTATCCCCCCTCCCCCAATCTATTCTCTCCTGTGTCCTCTCCCATCACCTCTCTGACTTTCTGGTAGGGCAGGATGGATCTCCCTACTACAGTACCTGTGTATCTTAAGTTCCAGTTGGATGTTAATAATAATTATTATTATTATTGAATATATATATGCACATATGTATTTTTAACATTTGATTATAGAACTTCAAATTCTAGATTCTTTCTCTTCCTCTCTTGTCACCCACCCTCACTGGAAGGACAAGCAAATAAATACAGGCTGAACATGTGTAATTAAGCAGAACCTCTCCATAGTGGGTATATTGTGAGAGACTGATTACATGTCCCTTATTTCTCTCCCACCCCACCCCTGTTCCACTCTCTACCCTGTCCCTGTCCCTCTACAGAAGTGTGCACTTTCATCAAGCCTCCCCCCGCACCTTGACCTCCCCTCCATCATCCCACCTCTCATCCCCATTCCCCCTACTCTTCTGTGTGGCAAGATACCCAGTTTAGAGTTTATGTCATTCCTTCCCAAGCCAAGTTCAGTGAGAGTAAGGTTGACTCTTTCCCTTTTGCCTTCCTTTTCTCCCCCTCTATTGCAGCAATTATCCTTTGCCTCTTCCATGAGATGCTCAACCTAATTCTGTCTCTCCTTGTCTCCTCTCAATCTAATCTTCTCTCACCTCAGTATTTCACCTTTTAGAATATTGTCCCTTCCTATTCAATTGATCTTATGCCCTCTATGTATTCATATATACACATATTCAGATATGTGCTTGTATGCATATATAAACCCTCTTATATAGATGTATGTGTATGTATATGTATATATACATTTGTATTCCCTTCACCTATCCTCATACTGAGAAAAGTTTCATCAGTTACAGTTATCACTTTTCCA
>CM053582.1:422556934-422594761 GCA_028627135.1 Pseudochirops cupreus
AGTGGGAAGTATCTTTGTGTGCGTTTTGGAGTTCCAGGATTGGTTTAGAGTCCTATTTTATGGGTATTTTGGGGTGGCTATGTGAGAGCTGCGATATGTTGCTGCTTCTACGCCGCCATCTTGGCTCCGCCCCCCCTGTGTGGGTGTTTTTAAGGAAAAAATTCTCCTAATGAAGCCCTCCTTAGCTTTCTCCTATGGGTTGTGTTTCCCCATTGGAAGGTAAGCTCCTTGAGGCCAGGGATTGTCTTTCTCTTCACTTGTATTTATATCCAATGACCTTAGCACAGGACCCAGTACATAGCAAGTCCTTAATTAATGCTTGTTGGTTTGGGTTTGAAAGAGCAAATTAACAGTTTGTACTGAAAAACCCAGATACAAAATACAATCAAGAGAAAGAACATCAAAGAAGATGGAGCTGAGTCAACTCTCCTTAATCATTTACAGCCCAACTCATCAGCAAGGCCAAGCATCTGCTGTTAGAACAAGGAAACTTCTCAACCTTAAAATAATATCCAAAAATCCTATCTTCACTTGTTTCCTCCTCAAGCTAGTACTGCTCAGTTAAGAATGAGAGATTTTTGTATCTTTATCAGTTTCATGAGAATGGGCATGTTGAGGGGATCAGAAGTTTTTGTTGTTCAGTCATCTCAGTCACGTCCTACTCTTCGCGACCACATGTGTTTTTTGTGGGTTTTTTGGGTAAAGATACTAGAGTGGTTTGCCATTTCCTTCTTCAGATCATTTTATAGATGAGGAACGGAGGCAGAGTTAAGTGACTTGCCCAAGGTCACACAGCTAGTAAATGCCTGAGATCAAATTTGAATTTAGGAAGATAAGTCTTCCTGACTCCAGGCCCTATGAATTTGAACTTTTACACCCCCATGTCCACCCCTGATGATTTAGGCAAGGAACCCAGTCCTCCAAATGGGGGGTTTAGCTCATTTCTATTTTGGGAACCTTTGGTCAATTATTCCATTAACAGGAAATTTTTGGGGCTTTAGCGTGTGTGTAAATGCACGTGAGTGCTAATGGGGGAGGAGCAGTTTAGTCAGTTATAGCTAGAATACTTGATTTTCAATTTTAGTGTCCCCCCACTCCCATCATCCACCCACACAGGTCACAAAAAAATCAATTTCCAAATATCCAATTAATTTACTTTCTTTGTAGCTTGAGGCATTGGCAGAACTCAGTAAATGAAGACCAAGAAGAGTTTAGGGTTTAAGCTACTGCTGTTGCCCATTCCCCACACCTGTGCTCACCAAAAGCAAATGTCTTCATAGCACTTCATAGCACTTCCACGTTCCCTAACCCAGTTCGGCACGTGCTTTCTTGTCTTCTGCAGGAAGGCCTCACTGCCCGCTGATAAACCCCTGAGTCACACATGGGCCTAGCTCCAGGACTAGTCATCCCCCAATCAGCACTCAGCCTAGGGCTGTAACCACAGTGACCATACCTTCCCCATAACACTGTGTTAAGTGTTAGATTCCTGGCTCCCACAGTCATTGACTCTCAGATGGAGGAAACCTCAGAAGTATGTCAGTGTAACACTGAACTGAAGCATGAATTCCCACTACCATCTTCTCTTGGAAAATCTTGAGTGAGAAAGAACCCATCACTTGCTGAGCTTCCCCTCGGCTCCCCTTCCTTTTCTGAATGGCTCTACTTGGTAGGAAATTCCAACTGAAATCTGCTTCCCTGTAATTTCTGTGTTCTGACCAGTGGCCCCAGTTCTGCCCTCTGTAGTCATGGAGGCTATATCTACCCTCTGTTCTACCTGACAACCTTTTAGGTATTTGAAGACAGCCAGTATGTCCTTCCTGAGTCACATCTTCTCCAGAGTAAATATCCAGCTCCTTCAGCTGATGCTCCTGATTTCTAGTCTTTTCACCATCCTCTAGAAGCATAACAATTTGCCAATGCCTCTCCCAAAACATTACATTTAGAATAAAGCATAATATTGCACATGTGGTCTGAATTGAGCAGAACCCAGAAGAATGATCATAATCCCAAGTCCCTCCATCTAGATCCTATCTGTTATGCAGTGCAATATGGTACTAGGGTTTGATTTGGTTTGGTTATGGAAGCCAGCTGCATTGGGCTACCCTGATCTTGCAGTCCACTAAAACCTCTAGGTCATTTTCATAAGAACTGCTCTTGTGATACATCCAGGTTGGTTTTGTTCCTGGAATTTCAGGTTTCGCTTCCAGTATCCTGGGGGTAGATCCCACCTTGAAACTTTCATTGACCATTGGACTATCATCTCCTAAGGGTAGGTTTAATATAGGAGAAGAAAGAACAATCACAGGCTCTATCAAATCTGTACTCAATCTAACTCACAGTCCAAATAAATTTCTTACCATGGAACAATGGCCACTATCTTCCTCCTGCTATTACTTTGAGGGACCACAGCAGCCAATAAATCAAGAGAACATCAATGGAGCAAATGGGCAAGAGCTGTCTGATCTGGGGTTTGAGAGGTGGGGTACAATCAGAGAGCAGCAGGCAAGCACTGGATTTTGAATCAGAGAATCTGGGTTCTAATTCTAGCTTTTCTTCACTATTTATTTGACCTTGAGCAAGTCACTTACCCTCTGTAGGCCAGTTTCTTTACCAACAAATTCAGGGCAGTGCTAGACTAAATGTCCTCTGGGGTCCCATCCAGATCTCAGTCTATGATACTTTGTTAGGGTGGAATCTAAGCAATATTTGCCTTGGGTGCCAGAACCTAAACCAGTTTTGTGGAGGTGAATTTTTTTATGTTGGTAATAAAGGAAATAGACAAGGAGAAGGAAAAGAAAAGGGAGAGGTTTTTCCAAACCTCTTTCAACTCCAGACTCTCAATCAACCCTGTAGTTCTAAAGAAGGGGATGAAGATAAGAATACAGATACAGAAAAGTACTGATGCAGAGGTCCAGGAAAACTAGCTGTAGAGGCAGAATAGGAGTGACATAGTGAGTGCTGGGGCACCTTCAGGGAGCACTGAATCTCCTCCAGGGCCAGGCAGAAGGCATAGTCTTTGTGGTGTGGTTGTGGCCATAAGTAATAGTAGGGGATAGGGCTGGGATAGAGAGAAGGGGTGGATCCTAAAATTTAACGTGAAGAGTTACCATTAAAGTTGGCATTCAAGGACCACAATGACACCTCTCAGATGGAGGAGGGGAGGAGTTTGGGGGAGTGAGGATTAGAGCTCCCCTCCTCATCCCTGTTAGTCACTGCCCTAAAGCAGAAGGGTATGCAAAGCAGCCAGTGTAGGGACGTTGGAGCCTTTGAGGTAAATGCTGAACCCTCTGAGGTATACATCAGGGGAGGGGAGGGCAAATCCCATGCTCCTTGTGCCCTGGTAACCCCATCGAAGACACAATCAGAGTGAGAGACTGTAACCACAGTGACCATACCTTGGCGTGTGTAACCTAGGAAAACTATTCCCATGTTCTGACAGCAACACTAATTTGCACATTTACATTTACACAGCACCATTTCTGGCAGTCTGCAAAGCAGTTTCTTCGTAACAACCTATCAAGTAAGCGACGCAATTCATATAATCCCCATTTTACAGAGAAGGAAACAGGCTCTGGGAGGGTAAGTGGCCTGCCCATGCCCACACAGCTGGTGAGCATCTGAGGTGAGAGTCAAACTCAGGGCTCCTGTTCTGAAAGTCTACTTGCTTGTGTGTGTGTGTGTGTGTGTGTGTGTGTGTGTGTGTGTGTGTGTGTGTGTACTAGAGAGGTTACATGAGGCTTCCAAATGCCTCTTAGTGGAATTTAAAGCCCTTTACAACCAGCCTCCAAACTACCTTTCCGGACTTATTACTCATAACTTCTTTTAAACTCTCTATAATCCAGAAGAACTTGTCTTTTTTTTTTTGTCTTTTTGAAGGGAGGAGGGCAGGGCAATTTGGGTTAAATGACTTGCCCAAGGTCACACAGCTAGTAAGTGTTAAGTGTCTGAGGCTGGATTTGAACTCAGGTCCTCCTGACTCTAGGGCTGGTGCTCTATTTACTGCACCACCTACCTGCCCCAGAAATTTGTCTTCTTGCTGTTCATCACACATGACACTCCATCTCCAATATCTGTGTCTTTGCACAGGCTGCTCTGATAATTAGAATACTCTTCCTCTTCACCACTGATTCTTAGAATCTCTGATTTCCTTCAAGACTTATTAAGCATCTGGGCAGCTAGGTGGTGCACTGAATAGAACACCGGCCCTGGAGTCAGGAGGACTAGAGTTCAAAACTGGCCTTAGACACTTGACATATTTACTAAGCTGTGTGACCTTGGGCAGGTCACTTAACCCCAATTGCCTTGCCTTCTCCCCTCAAAAGAAAAAAAAAAGACCTGTTAAGTAACCCATCTTACATAGTGCTTTCCTACCCCAAATTACCTTGTATCTATTTTGTACATAGGTATGCATCTATGTAGGTAGGCACGCATGCATGCATGTATACGTATTATCTCCCTCAATAGAACATAACCTCCTTTTGTCTTTATTTTCTAGGTGCTCAGTTAATGCTTGTTGATTGTTCTGCTCATGTATCTGTCCTCGCTAGGCAGACAATGAGTGGCAGCATGGGATAGCCCCTAGCGTGTGGAACTTGGATTCGGGAAGGCCTGTGTTTGCATCCCGCATCTAGTATTTATTTATTGACTGTATAATTATTCTGAGCATGTCACTTAACCTCTCTGACTAAGACTCCTCATTTATAAAATGAAAAGGTTAGACTGAGGGAACTCTCCCTAGTTCTAAACCTCTTGAGTTAGGATGAAGCCATTAAGACTTTCAAACGCCTTAGGTAAATCACTTTATTGGATCACTTTCCCTCTGTGGATCTGGGAGAGACCCAATACTCTGAGAATGGTCAGAGGGAAGCAACAGTGATCTTGTCCAGGCATAGACTCAGCCTCTTCATTCAAGCAAGCGATCCAGGCCTTGGCTTAGGGCCAAAGTTGAAATGAAAATGCAAGAGAATATAGGATTCTGCACATAGGTTGGGACTCACCTTGAATATCTTCTGATCTTCCTCCCACCACATTTTGTAATATCTCTTATCCCCAGGGAGTGAGGGGGAAGGGAAGAAAGAACTACGGATGGTGTATATCAAGGAATGTTTTTTTTGAAATAAAAAAAATCAGAAAGGAACCAAATAAGAAAGCAGACTGGAAAATAAGCTAGGAATCTTTATTATGAGCAGCTTACTTTTTAAAAAAGCTTATAACTGATTCATTGCTATTTTCAAAGCTGTCTACTGTATTTTGCCTAATTATGCTCCAGTCTAGAGAAAACTCTTATCTTCACATTACGTTACTCCTAGGCCAGATTTCTTCCCATGTACCCCCTGTGGAGAAAGCACTCTGCGAAAGCTAGTCAAGGAAGTATAGATAATAAGAGCTAACATTTTTATAATGATTTAATTCCTATATTAAAGAATTTATAGCTGAACTCAGACCTCTTCACCTCACAAAACAGTCTCTTCAAAATCTGGGGCAGTAAATCATCCCAATATTATCATCCATGTTTTACAGATGACAAAAGATGTACATTTGAGGGGTCGGGTGCCTCCTTTTTCTCTTTTCCCTCTGGTTCTCTCATCTTTCTTTAAGTCTCCTTTCTTTTAGATGGAGACTGGGCCTTCCAGTGGAAGCAGAGCCTGAATAGCCCCTCAGACCAGTAACACTGGAGTCAGAAGGACCTGAGTTCAAATCCAGCCTCAGACACTTAACACTAGCTATGTGACCTTGGGCAAGTCACTTAACCTCAACCACCCTTCAAAAAGCAAAAAAAAAAAAAATGGATGGATATCATTCTCTCTAGGACACAGTTTCCTTAACAGTTAAATGGCATGGAGGGTAGATTAGATGGCCCCTAATGTTCTTTCTAGCTCTAAATCCTATATATAGAGAGATCTCAGACATAGGGTTAGACTCTACTCAATATTTACCTTGGGTCCTTAAGCTGGTTTAGTGGAATTGAACTCATTCTTCTGGCAGAAATTGCAGAAAAAAAAGACCATCCTCCCCCAAAGCCACCATGGCATCCCCAAGACAGAAGATAAGGGTTAGAGTCTATTTGGGTTTGAGGCCACTGATCCTTCCTCACCACCAGTATAAGATAAATAGCAGACTACACACACACACACACACACACACACACACACACCCTATTGTTTCAGAGGAACTATCCTCAAAAGAGGAGCACAATGGGATGGATGTGATGAGGGCTAGGCCACCTTCAGGAGGCAGCAGACAGACCTCTGCTTGGGCTCTGCAGAAGGCACAGACCGTGGTCATAAGCTATACTAGGGGACCAGAAGTAGTGTTTGGATGGAGGGACAAAGTGTGGGCCATAAGGTTTAACAATATGAGTCATTTAGCATTGCTAGTAATCAATAGCCATAGTGTCATTCTATGGCTTTGATGTTGGTGGGGAGGAATTTGGGGGAGTGAATTCTAGAGCTGCCATTCCCATCCTTCTGAGGCACCGCCCTAACGTTCGGGGATGTGTCAAAGCAGCCGATGTAGGGAAGTTGGGGGCTATGGGGTAAAAGCTGAATCCTCAGAGGTGACATCATGGAGGGCAAATCCTATGTCCCTTTGCCACCCCTGTAAAAGATAGAATCAGGATAAGAGGACCATTGTTCTAACCCAAGAGAACAATTCTTATATTCTTACAGTTGTGCACTCATAATAGCATATTTTGAAAGCACCACTTCTTATGGTTTGTAAAACAGTTTCCTCACAGCAACTCCATCAAATACAGTCAGTTCTGCTATATTGGGACATACACATTTCCCCCAAAGCATTGAACTATGCAAAATCAGGCAATAAAAACCACAGGGTTTATGGGGAAAGTGAGGTTAGGGGCAAAGTATTCAAAAACTTTCTCAGTGACCCGTAAAAATTAGATAAAAACACACAACTTACTAAAAATGGTAGGACAATTTTACACATGTTAAATGATTAAGAGGTACATGAACAGAACAATAACTGGTGGCAGGATCTACACGGTCTTGGACTGCGGCTGGCAAGGTCTTCAGCAAGTTGGGCAACCTAGAGTTGGAGGCGCTGTCAGGAGGTGAGTGTGGGGCATCAGACCAAATTTCCACAGCTCACAGCTCCTGGTGCACTGGAAGATACACAAGATATATGACTTTATTTGAAACTTTATTTGAATTTTATTTTATTTGAAACTTTATTTGAAAAACAACAACAACAAAAATTTGCGATTTGCTCATGGATGTGGTCATTGGAAGGGTTGCAGCCTGTGAATTATGAAATGATTCCGTTTTCTGCATTTCCACTGATTCTCAATGAAGAAATCAAACATGAGCAAACCAAGGTTCACCTTACTCTCAAAATGTTTCCTAATAATACCAAGTGCACTGGAACAAATTGGCAATTTCAAAGCAAATATTGTAGCAGAATTGAACGTAGGTAACAATTCATATAATCCCCATAAACTCCCATAGCTCCTTGAGGAAACTAAGGTTCTGGGGGGGCGAGTAGCCTGCCTGCTCATGACCACATGCTCCTAAGTGTCTGAAGAAAGGTTCAAACCCAGGGCTCCTGATCTGAAGGTCTATCCTCTCATCTTGCATGTGTGTGTGTGTGGGGGGGGGGCAGTATGTGAGGCTTCTAAATCATAAATAACAGTCAATAAACATTTATTTAAAACTTACTATGAGCCAGGTACTGCATTAAGCACTGGAGATATAAATATGAGAAAACAAGAGTCCCTGCCCTCAAGAAGCTTACAATCAAATGGGGGAAAACAAGATCCTAAAGGACAGAGAAAAGGGGTGGGGCTGGAGGTGCCCGACAAAGGTGTAGAGTTTGGAGGAGAAGATGGTGGAAAAGTCAGAGAAGTCCCAGACTAGAGCAGTCTGATGAGAAATGTCTGAGCTCAGCCGGCTCCTTTAATGGAGGCTTTGAGGTTCATAGTTCCTGTCTCCATTCAGAGGGCAGAGCGTAGTGATGAGATGGAGCACCGAGGCTGATGACATCTTGTAGGATGACAATGGGATCTTGCGGGATAATTTCCCAATAATCCCAAATGCCTCTTCGTGGCATTTAAACTTTACCACCTGGCTCCAAAATACCTTTCTAACTTTATTTTTTTGTTGTTGTTTTTGGATTTTTGGAGGCAGTTGGGGTTAAGTGACTTGCCCAGGGTCACACAGCTAGTAAGTGTCTGCATCATATTTGAACTCAGGTCCTCCTGACTCCAGGGCTGGTGCTCTATCTACTGCACCACTGAGCTGCCTCTTTCCAGCTTTATTACTCAAAACTCCCCTTTAAACTCTACACTCCAGAGAAACTCGCCTTCTTGCCATTTGTCACAAATGACCCTCCATCTCCCATCTCCATGCCTTTGCAGAAGCTGTCCCCATAACTAGAATGTTCTCTCTTGTTGTCACTGATTCTTAGAATCTCTGATTTCCTTCAAGACTCGTCAAGCTCCACATTTGACACAAAACCTTCCCTCATAGTGCTTTCCCTCCCAAAATCACCTTGTACCCATTTTGTACATGTGTATGCACGTATGTATGTGTACACTTTGTCTCCCTCGATAGAACAAAACCTCCTTGAGGGCAGGGATTATCTCACTTTTGTCTGTTTCCTCCAATCTTAGCACATATAGGCTTTCAATAAATGCTTGTTGATAGCGTTGCAAAGGTAGCTATCCTCTCTGAGCAGACAATGAGTCACAGCCTGAGCACTAAACTGGGATTTATGAAGGCCTGTGTTTGCATCCCACATCAGGCACTTATTTATTAGCTGTGTAATTATTCTGAATGTCACTTAACCTTTCTGACTCAGGCTCTTCATCTATAAAATGAGAAGGCTGGACTCTGGGAGCTCTCCCTCTGATTACTTGAAAATGCCAGCCATATACAGTACAAACCACATTTGAAGAATAACTGTGAATGTCTTAAATTATTCCAAGTATTAGAAATATTTGAATTAACTAGACAGGACCCATGGAGAAAAATGCTGTCCGCCTCTGAGTATTAGAAATACTCAAGTTAACTAGAAAGGGCCCATGAAGGAAGACGACGTCCAACTCCAAATAGAAGTATGCATACCGTACGTATGTATGTGTATGTTTTTGTGTGTGTGTGTATATATATATATATATATATATATATATATATACAAATATATACACCCACACATATGCAGGATTGGGAGAGAGGTAGACAGACAATTTGGAACTTCAAATGTAAGCAAAAAATAAAGTGAATTGAATTTTTAAAAATGCAAGCCACCTGAAGTATGAAGAAGGAAAGGAAGAGCTATACATGGTAGATAGGAACTAAAGGATTGTTTTAAATCATTTTTTAAAAATCAGAAAGTAATGAAATAAGATCAGTGTCCAAATGGGAAAGGCTGGCTACAGAGATCGACACTGGGGAGGTGGCTGGCCTACAGTATGCCAGCTGTACAAGCTGTGTTCCTTGGAGGCTACCATGATTACAGCAGGGACAACGGCTTCAGGAGTTCTTAACCCAGAGACAGTAAGAGGTCCAGTCAATTGATCAGAAAGAGATTACCGGGACCCTTTGCTGGTCCTAGATTGGCAATTCTATTGTCCATAAGCAGATCTGGGTCACAGTTTCAGTTTGGAGAGGAGTGACTGTGGTCTCAGTTCCAAGAGAAAGAGGAACACTGGCATTTGTGGCTGTAGGGAAGCAGGGGACCTTTCCTGGGTAAATATTAGAGTGTAGACTAAAAAAGCTATGACCACATGTCTCACCCTGTCATGCCTCCTGGAAGCACCGAAAACTTGCAGAACCCCAGAGCTAGCTCTGAAAACAGCAACATGAAAAAAACAACCTACATTTTAATAAATGGCACCACAGACAATGAAGTATTATAAAACATTTCTACAGCAAGTTTCTCTGACAAAGGTCTCATTTCTCAAGTGTATAGGAAACTGAGTCAAAATTTAAAAAAAATAAAAGCCATTCTCTAATTGATAGTCAAAGGATATGAAGAGTCAGTTTTCAAAAGAAGAAACCAAAGCTATCTTTATATATATACACACCAAAGCTATGAAAAAATGTTCTCATTCACTATTGATTAGAAAAATGCAAATTAAAACAGCTCTGAGATAACACTTCACACCTATCAGAAATGACAAATGCTGGAGGGGATTAGGGAAAATAGATAACACTGATGCACTAAATAGGTACACTAATATTATCAAGAACAGGGGTCCAGGGACCTTGGGACCTTCTAACTAGGAGAGGGTTCAGGGACCGTGTGTGGGCTCTTGCCCAAAGGAGGCAGTTCCTAACAGAGAGAGAAGACAAAGGGAGAAAAGAGGACAGATAAGATTAAAGGAGACAGGGGAAAGGCAATGGCTGGGTACTGCCCTCGAAGGGGTGAGAACAAATCCAGGGACGGGCAGAGCCATAGCTAACTCATAGACCCACCTCCTTCCTCTACCAGACACCTTCCTATTTCCTCTTCTCTGCTATCCCACCTAGCACAATGCTCCCAATGAAGAGGGGAGTCTGAGGTATCAGCTAAGGTAAGTCCCCTCCATTCCCCACTATAAAACTGAGCTTCTTATATGAGGTACCTCACTGTTGCCTGGTATGCTCCTGATCAGAGGATCATCTAACTCAGCTGCTTTACACAGGAAGGATGTGATTTGTCCTAGATCATGGTACAGTGGGAAAAGCAGACCTTGGGCACCTCAAACAACCACTTTGGGCCTCTGTTTCCTCACCTGTATAATGAAAGGAATGAACCAGATGTTCTCTAATAGTGCGTCTAACTCTAAATTTTTGATCTAATGATCTCAGATAGATCAATTAGTGGTCAATATAGGCCTGGAGTCCTGGTCTATGGACACCCAGTCCAGTGCTCTCTCTACTCTCAACATCAGACAGTATTAGACTGGGTCAGGCTAGCTCTTGTGATAGAAATCACAAGGTGAGGTAACTTGTTGCAATGCAGAGCTCTGGATTTGATTCAGAGGGCCTAGGATAGAATTATTTACTATCTTAAGAAGCTCAGCAGAATCAATTTTTTCATGTGTAAATGGGCAAGTTGGGATAGATAATGCTATGGTCATTTCTTGCTCTAACTTCAATAATTCTTTTGCTCTATTGCTCTTTGTCCTCTCCTCCTACATGGATGGCATGAAATTCAGATTGACACAGAACTACTCTCTTTTTGAAAGGTGCTTCCTGAGTGGTTCACTATGCCTTAATTGCCAAAAGGAAACAATCAGGCCTTTTGCTTTGGGGAACAACTCTTATCTCTAACTAGGAGACCTGGATATATACCAGAACTAAGAGTAAATAGACACAGTCATCAAATCAATTAGTATTTGAAACCATATTTTGCTTTATTCCAGAAAACTCATCCTACTGGGTTGGGGGGTGGGAAGGTATTCCAGGGCCCCATAGCTTCTGTGGACATTTTGACTGTGAACTTTGCTCAGATGGTGTCACCCAGAGATTCTGGAGTTACGGATATATCGATTAAGTTCAACAAAGAAGTACCACTGTGGATCCCCCTGGATCCTGCAGCTGACCTGATCACGCTAAGGTGGGAGACAGACCCACATGCTGTGGGTAGGGCCAAGGCTTATCTGAAGGAAACTCAGCAGATACCTAAAGTGCTGCAATGTTTATAAAGATGAGCCAGGTAATGTCTGTATCTTGTCCTCTTGCTCACCGTGACTGGCTCGAGGGATGGATTCCATCTTAGGAGCTGGGGACGCATGTCCCCATGGAAATATATCCAGTAGAGGGACCAAAGAAGGCTCATATTTTCAAGTCTCCATCGGCCTCAGGCTATTTCTTCTCTATCCCATTGCCAAAATGGCTCAAAGACATGAATTCAAATTGCTTATAAGCCCTCCTCAGCTCTATTATTTGAAGTGATTTCAAAGGTGGGGTCCCTCTCATTTAGGCACTGTGTGATATAGGAAAAGATGGTGGCACAGAAAGAAAGGATGAGGAAGTGAATACAGAATAAAATTTCCATAAAAAGACTCAACCCTTACCTATCTAACTACATCTATCTCTTTATCAAATATCAGCTTTTCAACAGAAACCCCTCTACCCCATTCCTGATCACGGGGCATCTCTAGCTTCTCATGGAAACACACTTATTCCCACATAGACAATCAATTTCCTCATTGTCCTATATCCCCAAACAGTCATTCCTAATCTCTGTTCCTAAAGTCAAGCAGGTGACACAGTGGAGAGAGTACTGGCCCTGGAGTCAGGAAGACCCTTGTCTGATCTGGTCTCACACATCACCTACCTGTTGTAGTAGATGAAATAATTTATGTTTGCTTCATTTTGCTCAACTCCAAAATGGGAATAATAATAGCACCCAACTCCCAGAGTCAGTGTGAAGATAAAATTTCATAATAAGCATTTAGCACATAGTAGATCCTTAACAAATATTTGTTTCTTTACCTCTTTGATTAGTGTTGTTTCTCACACCTGGAGGGCCTTACTCTATCCTTCTACTTGCCTAAAGCCTTCTAATCTTTCACTGTTTCAAATCTCACCTTAACTCTCTTTTCTGAAGTCTCCTTTCACTTTGGTGGTCAGGACCACCTGATTTAGAAATACATTCTTCTGAATGTTTCCCAAGTTTGAGGATAGGGATTTAGATCTTTAACTTCCTCTGTATTCACCACAGCATCCAGAAGAGTGTTTGTTCCAGTAGGGGCTCAATAAACACTGCTGACAAATTGATAGTATCTGGGTGGAGTGAAAACTTCTCAGGTAGTTTTGGATTAATTTCCCTCCCTCCAATACTGCTGTCAATCAGTAGCGAGCCCTTTCCGATTTCCCACCTTTGTGGGCCCCTCCTCCTGGCCAGTGGGAGTCAGGGACAGCACAGGCTCACTCCTCCTCCCTTGCTTCAGGACCTTTCCCTGCATTCCCTTGCTGTCAGTCAGCATCCTTGTTCTTTGTAAACCTATTTCCCAGCCACTGAGAGATAGCAGCTGGCTTCCCTGTGACTTGCCATTGGGGAAGATTTTGGCGCCAAGACTTAAGTTTGCCTCTCAGCCAATGAGAGAGGAGACAGTCAGGGAAGGAGGCTTGACTGCATTAGGGTATAAATTCTTGTTCTGTCTTTTGTAACATGTCTCTCCCTCATGATCAGTCATGCGGAAGAAGTCCCTCTTCTCCCGGGAAAGAGAATAAACTCCTGTTTTTATCCTAAGACATCTCTGAATTTCTAATTAAATTTTTGGATAGGGTTTTTCATCCCAAACAATAGTAACATTTAGAAAGGGGTGGGGAGGGAGGTGTCTTAGTGCAGAGGAGGGAAAGTTGGTGATATTATCTCATTGGCGATAATCATTTTAATAGAGAACTATATAGATCTTGGCTTCGGATGAAATGAGAAAGGAGAATTGTAACATGGGATAGTATCAGGAAAGAAGGAGGAAGGTGGTGGCAAATGGATGGGACACTGGAACTGAAACTGAAAAGGTGGGACCCTCTGTGGAGAACAATGAAGAGGCACTGGAAACTTGTCAGATGACAGGGAAACGGAAGGATCTTTGAATAGATGAATTGCTTGGGTGAGGAGCCACAAGAGTTCCATGTTTCAATAGGTGACAGAGATTGAGGGAGACTTAGAAATGTAAATCCATGATACCCTCAGCCAGGATGAGAATGAGAAGCTGTGAAAGTCTTTGTTACTATCACAACTACCATATTGTTACCTATCATTCAGGGTTCAGCAAAAGGGATTACATAATCCTAGATCCTACCCTTTCAGAGTCTACAAGAGAGACAAACAACGTTAAGCTGAACAAGTAAATGTCAATATAAAATAAAGGTCATAGAGCATTTGGGGTGATGGTGTCCAGATTTCATTGGTTTAGGGCGGTTCCAACAAGGAAATTCCTGGTAACAATTCAACAATTCAATTCTTGCAACTTCTGGTATCCTAGACTTGTTTGGGTGTTGAGTGTTAAATGACCTGCCTAAGGCATGCTGCAGAAGGGTGTCACCCTGTCCTCTTGATTCTAATATCAAACCTTTGTCCATGAAGCCACACTGATACTCAAGGAAAACATAGCTAAAACGTAACCGTGTTTGGTGCTAGCCAAAGAGTGGGGCAAAGATTTAGGTATCAGCGGAGGTAAGCATCAGATAGCTGAGGGTAATCTAGGGAATCCCAAGTGGAGACACAGTAGGGCTGTGTCTGATCAAAGTGGGAAAGGGAGGAATTCAGGAGCATTAGGGGTGAGAAGACAGAGAGAAGAGGTAATTTAGGGACCTGGGAACCAAGGAAGGAAGCTACATGGGAGGGGAAGATAGGATGATAGCAACTTTGAGCAGACATACCCAAGTATTATAGAAGGTGTACAATAGGGCTGTGACGGTGAATGGGAATACTTAACTCCTGTTCTGTCCCAATCCAAGAGCAGATGGATGGGGCTGAGGTAGAGCAAAAGGCAAGTAGAGAGTCCACTCTCCAGAACACCTGCCTCCGGCCCTCTTGAAATTCTCTCTCTTATTCAAGGTTTATGTGAAGGCCTCCCAATTCCTCCATATTTCTCCCACTGACAATTTTCCGAATTTTTCAGCATTAGCTTTAATTGGGGGGGCAGTGAGGTGGTGAGATGTATAAAGTATAGGACTTGAAACAAGGAAAACTTTAGTTCAAATGCTGCCCCAGACACTAGCTATGTGACCCTGGGTATGTAATTTAACCTTTCCTGATCTCTTCTCCATCTGTAAAATGGAGATGATAATATCCCCGTTTTTACAAGGTTATTATGAGGATCAAATGAGATAACATATGGAAGGCACTCTGCAAACCTTAAAGCACTATGTAAATGCTAAGTCTTAGCTTTTATTACTAATTCTCCCTTTTGCTGTTGTTTTTTATAAGTTGCTTCAGTCATGTCTGAATTCTTGGCAATGACACTTCTGATGAGGTGCAGGCTTTGGGAGCCCCCTTGAGCTCTACCTGAATTCAGGGGGGCTCCCAAAGCCTGCACCTCATCACTTCCATTTCCTTCTCCAGCTCATTTTACAGATGAAGAAACTGAGGCAAACAGGGATAAGTGACTTGCCTAAGGTAACACAGTAAGTATCTGAGGCTGGATTGGAACTCATGAAGTGTTCTATCCACTGGGCATTCTGCCCTAAAATGTCATATTCAGGACTAGGGGGCATGCAAAACAGGTTACTTATTGTCTAAGGCTCAAGAGGCTAGGAAACACAGTTGGGGAACATGTGCTATGTGTTTTTATGGAGAGGTAGGTACAAATTTTTATGCCAAAAAATTTCATCCTTCATAGCATGAAAGTCTTTATTTTGTGATATGGCCCATCACATGTGTTACTGTGAGAGTTCAGTTGTCCTTTGCATAGAAAACCATTCTTCGGGTGAATAAATGTCCATGTATGTTAGGAGAAGCTTTCTAACATATTTCTTCTTGTTCCTTCTCCCACCCACATATTGGCTGCTCTTCAGTCACCTTTGCTGGATCATCATCCATGTCCTACCCTCAATCCATGGATGAGATCTCTCCCCAAAGCTCAGTCTTGGACCTTTTCCTCTTCTCTCTCTAGGTCAGCGCTTCTTACCCTGGGGTCTGCAGACCCCCAAGGAATTTTGGATGAATTTTAGGAATTCCATGAACTTGGGTAGGAAAAAAATTAGATTTTTCATTAACCTATAACTGAAAGTGGTTCATATTTAAAAGCAAAAAAGATCATTTCCCAATTGATAAATGATCCAAGGATATGGACAAACAATTCTCAAGGGAAGAAACTGAGCTATCTGTAGTCATACCAAAAAAAAAATGCTGCAAATCACTATTCATTAGAAAAATTCAAAGTAAAGCTTATACTCACTGGAGTGACAAAGATGAGAAAAAAAGAAAATGATAAATATTGAAGGGGCTGTGGGAAAAGAAGCACATTGATGCATTGTTGGTGAACATATGAATGGGTACAACAATTCTGGAAAGCAATTTGGCATTCTAGGCCAAAAATGAACAAATAGTACATGAGCTTTGACCCAGGTATCTGGGTATTTAACTGCTAGGCCTATGTCCAAAAGAGATCAAAGAAAGAGGAAAGTGTATATGTAAAAAACCCAAGTGTATGTATATATAATTATATAATATACAATACTATATTATGTATATACACATATACATACAAACACATACATATATTGAGGAATGGCTAAATATATTGTGGTATGTAAATCTGATGAAGTTCTATTGTCCTGTAAGATACGAGGAAATAGATATTTCAAGAAGATACAGAAAGATTCATATGAACTGACATAGAGTGAAGTAAGCAGAACCAAAAGAACAATTAGTACATCATCATAATTAAAATGAAAAATTTTGAGGACTTTTTTAAATGCATGAAGAATAAAATGAACAACACCAAGAGAAGAGTTTACACAATGATGACAAACCATAAAAACAATGTTGAAAACTCTAAGAACTATGATTAACATAATCGTCATTATCATTCCAAAGGCCTGATGGTTAAAGATACTATACATGACACAGTAGTGATGAATTTAGGCTACAGAATTTACCTGTCTATCTGTCTGCACATACATATGTGTGTATATATGTGGATGCATATGTTGTACCCTATATAGTATACATATATAGGCATATACATATTGAGTATATAGTCATGCTTTTAGATATGAACCCTTTCTCAATTCATTTGCATTACCGAGAGGGCACTGTCTTTGCCTTGGACAGGAGGAAGAAGCATTTCCTATTGTTTAAACAGCCAGTTCAGGTCCTGACCCCTATCTCTTTGGTAAGACAAGACATCTTGCTTGCAAAGGTGTGAACACCAAAGGCCCTAGTCCCAGCCTAGGTCAGTATTCATTGATCTAAAGGGAAAGAAGGAGTTCCCTACTGTAGAGGCATGGAGTTGATACCCTTAGCCCTTGCCTTAGAGTTCTGAATCAGAGTATCATGCTCATCAGGATATCAGGGGAGCTGTCATGGGTCCTAGTCCCAGCTCTGGTTAGCAATTTATGGATCAAATGGGATAGAATAAACCATCCCTTTGAACCATGAAGCTCCCCACGAAGGTCAAAGACAGAAAGAAAGGTCTCAAATACACAGAAAGCAACACTTTATATTGTAGCAAAGATCTATAATTAAGGCAGATGCCTATTAAATTGCTAATAAAATTATGGTACATGAATATTCTGGAATATAAGTAATTCAGATTTAGATTTCCTGACTACAAATCTATCCCCTACATGTCACTGCCTTATGTGTGGGAATGCAAGTATGTGGTTGTGTGTGTGTGTGTGTGTGTGTGTATAAAATCGTCATGTGAGAACATATATGAACATTTAAATTTGAGTTCTACCCTACTGTGGTACCCATGAAAAGTACCACAAATTGATTATCCAGTCCTCCAAATAAGGAGCCAAGTGGTTTAACCTTTATCCAATTTGGAAACTTTAAGTCAGCCAGCAAATTAATTAATAATAAGAATTTTTAGGACCTTGGACTCTCATGAGTACCTGTGAGTTTTCATAGGATAAGAGGAAGAGTAGACCTTTATGATCAGAACACGAATTCCAGTGTTAGCCGTCAGGGATCCAACCACACAGGCCACAAAGAATTGATTTCCAAATCTTCCAAATAGAAAGAGGCCAATTAGTTTAGCTTCTTTCCACTTTGGGGTCAGTTTTCACCAAGAAAAAGTTTTTAGGTTTTGAGACTTGATGTTTTGTCTTTTTGAATCAAATACATTTATATTTGTTTGTTTTTCAAGAGGTGATACCCCTCTCTTGATAGAAGCACAGAAGCCACTCATAGGTCAACTGAACTGTTGACTGGGATGGAAGGTTTACTCTGTTCTGTCTCCAGGCCAGAGCTGTTCACCACTCCTTAGCCAGGCTTAAAAGTCCACACCATATCATCTCCAGGGGGCTCACCATTTTACTGCCAGACTTTCGTTGCTCAGTTGTGTTCAACTCTTCACGATTCTATTTGGGTTTTCTTAGCAAAGATAGTGAAATGGTTCATCATTTCTTTCTCCAGCTCATTTTACAGATGAGGAAGCTGAGGCAAACAGAAGAAAGTGACTTGCCCAGGGTCATGCAGAGTACAAGTCTGAGACCAGAGTTGAATCCAGGAAGACCAGTCTTCCTGGTTCCTAGTCCAGTGCTTTTCCCACTATACCATCTAGCTGCCTTAACTCTTAATCATTTACAGTCTGGGCCAATGGTACACTGTTAGAACAAGGAAGCTTCTTAAATTTAAAATAACATTCCAACTTCCTGAAGTCACTGGTTATTTTCTCAAGGTAAAGCTAATACTCCTCAGTTAAGAATGATGGTTATCTATGCTATGAAAGTGGTCATGTGAGGGGATTCAGAGTTAGTCACTCATAATTGGACCAGCAGAATTTGAATTTTAACAGCTTGTGGCATTCAAGCAAAGCACCAGGAATCACCTCCCCAGTTGTCCAAATAGGGAGCCATTTGGTTTAATCTATTTCTATTTGGGGTACCTTTGGTTAGTCAGTTCATCAAAAAGAAAAGTTTTAGGGCCTTGAATGAATAGGAGTTTTCATTGGGGAGTTAAAGTTTAGTCATTTATAAGCATAACCCTGAATTTTTATCCATCCACAAAGGCCACAAAGAATTGATTTCAAAATCTCCCAAATAGGAAGGAGCCAATCAATTTAGCTTCCTTGGGGAAGTCACCAAGTTGATGACTGAGGAATTAAGGGTTCTGGCCACTGTTGCTCTCCATACCCTGCACTTACACTCACCAGAAACACTCAAAACACAAATTTCTATACTGCCTTTATCCCTACCCCACCACAACTTATGCATACCTCAACACAACTTAAACTTACCCCAACAGAACTTATCGCTACTCCAACACAGCTTTGACATCTTACGTTGGGGCACATGGACTACTGATAAATTTCCAGTTTATACATAGGCCTGACTCTTAAGACTAGTCATTTTCCAATCAGTACCTGGCCCTGGCTATGGCCACACCTATGCACCTTCCCCCAAACACTATAGCAAGTGTGTTTGGATGCTTTGCTCCCATGGTCACAGATTCTCAGAGATTCTGGAAACCTCAGAGTTCTTCTAGTCTAGTGGTTCTCAACCTTCCTAATTCTGCTCTCCTTTAGTACTCATATGTGGGCATATCTGCATGTGGGTGGACCCACCTGGAGACGGATAGAGGAGCGGTGTCTCCATTCTTAGACCATTGGAAATATGTGTTTTACGATGGTCTTAGGTGGCCCCTGTGACCCCTGTGAAAGGGTCGTTCAACCCCCAATAGGGTCGCGACCCACAGGTTGAGAACCACCGTTCTAGTCTATCCCGGATCTGAAGTATGAATTCACTTTACAGCCTCCTCTTGGAAGGCCTTTAATAGAGAGAGAACTCATTGTCACTGAGGCAGTTCATTCAATTTCTTCAGAACTCTCTTTGGTGGGAAGTTGCATCTGAAATGTGCTTCCCATTATTTCTGAGTCCTCTGGTCCTACTTCTGCCCTCTGTAGCCACAGACAACAAATCTATTATCTATTCTGTGTGAAAACACTTTAGGTAATTGAAGACAGTCAGTGTATCCTACCTGAACCTAATCAGCTGTTCCTTCAATTGATCTTGCTGGTTTCTAACCTGCTCACTATCTTGGTTCCCCTGTTCTAGAAGCATTCCAGCTTGCCACTGCCCCTCCTAAAGTGTGTCATTAGAACTCAAAACAGTATTCCACATGTTCTCTGAAGAGGGCAGAATGCAGAAGAATGATCACACTTTAAGCTCTTTCCTTTAGACCCCATATTTATGTTCATGAAGCACAATGTTACACTAGATTTGCTTTGCTTTGGTTTGGTTATTGCAACCAGCTTCATTGGCTCACCCTGAGCTTGCTGTCCACTAAAACCCCAAGGTCTTTTTCATAACTGCTCTTGGGACACATCCTGTTGGTGCTATTTCTGGAATTTCAAGTTTGGTTTGTTTTGTTTCCAGTATTCAGGGGGTGGATTCCACCTTGAAACTCTCATTGGCCATTGGACTGTCATCTCCTGAGGAAGGTCATACAGCATATAATACAGCAGAAAGGAATGCTGTCAGAGCATCCATCGGATCTCAGCTGAACCAGATCAGATTTCTGAACTGAAATACAACTCTGAATTTGGGATGATGGGGCCCCTGGTCACTGTCTTTTTTCTCCTGTTGTTCTCAGGGACCACAGTGCTTGGACATAGGCGTCATGAACGAGGAAGAGGTAAGTAGAGCAAATGGGAAAGACATGTCTGGTTTGGGAGGTAAGAGGTGGAGTGAAATTGGAGAATAGAGAGAAAATATTTAGACTTAAAAATCAGAAAATATTGGTTCTAAGAATCCTAGTTCTACCTTATTAGCTGCATAACCTTGGGTAAGTGATTTAACCTCTATGGACCAATTTGGTAAGATGGGGGCAGGGTAAGGAGGTTAGAAAAGATGCTCTTTAAGATACCTTCTAGCTCTAAATCTATGACCCTACAAGAGACGTATCTCAGAGGCAGAATGGGACTCTCCCGTCAGCATTTCCCTTGGCTGCCAGTCCCTGAACTGGTGTTGTGTAGCAGTCAGTGTGCTAGGAGAAACAATTTGGGAAACAGATAAAGAGAAAGGAGAGAGCAAGGAGAGATGGAACAGAAAGGAGAATGGAAGTGGCAGGTTTCCCAAAAGTCACCATGGCATTCCCAAAATATTAGATCATAGACCATTACCTATTAAGTTCAGAGGTCACTCTCCTCCATCACCCAGTAGGAAAAATGCTCCACGAACACACACACACACAAACACACACACACACACACACACACACACACACACACACACACAGTCAACAGGGCCACAAGCTTCATTTTTCCTAAGGAATTGCCCACCTATCTCTAGATTCTCTATCAACCTTTTAACCTTAAGGAAGGAAATGGAGAAGAGAACACAGATCTAGAAAAACATTGATGCTGTGGATCAGGAAAACTTGCTGTTGAGGCAGAACAAGAGTGATAAGGAGAGTGCTAGGGTGCCTTCAGAAGGCACTGCATCTTCCCTGGGGCTACGCAGAAGGCACAGCCTGTGTGATGTGGCTGTAGCCATGAGTGATGTTGGTGGGCAGGGAGAGGAGTTGGGAAAGAGGAAAGGAGTGTAGACCCCAAGATTCAATGTGAGGAGTCACCCAGCACTTCCAGCATCCAATGTGCCAACTCTCATAAACTACAAAGATGTGATGGGGGACAGGGCAGTTTGGGGCAGGGAGGCATAGAGCTCCTATTCCCATCTCTATCCAGCACTGCTATGAAGCTCAGGAATGTGCAAAAGCAGATGATGTATAGAACCATCTGAGGAGGAAACCATAGAGAGGAGGGAAAAGCCTATGCTCCTTGTCCCTTGGTAACCTTGTCAGAGACACAATCAGAGTAAGAGGTTCAGACTCAGGAAAGCAATTCCTATGTTCTTATCTTTGTACATGAAGAACACTTTACATTTATACTGCATAATTTTTTAGTTAGCAAAAGTTTGCTTACAGCAGCCTGAAGGAGGTGTGCAAATCATATAATCCTCACTTCACACTGGAGGACATTGAGGTCTGGAGAATTAATGGGATTTACCCAAGGTTACCCAGGTATTGATTAGTAAAGCCAAGATTCAAACCCAGTTGCTCTAAACCCAGGACTCTTTGTGTCATAGCATGCTATCCTCAAAACTCTGGGCACTAAGTTATCCCAATTTTACCATCTACATTTTACAGGTGAGAAAGCTGAAGCTTTGAGAGGTTAAGTGGCTCCTTTCTCACAAACCCCCCGCTTCTCTTTTCTTTCTTCAATCCTCCTTTCTTCTAGAGACCAGACTGCTCCTCCAGTAGGAGCAGAGGCTGCCCAGTCTCTCAGACCAACAACAGGGAAGAGACATCATGGAACCACTGATCAGGCGGGCCAGGGCACTTAGGGAAATGAGCTTCATGAGGCACAGATTCTTCATGAAAATAAGGAGGGGCTTCAGAGGGAACCTAGGGAAAGCTTCTGGTCAACACAGAGATGCCTCTACCACATGGCATACAATGGTCATTCAGTCTCCATTTGAATACTTTAGGAGCTCACTACTACAGAGGGTGGCGTGGTCCGTTTTACGATAAATTAAAGATGGAGCACCTTCTTCTTTATGCTGAGTTGAAAGCTGCCTTCAATACACTAATCCTCCTCCTCCAAAGTGACACAGAACAGATATGGTCCTTCTTCTAACAGATGGCCCTTCACATTCTTGAGACAGTTACCATGGGTCCTCAAACCAAAACACACATCAATTCCTTCTTTCCTCCAGGTTATACATCCCTGGTTCCTTCAACTGGTCTGATATAACAAAGTTTTGACCTTTCTTGTCATCTTGGACATCTTCCTTTGAACAATCCTATTTACTGTGCATTGTCCCCACTTAGGGTGGGAGATCCCTGAGATCTGGAACTAACTTCTTTCTCTGTTTCTATCCTCAGAACTTAGTGTAGCACTTGCTAAATATTAAGCATTTGATAAAAGCATGTTTATTTCCTAGTTCATTCATTCATTATTAGTATCTAGACAGAAATCCTTGGCAATTCCAAATAACATGGGAAGAATATCTTGGGACTGGGATCATTTGGTGTCAAAGCTACTGTTTGAAAGAAAGGGAGACCTGGGGGAAAGTATGCTCAGTGGGTAGGTCTTGGTCCTGGTAACCAAAATGCACATTAGTGTCTCATTTCTAAACCACTTCACTGTCAGCCCCAATGAGTAGACTTTATTTGGGAGATTAGCATTAACACGTCTCATTCATTTCTCTTTGGTTTTTCTCAGAGTGCAACTCTCTGGAATATCAGGACACAGTGAGGTCACAACCCGCGCCCTTTTTCACAAACAAAGCCTACTTCAATGGACAACTTGTCTACCAATATGATAGTGATAGCCAGAAGGCAGTACCTGAAAAAGGATGGGACAAGGTGGAGGACTGGAACCAGCTGAGCCAGACACAGAAAGAAAGAGGAGATTTCGGAAGGCAGAACCTGCAAAAAATCATGGGCTTGAAGCACGATGAAAGTGGTGAGTGGATAAGTATAGAGGGCAGGGACCTGGGGGTCCAATGCCTAGGAAAGGGTTCAGGGACCCCCTCCAGCCCTCAGCCTAACAGAGGCTTCCCCTAATTGGCAGAGGGAAAAAGGTGATTAAAAAAGGGAGGAGAGAGAAAGGAGAAAAGGGGGGGAATGGAGGAGCCATGAATGGCCATAGCCCTCAAGGTGGGGACAATGAATCCTGAGAGGCAGAGACAGAACCGTCCCCAAAACTCCTTCAGTATCCCCTTTCCTGCTATTCCACCCCACACAACAATCTCAGTGAAATAGGGAATAGGGATAGATGAATTCTTGTTTTTGTTTTTGTTTTTGTTTTTCCTTTTGGAGAGGGGAAGGTAGGGCAATCAGGATTAAGTGACTTGCCCAATGTCACAAGGCTAGTTTTTTTGTGTGATAAGTGTCTGAGGCTGCATTTGAACTCAGGTCCTCCTGACTCCAGGACTGGTGCTCTATTCACTGTGCCTCCTAGCCACCCCAAAAGATCAATTCTTGCTTCTCAGTCATCAGCTTAGGTCAGTTCTCCTCTCTCCTTACTCCATTGGCCACTTGGGTCTCTCATACAAGGCACCACCACACTGTTGCCTGACGTGCTCCTGATCTAGGACTGACTGAGTGTTAAAACTGAAAAGTACTTTGGAAATCATCCAGTCCACCCACTTTATAGAGAGGGACATGATCATGATCCTGGTACAGTGGGAAGAACAAGCAGTCAGGAGCCTGGATGGCTCTGAAGAAATCATCCATCTCTAAACCTTTGACCCACTCATCTGGTACAGATCAGTCAGTGGCAAAGCCAGGCCTGGTCTCATAGTGTCCTGTCACCCAGGCTGGAGCTCCTTCCATTCAGCCACACTGACTGTTCTTCCCCATTGTCTGTGATAGACACCCACACACCTGGTCAAGTTAGTTCTCATAATGGTTAGTCACAGGTTACAGCAACTTGTTGGAATGGAAAGAGTTCTGGATTGGAGTCTGAGAACCTAGGGAAGAATCTTGGCTCTGTTATTTGCTGTCCTAAAAAGCTCGGGAAAATCACTGGACGCCTCTGGGTCTCCGTTTCCTCATCTGCCAATAAGCAGGGTGGCACAGCTAATGGTAATGTCATTTCCAGGTCTAACTCCCACAATTCTTCTGCTCAGCTGTTCTTTTCTCTCTTACTGCAGGGACATGGATGGAATGAGACTTAGAATGATGCAAGGAATGCGCCTAAAAAGAACTTCTCTCTTTTTAAACTTGCTTCCTATCTGTTTCTTCATGCCTTAGTTGCCTAAAGAAAAAGAACTGGGCATTTGTTGTAAGGAAACACCCTATTCATTTACTAGGATGTCTGGATATATGCCAGGACTATCATTATTTAGAAACACATTTTGCTATTCTCCTGGGGCTCACCATACTTGGGACTTGGGTATTTCAGGTTCGCATGTCTTGAGTGGACGTTATGGCTGTCAACTTTGCCAGAATGGTGTCATCCATGGATTCTGGAGGTACGCCTATGACAAAAGAGCATTCATTGAGTTCAACAAAGAAAAACCAGCCTGGATCCCAAAGGATAAGGTAGCTGAAGAGATCAAAAAGGATTGGGAGTCAGACCCAGGTGCTGTGGATCGGGCCAAGGACTACCTGGAAAATACCTGTATTGAGGAGCTCAAAAAATACCGGGATTATAAAAAGGCTAATTAGGCCAAACCAGGTAATCTAACTATACCTTGTTGTCATACTCACTATGACTGGCTGGGTCACTTTAGGGCCTAGGGACACTTAGAAACACTAGTATTAGAGGGTCTAAAGATGTTTGCCTGCATTGCTCCCAGAATATTTACTCTGCCTCCCATTTTCCCTAAGCAGTGGATAATGGGACTTGAAAATAAGACTTCAGAAACTTCTTTAGCTCTATTGGAATTGAAGGTAAAGCCCCAGCCACTGAGATGCAGTCCCTCTCTACTGTGCATTCTGAAAGATACAGGGATAGATGGGGACTCAGACAGGCAGGATAGGGTAGGAAACAGAAAACAAACCTTCCATAAGACTCAACCCTCCTCTCTCTCTTCACTCATCAAATCTCAGTTTTTCAGCAGAACAGCTTAACCATACTCCAGAACACTTCTTTCTTATTTAGCTTCTGATATGAGTCCACATATTTCACTCTGGGCAATCAAGTTTCCTCAAGGACCTATTCAGCAAAACAAAGTTATTCCTATCTCTTTGCCAAGAAGGGGTCAGCTCAAAAGAGTTCTGGGCCTGGAGTGAGAACCCTTGAGACTGAATTAAGTCTCATATACTTACTTAGGGCAGCTAGGTGGCAGAGTAGATAGAGCACTGGGCCTGGAGTCAGGGCTTCCTGAGTTCAAATGTGGCCCAAGACACTTACTAGCTCTGGGACCCTGGGCAAGTCATTTAACCATGTTTAGGTTAGTTATCTCATCTGAAAAAACTAACTGGTTGTTTTTTCCCAAGAGAACCCCAAATGGGACACAATTGACATAACTGAGCAACAATTGTTGAAAACAAGGAATCGGACAGGCTACCGTACAAGTCCTGACTTGGGGTGAAATAAGAAAAGAGAAATGATAAATGAGATGGACGAATATTGGGAAAGAAGGAGTCTAATGGAAGTTGGTGGTGGGTGGGACATTGTAGATGAAGTTGAGAAGCTATGACCTGCTGGGAGAGCAGTGATGAGTCATTGTCAACTTCTCAGATGAAAGGGGACAGGAAGAGAAAGAATAGAAGAACAATCTAAGTAAATGAATCATTTGGGTGAACAGCATGTTTCAACAGGTGGCCAAGATGGAGGGGGACTCAGGAAAGGAGCTCCATCTTAATCCCAGCCAAGAAGAGGATGAGAAGCTGATCTTCAACTCCATCACCATTCCCACTACACTTAACAGTGACCTGGCACTGGATGTCCAGAAAAGAGAATTACAGACACCCAGATCCTTCTGTGTAAGAGCTTACAATGTGAGATAAACGACATTGAGCTGAACAACCTAATGTCTCATAAAACAAAATAAAAGTCATATAGCATTTATCTGTACTTGGGTGTGCATGCAAATCTCTGGTTTCATTTGTATGAAGTAGTCCAGCAATGGAATGTGTTGTAACAATGCATTGGTTCTGCCACTTCTGATATTCTAGCCCTGGTATTGAGGGTTAAGTGACTTGCCCAGGGTCACACAACCATTGATTCCTAACTCTAGGCCTAGCCTTCCCCAGTCAACACCCAACTCATGGAAAGTGCTGGCAGTACTGTCACAAGTACATTTGGATATCTTCCCCCTGTCCCCCCAAGTCACAAATTCTCAGAAATGGAGGACATCTCCGAGATCTTTTAGCCTAACCTCCATCTGAAGAGCCAATTCTCTCTACAACCTCATTTTGGAAGGCCTTAAATAGAGAAAGTTATCTGGTTGTCTGCTGAGCCCCCCATGTCCCTCTCTCCATTACATTTCTGGATGGCTCTCCTTGGGGAAGGGCAGGAAGTTCCATTTGAAATCCGCCTCTGTGTAACTTGTACCTGAATTCTAACCTCTAGCCATAGTCTCCTCCAGGGCTGTGTAAAAGGCACAGTGTATGCAGTGGGACTGTACCCATTAAACTACCTTGAGGCCAGGGAGTTTGGGAGAGAGGGATTGTGTGGGCCTCAGTGTCTAATGTCAAGAGTCAACTTGTTCCAGCTTTTAACATCCAGAGTGCTTCCTCAGCAACAATAAAGACCTGTGATGGGGATGGTATTTTGGTGATGGATGTCTGGGGTTCATCTTCACTCACCCCTGGGGGAAAAATCTCCCAAAAGTCCCTGCTTTCAAAGAGTTTTCAGACCAGGCTCCACTAATAACATTGATTTAACAGCCTTTCAGACTAGCAACAGGAAAAATACCTTTGAGTTACTAGCCTGAGAGGTGGGACAGGGGACATCAAGGCCCACAAATTTAATAGAGGCCCAGAGCTGAAAGCAGGTTTGGAGAGAATCTAGTCTAGGGGTGGGGAACCTGCAGCCTCAAGGCCACATGTGGCCCTCTAGGTCTTCAAGTGCAAAACAAATGGTCATCCACCCTCTGCTTGTCCAAGAGAGTTCACTCTCTCAAAAGGCATCCTGCCCCATTTCCAGAGAACTACATAGTGGGAAACTTTTTTTCCTTTCAAGTTGAAAGCTGCTTCCCTATAACCTCAACCATTAGCTGTACTTCAGGAAGGACATAGAGCAAATCTGGTCACTCTTTCACAGGACAGCCTTTCAAATATTTAAAAATATCTGTTGTATCTCTGTTCCCCTTCTCTCCCCACTCCACCTTCATTCCTTCTCTTCTCAGGGTTTCTTTCAACTGGTCTTCATGTCACAAAGCTTTGAGTACCCTGACCATCCTGCTTAAACTCCTTTGGAACCTGCTCACACAGAGCTTGTGGTCCACTAAAATCTCCATTTCTTTTTTGTTATGAACTACTCTTGGGATGTAGCCTGTTTTTGTGTTTTTGTTTGTTGGTCTATTTTCAATATCTATTTGTTTTATTTCCAATACCCAGGGGGTAGATTCTACCCTGAAGCTCTCATTAACCATTGAACTGTCTTTTCCTAAGCTGGGTCCAACAGCTTAAAATGTAACACAAGAGAAAACCTGAATCATATTGGCATTAACCTTCCTAAAATCCCCAACATACTCCAAATATGATTAGGGGAAAGAAGAAGAATGGGAATGAGGTCACCAGAGGGGCCCAAGCTGGTGAATGATGGACAGACTAGACCAGGGGTGAGGAACCTGCAGCCTCAAGACCACATGTCTCTGGGTCCTCAAGTAGGCCCTTTGAGTGT
Source organism: Pseudochirops cupreus (assembly GCA_028627135.1). NCBI lineage: Eukaryota > Metazoa > Chordata > Mammalia > Diprotodontia > Pseudocheiridae > Pseudochirops > Pseudochirops cupreus. The sequence goes on from CM053582.1 coordinate 422,584,866, forward strand.
ATCCAAACTTCACAGAACATACCCCCTTAATAAAAGGATTTGTTCTATAAAATTTAGACTCAGTCAAAAGGCCTCACCCAAGGCCACATGTGGCCTCAAGGCCACAGGTTCCCCACTCCTGGAGCAGACAAGTTAGAAACTGAAGAAGGGATGCCATGGATCCTGGTGACCAAAGCCCAGATTCTAGTCAGCCCCTCATTCCTGACCCCACACCCTCTTCTTCCCCCCCTCAGTTCTGTATTTGGAGTATTAGTAGTAATCTGTCTCACTCCAGTTCTCCCAGTATTTCTTGGGAAGGCTTATTTGCACTAGCTAAGTACCTATCTGTATTGTGATTTCCTACTCATATTATATAGGCCAAGAGTGGGATCCTCAGAGGCTGGGAACATTTGAAAACATTTCCAGAGGCTATCAAAGTGAAACTATAGTCATGTTTTCAAGTCTCCACTGGCCACCAGCTATTTCCTCCCCTTTCAGTTTCCAAAAGCCAGGAAACAAAGGTGCTTGAAAATGGGATATAGATAACTCCTGAGCTCTCCTTAACTCTGCTGGAAGTGATTGAAAAATGTTCCCAACCCTTAAAATGGGTGACCAGAGTGGGGGTTAAGTGTCAGGGTTGGGGATTTATTTATTGGGGCTTATTGGTGATGTGGAAACAGTAAATGGTACCCTAGTGGTTAAAAAAGAATATTAAGGGTTGTTTTTCCAGGGCTTTGTGAGGCCCCTGAGAGGGGTGAGGGGACTTATTCTGTAGCTCATCCTATAACTAAAGTCCTTTTGCCCTTATCTTGAAATACCATAAAACTTCTCCTAAGAATTGCCTTTGTCTCCCTTATCTTATGTCCCCCCGCCCCCACCCCATCCTCCTTATCCCATCCTTAATTTTTAACCACCACAAAATCCTAAATTCTATAGGCTGTATAGCTCCCTGTCAAGATTTTTCTATATAAGCCTATTTCCCCCAAATATCAAGGCTTCAATTAGAATTTTGCTAAAAGGTCCGTATGCTTTTCACATTAATAAAGCTCCTGATGGCTAAAGAGAGTCTCTGAGTGAATTCTTTCACCTGAACCCTGAACGGACAACAACCAGATATATGAGCTTTCATGGTACTCCCAATGCAGAGGTTGTTGCCCGTCTGGGTTTCCTGCTTATCCATGCTGTCCTTGCCCAAGGAAGCCTCTCCAAGCTTTGGTTCCTATCAACACAAAGGAACTAATCACTTAGGGATTGTCTACTTGCTGGAGAGGACACAGCCAGAAGTTCTGCTACCGCAAGGAATTTCTCCAGTTTCTCTCTCACATGGAATTACCCAGGTGGTTATGGCATATAGTTGGTCTGGAATGACCCAACTAAGATACTGTGATTAGAACCAGAGAACTATTTGATATGAAAACTGGAAAGGATGGTAGAAATTATCTATTCCATCCTCCATGTTTTAACAAATAAGAAAGCTGAAGGGTGGTGAGGTTAACCATTTCAGGGAGACTAGGCAGCTACTTCTGCTACCAGTCTTAAATCTCAGTCCTTGGAGGCAGGAACCTCAGCTCTAGATAGCCATCTCTGCCAGAGAGGTAGAGTAAGAGAGAGGTATCTCAGAGAGAGATCCTGGTCCCTTCAGCAACAAAGTTATGTCAATCAATCAAACAAGCTTTTATTACATTTCTGCTATGCATCAGTCTCTATACTAGACCTAGGAGACATCAAGACAAAAACCAAATAGTTGTTGACACAACTGAGCTTAGATTCTAAGAGGGATATAACATAAACACACAGAGGTATACTTACACATATAGAAAATACACATATAAAGTAGTTAGATGTGTGAGGGATAATTTGCAGTGAAGTTTCCCCATTCTGAAAAATCAAACCTAGAGTGGCTTCAGTATTCACTAGGCCTAGGTTTAGAAGTCAGCTGACCTTACAGGAATCTGGGACTTAGAGCAATGGAGACCCGCCCCAGTGCCAACTCAGCACAAGATGTGCCAAATAAGCATAAATCTGCTTTCCTGGCCTTGCATTGGACACCCACGTGTTTCCAGGTCCTTTGTCTCAGAGATAGATTCCCATACTTAGGTTGTGGGTCAGCCCCCCTATCAATGAGAGTGAAGGCCAGTTGGGGGTTGGAGCTTCTGCATTAGAAGGTTATATAACCATGGGCTTGCTTCCACCTCTCGCTCTCTCCCTGCAGACGCCATGTGAGCAACAGGGGCAGAGTCCTGTCTCATGAGAAAGAAAAAAGACCTTTTCTGACCTCAGATTCAGACTCTGTACTCTTTCATCTCACACAGTTGCAAGGTAACCTTGGAGCAAAAGAAACTTTGCAGCTGGGGGGACCAGGAAGGGCATCACATAGAAGATGATACCTGGGGGGTCATTTTGAAAGAAACCAGGGATTCCCAGAGTTGCTGATGAGGAGGGAGGGCATTCCAGGCATGAAGGACAGTCAATACAAAGAGACGGGAGATGGGTGTGTGTTGTTACTGTTGTTGTTCATCCTTTGTTTTCCAAAAGGACCAATGACATCGCAAGCATGATGTTATGAGGACCAGCAAAAAGGCCAACATGACTGGACCATAAAGTACATGGAGGAGAGTAATTTGTAATAAGGCTGGAAAGGAAGGAATGAGCCAGGTAGTGAAGAGCTTATGGAGGCATTTATACTTAATCTGAAGAGGAACAGGGAGCCAAAAGACTTGCTTTATGATTTTGAGATTGCTTCCCACTGAATGGTGATTCCACTTTTACTCTCAGGATTGATAGATCTCCTCCTCTAGGAATTTGTGTGCCTGTTGTCATTGTAGAAAGTCAAGCTAGGTCAAGAGAATGTCCCAGAAAAGTCCCCAAGTTTTGTCCCTGTTTGCAATTTAACTTGTGGGAGTGGATCAACACCACAGACAGAGGTATCTTTCCCCGAAGGCTCCTTTTGTACACTGGGTGAGCTACAAGAAAAACATGTGGCATCATGTGATTAGAGAATGGAGCACAAGCCTCAAAATCAGGAAGATAAAAGTTCAGGTTCTGCCCCTGATTGACTGGCTGTGTCACTCTGGGAAAGTCCCAGAATGTTTCAGTGCCCTTAGGCAAATCTTCAAGACTATAATTTGCAAAAGAGTTGCTGATCAGTATAGAAAAAAGGTGTTTCCACCTCGGGGATTCCCCATGCTAATGGTTTAAGCCAAAAATAAAAGAACCACTTAACTATTTGCATTACCGGGATTCCATTAGTTTATTGTCATCACTCTCTTTCATCCCCTATACACAATAGGTTACCATGTTATGTTGTTTTTCTTCCCACCTGGCATCTCGGGTACACAGCTTCTTCTCTGTACTAACCATTAAATACCTCGGAGTAATGGATATCTGAAAGCTACAAGGAGGCAGTATTTTGGTTCAGTATCAGGAAGAAGCATCCTAAAAACTGCTGTTGAGTTGTTTTTCAGTGACCCCGTTCGGGGTTTTCTAGGCAAAGATATTGGAGTGGTTTGCCATTTGTTTCACCGGCTTATTTTATCAATTAGGAAATCCAACAAACAAGGTTAATGACATGCTCAGGATAGCACAGCTAGTGTCTGAGGCCAGTTTTGAACTCATGAAGTTGAGTCTTCTGGACGTCAGGCTAGGCACTGTATCCACCGCACCGCCTAGCTGCTCCATGCTAGCAATTAGAGATGTTAAAAAATGTAGTTGATTGCCTCAAGATATAGGGATCTTCATTACTACAATAGAAGCTATGGGATAACATGTCAGTGATAGTAAAGAAAAGATTGCTGTCAAGGTACTAGTTGGACCACATCATCTCTTACGTCCTTCTAACCTAAAGGATCTATGGTTTTATTCTAGGTCTGCATGGCTACACACCTACAGTATTATACAGTTATCCCTTCCACATCTCAAGGGTTAGAAGCATGGCCTCCCAGCAATCTGGAAAATCCACTTAAAATTTTTTGGTCCTCCCCGCATACCAGAGAAGTCTGAATTATTATGATGTTAAAAGATAAAACATGTTGACATTACACAACACTATACATATATTTTATGTATTTCAGAGTTTCTAAACTTATTCTGCGTTATCTGCTGACCTTTGTATGCCATCTATGGCTTGCACAAAACGCCCTCCAAATTCACACATTTAATTTCTTATCTTGACCCACAATATATTGAAACTGCAATGGTGACAGTCATGATGTGGAAGACATAACTGTAATTGCCTTCCAGGAAAGTTTTGTTCTCTCTTCCTTCCAAATTCATCCTGCACACCATTACCAAAGTCATGGTATTAGGACACCACTTTCATCATATTGTTCAAGAACTTACAAAGAACCTTTTATCATCTTAAATTCCAACTCCTCTGCTTAACCTTCAAGACTTTCTATAATATGACTCAGTTCTCCCTATTTGCTTTTCTCTCCATTCATGAAATCTTATTCCTGATGACTAATCCTCAAACTCTACACTTACTAGTCAAAAAGATATCAAGGTCTCACATTCACAACAAAGTCACTCTTGCTCTGGGCCTTTGTCTATGCTGTTTCTCTCACCTAGAATGAATTCCCTCCATTCTTTGACTTTTCTAAAAAGCCTCCCTATCTTTCAGGACCCATTTTAAATCCAATTGATCTAGGAATACAACTAGTCACATTGAACTCTCCCTTTTCTGAGGTTCTTTTTCATTTTTAAGGTCAGCACCACATAATTTAGCAATAGAGTCTTCTGATTGTTTCCTGAATGTGAGTGACCACATCTTTCACTTCCCCTGCATTCATTGTACTCCTCAGAAGAGTGGGTAGGTGGGTGGAATCATTAAATACTTGCAGATTAATTGATAATAAACTTAGGAAGGATGGAAGAAAGGTGGCATGGTACAGAAAAGAAGATAGAGATGGAGAATAATCTGTGTTGGGTTATTGTAATTGAAAACAATGAATCAATTTGGCTATTGGACAGAGACTGGTGTGGAAAGCAATGAGAAAGAACTTTGAGATGGGGCAACACTAGGAGGCATTTAGCTGGTGATGGTTTATTGATGGGGAACCTGAAAAATTGAAATCTCATACGGTGAGCAGTGAAGAACTGCTGGTAGACTTCATGAGAGGGATGGTAGACCTGAGGAGAAAGAGCAGTAGAACTTTAGAAGTAAATGAATCACTAGAGTGGGCAGCCTTGAGAGTTCCATGTTTTCTCAGGCAATTCTCTTCCCTTTGATATAATGATCTCTTTCCTCTGCTCCTTACCTACCTTTAAGTACCAACCCTCTTAATTTCAGTGCTTTCCCTCTTTTAATTACTTCCTATTTATCCTGTATTAGCTTACTATAGATAGATAGATAGATAGATAGATAGATAGATTTATATGCATGTTGTCTCTCCCATTAGATTGTAAGCTCTTAGAGGGTAATGACTGTCTTTTGACTCTCATTCTATTGCCAGTGTTTAGCATTTTGCCTGGCACATAGTAGTTGTTTAATTGGTAAAGTTGAGATTTTAGAAGATTCAAGATAATTCTTTCAAGGGTCTAGAAAGAAATTTGGGACAGTTGGATAAGCAGGAAAGGTAGAACTAAGTTCTACTATGCTACTTACTCCATTCTATTATAGTTCCCTCCAAGGTGAAGCCATTATTCATTCCTTGGAGGAAGCTTGACTTTGAAGTATCCGGCCAATGGTTTCTTTCCACGAGAAACTGAATTGCATTGGTCTCAGAATGGAAAGATACAGGAGAAAGAAGTTGGAGAAAGTCAGAGCATTGGGGATGGCTCTTCCCAGGCCTGGAAAACTGTTGAAGTTCTCTTTCTAGAGAAAGGCATGTTACTCCTGTCATGTGGTTCATGAAAGCTTACCTGAGAGCCTTATTGTGGCCTGGGATGAGTAATAAGAAAGTCAGAGATTGACAGGCCCTTAAAGATTCAGCTCCATCATTCTGTCAAGGAAGATGGGAACGAGAATATGGAAAGACCTTTATCACAACCACTCTCACCATCGTCATGCCTTCATCCAACAATTGTTTGTGTTTCAGGTATTTGCCAAAGAGAATTAAATACACCCGGGCCCTCCCTGTCAAAGCTTACAATATGAGACAAACAACATTAAGATGAAAAAATAAAGGTCAATGCATAACAAAGTAAAATTGTGTAGATCAATTTGAGAGGAAGCCCTGGTTTGTGGTTTCATGTAGTTTCACTTTCTTTACTGTCTGCGATTTAAATACTTAGATGACTGTGTGGGATACTGAGGAGTTAAGTAACTTGTGGGAAACTCCCACAATCAGTTTAAGGTAGGGGCAGGACCTCCAACCCACATCTTCCTGACTCTAAGGCCAACTCTCTATTGCCTAAAGCACATTGTTTCTCAATAAATAAACAACTAAAATACATACATACATAAATATATCTATATACACACATACATGCATATACACACGTATATAAATAAATATTGTGGCTAACTGGAGTGTGAAATAACAACTTAGGCATCACTGTGGTAGACAACTGTGGGCTGAGGGCAGTTTAAGAAATTATGATTTCAGATACGTTATGGCTGGGAAAGCAGCTTATTCTTCTGAATCCAACCAGCAAAATTTATTGAAAATGGTGGGATTTCAGGAGCAGTAGGAATGACAGAGGACAAGTGGAAGAAGGGTTCTGGGTACCTGAAGCCCAAAGGAAGAGGATAGGTGACAGGAGGGAGGGGGGAAAGGATGATACAGGCTTACAGACGATGTGCTTGATGGATCAGAATGTGCCCCAAGCAGGGCATGGGCAGCAAATGAGGAACACTTGACTCTTGCTTGTCCAAACTCAAGAAAAGATTAATGGAGTTGAGGCTGAAGAAGAGGCAGTAGAGCACCCATCCTCCAGAACACCAGCCTTCAGTCCTCCAAAAATTATCCCCTCATTTGACAGTCAAGGGAAGGTTTCCCAGCCCGTTAGTAACTTTGCCTCAGGTAAATAAATGCATTTTCTAGGAACTTTAGTTTGAGTTTTATGATATTGTTCCAGATGAAGGCTGCTACTCAGTCTTCATTACTGGATCATCACCCTTATCTTCTCCATGGATGTTCCCTCCCCAGAGCTTAGTCTGGGGCCTTCTCCTTTTCTCCCCCTATGTCTTAATCTGGAGTCCATGGATCTTTAAGGATCCAGTGCTAGATTTCAGTGGTTACATGAACTTATCTCTCACAGTAAAAGTTCAGTCTTGGGCTAAGAAATCTTACCCTAAATCAGTGGTTCTCAACCTTCCTAATGCTGCAATCCTTTAATACAGTTCCTCATGTTGTGGTGACCCCCAACCATAAAATTTTTTTTGTTGCTACTTCATAACTGTAATTTTGCTATTGTTATGAATTGTAATGTAAATATCTGATATGCAGGATGTATTTTCATTGTTACAAATTGAACATAACCCACAGATTGAGAACCGCTGCCCTAAGTGAACAACTGACACTCTTCCCTCTTGGTTCTTTTCCTCCATATATGATGTCTGATACTCTTTCTCCTTTACTACATTATCAGTGATCTGATATACCCTATTCATGGATGTCCTCTAAGCAAAGATCATTCTTGGACCATCACTTCTTCTCCTTTAAGGTGTTCTCATCACCTCCTAAGGATTCAACCACCATCTTTATGCAGATGACTGTCAGATTTATAGATCCAGGCCTAGTCTTTGTTCTGAGCTCCTTTAAGTCCTATACAACTTACTGCCTTTTGCACATTTCTAACTAGAGGTCCTGTAGTATGTCCTTTGATCTCGTCATTCTCCTCAAAGGCATGTGCTCCAGGGAGGACAAAGATAGAAGGAAAGGATCCCCCAAATAAATGATCAGCATTTCTATGTATTACCAACAACGTCCAGTAGCAAGAGATAAAGAGAAATTTCATTTAAAATAACTGTAGACAACATAAAATACTCAGGAAATTACCTGCCAAGACAAACCCAAGAACTACAGACATAATTACAATATACTTTTCACACAAATAAAATCAGATCTAAACAACTAGAGAAATATTAAATGTTCATGGGTAGGCTGAACCAATATAATAAAAATGACAATTCTACCTAATCTATTTATTCAGTACCATAGCAATCAAACTACCCAAAATTATTTTATAGAACTCAGAAAAAAACAAAAACAAAATTCCTCTGAAAGAACGAAAGGTCAAGGACATCAAGGAAATCAATGAAAAAAAATGTGAAAAAGGTGGTCTAGCCATACCAGATCTCAAACCTTATTATAAAGAGCTAATTATCAAAACAATCTGGTACTGGCTAAGGAATAGAGTGATGCAATGAGAAAGTCATTACTAAGAAAATCCACATAATCTCCAAAGCATTTATGGCTGCACTTTGTGTGGTAGCAAAGAATTGTAAACAAACTAGATATGCCCATCAATCACGGACTACTGCTGTGCTGTAAGAAATTTTATGTTTAATGAATATAGAGAAACATTGAGTGACTTCTATAGAACTGATAGAGTAAAATAAGCAGAGCCAAGAAAAAATATACGGTGACTACAACAATGGAAGTAGAAAGAACAACTATACAACAAAAAAACCAAAAGTAAATGTAACCAAAACTTTCAAAAATCGAGTGAGACTGAAATGAAGAGATACGAGAAGACATCTACAAACTGCCCTTTGGTAGAGGTGGAAGGTCTACAAGTATTAAACATTTTACATGTTTTTCAATTTTTTTTAGCGTGTCAATCAGTTGTGTTGATTTTTCCCCCTCTCTAAAAAATACTATTTATCATATGGATGACTCTGGGAGGAAGACAGGAAGGAACACTTGACATAACTACGGTAAATAAGAAACAAACAACATCAATAAAAACCTGAAAAAAAATTAAGTGTTTTGCGGGTACAGGTTTTGTCGTTGTTTTTTTACCTAATTATTAAACATTCACCAATATATCACTGATTAGTGGGTAGTGATAGATAAGAAAAGAAAGAACATCATTAAAACATTTTTTAAAATGCATAGAATAAAAAAGTGCAGAAGGGGATAGAACAATTTTGTTACTACTTTGTTAAGTAATTGTGTGTGTGTGTGTATATGTAAACAGAGATGAAGCAAAGATAAAAATCCATAGCATATTAGATGAATAGAAATAAGACAACATGATACACAATTGAGGTAACTCCAATCTGACCTATTTAAACAAGTTGTTGAGGTTGAAAAATTGGAAATGAATAAAAGAACAGACTTCAAAACAGACCATCACTATTCCTAAGAATGTTTAATTTGTGCAAATCAATTGACATGAGGAGGAAACCAAAAGAGCAAAATCCTTCTTTTGGCAGAGAGACTTGACCTTTTTGCCAAATAGAAAGACGTGGAAATGCTGGTATAATATAAATTTGATTTTAAAATCTTGTGGAGGAAAATAGACATGATTCACTGGAGGGGAAAAATAAGCTTATAGAAAACCTAACAAAGGATCCATATGTACAAAAATATTTATTGCAGCTCTCTTTGTGGTGGCAAAAAACTGGAAATATAGAGGATGCCCATCGATTGGGGAATGGCTAAACAAGTTGTGGTATATGAACGTAATGGAATACTATTGTGCTATAAGAAATGGGAAGGAAATGGACTTCATAATTACCTGGACAGGCTTACACAAATTGATGCTAAGTGAGAAGAGTAGAACCAGGAAAAATTTGTACACAATGACAGACACATCATATGTGTGATGACCAACCTTGATAAACTGGACTCTTCTCAGCAATGCACAGCTATAAGACAACGCTACAAGTCTCAGGATGGAAGGAGATATCTACATTCAGAAAAAGATCTAGAAAGACTAGAGTTTAAATGGAGACTGAAGCTATACATGCTATCATCCTTTTTCATGTTTGGTTTTTTCTTTTTCTTTTTCTTTTTTTTTCTTTTTGC
>CM053582.1:422595261-422616735 GCA_028627135.1 Pseudochirops cupreus
GTTCTCTATTCACTGTGCTACCTAGCTGCCCCAGGGTTTTTTCTTTTTTTCCCATTGTTCACTCATTGGTTACAACTCTTCTATACAACCAGACTATTGTACAATGTGAAAGTATTTGCAGATCCTATACAAGATTGCACGCCACCACGAGAGGGGAAGGGAGGGGAGAAAATTTGAAATTCAGGGGATTGTGGAACTGAATCTTGTAAACTAAAAGTAAATAAACAAGTTAATGAAAAAAAAAAGGAAACCTGACAAGATAACACTTAAGCCAGGTCATCCTGAGCACATTTAAGGATGAAAATTGGAGGACAAAGAACAGTTAAGAGAAATGCAAAAGATCCATCAAGAAACTTTTTTTCTCTATTATCACATCTGGATTGTAACCTCACGTCCACAATAAGAACACAGAAATGACACTAATAAAAAACAAAAACAAAAATACGAGAAGGGCAAGTGCCTTGATGGTGGCAACGAGATCTTTAGAATGTGGAGGGATGATTCTCAAACACAACAAAAAGAGAGAAGAATACTAAAATCTTAAAAAAAAAAACTTGGGCCTTATTAACAACAAAAGAGGCAACTGAAATATTAATTACTAACCCACATGCCTACTTTCTTATTTCTACAAAATATTTAATATAATAATCTACACATATATTGAAGATATCATTGATGAAGGCATGAGAAAGGGAGAGGTAGATCTTCACAAATGATATTCTATAGCATATTAAACCTTTACAGTCATAGAACTGGCTGGAAGGTTAAGAGAATACAAGATCCAATGTTCATTATCATTAATATTCCAAGGGTATTTAGCATTATAAACCAACTAGAGCCTTTCCACTTAAAAACAACAAAAACACAATTTTATTGAATTTGTATCAGTTCAAGAAGTCTCATCCAAACATCTAATTTCTCTCATTTCATAAATGGCACTGGAAAATCATTAAGTTAAAACCCCAAAGATTTTTCTTGTCTTCATGAATTTCCTTCATAGTCTACAAAAACACCCTGTGGGCTTGACGTCTAATAAATCGGTATGCCTAGCACACTCAGAATTGCAGGAAACAGACTGTTCTCTCCGGGTAAGACTAACTAGGCACTCTAATTCCATCAGCACACTTAGGGCTTGGTTCAGAATCTGGGTTCAGTTATTTTTCTACCTTTGTTTGTTTGCAAATGATCTGGAGGAAACTGTGGATGGGTATTTACTAGGTGCTTTAATCTGAAAGGGTCTTCTTCAGTTGCTCTAACCAAACCTATGGAAGATATGGACCTTTCATGGAGAGACAGTAACAAGAAAACAAGAGAGATAGTGTGATACTGCAGAAAGAACAATGAACTAGAGATTTCTATTTGATACTGAGTACATGACCTTGAATCTGTCATTTTCCCTCCATGAAGTTTGGTTTCCTCATATGCAAAATGTCAAATTTAGACCAGGGATAGGACTAGACTTGTGATTTCTTTGGGACAGGAAACTCCTTCTATTAAAGCAGATCTGCACTTCTGTAAAAGTTAGAATCTAGGAGAACTCCTTAGAGGCAACAAGAAGTTTTGTACTTAATTCAGTGTTATACCTCCAGTATGTCTCATAGGAGAAATAATTATTCTGTCTACATTAACCATCTGGTTAATTGGGAATTACCAACATCATAAAACATTAGGTAAGGATGGGATCTTAGGAAACATCTAAGAACATTTATATGGTGCTTTAAGGTTGACAAAGTACTTCACAAATATTATCTCATTTGATCTTAGATAATCCTGCATGGTCGGTGCTGTTGTAACCACAATTTTACAGATGAGGAAATCTGGCCTGATTTTAATCCCAGGTTTTCCTGGCTCAGAGGCTGACAGTTCGGACTAGATAACTTTGAAAAACATTTTCAGTATTTTGTTGTTGAGTTTCTTTCAGTAGTGTCTCATTCTTCGTGACCCCATTTGGAGTTTTCGGAGCAAAGATATTGGACTGGTTTACCTCCTTCTCTGGCTCATTTTACAGATAAGGAAACTGAGGCAAAGAGGGTTAAATTACTTGTCCAGGGTCACACAGCTAGTAAGTGTCTGAGGCCAGATTTGAACTATGGAAGATGAGTCTTTCTGATTCCAGCCCTGGCACTCCATCCACTGTGCCACCCACAGTATATAGTTCTAGGCTGTTTCCTAAAGTGCTTTAAAAAAAAAAAAGATAAACTTTTATATTTTTGAAAGGTACTCTGCTTCCAATCTATCCCTTTTCCAGCCAATCCTTCACACCATTTCCTGGATAATCTCCCTAATGCATTACTCCAATTATATCGCTCCTCTGTAGGTCCTGATTGTCTACCAAAATTAAATGAAAGATAAAAATTGCTTTTCTTAGCGGAAAAGGTGCTCCACAATCTGACCCCCAAAGTCCTTGCCCACCTAAATAAAATTCCTTTCCTTGAATTACTCTATGTTCTAAACTACTTTTTGTCCATGTTTTACTGCCTAAGCTGGTGCAAGCATTGCAACAGCACCCTCTACTTCTGATGCTTGGCAAAAAAAAAAAAAACGGCAACAACTCAGTGCGGCATTGAAGGCCTTTCTTGACTTGGCTCCCACCTTCCTTTCCAATAGGATTTCACATTCCTCTCTTTTACAGATGCCACCTTCCAGCCAACTGTCTCCCAATCTTGCCCTGCCCCTTTCTGCCTACATCTATGATTGCAAGTCAGTTCCCATACCTGGAAGACATTACCTCCATGCCTCCACCACTTGAAAATATTTTTCTTCAAGACCCAGCTCACGTGTTGAAGTGAATTAACCCTGGCTTCTCAATTAGATCTCTGCTGACCTTTAAGAAGTTTACCTTCTGTTGGGGAGGGGGGAGACAAATCTTAATACAATAAACTATTAACTCAGAATGCTGGGAGAAATAATAATTCTGCCTACATTAAACATCTAGTTAATTGGAAATTACCAACATCATAGAATATTAGGTAAGGATGGGATCTTAGAAAATGTCTAAGAACCTTTACATAGCATTCAAAGATTAACAAAGAACTTTACAAATCTTATCTTATTTTATTCTAACAACCCTTGGTGGAAGTGCTATTATTATTGCTATTTCACCGATGAGGAAACTGAGGCAGACAGAGGTTAAGTGATTTTCCCAGGGTAGCACAGTTAGTAAGTGTCCAAGATTGGATTTCAACTCGTCTTCCTTATTCCCATTCCAGCATGCTATCTGCTGCACTACCTAGCTTCCTCTAAGTTTAATGCCTTCATTTTACAGGGAGGGAAACAGAGGTCCTTAGATATAAGTGACTTGCCCAAAGTCACACATCTAGGAAGTGGCAAGGGCAAGGCTCGCACCCAAGTCTCCTGACTCTAAATCTGGTGGCTCTTTCCATTACATCACTTTTTTTTCCTCCTCAAATAGACAAATTAGCAGACAATCAAAAGACAATAAAACAAATGAACCCTAAAATAATACTTAGCTTGAGTGTTTCTTTGATGATTTAAAAGTCACTTCAGAATCTTATATTACCTCAGGGTCTTCGTTATAAACATTGTTATAAGTTATAAACATAACTTCACAGAACTTAAGGGGAAAACCTTGGTTGTTTGAGATTTCCAGCTGTTACGAGTCAAGATAAATGACCACTAAATGTGTGTGAGTGTGAGTGTGAGTGTGAGTGTGAGTGTGTGTGTGTGTGTGTGTGTGTGTGTGTGTGTGTATTAAAATCTGCTAATCCAAAAGAGAGAAGCATACATTTACCTGATATTAAACACACACAAACAGCTAGGAGCACGTGCCGATAAGTTAGGTAGGAGTGATTAGAAAAGATGGACAGTAGGGTTTAAGTAGTCACACACATGCAGACCTGACAGAGAATTACAAAATCTCAGAGTGGGAAGGGACCACAGAGGTCTCTAGCTCAAAGAAAAGGGATAACAACTAGACCTATAATTTTATTGGTTCAGGTAAGTACTGGCTGAGAAAACTCTCTCTGCTCATGTAGGTGAGGACTTTCTCTGAAACTTAAAGTCAGAGAGGTGACGGGGATATTGAGAAGCTATGTGACTTAGGCTGGATAAGTATGGATCCATGGCTGGACTTGAACCTACATCATCATCCTGGTTGTGGAGTCAGTACTCTCTCCACTCCACTCCACTCTCTGTCTAGTTCACCTAATCTACACTTACCCCTCCCACATCTTGGAGGTTGGGTGAATGGCACCCCTCCCCCCCAATCTGGAAAATCCACATAAAATTTTTGGCCCTCCCTTGATACCAGAAAAGAAGTCGGAATTTTTTCTTTTTCTCTCATGGGGTGTTTACAGTACCTTATTATAAAATTTGGGTTAACATTATAACTATATCATATAATATGTACATAATTATATGTGATATAATTTTGATATATATTACATTATCATATAAATATATAATACATATATTTTATGCAATTCTGAGTTTCTAAACTTTTTCTGTGTCATCTGCTGATCTCTGCGTGTCATTTGAGACCACTGCAAAACTCCCCCAAATTCCCATTTAATTTCTCATGCCATCCTACAATATATCAAAACTGCGATGGGGAAAGCTGTGATAACTGTAGTCAGTCAGTATATGTTTATTTACTTATTTGGGCTTTTTTTTTTTTTTGGAGGGAGGAAGGCAGGGCAATTGGGGTTAAGTGACTTGTCCAAGGTCAGACTGCTAGTAAGTGTTACGTGTCTGAGGCTGGATTTGAACTCAGGTCCTCCTGACTCCAGGGCCAATGCTCTATTCACTGCAGCCACCTAGCTGTCCCCCCTCTTATATGTTAATTAAACACCTACTATGTGCCAGGCACTATGCTAAGTGTCAGGGATACAAAGAGTGGCAAAGGATAGTCCTTGCCCTCGAGGAGCTAACAATCTAATAGGGAAGACGATATGCAAACAACTATGTACAAACAAGCCATATACCGGAAAAATAGGCAACAGTCAGCAGAGAGATGGCACTAGAATTACGAGGGCCTGAGAAAGGCTTCCTGTAGAAGGTGAGATTTTAGGGGAGAAGTGAAGGAAGCCGGGAAGCCCAGGAGGCTGGGATGAGGAGGCGCATACCAGGCATGGGCGTCAGACAGTGAAAATGTCATGGTGTCATTCTTCCTCCCTGGGGAGTGCAAATAAGATCACAGATGGAGAGATGAAAGGATCTTAGAGGAGCCCAAGCCTACAGTTAGGAAGACTCAGCTTCCTGAGTTGAAATCTGGCTTCGGACACTTAATAGCTATGTGACCCTGAGCATGTCACTTAACCTCATTTGCCTCAGTTTCCTCATCTGTAAAATAAGCTGGAGAAGGAAATGGCAAACCACTCCATTAGTTTTGCCAAGAAAAACCCAAATGGGGTCACAAAGAGTCAGACACGACTGAAAAAAAAACCCCAAAACCCAACACAAACAACTTAACAGATGAGGAAACAGTCCCAAGAAGGGTAAGTACTTGCTAGGAAAAAAAGCAAAACAACTTCTGACCTCTGATATCTATATACCTATATCTAACCATATTGCCATAGATATAGATAGATAGAGGTAGATATAGAATAGGTAGAGACAGATAGATGCTGAGTCTCAGTTTCCTTATCTGTAAAATGAAGAGGCTGGACTAGATGTCTTCTGAAGTTCCATATACCTATATCTAGATATATAGATATTAGAACTCAGAGGTTGTTTCTTTTTTTCCCTAGCAAGCACTATATAGCTATGTATGTAGGTATGTATGCACACAGGCATTTATACATAGCCCTGCTTTCATTCTGACTCCCACAGTTATTACTGAAAGGAACTACCTTTGTGGTCAGGCACCCACCATCCTTACCATTAGCAACATCAACAAACCTCTGATGAATAGGTAAGCCCGGGAGCCCACAGAAGGATAGCACTACCCACACCATTGGCCCTACTTCCCAGCCCAGATGTTGGAATCATCTCTCAGGAAATGAGCCCTTGTGGAGATAGAGCCTGCAAATGCTTCTGTGGGCTACTGAACACCCAGAAGACGTTTCACTACCATAGTCCTTGGCATTGTCAAATGATTCAACATCAGAAATGATATGGTTGTTTTTTTTCTTTTATCAGTGAAAGTGACATTAAAGACAATATATTGCCATCTGCATTGTACTATACCTCAAGACAATGGGACCTTTTCATTAGAAACCTGATTTATGCGTTGTCTTTCCTATTAGAATGTGAACTCCTTAGGGGCAAGGACTATGATTTCATTGGCATGGGGACCTCCCAGATGGGGGAACTCCTTCCACCAATGCAGGTCAGCACCTTCTCTGCAATTTGTAGCAAAAAGAAAAAATTCCTAGGGGGACTGAGAAGTTAGGTAACTTATTCAGGGTCACACAGCTGGATCAGCAGCAGGATTAGAACCCAAGTCTTCCTGACTCTGAGGACAGCTATCTATCTACTACACCACACTGTCTCTCTAGTTTATCTAGTCCACCCTCTGTCCAAATCACAAAACTGTTTCCTGCAGGGATTTGATGAAATAATTCCAATCCTGAGCAACTTGTCCAGAAAGGTGACCTATTAGAACTTGACAGATGCAGTCTTGCATTTCTGTTCTCATCCCCAGTATTTAGTATAATGATTTGCACATAGTAATCATTTAATAAGTGCTTTTTCATTTGTAGGAATACTGATGGCCTTGCTCCCATAGTTAGGATTTCCCAACCTGGAGTAAACTCGTCAAGAAGGAATGGGAATATTTGGTAAACAAGGATGGAGGAGAGGATAGAGGAAGGGAAAAAATTTGGAACTCAAAAAATTTTTTTAAGTGTTAAATAGAATTAAAAAAACAATTTTCTAAAAGTGACTTATCCTATTGAAATGAATGAATAAGTGAAAAAAATGTATCAAGTAATTACCATGTACTAAGTACTGTGCTAAGTAGTAGTCAGGATCCAAATAGAAAAGCAAAGACAGCCAGTAGGCATGGTTAAGGACCTCACATTGTAATGGGAAGACCATATACAATGGGGTGAAGTAGCCAGGGAGGGGGATGTTGGTCCTAAAAGCTATAGAGAGGGTGGGCGGTGCCATAGAGAAAGAGATGACACACTCCATTCAGGAACAATAGTAGAATTGATTTGATGGAAGTTCATGATTCTAGAACACTCTAAACCTTCCTAATGCCAAGACCCTTTAATACTCATATGTGGGCATATCTGCATGTGGGCAGACCCGGCTGGAGACGGATAGAGGAGCGGTGTCTCAGTTCCTAAGACCATCAGAAATATGTGTTTTCTGATGGTCTTAGGCGACCCCCAAAGGGGTCGTGACCCACAGGTTGAGAACCACTGTTCTATAACCTGTGAAGCTCGGGAAGAGTGAGGAGGAAAATATACCAGGATGGTGGCAAGTTAGTTGATGAAGAGATGTTTGGAGATTAGGGAATAAAGTGGGACGTGGTAACTGAGGTTTTCCTGAAATAGTGGTTGGGGAAAAATAGTCACCAATCGGTACAGGACGCCCCTGAGTAATACTCCAAGGCATCAAGGTAGTTTAATTTCTATGTGTATAGGCATGGTAAAGTCTAGAATCTGTTTCCTTTTATACTGAATTGGAGGGGGGATACGAAGGGTCAAAAGGTGTAACTGAAAAGGATTGAGAATCCCTAGTCTATGGCTTCTGGTTCATTCTAGCCAATGACATGGCTGTACCCACAAGTACGCCTTTCTACTTGCTGTAGTTCCCACTTTTCAGTGCCCTTTAAGTACTTTTAATTAAATTACTCCCACCAAAGATAAAAATCCCTTCAACACTTTGTAATCTTACTCTTAACTGACGGAGTTTTCCCATTTTCCAGACATATCTACCACACTGGGGAAATGTCACACTGGTCAGTAGATGCATACCTCAAAAAAACAAACAAACAAACAAAAAACACAGGAAAAGAAACAAAAAAGAAAAAAAGCTCTGGGGAATCAGGTTGAGTCGTACAAACGTTCAACTCTCAAGTACTTTCTGCATTTTGGGCTCCTAATCCCTGGCCCTAAACCCCCTTTCTGGCACCAAGTATTTCCGTTTGGTACTTTGGTACCTGGTACAATACGACTGGGCATTTCAGTTTACGGGAGGCTCCCCTCCAAACTCAAGACCCCATCTCCTTGACCTCAATGGGAAAGGTCCTTTCCCATGCCTGGGATTTTGCCTAACAACCGGAGCAGTTTTGTTGGCTCCGCTTTCCAAAGACAAGAAAACAATCCTCGTTCTTCCAAGTGGGCAACACCAGAACTGCATATTATAAGGCAAGCCTCCCATTAGAGGGCTCCAGAGGCCCCAGAGGTGCTTATGGTAGTTGTCACAGATCCCTGAGTCCAGATGAATAGGAAGCTCTGAAGAGAGCAGATTCTTGTCTCCAGAAGCTCTGTAAGTCAGAAGTTCTCCTTTTGGGTACCACCTAGAGCCTGCTTCCACTCCTCTCTCCCAACCACCTTGATTGCTTACTGAGTAGAAGACTTCCCAAGTTTTATTGTCTTATGCAAATTCTTTATGGACTTGAATCCCCAAGGAAATCTCCCTAGACTGGACCACGTTGGACTTTCTGGTATCTATTCACTGAGTCACGTAGCTGTCCCCACTACACTACCTATGTGACTCTACATTTCAGAGAACAGGGGCTGCTAGGTGGCACAGTGGATAGAGTGCTGGGCCAGGAGTCAAGAAGACCTACCTTCAGACCTGGCCCCAGACACTTGCTAGCTGTGTGACCCTATGTAAGTCATTTAACCTGTGTGCCTCAGTTTCCTTATCTGTAAAATGGGGATAATAACAGCATCTACCTCCTAAAGTTGTGAGGATCAAATGAGATCATTAATATAAAGTGCTTAGCACAGTGTCTGGCACAAAGCAATCACTATAAAAATGTTGGTTATCATCGTCATCATTATTATTAAGTTTAGAGTTAGAAGGCTCCTTAGAGGTCATTCAACCCAAATTCTACCTAAGCAGGAACCCCTCCCTCACCTCCAGAAAATCCATAATATATGGTCATCCAAACTGCATTTGAGAACCACTGGTAATGGAAACTCATGATCTCCTGAGGCAGTCCATTCCATTTTTACACGTTAGGACTTTTTTATTTTCTCTAAGTCTGCCTCTCTGAAGCTTCTCTTTTTTTTCATTCATTTTACTTTTAATTTATTGGGATAAAATAATTATTTTCATAACATAGTATAGTGAAAAGATTATTGCATATAAAACTGCAAATTTATTGTATAAAACTTGCTATTCCTTTTCAATATATAACAAAATTATCATGTAAATTTATTTTTCTTTTTTTCTTCCCTCTCCCCCACCCTAGAAATGGCTACCATTAAACACAAATAGGCATACACACATGCAACATATAAATGTACTGTGAATGTATATATACAAATATTCACACATGCGTGTGTCTGTGTAAAATTATTCTATACATAATTCTAATGGTCAATTCTCTGGTTACAAGACAGCATCTTTCTTCCTCATATGTCCTTTGTAGTTAATTTATAACTTTGTATATAACTATAACTTTGTAGTTAAACTTATAATTTGTTATGATTAAAGTTATAATAAAGTTATAATTTATTATAACTATAACTTTATAGTTAAATTTATAATGGTTAAAATGACTTCTTTGCTCAAAGTTGTTCTTAAAACAATATTACTGTTACTGTATACAATGTTCTCTTGGTTCTGCTCATTTTGCCTTCATTATTTCGTGCATGTTTTTCTAAGGTCACTGAGCTCATCATTTCTTATTGCATAGTAGTATTCCATCACAATATACACTGTATTGCAATTATACATTGGTGCTACTAGTTCTGCCCTCTGCGACCAAGCAGAACAGGCAATTTCTCAATCAGTCAACCAACTAAAAATCTTACATGATAGCCTGTCAAATAATTGAGGCAGCTTCTGTGTCCACCACAATGATAAATAAATACATTTCTCTATCACAAGAAAGAGCTGCATGTATTCCCAAAGCAGATCAAACACAGAAAGACCTCAGATGTGCCAAAATATGCATAGCAACATTTTTCTATGGTACTAAAGAACTAAGGGAAAAATTGAGTCACCATAAGCTGGAGGATGACTGAACAAATATATTGTGGAGTATGAATATAATAGAATACCACACTGTAAGAAATGACGAATTCAAGTATTTCAAAGGAACACAGGAAGACATATATGAAATGATGGTGAGCAAAGCAAGTAGTGCCAGAATAATATATACAACGATGATGATATTAGACACAAAAAGAACCCTACAATAATGACAAACAATTATACTATATAATTCATTATAATATATTATACTGACAATTGTAATTATAATCTATAAGTATTATAGTGTAATTATAATATATTATAACATATAAGATATAATTATAATAATTATAACATATATATTATAATATACATATAATGGTAATTATAACCTACAATTATTATAACGTCTGTGAGATCAGATGAGAAAATACATCTCCCTCCTGTGGGTAGAGAAGTGGAGGCTGTAGGTGTGGCATGCTGCATACATTATTAGATTCAGAGACTATGTTGGTTGGGTTTAATTTTTTTCTTTGTTTCTTCAGGTGATAGAGGTATGTCCAGAAATTTCCGTGATGTAACAACATAAGACAACAGCAACGACAAAAATTTTTAAGATGGTATCAGAAACCAAGTGCCTGAAAAACACTGGGAAGGATTTTCTCAGCTTTCCCTACAAATTGTGCTCCCTGGGTATTTACAGTCACTGTTCAATTATCCATGTTAACAAGGACTGGAGAACTGAAATACTCAGAATCCCTAAACCTCTTTTTTTGCCAATAATTAAATTTCCCTCAGCCCTAAACAATGTTCGTTCTCCACCTGCTCCCTGCCACCATCAAAGTTACTTCCCAGGAGAAAGATTAATTAGCTGGAGTTGCAGCTTCTTTTATCTGTCCTCTGGCAGGGATGCTAATGAACAGCAAAATGTCCAGAAGTGAGTCAGTGAGGAAGAGAATAGCAAAGGACCTATAATCCGAGCCCCTGAATAATCAGCAGTCCAGTGAATTATTATTACTCCTGCCTGACCCCCAGATTAGAGTGGCCCAGTGGTAACAGCAAGTTATCCTGTGTCACTGCCAAAAACTAAACAGCTTGGAGTGGGAAAAGGGAAATTAATCTCTAATGATAAAAAGCTTGAGGGCTTGAAAAGGCACAACTGTGTACACTAGCAGTAGATTATGACTGTATCAAAGCAGCAAGTGGGAAAATGGATTCTGACATTTGCAGTCTTATTGTGCTAAACACACAGCTGGGAGTCAATTATATGGTTCACATTTTTACAATTCATTTACCACCTCCATTTTTGGAATAACTTCACAAATTAATAGTTCCTCTCAATTTCATTCCTTTCTCCAATGCAATCTCTAAACACACACATATATACATACAAAGAGCTGGAAGGCAATATCCTGTAGATGTTGTCCCAAGGTTCTGGAAGGATGGGGGGAGGGAAGGGTTATAATACTACGGGCATACCTCACTTTATTGCTTCTTCTCAGATTGTGTGTGTGTGTGTGTGTGTGTGTGTAAACAAACTGAAGGTTTGTGGCAACCCTGTGCTGGGCAAGTCTATCACTGCCATTTTTCCAACAGCATGTGCTCACATCGTATCTCTGCGGCACATTTTGATAATTCTCACAGTATTTCAAACCTTTTCATTATGATGATATCTGTTATGATGATCTGTGATGCTATCAGTGTAACCATTTCGGGCACCATGAACCATGCCTGTATAAGATGGCAAACTTAATCAGCAAATGTTATGAGTTCTCTGACTATTCCAATGACTGGCCATTCCCCATCTCTCTCCCTCTCCTCCGGCTTCCCTATTCCCTGAGACACAATGTTGAATTTAGGCCAATTAATCATAATCCTATGATGGCCTCTAAGTGTTCAAGTGAATAGAAAGAAGAATCAATTGAGGACACAAACTTTACTGTTGTCTTAGTTTAAGAAATTGCCACACCGATCCCCATCTTCAGCAGCCACCATCCTGATCAGTCAGAAGCCATCAATATCAAGGTAAGACCCTCCCTTCCACCAGCAAAAAAGATTACAATTCTTTGAAGGCTCAGATGATGGCTAGCATTTTTTAGCAATAAAGTATTTTTAAATTAAGCTATGCACATTGGGGTTTTTTTAGGCATAATACTATTGTACATTTAGTAGATTAGAGTATAGTATAAATATAACATATATGTATTTGGAAATCAAAAAAATTCACGTGATTCACCTTATTGCAATATTCACTTTATTGTAGCAGTCTGGAAGTAAACTCAGAATATCTCTAAGGTATACTTGTATATAGCTTTAAAATTCACATTGTTACTGACTATTGCCAGAAAAGTCTATATAGCGAGGTGGTGCAGTACATAGAGTGTTGGGCCTGGAGTCGGGAATTGTTTGCCATTTCCTGCTCCAGTTCATTTTATAGATGAGGAAACTGAGGCAAAAAGGAAAGACCTGAGTTCAAATTTGAGCTCCGTCCCTGTTTGCCTCAGTTCCTCATCTGTAATATGAACTGCAGCAGGAAATGGCAAACCATTCCAGTACCTCTTCACCAAGAAACCCCAAGTGGTGTCATGGAGAGTCAGAAATGACTAAAAAATGACAAAAACCTCCACAGGAGGTCCAACCAATGTGTGGAAGCCTTCTTCCAGTTAACATTATGTAGGCATGAGTGCATTCATTCTCTGATCTGTACATCTGTTTCCCTTCATTTTTGCTACATGACTGGTTTGCCTGCTTTTATGGCCATATAGGTCTTGGATATTTTAAACAACATTCATTGTATGAATTTATCACTGGTAATAGGCTACAGCCTATACCCAATCACCTGTTGCCTTTTGGAAGAATCACACTTTTGAATACTTGGGGACAGTGGTGTGCCATCATTTGTATCCATATAACACCCACAGAATATTGGTCTTAAAGCGAGAGGATTGGAGAACGACACACTCTAATCTCCTTCCTCCCTTTCTCTTATTCAACTCTTAGACCACTTCATTGCTCATCTTCTGTGTCTGCCAAAGATGTACATGCTGAACTGTAATTCCAATAAACTATCCTTCCAACTGCACTTCACAGTCTGGAAAACAGGCAGTCTATGTCCACTTGGTTCTTCCTTTCTTGATTGTTAGGTTTTGAATGGGAATGAGTCTCATTTAGGAGTCTCTGCAATGCTATAATACTATAGGGCTTGATTCATTAGCATAATGTCATCCCCAAACAGAAGCATTTGTAGGATTTCATCACCTATGGGGAATTCCCCTTCTATTTTTATTTATTTGTTTTGGTTTTTTATGGAATAAAATAAGCATTTCCGTAATATGGTATAATAATAATGATGATGATGATGATGGTGGTGATTGCACTCCACGTTGGACATCCTGTAAAGAGAGCCAAGCACTCTTAATAAGAATGGATTTTCCGTAAGTATCAAAGGCAGCCTCAATGAAAATATTAGAAGGGGATTTGCAAATGACTTTGTAAAGAAAACCACATTTTCATGGTCACAAATTTACAATGATTCTGAGAATGCATGATGCCCCTGTATTTATTGCTTCCTGACTATTAAAAAAATCCACATGTTTGATCTCATAGAGCAAAATGCAGCCCAAAAAGGTTCTCATCCAACAAGATTTCATTCAAGTATAAATGAAAGTAAAACAAGTTTCCTTGATACAACAATAGGGATAGCTTATACGAATCAAATGGTCATTAAATAAAGGAAGATGTAAATTCAGGGAGACATATTGAAATCGAAAGGTTGCATCAGTGGACAAGAGAGCTAACAGCTCCCCCATACTCTGTGTTGCTAAGACCATATCTGGAGCAATGCACTCATTTCTAGACACCTCATTTTAAGAGGGAAGTTGACAAGTTAGCCCAGAAGAGTATATAACATGACGTAGAGATTAGCAGAAATGCCATTGGAGGACTGGCTGAAGGAATTGGCAATACTGAATATGAGAAGAGAGAATTTTGATGAGATATAATAATTGTCTTCAAACAAGCTTCTATGACTCTAATGAACACCTATTCTATTTTATCCCCCTCCCTAAATTTGACTCCTCATATAATAATTTTTAAAAATTCTTCTGGGCCTTAAATAAATAGATACAGAGTAAAGTAAGCAGAACCAGGATAAATGTATAAATGTAGTATAATTTGTGTATATTGTATATACGCACACACATATGTATATGTATACATATATATGTGTATGTGCATACATGTATACACATGGCACCTACACAAAACTGGTCATATATCAGGACATAAAACCCTCAAAATCAAATGTAGAAAGGCAGAAAGAATAAATATAATCTTTTCAGATCATAGTGCAATAAAAATTACATTCACCAAAAGGCAATAGAAAGATAGATTAAAAATTAATTGGAAACAAAATAATCTAATACTAAAGAATAAGTGAACAAATCATAGGAACAATCAATAATTTTATTAAAGAGAATGACAATAATGAGACAACATCCCAAAATTTGTGGGATGCAGCCAAAGAAGTACTTAGAGAAAATTTTATTTCTCTAAATTCTTACATCAACAAAGCAGGAAAAAAACCAAACAGATCAATGAATTGGGCATGCACGCAACTTAAAAAAACTAGAAAAAGAACAAATTTAAAATCTCCACTTGAGCACCAAATCAGAAATCCTGAAAATCAAAGATAAGATGACTAAAAGTAAATGAAAGTTAAAAAAAAAACCTATTGAGCTAATAAATAAAACGGAGTTGTTTTTATGGGGGGGAAAACCTAGTAAGGTAGATAAGCTATTGGTTAATTTGATTTAAAACCTAAAGAAAACCAAATATCCCATATCAAAAAAATGAAAAGGGTGAAATCATCACCAATGAAAAAGAAATTAAAGAATTTATTAGGAAATATTTTGCCCAATTATATGCCAATAAATCTGACAATCAGAAAGAAATTGGTGAATATTTAAAAAACATAAATTTCCTAGATTAACAGATCAAGAAATAGAATGCCTAAGTAAACCCATCTTAGAAAAATAAATTGAACAAGTCATTAATGAGCTCCCCAGGAGAAAATCTCCAGGACCAGATGGGTTTGCAAGTAAATCCTACCAAACATTCAAAGAACAATTAATTCCAATACTATATACACTATTTGGAAAAACAGACAAAGAAGGAGTCCTACCAAATTCCTTTCAAGACACAAATATGCTGCTTATACCTAAACCAGAAAGAGTTAAAACAGAGAAACAAAATTATACATCAGTTTCCCTAATGAATGTCGATGCAAGAAATTTGAACAAAATACTAGCAAGGCAATTACAGCAATATATCACAAGGATAATACACCTTAATTACCATATGGGATTTATACCATGAATGCGGGGTTGGTTCAATATTAGAAAAACTATCAACATAATTGACCATATCAATAACAAAACCAACAGAAATCATATGATTATCTCAATAGATGTTGAAAAAACTTTCGGCAAAATATAACAACCATTCCTATTAAAAACACTAGAAGGCATAGGAATAAAGGGAGCAAAATGATAAGTAGTATCTACCTAAAACTGTCCGTAAGCATTATTTAGAATGGGGATAAGCTAGAAACCTTCTCAATAAAATCATGGGTGCAACAAGGATGCCCATTACCACCTCTATTATTCAATATACTACTAGAAATGTTAGCTATAGCAATAAGAGAAGAAAAAGAAATTGAAGGAATTAGAATAGGCAATGAGAAATCAAAACTATCACTCTTTGCAGATGATATGTTGGTATACTTAGGGAAACCTAGAGAATCAATGAAAAAAACGACTTGAAATAATTACCGACTTTAGCAAAGTTGCAGTATATAAAATAAACCCACATAAATCATCAGAATTTCTTTATATGACAGACAAAGCCCAGAAGCAAAAGATACAAAGAAAAATTCCATTTAAAATAAGCGTAGACAATATAAAATACTTGTGAATCTACCTGCTAAGACAAATCCAGGAACTATATGAACACAATTACAAACACTTTTCACACAAGTAAAGTCAGATCTAACAAAAATGACAGTTTTGCCTAAACTAATTTACCTATTCAGTGCCATATTAATCAAACTACCGTTATTTGATAGAGCAGGGGAAAAAACCAACAAAATTCATATGAAAGAACAAAAAGTCAGGAATATCAAGGGAATTATGAAAAAAATACAAAGGAAGGTGGCTTGGCAATACCAGATTTCAAACTATATTATAAAATGATAATCATCAAAACTATGCTGCTGGCTCAGACGTAGAGTGGTGGATTGGTGGAGATTAGGTACACAAGAGACAATAATCAATGACCATAGTAACCTAGTGTTTGATAAACCCTAAGACCCCAGCCTTTGGGATAAGAACTCATTATTTGATGAAAACTTCTGGAAAAACTGGAAAAAGGGGCACAAACTAGGTATAGTTCAACATCTCACACCGTATACCAAGATAGAGTCAAAATGGATATAGGATTTAGACAAAAAGGGGAATACCATAAATAAGTTAGAAGAGCAAGAAATAGTCTACCCATCAGATCTGTAGGGAAGGGAAGAATTCATGACCAAACAAGAGACAGAGAGAACTACAAAATGTAAAATACATAATTTTGATTATATTAGATTGAAAAGGCTTTTGCACAAACAAAACCAATGCAACCAAGATGAGAAGAAAAACAAAGCTGGAAAACAATCTTTACAGCAAATATCTCTGATAAAGGCCTTGCTCCTCAAATATATAAAGAATTGATTCAAATTTATAAGAATACAAGTCATTTCCCATTTGATAAATGACCAAAGGATATGAACAGGCAGTTTTCAGATGAAGAAATTAAAGTTATCTGTAGCCATATGAAAAAATTCTCTAAATCACTATTGATTAGAGAAAGGCAAATTAGAACAACTCTGAGATACCACCTCACACCTATCAGATTGGCTAATAAGACAAAAAATAAAAATAATAAATGGTGGAGAGGATATGGGGAAGTTAGGACACTAATGTACTGTTGGTAGAGTTGGAAACTGACCCAACTCTTCTGGAGAGCAATCTGGAACTATACCCAAAGGGAAGCCAAACTGTGCATATCCTTTGATCTAGCAATACTACTACCAAGTCTGTATTCCAAAGAGATCATTTAAAAAGGAGAAAGGATCTTGATGTGCAAAATGTTTGTAGTAGCCCTTTTTGTGGTGGTAAAATATTGGAAATTAAGGAGATGTATATCAATTAGGGAACAAGCTGTGGTATACGAATGTAACGTAAGAAATTATGAACAGGCAGATTTCAGAAAAACCTGGAAAGACTTGTATGAACTGATACAAAGTGAAATGAGCAGAACCAGGAAAATAGTATCAGCAACATTGCATGATGATCAACTATGAATGACTCAGCTCTTCTCAGCAACACAATAATCCAAGACAAGTACAAAAGACATGCAAAGGAAATGCTATCCATGTTCAGGTAAAAAAAACTGTCCATCACAGGTACCACCTCTTTCCATGAAGCCCTCCCTGATCCCAGCAGCTAACAGCCACCTTTCCTTCCTCGAATTTCCCTTGAGTACTTTGTTGGGATCTCTTTTCCTGCCTCTAATAATACAATTTATCATACTTACCTTTGTAAAATGATATCCTCAATTCAGATTGAAAGCACTGGTAGAGGAAAAGATTTTTAACATCATATCCCTGGTGAACAGTACTTTAAACATCAAAGCATTTTTAAAATGCTTGTTATTTACTAAATATATTGAGTGTGTCTTCTCTATAATAACAGAAAACATTCATATAGTGCTTCAAGTTTGCAAAGTACTTTAAAAATATTACTTTATCCTCAGAAAACCCTGAGAAGCAGATGCTATCATTATCCCCATTTAGCTAGCAAAAAAACTGAGTCACAGCAAAGGTTAAGTGACTTGCTCAGGGTCACACAGTTGAAACTGGATTTGAACTCAGATCTTCTTGACTTGAGGTCCAGTGCTTTAATCACTGTGTCACCTAACTGCCTTTCTATAGTATCCTTCCATTTAGTCATAAATAGTATACCACATGGATGACAAATAAAATGGTATAATAGAGATCTGACCTCAGAACCAGTAAGACCTAAGTTCAAATCAAACCTCTGACACATAGTGATGGTCTGACCCTGAGCAAGTCACTTAACCTCATACTCTAGGCATACCCAAAGGCTAAACATTTCAGAAAAATGCCAGTCTCCATTGATGTAAAGAGCCTGCTCACCAGAGAGTTTCCTTTACCAGTAAATCACATATCAAGTCTCTATCCCTCACACCAAGTGGGTATATAAAGGTAAGAATAAAACCTCATACTGGACAGTGTCCATGGCACTGAAATATTAATGATACTCCCTCTCAATATTTCCATGTTTTAGAAACACAGAAAAATTGCTTGCACAGCACATTTTATTAGCCATGAAACAATTCAACAAATCAGTGAACCTTAACCCCTCCCTTCCCTCAGTTATGTGGGAGACAGATATGGACAAAATGCCACCCCCAGAGATTGGTCATTATTCAATTGCCTTTGGAAGAGCTTGGCTAGGCAACAGATTTCCCTCTTTTCTTTGCCAAGAAATCACAGGGCACATAAGTCATTTTTTTTTCATGGGAGCCAATCTACCCTTATCTTTGTTTTCATTTCAAATTAGTCCCTTTGCAGAATTAGTCCCATAGCTTTTGTGTTTTCATAAGAATAAACTGGGTCAGCGGATGAGAGTTGCAGTTCTCTAAAAAGAGCCATTAAATTCTTCTTGCTTAGCTCTAATGAGCTTTCAAGATGATCTTTAAAGCGTGAGTCAGGTTTGCAGCTAGGATCAAAATACTCACAAGCTTTTTTTTTTCCAACCTAAACACTTTCACAAGTTCTAATCATACAGTGAATAACAAAAATTAAGACTATTATCATAAGAATGCTACATTACAGAATTTCTGAGGTCAAAGGGACCTCAGTAACCATCTAGCAACCAGTTTCTGAAAAAGAATTCCTCTTACAACATATTCAATAAAAGCATCTGGTCTTTGCTTAGAGACTTTCAAGAGAGAATACATGTCTCCAGGCATTCCATTCTACTTTTAAATAGCTTTAATTGTTAAGGCATTTTCCCTACATTAACCTCAATTTGTGCCTAAATGAAACATGAATGCACTGCTACTAATTCTGTTCTTTGGGGTCAAACAAGACATTTCAAATACTTGATAAGAGCAATCATGTACTTCACTGTCTTCTATTCTTTAAGCTACACATCTCTATTGTACTTCACCAAAACCTTAGATGGAATAAACTCAAGACCTCTCTCATCACCCTGGATGCCTTCTTCTTTAGTCTTTCCAGTGTCTTTCCTAAAATTTGGATACTGTTGGTGGAGTTGGGAACCAGTCCAAGTATTCTGGAAAGCAATTTGGAACTATGCTCAAAAACCTATTAAACTGTGTATATACCCTTTGACCCAATGATACTGCTGCTAGGTCTATCCACCAAAGAGAGCAAATAAAGAAGGAAAAGACCCATACGCACAAAAATATGCATAGCCGTACTTTTCAGGGTAATAGAGAATTGGAAACTAGGGGGATGTCCATCAAATGGGGAATCTTTGAACAAGTTACAGTATATGAATGGGATGTAATACTACTTCCCTATAAGAAATGATAAATGGGAAGGTTTCAAAAAAAATCTGGGAAGACTTATACAAACTGATAAAAAGTGACATCAAGAGAGACAGGAGAACAATCTATGCAATATTATAAAGATAATTAGCTGTGAAAGACATAGTAATTCTGGTCAACACAATGACCCACCACAATTCATGATAAAAAATACCATCCACCTCCAGACAGAGAACTGGTGGACTCAGAGTGCAGAGCGAAGCTTATTTTTCTCTCTTTCTTGCATTATGCCCCACCCCCCTCCAGAATATGGCTAATGTGGAAATTTGTTTTGCATGACTTCATTTTTATGATGGGTTTTGTGTTTCTTATCTTTTCACTGGGGCAGTACTGAGTAGAGAGTACTTTTAAATTTTATTGAAATTCTCTCTTTCCCATTGCCTGATTTAATTTAGTTTCTGCTATATTCCTGTTTCTGGATCTATGCTAGCTTATAAAACAGGAATTTGAGAACTGACTGGAAATCTGTGATTTGTAGCTCAGAGGAACAAGTATTCATTCATAATCCTGAGAGCCATTTGGACTATTACTGTATTTGAGCCATAAGAAGGACCTTAACCACACCCAAGAGTTTTTTTTAAAAACTACAGACAAAACCTATGAGAAAGAAAACTTAGAAGAAGAAAGAACAGAAAGACAATGTCCTCAGCCCTTCCCAGGGCTTGACAAGCTGAACTGGAAACCTGAACTGAGCAGCAGCATGAAGCAACAATGGATGGAAGAAGCCAAAAGGATATTACAAGAAGGGTGGTACTAAAAGAGAGAAGGGAGAATATGAAGAGGGACATCAGGCCTCTGCAAGCATCTTGGAACAGAGAGCTCGGGATGAAGTGACTGGTTGTATTTATCTCTTCATGAGCTGAGGGAAGTTGTAATAAAGTCTATTCTTTCTTCAACTTACCCCCTCCATTATAACTGGCACTGTAATATACTGTGTTCACTTTTTTTTTAACCTAAATTCTTGCTGATCCTGGCTCAGATATAGAGACCAAGGGTTAAATGGAGACAAATGAAAATTTATGTTGCAGCAGAGAACAAAACTTCTTGTTTGAAAGTTAGTAATTTTCCTAACTGGGGGCTCTGAGTTACTGTGATGGTACTACTTACTTTCAATTTTATGTAAATTCCATAAAATAGCAGAGGTGGAGACCATTTGGACCTTAGGGTGATTATGTTGCTCCTAGTCTAAAAAGTGAACTAATTTTTTTAAAAATAAAATTTTGTTGATTAAATCTCTAAAGATTAGGGAGGAGAGGGTGTCACCCCAAGAAAAATTATACCTTAAACCGCCTCCCAGAAATGAGATAGTCAAAGCTTGAGAAGGTTTCAGCTCCACCCCATCCAGAATGAGTGAGAGAGCAGAAAGGATCAAGTATTAGTCAGTCAACTCTACACTCTACAATGATACTCAACAGTATTATATTTGCACGGCATACTTAGGCAATAGTAAAAAAGATAGTTCAGAATAAAGTTGTATTATCGTTTCTGTAAAGACCTACCCATATAAAGCCTCAGTCAGCTGGAAAGGAGCCCTGTGTTATTTTTACAAAATCAGTGATGAGTTTTCATTGTCAGTCATTTTTTTCCACATGGGCGTCTTTAAAGTGACCAATTTTACAAGATGGAAGCTAATACAAGAAGTGTAAAACAAATGAAAGTTAATTGATGTATATGAGACTAAAAATAGAACTTTGTCCTCATTACTACCAACTG
>CM053582.1:422617235-422643008 GCA_028627135.1 Pseudochirops cupreus
GTGGAAAAGGGCTTTGGTGTTTTTTCTGATAGGCCCCAGAAGGCAGAACAAGGAATGAAAAAATAGAAGTTATAGCCAGGAAGATTATTCCTCAAAATTAAGAAAAAATTTCTGACAATTTAAGAGTTGTCCAAAATTAAAACAGGGTGTCCTGGAAGGCAGTTGAGTATCCCATCATCAGAATTCTTTGGGTGGAGGTTAGATGAAAATTTAGTGCAGATAAGATTCATGATTTGTGCAGGAACTATATGACTTTTGAGGACCTGTATAAAATAATGGAAAATATAAACTTTGAAACTATGTCCTTACCCTATGTTGGCAAGTCCTAGACAAACTGATGTGATGAAACTGATGAAAATGAACCAGTTTGACTTAATGCTTTTGGACTTCGCAAAAACATTTTATAAAGAGAGTGAGGGGTGCCTAGGTGGCACAGTGAATAGAACACCAGCCCTGGAGTCAGGAGGACCCGAGTTCAAATGTGACTTCAGACACCTGACACACTTACTAGCTATGTGACCTTGGGCAAGTCACTTAACCCCAGTTGCCCTGCCTTCCCCCCTCCACAAAGCAAAACAAAAAAAAAATTAGGAGAGAATAAAATACCTCTCATAGCTATGGCTAGGGGGAAATTTCTTAACCAAACAATGGATAGAGAAGATCCCAAAAGATGAAGAAATCATTTCACTTACATTAAATCGAAAGGCTTTTGTATACATCAGAATCAATACAGCCAGAATAAAATGGCAAACTGTCAAATGGGAAAAATCTTTTTATCAGCTGTCTCCTGATAAGGGTTTGTTACCCAAGATATAGATGGAACTTATACACATAGGTAAGGGTTAAGTTCCATTTCTCAACTGATAAATCACTTCTGGATATAAACAATGGTTTTCAAAAGAATTGAAAATAGGAGAAATGTACCCTCAAACAATTGTGAGGTTTTATCTCATGCCCAGAAAATTAACAAAGATGACACAAGACTGGAATAATTAGTGTTGGAGTGGCTGGGAGAAAACTGGCACACTAATATACTGTTGGTAGAACTGTGAATTGATCCAACCAGTCTGGAAAGTGTTCTGTAATAACGGTTAAAAACAACAACAACAACAAACATCCCTCATAATGTGCTAAAATGTCCAGCCTTGAAGTACAAGGCTAACAAAGGCTAACAAAGAAACAAAGGTCCCAGATGTGTTGAATGTTCATAGCAGCAGTTTTTGTGGTAGCAAAGAATGAGAGATGAAATAGATGCCCATCAGTTGGGAGCAGCTAAACAAATCATGGCAAATGAATATAATGGAATATTACTATCCTGTAAGAAATGATCAATATAAAGCACTCAGAGAAACAGGGGAAGACATAAACTGTTACAGAGTAAGCAAAACCAGTACAACAATATGGGCAGTGGCTGCAATGATGGCATTTGCACATGAGAACAAAACTGAGCTTGGTAATTAGGACCAAAGTTGGTTCATAAAGCACATCTCCCTCCCTTTGTTGCAGAGGCAGGAGATTACGGGTGTGGAATGTTGCATTCAGTTGATGGGCTGGGTGGTTTGTTGAATTGCTCCTTTTCCTCTCAAAAAATTTTTGTTATAAAGGAAGGCTGGCAGGGCATAGGGGGAATATATTTGGAAATGAATGTGGTATAACAATAAAAGTATTGATGAAGACATTAATTCTTTTGAAAGCAATTGTCGGTTAATGCCCATAATGGTGATCCAGAGGTACGGCAAAGTCCTGAAGAGCCTTCTGAATCATCGAGGAGTCTTAAATTATTCTCAGTAGAGTTTTAGCATCAAGTGTACCTTACTGTATGCCAGTTTTCAAAGAAATGCAGAGACTAACGCCCTTGCTTGACCACATTGAAGAGCAGAGGGCTCACTGTATATTGGTTACTATGGTTTCAGTTTATCCTTTGCCCTTTCATTCCAAATCATCCTGATCCTATTTTAATTTTCTGGTTGTCTTGCTTTCTTGGAGCCAAGTGTCAGACTTAATGTCCTAGCAGGTGATGATGAGAAGAAGAGAATGGAAAATGAACCCGTGAAAAGTGTGGCTATCTCACACTTTTTCCTTGTTACACACCCGAGCTGAAAGGGGAACACTTCTATTTCATTTCTAAAGCTATCAACTCCAAAAGACATATCCTGTATCAACCAATATTACTGTAAAAATGCATTGGATTTGGGGAGAGTTAGAAGCATAAAGAAATAGAGGGCCAAGGTTATACATTTTTCTTTCAATTGTTTTTAAAAAGTTTTATCCCTTCCACAGGGTTCTGCTCACAGTTAAAGGGCCTTATTCATCAACTAGCAAGCCTGACACGTTTTGGTTGAGGCAAGTAAATATCTCTTTGGAAAGCACTGAGCCCCTTTCCTTAACAAGGAAATCTTGTAAAGAGTAACAGCTTTATTAGTCTTAAAAAGAAAATCAGATATATTCAAACTTTTGCTTAAAATCATAAACAAAATTTGGAAAAAAATCCTGATTCTTAACGCATGCATTGGACAGTGTGCCCTCTGAAATCTGTTTCGATTTGGAGATTCTATGAAATATGTGTAATAGCAGAAGCCCTGAGGAAACGAAGGCTAAGTACGCAGCAAAGCTGAGGCTAGGAGGAAGCACGGCAGCTAGGTGCTTAGGGAACAGCGTGTAGTGGAGGTACAATGTGGGGGAGTGCTTTTAGCTTTTTAAAAAATTAACATACAGAACAAGAGGCATGGTACATAGAAGGACAGCCTGGCTTCAAGTCCTGCTTCTGACAAATAATAACTGTGTAACCACGGGCAAATTACCTAATCTTCCATCACAGATGAGTGGTTCATCTACAGTCTAAAAGTAAGTTTCCATATTGGAAGTGCCTTACATCCATGAAGTACCAGGTCTAGACTATACATACACATGCATTCACACACACACATACACAAACACACATACACACAAAGATCTATAGATACTAGAAAAATTTCCATGGGATGTGCAAATTGGCCATTAAGTTCTAATGACCTCATTTTATGGGTGAGGAGCTTGAGGAACACAGAGGTTAAATGACTTGGTCAGAGTCACACAGCTAGAAACTCTTTGGGAGAAGATAAGAACTCAGAATTTCCTGAATCCAAATTCATCACTTTATCCACTGTGCCGCCAAGATACCTTCTCAAGTCACAAGCTTGGCAGGGGAGGCCCAAAGTTGCCAATGGACAGCTAACACACATGGATTGTAGTCCTCTAACCTTGCCTGAGATACGCAAACACTTTATCCCGGATTTATAAAAGGCCAATGGCAACACAGCTGTGCAGACAATATGCCATGTAAAGATATTTATGCTTGCTCAAGTATGTGTATTTTGGTAGTTATGCTAGCTCAAGCAGGGGGTAGGACCAAGCAATGTAAGGACCACAGCTCTGAGTCAAGTTCAAGAACACTTGAGTAAAATGACCTCCTTCTCATTCCAGAATGAAGGAAAGCTATCTGCAATATACTGCAAAGCCTTCAAACTTCATAAATACTCATGATTATTCATATATCTTGTGGTGAAGACAGAGTGCATCAAACATAGCAGATATTCAGTAGTCTGTTAAATAAGTGAATGAGCGCAGGGTAAGGCTATGTTAAATATAATCACTGTTTTATGACTAGAGCCTTGCCAAGTAGCTAGATTTAATAATAAGGGACTTTAGAAGACTTAATGGATCATACAAAGTGTATAGCATTAAAGCTAGAAGAGGCCTTAGAGGTCATCTACTTCAACTCTCTCATTTTACAGAAAGGGAAACTGAGGCCCACCGAGGTCAAGGGACTTGCCCAGCATCACAGAGCTCGTCAGATGAACTGGAATCCAAGCCAGGTCTTCCAATTCCCAGTCTAGTGTTTTTCCCACTGATCTACATTGCCTCTTGTTTTAAGGATTACTTAGCTTAATTCTCCCTGTCATGTGGTAGGTAGGAAAATTGTTTGGGTTTACACAGGTGCAGAAGGAAAACTTCCCTTCACTACTCCAATGGCCTTTCAAACAAGGACAAAAGCAGCTTTATGAAGTGGTCTTGGAGGATGTCTTGCATAACCACACTTAAAAAGACTATGATGAAATTACTCTAAACCTCTGTGGGTTTGAACAACTTTCTTGGGGTGAATAAACTTCTGCTGAGCTGAATCCATAAGCCAAAACATGTGAAGTCATAATTTTCCAATCACCTTAAAATCCCAGAATCCTCTTTGATGTCACTCTTGGCCTTGCCCCATTATTGCCATCTATGCCACAATCCAAGTCATGTTATTGATTCTTCCTTCACAATATCTTTTCTATCCATTATCTCTTTTCACGTCCACTGCCACCACTGAAAATCAAGCCCTCATTAAATCTCTTCAGGAGTCTTCTAACTGGCTTCTCCATCTCTCTACCAAGAAACCTAGGAAGGCAGTATGGTGTAGTAGAAAGAGTTAGAATCAAAAGACCTGGGTTCAAACCTTGGCTCTGATTTTTTTTATTTGTGTGCCCTCTAACCTCCATGAACCTCAGTTCTCTCACCTGTAAGATGGGAGTAATGATATTTGTGCTACCTATACCACAGGGTTATGGTAAGGCTCAAATGAAACCATGTACTTAAAATGTTTTGTAACCATAAAATAGTGTAAGAACTCTAAATGAGGTTTAAGCTATAGTACTAGCCTAGTTCCTACTTCTCCCTCTGCTAGTATAGTAATCTCTCCTTGACCAGACCTTCATTATCATTATTTTCACGATCACTTACGGAGTTCCTACTGTATACAGGACATCACCTTTGCCCAGCTCAATCTTCATTCGCCACCTCATGACATAAGCCTGCCCCATTTGGTTGTGCATAACGCAATTACTTAGCCACTTGATAAATGTCTCTAATAATACCTGCCTACAGAATTGCTCTGTGTCTTTGATTATAGATGGTCCCTAAAGCGAAGAGACCACATTTAGCTCATCTTGTACTATACCTACCCAAATGAGATACATTAGCAGGTGCATTAAAATGTGGTTTTGAGCTGGATGATAATGATGGATGTAAGCAAAAAATTGGTTCTCCTACCTTACTACTAGAGCTGGAGCTAAACCAGGGAAATTAGGTTTGGATGGAATTTAGAAGGTGATAACAATATTTATCTTCTTTAGTGTCTAGAAAAAAATAACTTGGTGTCTACTTATTAAGGATTTTGTTGTTATTGTTCAGTCGTGTTCAAATCTTTGTGGCCCCATTTAGGGTTTTCTTGGCAAAGATACTGGAGTGGTTTGCCATTCCTTCTCCAACTCATATTACAGATATGGGAACTGAGGCAAACAGGGTTAAGTGACTTGTCCAAGGTCTAAGGCCAGATTTGAACTCATGAAGATGAGTATACCTTATTCTAAGCCTAGTACTCTACCGTTTGACCTAGCTGCCACCTAGAAAGGATAATTAATTAAAATAGGAAATCTCTCCCTGGTGATTGCACCTTAGAGGACTGCCAACCTAGCCCTCTGGGCTCTTCCCTGAGGGTTCTATTTCCCCCATAGTGGGACAGTGTCCCAGAATTTCTCACCATTGATCTGAATTTGTTTTTAAAAGTCGATTTGAGGGCAACACATTATTCTACTTGTCCCAAATACGATGATAGGCTCTACACTTCACATCTCTCAAGGGTACATCCTAAAGAAATTGACTCCATGGTAGAAACATCAAAATACCCATGGACAAGTCCCACTGACTTTGCCAGGTGTAAGAACTCAGACAGAGAGTCCTATTGAACTCATAGCCAGCGATAGTTATGGAGAGAAGTATAATTTTTTTCCCCAAGAGGGCTGATTTACTGTTTAAATTTCTCTATAAATCTAAATTTCTCCAGATTCCATGCAGAGTTTCTGACCTTATAACCCTGTGGGGTTTTGTGGTAAGAAGTTACTGTTCTGGGGAGGCTAGGTAGCATAGTAAATAGAGCACCAGCCCTGGAGTCAGGAGGACCTGAGTTCACATTGGGCCTTAGACACTTAACACTTACTAGCTGTGTGACCCCTAAGTCACTTAACCCCAATTGTCCCTCCAAAAAAAAGGCAAAAAAAAGTTACTGTTCTTTCCCCTGAGTGAATAGGTTAACAAGTTGCTGTGGGAGGCAAAATGACTCAGTTGACACAGTACTTCTATTTAGGAAGACCTAGGTTCAAAACTTGCTTCTGACCCTTAGTAGTTATTTGACCATATCCAGGTCACTTAACCTTTCTGTGCCTCAGTTTCTTTAGCTATAATGATAACTATAATGACATTCAAATTAGATGATATACACAAAGTGAATTATAAACTTTATTTTATTTTATATTTTTGGAGCAGGGAAGGCAGGGCAATTGGGGTTAAGTGACTTGCCCAAGGTCACATGGCTAGTAAGTGTGTCAAGTGTCTAAGGCTGGCTTTGAACTCAGGTCCTCCTGACTCAAGGGCTGGTGCTCTATTCACTGCACCACCTAGCTGTCCCTATTGTAAACTTTAAACCACTATATAAATGCCATCTATTACTGTTGTTGTTCTTAAATCCTTGTTTGTATAGTGGTAAGTATCCCTGCCTGTCATGTGGGAGACCTGGTTTTGTCTCCCTAATGGCAAGCCAGGGGCAACTAGGTGGCAGAGTGAAGAGAGTACTGGGCTTGGAATAAGGAAGACTCATCTTCATGAGTTCAAATCCGACCTCAGACACTTACTACCTCTGTGACCCTGGGCAAGTCATTTTTCAACCCTGTTTGCCTCAGTGTTTTCATCTGTAAAATGAGTTGGAGAAGGAAATGGCAAACCAGTCCAGTATCTTTGCCAAGAAAACCCTAAATGGGGTCACAAAGGGTCAGGCACAACTGAAATGACTGAACAACAGAATTATTATTGCTTTTAAAATGGCACCCAGGGTGAAGGAGATGATGGTCTCCATTGCACAGGTCAGGCCAGACCTGCAGAACTGTGTTCATCATAAGACTTATGAGCTGGAAGAGGACGTGGTGTTCGAGGTCACATTTTAGGAAGGTTGAGAGGCTGACTTGTAGGTGTAGTAGATACTGAGCATGAGTCAGTCAGGAAGATCAGGGTTCAAGTGCTACCTCTGAAACATGATAACTCTGGGACCCTGGGCAAGGAGTTTCCATATCTGCTCAGGGACCCAAGGGAATTCTGTCAGACTAGAAGTAGGACAGGAAATGTTCACATGCTTCCTCACGGGGAGCTCGTTACCAGTGAAATCACAGGTCCAGTTCCTTAAAATGGACAAGTGGAAGAATATCCAGAGAAGGGCCACTGGAATGGAAAATGAACTGGAAACAATGTCACATGAGGTTCAGGTTCGGTTAAATGAACTAGTGAGAAGAACAACAATGACAGCACACACTTATTTA
Organism: Pseudochirops cupreus; assembly: GCA_028627135.1. Taxonomy (NCBI): domain Eukaryota; kingdom Metazoa; phylum Chordata; class Mammalia; order Diprotodontia; family Pseudocheiridae; genus Pseudochirops; species Pseudochirops cupreus. The sequence goes on from CM053582.1 coordinate 422,624,618, forward strand.
GTACCTTAAGGTTTACAAAGCAATTTGCTTACAACAGTCTTGAACAAGAAGAACCTCAGAGAAGGTAAATGATTTGCCCCCAAAGTCCTACTAAGTACAGCTCTGCTTTCTGCCATTAAGTCCAGCGCACTTTCTACCATATCATACTATCTAAGGAAAGATTTGGCGGGGGGGACACTATTCCTGTCTTCAAATATTTGAAAGGGCCATGATATAGACATAGAATTTGACTTGTTTTACTTGGTTCCAGAGGGTATAACCAGGACTCAAAAAGACTGATTTCAGCGTGGCATAAGGAAACATTGTCTGACAATTTTTGTTGTGATTCAGTCATTTTTAGTTATGTCTAACTCTTCATGATTCCATTTGGGGTTTTCTTAGCAAAGATACTGGAGTGGTTTGCCATTTCCTTCTCCAGCTCATCTTACAGATGAGGAAACTCAGGCAAACAAGGCAAAGTGATTCACCCAGGGTGACACAACCAGTAAGTATCTGAAGCTGAATTTGAACTCAGGTCTTCCTGACTTCAGGCCCATTGAATCACCTAGCTGCCTTATCCCCCCCATTTTTTAGAAAAGCAAATTGAGACTGAAAGATTAAGTGACTTGTCCACACCTACACAATTAGTAAGTGTCTGAGTCAGGTCCAACTTGAGCATCTTCTATTCTGTTCCATAATCTTTGATATTAAGCCTGTTGAATAACAGTCTCTTCAGGGCTGCGTTGTTCTCTCAGCATTACTACCTCTAGGGCTTAGTTAATGGGAGTGTCCCTGCTGAGCCCTCTACTGGAAGTTATGAGGTATTATATAATTCACAAGCAACTCTCCAACTGTAGATCCCATCATTTGCTTTTGTCATGGTCCCATTCACATCTTAAGAGGAGGCAGTGTCAGCAACAGTCCTCAGCTGCTCTTCTTATATATCTCTCCCTTCCATCATGATGGGACAAGGACACATGAGTGTTTGCTTATGGATCTCAGGGCCACACAGCCATAGTTTACATGTTAAGGTTTACAAAGGGCCAATCACCCAGGAGTGTAGGGATCATTGTTACTCATTGCAGTGATGAAGATATTGAGGCTGAGAGAGTTTAACATGCCCAGGGGAACACAGTAATTGTTGAAGCCAAGACTTAATGCCAGGTCTTCTGGCTCCATAATCAAAATTCTTTTCATCGTATCTTACCACCTCAATCAGTTCCCTAAGATGGCTATGCAAAACAAACTCAACCAGCCTTTTTGAAAAACAAAATCATATTTGTGATTTAATCCATACAGAGAATTTCCAATGAGGACACTTCTCCTACAAATGTTCCTGGTCCATAATGTAATCTTAATGAATTGTATGGGACACTGACAAGTTAAATGACTTGCCCAGGGTCACACAGACAGTATATGCCAGAGATGGGACTTGAATCAGGTCTTACTGACTCTGAGACTGGGCCTTTTACCATAATATCATAGCTACCTCTCAGGTAGAGAACACTACGAGGGGTTCTGCAGGAATATAAACATAAACAAGATATGATTCTGGTCACCAAAATTATAGGAGGCCGCCCTTAGGAGTAACAGGACAGGATATGTGTTTAAAAGAGTTAAAATACTTCTGTGGTAGGATAAATGGTCACGGGAAAGGGTATAACAGAGGGATCACTGACTGGCATCAATACACTCACTTGACTACCACAAGGCCAGTCCTCTATGGAATAAAAGACTACAGCAAAGTGCATGAATCCGTATTTGCAAGCTTCAGGGGTATACACATGCTTCAGGGAAAATCTAATGATTGTATAAGGTAGATAATATAAGGAGGATTTAGCTGATGATGATGATTGATGGTGATGGTAGCTGACATTTATGTAGCACTTTGTGGTTTGCAAAACATCTTACATATTCAAGAAAGAAACACTTGGCTTGAAACACTTGAAGCTGTCACCCAGAAAAACTCACAAGGGAGAAGATAGAGTTAGGAGGTGAGAAGGATATTGACCAAATGCAAAACATTCCCTTCCCAGCTGGCTAAGCTGAAGATGAGGTTACTGGGAAGCTCTGGTTCTACAATAACAGCTTTTGGGTTGGAAGTTTGGATCTCATTCCCTGAAAGCTGGAGTTGCTTCCTAGCCCAAATGCTAAATCATGGAGCAGAGGAGGGTGGTGCCAAGCCTGGAGTTAAGGTAAGGGAGAAAAGGGATGGCAGCAAAACATTTTCATGGCCAAATGATGAAACCGTGTTATAAAAATACCAAGGAGTTAGGACCAGGACTCCATTCGGTCTCCATTAAATTAATGTGCCTTGAATTGGGTATCAATGGATGACAATGCCAGGGTTCCCAGTAATTATACTTCTTCTCCTCCTGGAAGTCTTCCAAGATGGACAACATACAGGGCAGACAACCCTGCCACCTTGAATGAACTTGAAACTCCTTCCTACCTTTTTCCTCTCTGCCTCCTCTCCCCAATTAATTTGTGTACTCAACTATGTTTTCCAGCCTTCAGATCATGTACTGTTGACATGAATATGATGTCTATTACTTCAAGAAATTAATGTTTCATTGTTTATTTTAATACTATAAACCAGTTATTCACACTGTTTTGGGAGCTGAATATTAGTGAGTTCTGTACAACTTACTTTTCCTTTTCACCCCCCAAAAATTAGTGATTGAAAATGCATATTGTGGAGCCCCAATCTACTCAAGATACATTTATGTCCAGTAAACTGGAGAATACCAGAACTGGAAGGGACCTTAGGAGTTATTTAGCCCAACCTCAAACTAAGCCAAGAAACTCTTCCATAATGTCTGTCCCCACCTCCATTCTCTACTTGAAGACTTTCAGCAACAGAGCAATGGTGCTGAAGGCAAGATCTGAGTTCAAATGTGGTCTCAGACACATTCTAGCTGTGTGATCCTGGGCAAGTCACTTATCCTAGGACTGCTTCAGTTTCCTTATCTAGAAAATGGGGATGATAATAATAGCAGTACCTTCCTTCCAAGACTGTTGTAAGGATTAAATGAGATAGTAAAGCCCTTTGCTTCCTTTGGAGCACTATGTAAATGCTAGCTTTCATTATCTCCTAAGGCATCTTATTTTTGGTGGACAGCTCCAGTTGTGAGAATGATCTGGAGCTGAATTTTGTCTTCTCTTTGTTTCTGTCCATTGCTTCAAGTCCTACTCTCTGGGGTCAAGAGACAATCTTAACCCCTCTTCCACATGATAGCTTTCAGTCATTCAAAGATCTTGGCTGTTTCCTCAACACCAATTTTTCTGTACTCGAGGCTCAGTTCTCAATTCCTTCAGCCACTTTTCCTATGGTCTGGCTGCCAACCCCCTCACCAAGCTGGTGGCCTTCCTCTCTACATGTGCTCCAACTGGTCAACATACCTTTCAGCCACAATGCCCCATTCTCCTACAAAAACCTGCTATAACATTCAGTATATAACATAGATATTAATTCTGTCCCTGCATTCCAGCAGCATAAAAAATTTCCACTATATTTAAAAAAAAACAACAAACATTCTTGAGAATGGTTACATTCCTCAAGTAATACACAACAAAGCCAGGGACAAGAAGGGCTTCTGTAAATCCCAGGAACAGAAGGCAAGTCTAAATGATTCTCTTATTAATAAGAACGATAATCACAACACACATTCATACAGCCTTTAAAGGTTACAAATCACTTCACATACATTACATCATTTGATCCTCAAAACTTTGCCCTGTTGGGATAGTTGAGTGTAAGTATTACCTTGCCCCCATTTTAAAGAAGAGGAACCTGAGGTTCAGAGAAGTGAATTGACTTGACTAAGGTCATACAACAGGTAAGTGGTCACACTGGACTCAAACCCTGGTGTTCTGGCTCCTAGTCCAGTGCTCTTTTCATCATGCCAAAGGGCTATCAAATTTGTCTACCTTCTAGGACTATTAGGATGATCAAAGAGATAATATATCTCTAAGTTTTCTATCTTCTTTTGTACCACCCTGAAAATAGTCTTATTCTTCTTCTCTGAACCTCTAGGGACTAGCATAGTTCTGGACACTGAATAAGTTGCTGAATACATGTCTACTAGTCAGAGATTGAATGAATGAATGAAGGAACGAGTGAATGAATGAATGAAGGAATGAACATAATAAGGTCAATAATCAGCTTTCCCCATCAGTTTGGCCTGTCTGCAGGCTGTCTGGTCTCCTCCACCTCCTCCATAGCTATACCACTCCCTACCCACTCCCCTCAAGAATTTACTTACCAATGGTGGACACCACAGTGCCTACAAAATAGAAAGCACCAGTAAAGTCCCACCGGGGCCGGCTGTCACCAATTCGGATCCCAGCAGCTGTGGCGTCTTCATAATCCCGAAGAAAACCCCGAAGTTCATCGAGGCTCAGGTTGTGAGTCAGGCTAAAGTTTAGTAACTTCTCCCCCCACTGCTCCTTTGCCCTGCACTCCTGAGCTCTCTCAATTGCTGAGAAGACAGCTGCCCCACACAACATGTAGAGGACAATCAAGACAGCCAATAGCAAGAATCTAGCATTGTCTTGATTCAGGTGCCCAGCACTCCAGCAGCAGCAGCAACCCTGACATGCCATGGCTTGGCTAGGTCCCTAAGGAAACTATGCCCAATTTGGTCCTCTCCAACCCACTGTGGTGACAGGAAGGGAGTGGGGAGGGATAGAACTGTCACGGAAGGGGTGGGCAACTCAATGATGAAAAAGGATTTGTTTTTATACTGTGAGAGTGTGGTGGGATGCCTTACACTGATGTCTGTCAGAATTGGGATTCCTGGTGCTACCCATGGTAGTCACTTTCCAAGAAATGTGTTTGTTTTTCTGTTCAGACCGGTGGCATGCTAAAGCCTTGTCCCGACAGTTTTAGGATGCCTTTGTCCTTTAGGAGGAAAGTCAGTAGTCCTGTCCAGGGTTCTTCTTTCTCCACCAGATGTCTTCCGAAGACCAATGTACTGCAGTTCTTGGCTATTGCCTCTTCCCCAAGTCAGTTTGTTTCTTGCTGCCCAGTTTCAGATCCTCCTTCTCTTTCCTCCCCAGTTCCAGTGTTCTCAATATTTTTGGCTCTAAGTGACAAGGGGTAGGGAGGAGGTTCTCGTTTCAGCGTGGCTAAAGGAAAACCTCAACCCTCTTGAATCTCCCAAAGTCTCATCCTCTACAGGTTTGAGTTCGGGCTCTTTCTTTCCTCCCAGACTTGGAATTCCTGCCCAAGCAGAATCTTCCCTAAAATAACTGGTTGGACTGGGTTCTAAAGTCCTGTCCAGATGTAAGGGCTTATGAAGCCAGGGTCTGACGCCCCTTACACAGAATCCTGCACTGGGATTCACCAATTCTTTCAGCACCACAGAATCCCAGTTGACTTTTTCCTTGCTCAAATCTCAGATTCTTCTATTTTTGGAGTCTCTTGTCCAGTAGAAATACTCCAGTACTCTAGAGCCACCCAGTCTTTCTTGTATGGAACACAAACAAACTTTCGAGGGTCTACTGCTGAGGTCACTGAAGGTAGAGAGTAGGGGAGGAGAAAAAAATAAATCCGAGTTTAGTGCTTTGTGATCTTCCACTGATAGCAAAAGGCAGAAAGACTGATCATTTTAGAGGAGGTCTGAAACTAGAAAATATTTTCATCTCTCGAACCGCTGACAGACATCACCAATACCCAGAAGCCAAATGAGCTGGCAGAGAGGTGGGGGGACTGGAGGGAGAAGAGGAAAGAAAAAAAGGAAAACGGAAAGGAAGGGCACTTATGAAAAAGCCTGTGGGAGACAAGCTCATATACTCGGTTCTCCCCCATTCCAGGAACCCACTCCAAAGGTCGCTACCCCCACCCTCTTACCTCCTGCCACTCGCCAGGAGCTCTCTAACGGGATTGGGAACACATCCGGAGGGGCCGAACGACAGCTCAATCGCCGGGGGAGGGGAGATTCCTGAGGGAGAACCAGGGCGACCCCTGAACCCTCCTCTGTTTTGCCACGGACTGCCCTGGCTTTAAGTTTTTCTTCAGTATTGCTTTATCTCCTTTTTCCTCTCTCAAGGAAGAAGACTAAGGCAGGAAAGGGTCTTTGACAGGTCCTGCCCCCTCCCACTCTCTCCATGAAAGTGCAGTGTGCCTGGTTCGTTCTCACCTACCCGGGTGCTTGGTACTTCTTTCCCTGGTCCCTGGAGCTACTCCAGGCAGCTGAAAGCAGCAGCTGAGTCGAAGATCTTCCTCCCGCCCCGTCGGGGACTTGCCCCCAGTCTGCTTCCACTCTCCACCTCCAGCTTCTTGCCAAGCGCCCCTCTTGCTCAGTTACCGAGCAGCCAGTTACACCTTCCCCTCTCTGCAACTCCGCCTCTGCCCGCGCGCACGGAAATGCAACAGGTGGAGACCCGCGGACTGCAAGTCCCCCTAGTCCTGTAGGAGGAGGCTGCCGAGACCCCGCCCTGTCCAGCTAGTCGTCTCCCCCAGCTCACCTCCAACCCCTGTTCCCCACCTCTCCTCTCCAGATCTCTTGTCTCCAGGCTGCACGAGTATGCTGGTGAGCTCCGCTAAAGAGAGAACCCATAGCTCAGCCCCGGACCAACTGTGGGTCTGGGTAGCCACATATAGCGGCAGTGTTTGTGAGGCTGCAGAAACGGGGGACCTGGCCAGCTTTTCCCGCAGATGGGGAAGGTAATGGTGGGTGTGGTGGGAATAACCCATCTGGATATGATTCTAAAAGGCCGGGAGAGGGCGCCCAGTCCCCTACAGACCTGCCTTTTCTGTCTCCCCATGCCCCTCCAACCCCCATCCCTCTGGAAGGAACCTTAGAAATAAACTTAAGGGATGAAGAAATTAAAGGCCATGTAGATGAAAATGACTCACCCAAAGTCATACAACTAGTTTAAGTGTCTTCATTTTTTAAGAGCTTAAAGGAAACCGGGCAGTGCATTGGATAGAACTCTGGACCGGAATTCAGGAAAGACCTGCCTTAAAATATGACCTCAAACACTTACTAACCGTGGGCCACTATGAAGGTCACTTAACCTCTGGCTGCCTCAGTTTCTGTAAAATGGGGATAATAATAGACGTTGTTGTGAGGATCAAATGAGATAATAATTGCAAAGTGCTTAGCCCAGTACCTGGCACACAGTAAGTGATAGTAAGTGCTATTATAGTGTTATCATCATTGTCTTCTTTTTCTTTTATTATTACTGTTACTACTACTACTACTACTATTACTACTACTACTACTACTACTACTACTACTACTGCTACTACTACTACCATCACTACTACTACTACTACTACTACTATAGCACTGGGTCTGGAATCAGGAAAACCTGAGTTCAAATTTTGCCACAAACATTTATGTGCTGAGTAAACCTGTACCAGTCCCTGAAAAAAAATCTGGTTGCCTCAGTTTCCTTAATGTCAAAATAATATTACCGACCTCACAGAGTTATTTTGAGGATCAAATGAGATATTTGTAAAAACCCTCCAAATGCAGTTCTCTTTTTCAGTTAGAGCACAGTTACTCCAGCATATTGACAGGGGTGGAGATTTAAGATGGTGATAATCTAGGTTTGGCAATGTAGTGAGCAGAAAATGTACTTGGCCCTGCAGGAGAGATCTATGGCTGGGATGGAATTTTCTTGCCCGGGAATGGGAAGGCTCACTGTGTCTTACTCCTTCTTTGGTTATTCTCTGATCTAGCCGAGAGACTTCTTTGGAGGGGTGGAAAGATAAGAGTATCATATAGACACTTGGACTTGGAGTCAGGGGATGAATATACTAGTCTCAGGTCTGCTAAAGTGTGACCATATGCAAGATACTGCCTCTGAATACTCTGCTCATTGGCTCTGGCTCCATTCATAAATGGGGATAGGATTTGTATACCACCTCACAGAGCTATTGTGATAAAAAACAAATTTATTTCTAATATGTGACATATTTTCTTTTTACCTTTGATGCAATCTTCAAGTCTAAAACTGGGTAATTAATTCAATGCAATAAGTTTTTATTAAGCACCTACTGTGTACACATTTAGCTCAGTGCCAGGCATACATAGGCAAAAATACAAAAATCTTTCAAGGAGCTTTTCTATTACTTATTGTTCAGTTATTTCAGTCATGTCTAACCCCATTTGAGGTTTTCTTGGCAAAGATACTATAGTGGTTTGCTATTTCCTTCTCCAACTCATTTTATAGATGAAGAAACTGAGGCTGACAGGGTTGAGTGACTTGCCCAGGGTCACACAGCTAGTAAGTGTCTGATGTCAGATTTGAACTCAGAAGATGGTTCTTCCTGACTCCAGTCCCAGCACTCTATCCACTGCTCCACCTAGCTACCCCCTCCCCCAATTTAACAATTCAGTATTATAGCTGTTGTCATTGAGTTGTGTCCAAAGCTTCATTACTCCATCTGGGGCTTTCTTAACAAAGATACTGGAGTGGTTTGCCATTTCCTTCTCTAGCTTATTTTACAGATGAGGAAACTGAAGGAAACAGGAGTAAGTGACTTGCCCAGGGTCAGTCACACAGCTGGTAAGGGTCTGAGACAGGATTTGAATTCAGATCTTACACACACACACACACACACACACACACACACATGCACACACACACACATTACTAGATGCAGAGAAATAAATACAAAATTATTGTAGGAAACAGAAAACACACCTAGTAATCAGAATGGCTTGATGTCGACTTGGCACCTGAGTTCAGCCTTGAGGGATTCTGAGGTGTGAAAAGAAGGAGCGCTTTTGTTTCAGACAGAAAAGACAGTGAGTACAAAGGTACAGAGACAGGAAAATGGAATTCTGAATTTGGCCATTTTGACTGAAATATAGAAAGAATAAAGGGGAATGGTCTGAAATAACTCTGGAAAGGAAGCCTGGAACCAGATTTCAAAGGATTTAAAATGTCAAGCTAATATTTTATCTTAGAGGCAACAGAGAGTAACTAAAGGTTCTTGAGCAAAGAAATTACAGGGCCAGCCTTATATTTTATGAAGATTATTCTGGCAGCTGTTTGGAGGATTAAATTAGGGAAAGGAAAAATGGGAACCGAGACAGCCAGACAGATTTTTACAATTGTTCACTCGAGAAGTAAGAGGGTGCTGAACTATAAAGGTGACCAGAGAAGTAGAGATAAGAGGACAGATGTGAGGAATAGAATCAACAAGACTTAGCAACTGATTAAATATAGTATATGAGGGAGAAGAAAGGATGGAGGATGATTCTGAGATTGTGAACCTGGGTAACTGGAGAGGTGACTGACCATAGGGTCATAGATCTAAAGTAAGAAGTGATCTCAGAGGCCATCTATTTCAAATTCCTCATTTTACATATGAGGAAAAATAAGTCCAGGAAAGTTAAAGCAACTTGCCCAAGGAAACACAGGTAGCAAGGAACAAATATAAGATTTAAATTAGGGTCCTCTGACTCTAGGGCAGCTAGGTGGTACAGTGAATAGACCATGGGTCCTGGAGTCAGGAAGTCTCATTTTCATGGGTTCAAATCTAGCCTCAGACTTTTACTAGCTGTGTGACCCTGGGCAAGTCACTTAACCCTGTTAGCCTCAATTCCTCATCTATAAAATGAGCAGGAGAAGGAAATAGCCAATCACTCCTGTATCTTTGCCAAGAAAACTCCTCGGACCATATTGGCATTCTATAGTCCACAGGGTCATGAAGAATGGGACGTGTCTGAATGACTGGATAACGACAACCTTTGACTCTAGAGATGGCAATCTTTCTACTATATAATGGTCCCCTTTACAGAAATATAGAAGTGTAGAGGATGAGCAGGCTGAAGGAGGACGATAATGAGTTCTGTTTGGGACACATTTAGAACGAGAAGAGAGAAACGTCATGGAACCCAAAGGAGAGATTGTCCAAGAGGAAGAGTTGGTCAAAAGTATCAACGGCTGCACAGGACAAGTGGATGAGAGTGGTTTCAGTTAGACAGTAGGTTTGGAAGCTAGATTGCATAGGATTAAGAATTAAATGGCAGGTGAGAAAATGGAAGAGTTAACAGTCAGGACCCTTTGGAATAAAAAGAATTTAAAATTCATCTACAGTAAGACTTGTGTCTTATATATGAGGAGGAGGAACAACATCCATTCCAGCCATGCATGATCATGGATCAAAGATTTAGAGCTTGGAGGGACCCTAGAATCTATCAAGGTCAAGTCCCTCATTTTACAGATGAGGAAACTGAGGCTCATAAAGGTGAAGTCATTTGTCCAAGTGACTGTCCAGTTAATAAGTGTCTGATGTGGGATTTGAACCCACATTTTTCTGACTCCAAGTGTAGTGGCCTATTTACTACACCATGTTAAATCAGTCTGCTCCCTAATATGGGGACATGTCCCATACCTATTATATATAGAAAGTGTGAATGGATGAAATTGATAGAGAAGAGAATTTCAGATTAAGGTGACAGGATGTTATTTACTGATGTTCAATAAAGGATTTGAGACAAAATAAAAAAGAAAATATATCATGTACTTTGACCTTCGTTTTGAAGAAGGACCCAGATTGACTATCTTTCACTCTCTGGACTTTGCTACCATGATTCAGCTGCCTTCTTCCATCCCTATAATCTTCTCTTTTTGGTAAATTCATGCTGAAACCTCTACCTTGAGGAAGGGCCCAGACTAGTAGTCTTCCTTCATTCTCCAGACTTCACTATTATACAACCAGGACAGTACCTCTCCTTCCCCCCTTTCAGCTCCCTTTTATGTGTGGTCTTCCCTTCTTAGGATGGAAGCTCCTTGAGGGCAGGGACTATATTTCTTTGGTTTGTATCTGTTCCCTCAGGTTTTAACACAGCGCCTGACACACACACTTAATAAATGCTTATTGCCTTGACAGTTTCAAAGTGCTTTTTTGGCTTACCCAAGGTACTCAAAGTGAGACTGCTGTGGTGGCAGTTATCTGATAGGTTTATTAGTAACAATAAAAATAATAAAATAACAGTTTGCATTTCTGTGGCACTTTTACACTTTATAGAAGACAAAGTATTTTCCTGAACACAAGACAATTCTAGCAGATTTTTTTCCATAGCTGAGTGGATTAGCTGCTTTTATTAATTTCTGAACTTTTCTCTAAGAAACCCTGACTCTTCTTTTTTCTAGGTTTTGTTTCCTTTCCATTTTTTAATAAAATTGGAATGCTGCAAAAATTTCAGTCAGAAAAGATCAGCAAGGTTACTGTGGAACAAGACGATTAGAACTGATATAAACACACTTATTAATTTTGTTCATTCATTCAATACATATTTGTCGAGCAGAATACTTGCAGGCACATAAAGACAAGTAAGACTGAGGTTGCTGCTCTCAAGAGATATGGTAGGGAAGATAAAACATGGACACAAATAATGATAAAACAGGGAATTTTACAGAGGAGACATTTGTTAAACGAGTGACTGAAAGAAAGAAGGAAGGAAGGACTACAACAAAACATAGAAAAGATTGGTGAAGAAGTGCAACCTAGACTGGGCTTTGTGAAAAAATGAAAGATTTGGGGGCGGGGTAGGTGGCACAGTGACTAGAGCACCAGCCCTGGAGTTAGGAGGACCTGAGTTCAAATCTGGTCTCAGACATTTAACGTTTACTAGCTGTGTGACCTTGGGCAAGTCACTTAACCCCAATAACCCTGCCTTCCCTCCTCCAAAAAGAAAAAAAAAACAGAAAGATTTCAAAAGCAGAGGTGAGTAGGGAAAGTATTCCAAGGATGGTCTGAATGTGCTGGGTTTCTGATGACTGTCATAGAGTAAGAGATGGCCAACAGTTAGTTTGTTGTTGTACAGTTATTTCAGTTGTGTCTGACCTTTTACAACCCCCTTTTTTTGGGGGGGGGTTTCTTGGCAAACATATTGGAGTGGTTGGCCATTTCCTTCTTTAGCTTTATAATTGAGGAAACTGAGGCAAACAGGGTGAAGTGACTGGCCCAGGGTCACACAGCTGGTAAGTGTCTGAGGCCAGATTTGAATCTTCCTGATTCTAGGCCTGACACTCTATCCACTGTGCCACCTAGCTGCCTAGAAGCTAGTTCGTGATAGGAAATTAGAACTCAAGAGATTTTTGAGATAAGGCTAGATATGTAGATCTGGGAGTCATATACATAGATGATAACTGAATCCATGAGAGCTGATGTAGTTCTGATAAAAAGAGAATACAGAGAGAGAAGGTGGCCCAGGACCAACTCTTGAGCTATATCTGATATAGTGGGGTGTTAGTGGGATGGAGAAATGAGAGAAAGCGGTGTTAGGGAAGCCTAGGGAGGAAGAGGAAATGATTGACAATGTCAAAAGTTGCAGAGAGGTCAAGAAGGATGAGGACTGAGAAAAAGCAATTGGATTTAGCAGTTGGATGGTAGGTAATCTTGGAGAGAGCAATTTCACATGAGTAATGAAGTCCTTTGGCCAGCAAGATCAAATCAATCAATACTTAAAGAAATCAATTCAGGCTCTTCACTGGAAGGTCAAATACTGAAGCTGAAGCTTAAATATTTTGGCCATATGATGAGAATTTGGGATTCCCTGGAAAGTCACTGATTTTGAGAAAGATTGAGGGTAAAAGGAAAAGGGCTGCAGAGGATGAGATGGATAGATAGTGTCATGGAAACAACATACATGAGCTTGGACAGACCTCCAAAGCTAGTGGAGGACACTACTGCTCCCTAATATGGGCACATGCCCCGTGTCTATTATATATAGAAAGTGGGAATGGATGAAATTGACAGAGAACAGAACTTCAGATTAAGGTGACAGGATGTTATTCACTGATAAATGTTCAATAGAGAGTTTGGGACAAAATAAAAAAAGAACACATAACATGTACTTTGACCTTCATTTGGAAGAAGGGCCCAGATGAGTCATCTTTAACTCTCTGGACTCTGTTACTGCGATTCAGCTGACTTCTCCTTCATCCCTATGGTCTTTTTCTCTTATTGGCAAATTCATTCTGAAATCTGGTGTCCTGTGGTCCATGGGGTCATGAAGAGTTGGACACAACCAAACAACTGAACAAAAATGAAGACAGAAAGCAGATTACAAGAGATTGAGAAGTGAATGGGAAGCGGATTAAGGTAATTTGTGTAGACAAGAATTTGGAAGTGAAAGGGAAGAGAGAGACGATGTTAGCTGAAGGGTATGTCAAGATGAGGGGTTTTTAGAGAATGGGGGAGATCTAGGTACATTTATAGATATAAGACAGAATAGTTGGAGAACATTATCACTAAGATCCCATAAAGCTGAAGCATTCTATATTCTAAGGTTCTTTCCAAGTCTTACTATCTATGATTATGACTACTACTATGGGGATTGAATTCTTTGGGCTCCAGCATCCTTATCTCTAAAAAGATACGATCAAATTATAAGAATTTTAAGAGCCCTTCCAGTCCTTGAATTCTATAACTACTGTGAAGACTAAATTCTATGGACTCCTGGTTGCCTATTTGGAAAATGAACCAGTTTGACTTAATGCTTTTGGACTTCCCAGAAACATTTTATAAAGAGAGTGAGGGGTGGCTAGGTGGCACAGTGAATAGAACATCAGCCCTGGAGTCAGGAGGACTTGAGTTCAAATCTGGCCTTAGACACTTAACACTTACTAGCTGTGTGACCTTGAGCAAGTCACTTAACCCCAATTGCCCTTCCTTCCCCCCTACAAAAAGCAGAGAGAGAGAGAGAGAGAGAGAGAGAGAAATTAGACCAAGAGTAGAGGATAACAGTAAATACCTGGAAGGTATTTTTGTGGAAATTTATAGATCTGATGATGATAATAAATTCTGTAATTTACAATCATTCAATTGAATTATTTTTAGACACAGAAATTGGTTGCTACTCAGTAAAAAGAGATCCAATGTGAACTGATCTCTATATTTAAAAACGTAATTTCTATCAAGGACCTATTGATAATTTGGTCTCAGTAATGTTCATATTCATTACAGTTCATTTGTTTTCTTAGAGGCAGGGTGGTATGGTGGAGAGTGCATTGAATTTGACATGTAGAACATACTTGCCAGTCTCAGCCCCAGTACTTCCCTTCTACATGACCTTGGGCAAATCACTTCTCAGGGCCTCAATTTTCTCATCAGTTAAACGGAGGTGATAATACTTGCCCAACGAAAGATTGCTATGAGGATCAAATAATGCACATAAAAGCACTTTGAATTAGTAACATGCTATATAAATATTTATTATCATTATTACTGTTGCTAATTCTCAGCTCTCCTCATACCTGCACTGCTATGAAACTACACAATTCCATTCATTCCTCCAACCTACTACAGAGGACTCCGTACCAATGGCTGGTCAATTCTTTTCTGTTGTTTGCTAGTCCTTCCCTCCAGGTTTTTATTTCATTCAGTGAAAGTAGATGTTCAATTAAAAAAGAAAAACAAAGTTAAAATGCCATATACAAAAGAATACAAAATATTGGGGTGGCTAGGTGGCCCAGTGAATAGAGCACCAGCCCTGGAGGCAGGAGGACCCGAGTTCAAATCTGGACTTAGACACTTAACACTTAGTAGCCGTGTGACCTTGGGCAAGTCACTTAACCCCAACTGCCCTGCCCTCCCCCCTCCCCTGCAAAACAAAATAAAACAAACAAAAAAAGAATACAAAATATTAGGCTAGGAAGATGTACTAAGTTAGAGAAAACAGCTCCAATATTATTCAGTGAGCTAAGAGTGAAGAGAGTTAAGGGTCTCATCTTGGCTTTTTCCCTAATGAGTTTGGACTTTGGACAGTTCACTTCTGTGTAAGCTCCAATTTCCTCCAGTGCAAAATGATAGCTAACGATAGCTGACATTTATATAGCACTGTAAGGTCTACAAAATGTTCTGTATTTGGTCCTCACAACAACCCTGTGAGGGTTGTCCCCATTCAACAGATAAGGAAACTGAAGTTCAGAGAGGCTAAATGATGACCCAGGGTCTCATGATAAGTGCCTGAAGATTTGAACCCTCTTTTGTTTTTCCTGACTCCAAGGCAAGTGCCTTATCCAGTTTGCAACACCGCCTCCTTATAGTTTCTTATAGCCCCAATATTCTATGGGTCTAAGTTTTTCTCCAATAATCTCATGGCGCAGTTCATAATGTTAAAGTGACATTTAGGGGGCAGCCAGGTGGCACAATGAGTACAGCATTGGCCCTGGAGTCAGGAGGACCTGAGTTCAAATCCGACCTCAGATACTTGACACACTTACTACTTGTGTGACTTTGGGCAAGTCACTTAACTCAATTGCCCTGCCTTCCCCCCTCAAAAAAAAAATAAAGTGACATTTAATAGCTAATTTCATATTCCTGTTTTTATTCAGTCATGTATAACACAAACTTTTTTTCAAAAAAATTCTTACCTTCATCAAGAAAATTTTAAAAATAAATGAAAAATAAAGCTCTTACTACATAGCTGCACAATCCAGAAAAACAAATTCCCATAATGGCTATGTCTGAAAATGTGCATCCTTTTATATGTTTTAAGGTCATTTCCTCTCTGTTAGGAGATGGGTAACAACTTTCATCTTTGTTCTTTTGAACTCATAGTTTACCATTGCTTGGACCAGATTCTAAACTCTTCAAGTTATTTTTTTCTAAAATTTTGCCACATAAAATTGTTCTCTTGATTCTGCTCACTTTACTCTGCACCATTTCATAAACATCTGCCCAGTTTTTTCTTAAATTTTCTGATTTGTCATTTTTTATGACAGAATATTCTATTGTATTCATTTGCCATAATTAGTTCAGTAAATGCCCAACTGGAGGATACCACCTTAGCTTCCAATGATGGGCTACCATGAAAAGAGTGGCTATAAATATTTTTGGATATGTGGGTCTTTTTCCTGCTTCTTTGATCTATTTGGGAGTATAAGCCTAGTGGGTCATGAGACATGCACAATTTACTGATTTAGGGGCATAGTACAAAATTCCTTTCCAGAATGGCTGGATCAATTCACAGGTCCAGCAACATTGCATTAGTGTACCTATTTTCCTAAAACCACTTCAACTTTTGTTCTTTTCCTCTTGTTATCCTTGCCACTCTGTTAAGTGTGACATGGAACCTCAAATATGGTTTAATTTTCATTTCTTTAACACTAGTTATTTAGATAATTTTTTCATATGATTGTTGATAGCTTAGATTTCTCCTTTTGAAAACTGTTCATATTTTTTGACCATTTATCTATTGGGGAACTGTTCTTAATATTATAGTTTTGCATCAGTTGCTTATATATCTTAGTTATGAGACCTTTATCAGAGAAACTTGCAGGGGAGATTTCCCCCCCCAGTTACCAAACAGGTAACTTTTTTTTTTTACTACATTAGACTTGTTTATGCAAAAACTTTAAAATTTTATATAATCAAAACTGTCCATTTTATTTTCTGTGATCTCTCTATTGTTTATTTAGCCATGAACTTTTCTCTTATCCACAGATCTGAAAGGTAATTTCTAACTTGTTCATCAACCACAATCTAATGAATCATGGAAGTCAATGAGTCAGAAAAGACCTCAGAATCTTTCTTCTGTTTCTTCTATTCTAACCTGACCCCAAACAGAAATCTCTGTGACATTTATGACAAAAAATCATCCAGCCTCTGCATGAAGACCTCCAGGGAGGGGAAACCCAGTACCTCCAAAGGCAATGAAATGACTTGTAACAAGTAAATGTAGTCAAGCAAAAAAAAATGTCGTCATGTCTGAAAACACATATTTTATTCTTACCTGCTGTCCACTACCTTTCCATCAAAAGACTGGAGAAATGCATCATCATTAATCTTCTGGTGTCATTATTGGTCACTGTATTGATCAGAGTTCAAAGACATTGTCCTTTGTTCTATCTGCAGTGTATAAGTTATTCTCTTGGTCCTGCCTCCTTCATTCTGCATCAGTTCATACAAAACTTTCCAGATTTCTCTGACTCCATCCCTTTCTTCATTTTTTATGGCACAAAAATATTCCATTACAATAATATGCCACAATTTGCTCAGCCATTCCCTGACTGACAGATGCCTACTCTGTTTCCAATTCTTTCATACAATAAAACATGTTGTTGTAAAGATTTTGTATATACAGGCCCTTTCCCTTTGTCTTTGATCTCTCTGGAGTGTAAGTTAAATAGTGGCATTGATGGGTCAAAGAGTACACACAATTTAGTGACTTTTGGCATATTATACCCAATCTCTTTTCCAGAATGGTTGGATGGCTTCCCAACCCTTCCCACATTGGATTCTTCCCAAAGTCTCTCAATAATATTTTCTCTCTCTTTTTTTGCATTTTGATAATTTGGTGAGTGTGAGATAAAAATTCAGAATTGTTTTAATTTACATTTCTATTATAAGTGTTTTGGAGCATTTTTCATATGATTGTTGATACTTCTTTTGAGAATTTCCAGTGTTCTTATGTATTAATATTAATTCCCTAGATATCTTATGTATCAAACTTTTATCAGAGACATTTGATTCAAATATTTTTTCCCAGTTAATTCTTTATCTTCTAATTTTAACTGCATCAAACATACACATGCAAAAGTTTTACAATTTTATACTTTAAAATGTCCATTTTGTCCATCATCTTTTCTGTCCCTTCATTGGTCCCGATTTCTTCCTCTATCTATACTTTTGAAAGCCATTTCCTTTGCTACTCATCTAAAATATTTATGATATGAAATTATATACCTAAGTCTTATGTTCCTTTGGAGCTTACTGTGGTATATGGAATGAGATTATTGATAGTCTAATCTCAATTTCCAGTCTTCCAGTTTTCCTAGCAGTTCATGTTGACTAATGAATCCTTACCCTAGTAATTGGTGGCCTTGGGTTTATCAACCACTGTTATTATGTCCAATTTCATCCGTAAGTTGTTTGCCCAATCTATTCCATTACTCATTTTCCACCCTATTTTTTAAATTGTAGTATAGTGCTATCAGGAACTCTTTCTATTTTCTTTTTATATTTTTCTCTCAAAATTTTTGACTTTTTGTTTTTCTAGACAAATTTTGTTTTATAAATCTGGAAAAATCTAGTTCTATAAAAGGCTCCTTTAATGCCATACTTAGTATGCAAATTAAACAGCATTATAATTTTTATTATATTAGCATAGTCCAACCATAAACAGTTAATATCTTCACAATTATTCAGGTGTTCCTTTATTTCTATGAAGTCTTTTATAGTGGTATTCATATAATTCGTGTCTTGCTAGGTAGACTTTTAAGTATTCTCAATCAATAAAATTTATTAAGTGCTTACTCTGTGTTAAGCACCAGGGATACAAAATGAGGGAAAAGACAATCCCTACCCTCAGGGAGCTTACAATTTAACGGGGAGACAACATCCAAAGAAACATATACAAAACAAGCTGTATATAGGACAAAAAGGAAATAATTAACAGAGGGAAGGCACTAGAAAAGAGAGGTTAGGGAAGGCCTC
>CM053582.1:422643508-422685088 GCA_028627135.1 Pseudochirops cupreus
ATCCTGCCCTACCAAAAAGTGACATAGGAGAGAATATACTGGGGGAGGGAGGATGCACCGGGATGGCTGTTTTGGGGCGGTGGGTGGGGGAGGGACGGGGAGAAAATATGTGACTCAAAATCTTGTGGAAATGAATGATGCAAACTATAATAAAATTAAAAAAAATAATTGTTGTTATTTGTACATGTTGAGAAGCAGAGAATTGAGACACTTGTTAGGGGGGAGACCATCTACGTGATTTGTTGCTGTTAAGAGGCAGTATGGAGTAGTGGATAGAGCTCTGCATTTGGAGGCGGGAAAACCTGGGTTCAGACCTCAGCCTCAGACGCTTGCTAGCGGTGTGGCCTGTTGTGACCTGTTACTTCACTTCTCAGTGAGGGGATTGTACTTAACGATTGCTATTAGCAAAAGACCCTCAGGCCCACAAAGGGACTGGAAATGAAACAGTCTGATACACCGATTAAAAGCACTAATTGTCTGAGAAAAGGCTTGTGGGGGAAAGAAGGACCTATAAGGGAGCAAAGAGGGAGAAAGGGTTCTTAGCTACCGCAAAGGAAAGTGGGGAAAAGGGTGAGATATTGTAGTTTCTAGTGATTTGGGGTGGTGTAGTGTGGGGGAAGCAGAGGTTAAGGGAGAAGACATCTGTAGATGGAATAAGCCAGCTAGCAGGACATTTAGAAACTCCTGAGCAAGGACTCAAATCTGCGGTTTCTGCTTAAGATCACCCTTGAGCTGATCAAGGCTGGTTCTGTGGTTTCTGGCAGCTACTGACATCTCCAAATTTGGTTAGAGTTCACTCCCAAAGGATTACTGGTATGTCAAGCAACTCTGAGCATCAGAAATCTTTCTAATTGGCTGATTGTTGTGTCACTCCATTGGCTACTTTCCTGTGACGAAGGGAAGTTCTAACATATTACAGTCATTACAGAGCCCATATTAACGCTGCTGAGGTCTTTTCCAACTCTGAACCTATAGATCCTATGGTTGGCTGCATGATTCTGCTTCCCCCTTCTCCCAGTGAGGCCAATACTTTAAAACAGGGGTATACCTCAAGTGAGATACTACTTGTTAAGCTCTTAGTATCTATATATAAGTGCTATATAAATGTTAGCCAATATTCATTAACTAATATTAATAATAAAGAGCAGCTGGGTTGTGTGTCCTGCCTGGACACAGTTTGTCGTCTTGTGTTAATAATTTGGGTTAGTGAAAGAAAGAGACAGGGTTAATTGTTTAAAGAGAGTTTTTTAATTGACGACTTCCTTTCCTTATCGTTTATTGCATGCTATTGGTAGTTCTGGTGACAGTGGTTGTTCGAGCTGGCTAGTGTAACCTTCATCTTTGGCCTGTTCATACTGATGAATGTATGGCACTCGTATTTCATGAGAGATTTCTTTGTTATCAGCCTCTTCCTCCTCTATTAGCTGAATGAAATTTGTACTGAGATTCCGGTCCGTAAAGCCTATTTACTGCCTTTTCCATCATTATTCTTCTAGCTCCTAAAACTTTCATTCACTACAGATATCAAAGTACCAACTCGCTTTCCATCACCGATCTTCCAGCCGACAGACCCAGTGTTTTTAAAAGGCTAAGGGAGAAAAAAAAATCACAATGAGTCATTGAAAACACATTGCAAAGTTTCATGTCAGGTGTGACCAACACTTTGTGTCATTAGGCCCAGCTTGAAAGACCTTCATCACTGTTCTTCCACCTAATATAATAGTCTCTCACCTGCCACACAGTAATAGAATTTACTTCAGTCATCTGCTATGTGCACCCTGTATCAACCAACTTCTCTCTCCAGAACCTGCCTATTACTTTTTCTTATAACCTTCCCAAAACACTCATTGCCATGGTCATCAAAGACACAGACCGTAAGAGTGGATTAGAATTGCTTCCGTTAAGCTAAAAGTCAGAGGAATGTTAAGGGACCCAGAAGCTCCCCAAGTATGAGAATGGTGAAGACAGTGATTCAGTGTATGTAAGCATAAAGAAATTGACTGTTATTAAGTATGGCAGTCAGGATCAGGAAGAGACTATAGTGACCATTTATCCAGCAAGCATTTACTGAGTGCCTTTTGGCAAGTCATTGGGTGTTAAAATGAAGCCTACTTGCAAAAAGCTTACGGTCTTATGAGTAGATAGCAATAAAGAGCAGCTATCAATTAATATTGATTGCTGCAGTCTCTGGTTGAGTAAAGACACTGTAGGAAGATTTCCTTGGGTGAAGAAGTGTCTTGATCCTATCATTTCAATTCAGAAAGATTAAATAAAGAGTGTTTTGTGATTTTTTTTCTTTTTTTTTTTCCAACTTTGACTTGGAAGAAGAAACCTTGACTTTCCCTTAGCAATTCTGTATTTTCTTTATCTTTTGAGATCTCTCATATATACATACATACATACATAAATACATATACATACATATATGTAGGTATATATGTATGTGTGTACATACATGTGTATTACATACATACATGGAGAGAGAGAGAGAGAAGACTTTTTGAGGGCAGGGACTGTTTTTTGCACCTTTTTGTATCCCTGGTGCTTAGCACAGTATTTGGGACATAGTAGGTACTTTAATAAATGTTTATTTATGACAGAGTTAGAGGAGACTTTTAATAGAAGCCTCAACTAATTCTGAAGCGTTCATTTGTGAAACTCCGATATACTAGATCCAGAGAATTGGATAACTGAAAAGGAATTTGTAGACGCTCTAGTTTCAGGGCTCATTTTACAGATGAGGGAACTGAGGCAGGCCCCCCAAAGAAAAGTAAATTGTCCAAGTACATATAGCTGATTGGAGGAAGAACTGGGACTAGAACTCAGGTGTTAACTAGTTTGCTTTTTTTTTTTTAACTTATTAGTCAAAAGTGGTTGTCATAATATGACATAGGCTTAGATGGCAGTGGGTCATAATTTTAGTTTTTAAGTTTAAAGGTATTAAAAATAAATATAGTTTTTAGGGTTTGATGATAATGAGGCAATGATCACAGAATTTATCATTACCTTGCCTTCACTAGTTAATCTTCCCTGCTAAGTGTGAGTATCTCCTAAGGCTCTGTCTATCTCTGTCATTTCTCTTTTGGCAATTTGAGTCATTCCTTTTAGTTCAGTTATTACCTCTATGACATCGATTCTTTGTAGGTTATTGCACCACCTAGCTGCCCCTTATACCACTTTTCTACCTGTGATGGCTAGAAGATTCTCTTGGAATCTCCCATTAGTGTCTCAAAATGCCCCATATTTCTACCGAGAAGTCTGTGACCTTCCTCCCAACTTGCTTATTTCTTTTGATGGCTTCATCCTCCAGAGTCATTGACTCTTCATTCTCATCCTACCAATATCAGTTAAGTTACCAAGTCTTGTCCTTCTGTTTCTCCTCTCCATTCACACTTGCACTACCCCCAGTCAGGTCTTTATGGCTGCTTGCTTAGGCTATGGTGATAGCTTCGTTACTGGTCTTCTGGTTTCCAGTCTCACTTTTTTCCAATTCATTCTTTACAACATTGTTTATAATATTGAATTCGTCTTCCTAATGTTACTGTAGCTGTTCTTTTCTCTTTAACTTTAACTGTCTTCCTGTTGTCCCCAGGATAAAATATAAAGTCCTCAGACTGACATCTCTGGCCGTCTGGATCAGGTCTCCTTTTTCTGTCTCATTTCATCCATCACTCCTTTTTATTCACCCTTTGTTTCAGCCAGACTGGACTGATTAGGTTCATTCTGTCTTCTCTTGACTTTGTATATACGTATAATCTTTGCTTCCCTAGAACACACTCCTTCCACATCTTTACCTATGGAAATTCTCTTCTTTCAACGCTTAGATCACTTATCTCTTCCTCCGGGAAGCCCTTCCTGAGCTAATCTTCCCTCATATTTTATTGTAATATTTTATATTTTTCTTTGTAGTCCGTATGACAGTTTACAACGTTTCATACTTATTTGGGTAGTACCCTCCTATTAGATTATAAATTCCTTGAAGTAAGGAACTGTGGTTTTTTTCCATTATGTTACCTTGTACACAGTATGCACAATGAATTTGTTGTAAATAATCCAATTAAGTGATGTTTGTTTTCTGACCAATGGGTTCACAAAGGCATGCCTTTAAAAAAAAAGTTTATTTTATTTTTAATTTATGGAATAAAACAAGCATTTCCACAACATAGTACAATAAAAAAAGATGATTGCACATGAAACTGCAAATTTTTTATTTATAACTTGCTATTCCTTTCAAATATACAATAAAAGTGAAATGTATATTTCTTTTTTTCCCTTTTCCCTCCGTCCTACGCTAGAGATGGCTACCATTAGACACAGATAGGAGTGTGTGTGTGTGTGTGTGTGTGTGTGTGTGTGTGTGTGTGTGTGTAAACTTCCTCCATCCGTACTTCTGCTTATCTGGATGTAGACAGTGTCTTTTTTCAGATGTCCTTTATAGTTAATTTAGATATTTAAAATACTCAAAATAACTTATTTGCTCAAAGTTGTTCTTAAAACAATATTGCTGTTACTGTATACAGTGTTCTCTTGGTTCTGCTCATTTTGCTTTTCGTTATTTCGTGTGAGCCTTTCCATATTTTTCTAAAATCATTGAGCTCATCATTTCTTATAGCACAACAGTATTCTATTACAATTACATACCGCAACTTGTTCAACCATTCCCCACGTGAGGCATCCCCTCAATTTCCAGTTCTTTAACACCAGAAAAGGAGCTTATCATTTCTTATAGGACATTAGTGTTTCATCATTAATCATAGACCACAACTTGTTGAACAACTTGTTCACACGGACATACATTTTTTGATAAAGATCTTCCTCACTTCTCACCTGATCTTTTCTTTTTTTTGAGGGGGGAAGCCAGGGCAGTTAGGGTTAAGTGACTTGCCCAAGCTGACACAGCTAGTAAGTGTGTCAAGTGTCTGAGGTTGGATTTGAACTCAGGTCTTCCTGACTCCAGGACTGGTGCTCTACTCATTGTACTACCTAGCTGCCCCCTCTCTGACCTGATCTATTGCAATAGCCTCCTATAATTGGTCTTACTATTTCCAGTCTCACCCCAGTGAGTCTATCCTTCCTTGCCCACAGCTGCCGGTGTTCTACAATCTAGATTTGTCCAAATTACTCGCCTACTCAGTAAACTCTAGTGGCTCCCGAATGAATTTAGAATCAAATATTATTTCATCTTAATTTCAGGCTTTTAGCATTTATTTTTGTTTACATTTTATAATACGTATAATTAGTACCTAACGATTAGTATATAATTTATAATATATATAATTAGTACCTAAGGTCTTGTTTATAGTTTATAATGCACATAAATTAGTACCTAAGTCCTTGCAAATAGTTTATAAGTAAACAGATATCCATTAGTGTTGCACACATGAAATTTTTTTACTGTTGAAGTGTGCAGTCACATGAGTTTGGAGACCACTGATCTAAGGACCCTCAGAAGATAGGGGCCCATGTCGTGAAGAAACGGGACAAATTTAAATTGGTCAAGGGACCTGGAGGTGTTTGTCTTGGAGAAGAGAAAACTTGGGGAAGTGGTAAGGATAGGAAAGATGTCTGGTAGCTCCCTTCAACTATTACAAATTCTCATTTAAAAAAAAATAGATCTAGGGGTGTCTAGGTGGCGCGGTGAGTAGAGCGACAGCCTTGGAGTCAGGAGGACCTGAGTTCCAGTCCAACCTCGGACACTGAACACTTACTAGCTGTGTAACCTTGGGCAAGTCACTTGACCCCAATTGCCCTGCCTTTCCCCCTCCAAAAAAGCAAAAAAAAAAAAAAAGATCTATTAGGATTGTACGTGTATAGCCCATATCAGATTGCTTGCCACCTTGGGAAGAGAGGGAGGGAGAACAATTTAGAATTCAAAATCTTATAAAAGTGAATGTTGAAAACTAAAAAAAGAATTCTTTTTCATTAGATTTTTTTTTTTCTGCTCGGCCCCAGAAGGCACAATGGGAATAATGGATGAAAATTGTAGTTCACTTTTTTGTAATGATAGACTTTCTTACAATTTAGAGTGTTTCCTTCAAGTAATAGATAATCCACCACGGGAATTTTTTAATTTTTATTTAAGACCCATTTTATTATTTTATTTTAGACCCATTTTCTGTTCAGGTACACATTAGACTGAATAACCTCTGAGGTTTGTTCCAACTATGTAGTGTTAACGATTCTGTGAGTATTTCCTTTTAACTTGACTCTCAAAACTTTCCTAAGTTAATTTTTTTAATGCCAGTTAGATGAACTTTAAACAATTCCTTGTCTTTTCCTCATATTAGTGGGTTTTTTTAACACTGTTATGACACAAGTTAATTTTTACACACGATCATTTGAAATGCAGTAGATGTAGTATCATCCTGCCTAACTTTTAAAATTTAATGTTAAACTGAAAGCCTCTGGATGCTGCTATAAAAAGACCGTCTTGCTGTTCAAGGTTTTTTCCACTAGAGGGCAGACAATACATTGAAAAAAATGGAGGCCCAAACCTTTTCAAACTCAATTTCAATTGGATTGTGTAATGTTTCACATGGAAATGTATTTCATGAATGATTAAGGTCAGTTTTTCTTGTCGTCCTAGGCCAAGTTGGATATTGCATTTGGAACTCATCATACGTAAGTAATTTTTTTCAGATGAGGAAAAATTAATTTCCTTTACCTTAATGGTGATATGTTTAAGAATAATTTTAAATTTATGGAATATCTTGCTTAAAGAAATTCAAAGTAGTATGGAAGTTCAGAAGTGTGTTTAGGTCCCTATTTTTTATTAAGGTAACTGACTTTAAAATTACCCTTTTCACTTACATGTGATTCTGTAGAGTCATGGGTTTTACAGATGTACATTAGTGACCATCCATTTCAGTGCTCTCCGTTTGCAGATGGGTAAACTGAGGTTTAGAGAAGTTAATTAACTTTTTCAAAGTCACATAGGGAGTGTATAACAGGGAGTAAATGGCAGAATCCATATCTTCTGATTTCAAATCAGTATTCTTTTAGAACTTGGGATTTCTTTATTAGAATGTTTTCTATATAGTGCACATGAAGAGATATATAATATATGTGTATATGTTTCTGTGTTATTACACATACATACACCCACCCATGTGCACACCTTTGTTGTAATTATAATAATAGAAGGTCTCTCAAAAGCGTTATTGTAGTTCTCCTTTTTAGTAGCTTATTTTCTAAGTTTTAAGCTTTACTACCTTAAAAAATAATCTGTTATTATACATGTGGTCCTATATGGCCAGCTACTTTACAGGATATTTTAATAACCTAAATAATAAGCTATCAAAACTTGGAACCACATTAAGACTTTGGGTCCACCCGGTGTGGTTCTTTTGACCTTATGCTTATTTCAGAAGTGTCTTTGGAGTCAGGTAATAATGAGTGTTGATCTCTTTCAGGAATCACTTATAATAGAGGATGGTATCTACCATACTTGTTTATGAAAAATGCCATTTTTGAACAGAAAAGCTTAAAGTTAGATTATGACCTATGATAAATAAACGTGATTATTTCTAATAATAAATAGCTAGAATTTACATACCAGAATATAAATTAGCTCCCCTCAAAGTAGTCCCTTTAGGATGCTGTGTACTTATTCCAGCCTGGCTGCCATTGCTTAACTATCTGAACTGCTATTTGGATGTTGCCTCCACAGTCAACTTATGAGCTGTAGAAGAAGCACGTTCTCATTACTTTCAAGCCACATACTGATTTTGACTGTAAACAGCATTGCTCAGCTTAATCAACCTTTTCTCGTCCAACTTGATTCCAAGTAACTTTTTGTCCATTTCCCCAAATCAGATCTATCCCAAAGGATCAAGATTTCCCATCATTAAGGATGCTCAAATGAAAATGCCTCAGGATTGTTCTTGCTCTGTGTCAGTCATGAAAATGGGCATTTTCCTAGTGATTTTCCTTCAGGATTTCAATGAAGGATGGGTAACTAGGAGGTGAAGTGGATAGAGTGCCAGGCCTAGAGTCAGGAACACTTATCTTCCCCTGTTCAGATCTGACCTCAGACACTTGCTAGTTGTGTGAAGAGTCAGACATGACTGAAAAAATTACTGAATAATAACCACAAAAGAATGAAGTATGTAATTTCTTAGTGTCTGCCCTAATGGACGTTTTCGTTGATTCATCAAGTTTGTATTAAGCACCTTCCGTGTGTAAACTTTGATTTTTTTTTAAACGTCCTTTGACTTGAGATGTTCATGTTAGGCTATTTATTCATTTCAGGTTAAAGAAAGAAGAAATCTATATGGGGTTTGACGTTGGGGGGAGGTGCTAACTGTACGTAGGCATTTGAAAGAGCGTAGTTAGCGGTGGTAGACTTGTGTTGCTTGGCACAAGTTGCTTGGTAGATCTAGAAGCAATGGGTGGAGTTTATAGGGGGGCAGTTTTGACTTGATATAAGAAAGGACTTCCCTGAAGTGAACTGAACTTCCTTGGGGTGGGATAGTGGGGTAAAATGGGATTGAAAGATTGAGCCTCTCATCCTTGGGGACTTTTAGGTGAATACAAGGTACCTCGTGGGGGTGCTGGCTAAGTGAGCTCATGTATAGCTTTGAGCCGATGACTTTTAGGATTTCTTCTATGGTTATCCCTTCCACATCATGCAGGAATTAGGGGCACAGCACCCCATAAAATTTCTTGGCCCTTCCTTTATACCAGAAAAGAAATCTGAATTTTTCATTTTTCTCTTATGGGGTGTTTATAGTACTTCATGATAAAATTTGGGTTAAGTATTTGGGCATAGGCTCTTTGTCATCCACTGGCCTTCGCATGTTGTCTGATGCTTCCACAAAACCCCCAAATTCCCATTTAATTTCTTATGCTGACCTGTAACGTGTTGAAACTGCAGTGGGGGAAGTTGTAATGTGAAAGGGATAACTGTAATTGTGAGACACCTATGAGAAGTGACATGATAGAGTGGATAGAGTGCTGGAGCTGGAGTCTGGGAGGCTTAGGTTGTTATTCCTTTCCTAAATACTTTTACTAACAAACTTTCACCCTGAGAAGTCCCAGCTTTCAGAACTTCAGTTTCCTCATCCTTTAAATGAGGCTTATTACAGCAGCTCTATCCCTGGGGCGATAGTGTATGTAAAGCACTTTGTAAACCTTAAAGTGACATGAATATCAGCTGTTTTTATAAAATGTGATTCTAGAATTTCTTCTCACTGACCTGCTTTAAAGTGACTCCAGAGCGGGCAAAGGCACACATTCCTCCTCCATTTATTTCTTAGGTGTTGGAAAGAAATCTGGCAGCACTACGTTAGCTCTCATTAAAAATGATCACCAGAATCCTGTGGTGATAGATTTTGTATTTTTCCTTTAATTTTACTTTCTTCTCTTATTAATATAGGTTTTAATTACATTTTCCCATTTGACCCTAGCAAAAAAAATCCATTTCAACAAAATTTTGAGTTTTTCATTAATTTTTTTGCATGGAACAGAAAGCAATGTTTTTCAAAATGCAAATGATTTTTAAATTAGAATTTAATTATTGAACCTTTCATACTGGGTACTTGTTAAATTGTTTCATTCGTGTCTGACTCTTTTTGACCCCATTTGGGTTTTTCTTAGCAAAGGTATGGAGTGGCTTGCCATTTCCTTCTCCAGCTCATTTTACAGATGAGGAAACTGAGGTCAACAGGGTTAAGTGACTTGCTCAGGGTCACACAGCTAGTGTCTAGGGTTAGATTTGAACTCAGGTCTTCCCGACTCCAGACCTGGCTCTCCATCCACTGTGCCATGTAGATGATTTACTTTAGCAAAACCATTTAGAAATCCTTACAGCCTTTCAGGGCTAGCTACGGAGCTGCCTCTTTGTGCCTGAAGAATAGATGAGGAAATAAGAAAGTTGTTAGGGTTAAAATCTAGGTGTGATTGTAGAGGTGGCACAGTGGATAGAATGCCTCCTGTATGCAGAAACATCAGCTGCAGTGACAAGGTCCTTCTGGCCTCTTTCATCTTTTAGTCTAAATCTCTTACCTCTCGTTATAAATAACGTACCAATGGTGGACCAGAGGCCCTGTGGGCAGCTGTTTTCAGTGATGGCACATGGGCATACCTGTGCTAAATGATCACAAATAGCTACATTAATAATGGTGGGTGAGGAAATAGAGAGCACTTGACTTAGATCTAGGAAGACCTTGAGTTCAAATCTCGCCTTGGATGCTTGCCACCTATATAACCCTGGGCAAGTCACATAACCTGGCTGCCTCAGTTTCCCTATCTGTAAAATGGTGATGATAATAACACCCACCTTCCAGGCCCATTATGAGGATAAAATGAGATAGTGTTTGTAAGGCATTTTTGCCAACCTTAAGCCTTGTGACTCTGGGCAGGTTGCTTTCCCCCTATTTATTCATTTCCGGAGCCGGAGAGGGCAATGCTAAGCCACTCCAGTACCTTTTCCAAGAAAACCCCCTGGACAAAAGCCCACGGGGTCACATAGAATTGTACCCAAGTGAACAACGACAGAAATGCGACATAACTTACTGTTGCCATCATCTTTATTGCTGGCATTTCTTTATGATAGGATATTCAGATTTTTTTTTCAGGGTTTTGCTGGCTTTTGAGAAACATACCATCTAATGGTCCATAGAATTCCGGAGCTACAAGAAACGCTGGAGATCAGATTTAATTTAATAGCTCTCCCATGAGTAATAGACTAGAGAGCAGAATTGGTTTTCTCAGGGTCACACAGATAGATGCAGAGTCTAGGTGTCTGGTTTCTTAATCTAGGCTTGTTTTCTGTAGACCACATGGGTAACACGGGCAAGTTAGTGTTCTAGAAGAGCAGGCAAAGAAAAGAAACCATTCTGGGTTGGCAATTTATAGCCTGTGTGACCTCAAACAGGTTACTTATTAATATTAATAATAGTGGTAGCTTACACTTATATGTTTTTTAAAGATTTGTAGAGCACGTAGATTTAGAGCTGGAAAGGCCCTTACAGGCCACCTTATCCAGCTTCTTCATTTTGCAGGTGAAGAAACTGAGGCAAGAGAGGTTAAATGAAGTACCTAGGGTCACACAGCTTGTAATTGTCAAAGACAGGATTTGAACTCGAGTTTCTCCAGGTTTACGTACAAGTGTAAGCTACTGCTCTTCATTATAATTAATAAGTAACCTGTTTGAGGTCAGGTAAGTTATAAATTGCCAACCCAGAATGGTTTATTTTTCTTGTTTACTCTTCCAGATCACTGACTTTCCTTGTTATCCTTGTGATATACTCAAAAGCTTTTATCTGCTGTGCCCCTGAGCCACTTCTAGTTAACATACCAATATAGATTATCTCATTTAATCCATACAGTGACCCTTTGTGGTAGGTGTTACTGTCCCTATTTTACAGATGAGGAAACAGACTCAGAGAAACTAAGTGACTTGGCAAGGTAACAGTTATTAAATACCTGAGTGGGGATTTGAACACTTGTTTTCCTTCAAGTCCAGTATTATAGCAGTCCATGCAATGCTGCCTCTCATTTATATAGAATTCAGGGCTTACAGGGCAGCTAGGTGGCACAGTGGATAGAGTGCCAGGCCTGGAGTCAGGAAGACCTGAGTTCAAATGCGGCCTCAGACACTTTTCTAGTTGTGTGACCCTGGGCAGGTCACTTCACCCTCTTTGCTTCAGTTTCCCCATCTGTAAAATGAGCTGGAGAAGGAAATGGCAAACCACTCTAGTATCTTTGTCAGAAAAACCCCAATGGGCATGAAGAATTAGACGTAACTGAAAAAAACTGAACAACAAAGTTTCTTCAAGTCTAGGATTATATCTAGTCTGTGCCATGCTGCCTCTCCAGAAAAAAAAAGGGAAAACTATGAAAATAAGTAACAGCTGGCATTTACATAGTACTCTAAGATTTATAGGTCACTTTTTTCAAATTATCTCTTTTAATTGTTTAAGTTAAATTTAAGTGTTCCTTGCAAGAGATCTGTGAAAGTAAGTGATAAAATTCTTTTTTTCTCAGTTTCCTCCTCTGTAAAATGATGGAGCGGATCTTGATGGACCCTTCTGGCTTTCAATCCTATAATCTTAAGATGAGAATCACATCTGTATTCACACTTCTGAGAGGAAGCCCCATCTCCTACTTTGTCTTTTTTAAAGCTGTGGCCTTACACTCCATATTTTATTTGCTAAAAAAAAAATGATAAACTGTTCACCCTCAGATTATTGTATATTTCCTATGATCAGAGTTCACCGACCTTGGTACATGCAGATATTTGGCAAATCTGTATCCGGTGCCTAGAATTAACTTGTTCTTCATTACAGTTCATAAATTCTTGACTACGCATATAAATTGGCCTAGATTTCAGTGAGCACATGTCATGCATTGAAAGATGACAAATAAAAAAGCTGTAATTCTTTTAGCTATATACCAGTTTACCACTGAGCAGCTTGAATGAAATTCACATAAATGTTAATTCATTCTTGGGCAAGTGTGACCATTCCACTGCATCATGACATTTCTGTGTTTGCCATTCCTTGGACATATCCTGGGCTTCCCCTCTCTCATGCTTTAGTTTAGGCCAGTGGTTCTCAACCTTCCTAATGCCACGACTCTTTAATATTTGTATGTGGGCGTATCTGCATGTGGGAGGACCCGCCTGGAGATGGATAGAGGAGCGGGGTCTCGGTTCCTAAGACCATCGGAAATCTGTGGTTTCTGATGGTCTTAGGTGACCCCTGTGACCCCTGTGAAAAGGTTGTTCGACTCCCAAAGGGGTCGCGACCCACAGGTTGAGAACCACTGGTTTAGGGTGTTCTCTCTGCCCTCTTTACACAGCTTTCTTTCACATTGTACCCATGCACCTTGCAATGCCCAGCTCAGATTCCACCTTTTCCTTGCAGTCTTCCCAGATCCTTCTTAAGGACAGATGTGTTCCTTACTTTCCCAGTGGGTATTTGTAATGTTTTGTCATGTCTCTTTTCAGCCATTTCATTATTTTTTATTATTGCCATTTAGGTGCATATTTTATTCCCTCAAACTGGATTATAAATTTATTAAGGTCAGAGACATTATCTTGTTTATTGTGCTTTTCACTGTTGTTGTTTCAGTTGTGTCTGACCTCTTGGTGACCCCGTTTTGGGGTTTCCTTGGCAAAGATACTGGCATGGTTTACCCTTTCCTTCTCCAGTGCATTTTACAGATGAGGAAACTGAGGCAAAGAGGGTTAAGAGACTTGCCCACACAGCTAGTAGGCCCCATTTGAACTCAAGAATATGAGTCTTCCTGACTCCAGGCGCCCTATCCACTCTCCCACCTAGCTACCCCTTGTACGTAATATAGCATTTAACATATTTTGGGTGCTTAGAAAATGTTTGTTGAATTGGATTCTATCCTTTGTATGTAGAATTGCATCAGTGAGGTTGGGCTCCATTCTTTGGTATATGTAAAAGAGATGACTAGGTCGTATTCATGGATAGAGCTTTGGACTTAGTTAAGAGTCAGGAAAACGAGTTCAAATTCTACCTCAAACACTAGCTCTGTTGACATTTAGTAAAGTCCGCCAGTTTCCTTATCTGTAAAATGGATAATACCAGTATCTGCCTCACAGGATTGCTGTGACGATCAAATGAGGTAACATTTCAAGCTTTTTGCAATCCTTAAAGTGTTATATAAAAGCTAGTTGTTAAGTTAATGACATGATTCTTGACCTTGAGAGGTTTGTGTTCCATTCTGGGAGATAAATTTTGGTTATTTCAAACAATTAGAAAAAAAAAGTGACGTTGTATAAGCCAGTGTCAGGCTATGTATCAAAAACTACTGCCTGATATTAGGTCAATGACATGTTCCCTCCCTGAAGATGTTTGTACATTCCAGCTAGGGAGATAAAAATCTTGGCTGTATCAAATAATTAGGCAATAATATAGGGTATTCTGCAAGTGACTGAATACTCTTGAAATACTGAGCTGAGACTTGTGGGATGCCACTTATATCCCTGGCATTTAGTAGACACTTAATAAACACTGATTGACTGATTGAAGTGTCAGACTGTACAGTACAGACCAGACTTAGGGGTGGGAGAACCTGTGGCCTTGAGGCCACATGTGGACTTTTAGGTTGTTGGGGTGCAGCCTTTTGACTGAGCCCAAGTTTTATAGAATAAATCCTTTTATCAAAGGGATTTGTTCTGTGGAGTTTGGATTCAGTCAAAGGGTCACACTTGAGGATTAGAGGGCCACATATGGCCTTGAGGCTGCAGGTTCCCCAGCCCTGGACCAAGCACTCTTAGAATTCAAATAACAGAAGTTTTATTGGGTGGGAATATAAGTAAGACTTCAGGAAGGTGGTGATTTTTGGAGTTGCCTCTTGAAGGAAATGTGAGGTTTGGGCTGGTAGAGAGGAAAGAAAAAGACACTTGTGTTCTGGGGAAAAAAATAACGTGAGCAAAGCTAAAGAGATGGAAATTAAAATGGTGGGTGGGAGGGATAGAAGAGAGATTGACTATAATGAAATGGAGAGTTCCCATTGTTAGGGAGTAATGGGTAATAGGTTGGGACAAGTCTATTTTGGGAGGGTCTTAAATTCTAGGTGGAATCATTTGGACTTTTTCTGGTGGACAATATCAGGTAACATTCCCACTCCATAAAATTACTTTATTAATATTCTTGCTAAGTCTGTGTATTTTCTACCTGTCATTTCACTGTCTTCCATGTTAGAGAATAGAGGAAGAACTGAAATGGTACAGAATGCTGTTAGAATTTCAGTCTGTGATCTAGTAGAGATTCTTGGTCTAGTCTTCATTGTCAAATCCTTAGTCTTGGTTGGGATTAGTAGAGCCCTGTATGTTTCTGAAGGTACCTCTGACTATCCATCCATACTTTTTTTTTTTAAAGGAAAATGATGCTGTTGTTATATGAAGAAGGCCTTCGAGTTGTCATCCATACTTCCAATCTTATTCAGGCCGACTGGCACCAAAAAACTCAAGGGTATGTTTCCTTTCGCCTCTTGGCAGTGGCTGTCCTCTGAAATATGTGCAAATGGTAACAACTAACATTTATATTTGCTACTTCTGATATATTATCTTATTGGGTCCTCCCAACAGCTCTCTGGGGTGAGTATCGTGACTGTTATTATTCTCATGTTCCACATGATGAGACTGAGACCTTAAAGCTGAAATGATTTACCCATGAATGTTCATGGTTTATAAATGGTCAAGACATAAAAAGAATCTGAGCTCCTTTTTGTCCTTTTAAAAAGAAATCTGAACTTAAAAAAAAATCAACTAAAATGAGCACTTCCATACACACGGTAGAATAGAGAGGAACATGAAACTTTGAATCTCCATTATATACAGCTTGCTTTAATTAAAAAAAAAAAAGGTATACATTCAACATGTAACTTTCAAAGCTGTCCTTCAGTCAATTGAGATTTTTAAAGTAGCTGCTATATGCTGGGCATCGTATTAAGCTCTGAGGTTATAAAAAGAGGCAAAAGACAATCCTTAGCCTCGAGGAGCTTACAGTCCAGTGGAAGAGACAGCATACAGGCTATATATCTACAGGATGAATAGGAAGTACTTAAGAGGGGGAAGACACCAGAATTTAGAGGAGGTGGAAGAGGTTTCCAGTAAATGAAAGGATTTTAGCTAGAACTTAAAGAAGGTGGGGAGATCAGTAGGCAAAGTGGAGGAGGGAGAATATTCCTGGCATTTTGAAAACATGCTTCAATGATGTTTTCTTTCTTTGGGAGGAGCAACAACCCATCCCCACCTCCTTTCTCTCCTTACCCTCAAGAATGAAGAAAAAGAAAAAAACCTTTGTAATATGTACATAGTCAAGCAAGACAAATTTCCCCATTGACCGTGCCAAAAATGTGTATTTTATTCTTCAGTTTGAGTCTATGTCTTCTCTAAATGGTGAATAACAGGTGGTGAACTGTAGCTTAGTATCATTTACTTGTTAAATGCAGTTTCTTGCCATTTAGTAGTGAATGGATTCTATAAGTCACAACAGCCCTGTGACACAGTAGAATGTAGGTATTGTTAGCCTCGTTTTACATATGGGAAATTTAAGGCTCTGGGAAATTAAATGACTTTCTAATGTTTTCAGTTAGTGTCAATTTTTAAAAAAATTTTTCAGTTAATAGGCTTTTCTTTTCTCTTCCTTTCTTCCTCGACTTCCCCTTACCTTCCCACCCCCGCCATTGGAAAATAAAGAAAAAAGAAAGAAAAGTAAAACCCCAATAACAAATACTCGCAATCAGGTAATACAGATTCCTTTGTTGACTTCATTAAAAAATTTATATATCTCATTCTGCCCCCTGAGTCCGAGACCCTTCTGTCAGGAGATGAGTAATATTCTTAATTGCTGGTCTCCTGGAATCATGGTTGGTTGTCTTTTTCTCAGAGTTGTTGTTACTGTACCAATTGCTTGCTTCGCTCTGTATCAGTTCATACGAGTCTTCCCAGGTTTTTCTTTCGTTTCTTGTGGAACACAGTATTCCATTCCATCTGCATGCCCTACTTGGTCCAGCCCATTGCCCAGCTGATTGGCACCCCTTGAGTTTTTTCCTTTTTTGCTACTACAAAAAAGGGCCGCTATAAATTTTTATATACACATTGGGTTCATTTTTCTTTCTTTCTTCTCTTTGGAGTATGTACTTATCCAGTAGTGGGACCACTAAGTCAGAAGGTATACATTGTTTAATAACTTTTGGGGCAGAATTTTAAATTGCTTTCTAGATTGACTGGGGCACAGTTAATGAGTGTCAGCTAGGATTTGTTATGAATTCTGTTGATTATAAGTTGAGTGTTTTTTTTCCCATAGTATGATGGCTCAGCATAACCCATCACTACTACCGGAAGAAAAAGACGAATGTATACAGTTGAATGACAGTGGACCAGTATTCCCTACTTTACCAATAGAGAACGGCACTGTGTCTGAGATTCGGTGAATTCTACGAAATTACATATCAGGCTTTATAAGTTTATGCATTTTCATTGCTTACATTATCAAGCACAGAGTATATTTAACTTGGCTTAGTATGCGTCAGACTTGTGTGATAGGTTGCTCAAATGTTGTCAAAATTTTAGCCACATTGTGATAATAACTTTTATAACATGAACTAAGCTATTTCATCCTGAGATAGCCTAGACTTTTGATTTTGCATTGCTGCTATTGATGGCAGGAATGATGTCTAAGATTTTTGATCCAGGCCTATGCCATATTAGTCCCATCATCAGTCATACTCTTAAAATGAGACATAGTGTGTCAGTGGCTGGAGAACTGACCCCCAGAGCTTGGAGGCCTTGGGTTTAAGACCAGCCTCAAACACTTAGTGATAATGACCTTGGGCAACACACTTAACCTCTCAGTATTCTAGGCAACTCTCTAAAATGATAAATTGCAGAGAAGGGGCTGACCTTCATTGGAAGGGGAAGTTTGCTCATCCAGAGGGTCCTTATGTCATTGAAATAACAGATCAAGGTCCCATCCCTATTCTTTTTTTTTTAATTTAATTTTCTTTTTAATGAGAAAATTTGTAACTCAAAATCTTGTGGAAATCCATCCCTATTCTTACCCTAAAATGAGATGACTTAGGAAAAATAGATAATAATAACTTTGCATTAAAAATAGCACCTTTCATAGGTCAGTTAATATTTTTCTTCCTGCCTGATTTTGGGGGGAAATGCAAAGTACAATTGGACCAAGATGATAGAAATTTTGAACAGACACAAATACAGAATGTCCCAGCAAATCCCTCCGACACATTCTATTAACTATAGAACCTGTCTGCTGCCTGCCATGAAGTGTCCTTTTTTTGTCATTGATTTTAAAAGTGATGGTATTCAAGTTGTGGGTACTATGAGGAACATTTAGCAAAGTGTTTAATGTTCCTTTGGGATACAAGGAATTGTTAAAATGAAAAATGCCTTTGTTTTTTATTTATCCCTGAATTAAGTATTGGGAAGACTGAGGTCATAGCATCAGCGTAGTATCATTAAATGTGGTTTATAGCAACTCGTTGCCAACATTAGAAGCTGCAGGGTATAAACATTCGGACCAGTGCAGTAAACATGAAAAATGAACTCATTTTGCAGAGAGAACTGCAGCTAGAAGAGGCTAAGGTGTATGCAGGAAGCCAGCCATGATTTGTTTCTTAATTTTTGTTTCCATGCCGATGCCTTGGTGAATAGTACCACTTAGATTTCAGTGAGGGGGATTGACGTGAATGTGACCAAGGATGTGGTTTTACCTAAAGAACAAAGCCAGAAAAAATGGAGTTGGGGGAGAGGAGGGAGATAGAAAGACATGATATGATGAACCATTGGGTCCCATTGGTGCAAGAGGTAGGGAATGAGTTATTTGAGAAGTCTCGTTTTCATAGGATGTTGGAACCATAAGTCACATTAAAAATCATCTACTCTAACCCCCCACCTCTACCCCATGCACTCCTACCGTAATAAAATGTTATTATAACAAATACAATCTATAACAATAAAATGTGTAATATATTTCATAGTACATATAATACACCATATAGTTAACTGTCCCCAGTGATAACGTTAGAGAGAAAAACGCTTTGCTGAGATCTGAGCATACTCTTTGTATGGTATTGTCATGATCTGTAAACAAGTGGCCTAAATTATAAGATTATACCAAGTAACATATATATATATATATATATATATAGAGAGAGAGAGAGAGAGAGAGAGAGAGAGAGAGAGAGAGAGAAGAAGACATTTGCCTTTCTCTTCTGAATCCCCTGCCTTCTGCTGCCGGTAGTAATGAAAATACCACTTGTGCTCCCAAGGTCCTTAGCTGTTTTGGACTAGGACTTCACGTTCTTTAGTAGGGCATTCCCTTTTCGGTTCGGTTAATTTTCAGTCCTGTCCAACTCTTTGTGACCCCCATTTGGGGTTTTCTTGGCAAAGATACTGGGGTCTAAAAGGGTTAAATGCCCAGGGTCCCATGTCTAGTAAGTGTCTGAGGCCAGATATCAATTCAGGAAGATGAGTCTTTCCTGACTCTAGGCTCAGCGCTCTATGCACTGCCCACCCACATAAGGTGATATTTATTATCTCCATAGGAATCTCCAGGAATGGGTACTGATCACCAAGTTTTGACAAATCCCAGAGGTTTTCATTCAAATTCCAAATACAAGCAGCAGGGAGATGGCAGACCAGCTCTGCTGTGTGTGTCAGGACAACAAATAGTTTCATCAGTACTTGTCGGCAGGCAATTACCAGCCACCACCCCTGGTTTCTTCATTTTCTGATTTTTATTAAGCTCTTTCCTAGGGGTGCCTCGGCGTCTAGAATGTCATTTCTTGAGATAGGGGAAACTCCTTCCTCCTGAGATAGTCTACCTTCTACCTCTTTTAAGAAGAGCTGTGCATTCAGTTTTCCTCTCTCATGATGATTTCTGGTTATCTCTAACATTTGCGGGTGTATCCTAGATCTTATCGTCAGACCTGAGCTCTCTTTTGTGCACCAGTCTCACACACCAGCTGCTTATAGGATAGCTCAAACTGGATGTTCTGTAAACATCTCAGATTCTTTTAAGTCCAAAACATCTTTTCCCCCCATACTCTCCTTTCTTTCTAACTTCTACTGCTTTAAAGACTATCGACATAGTCCCTGCCCTCAAGAAGCTT
The DNA here is from genome assembly GCA_028627135.1 of Pseudochirops cupreus. Taxonomy (NCBI): domain Eukaryota; kingdom Metazoa; phylum Chordata; class Mammalia; order Diprotodontia; family Pseudocheiridae; genus Pseudochirops; species Pseudochirops cupreus. The sequence goes on from CM053582.1 coordinate 422,663,129, forward strand.
GCATTCTTTTTTTTTCTTTTTTGGAGGAGGAAGCAGGGTAATTGGGGTTAAGTGACTTGCCCAAGGTCCCATGGATAGTGTTAAGTGTCTGAGGCCAGAGAAGCTTACATTCGAATGAGGGAAAGGCAACACATAAAATAGAAGCTGAAAAGTGAGTGAGAGAGAAGTGGGTGGAGGGGAGAAGGTACCGGGTCGGGGACGTAGTCACTAAATCTAGAGAATGAAAGATGTCTGACCTGGGGTTCGTTTTCAAAATGAAAGTTTTGTGAGTACCTCACCAGTGGCAGAAAAAACCTTCAGGAGTGCAGTCAGAAGGCAACTGTGGTGTGGTGGCTAAGTACAGAGAATCAGGGATGGCTGGTCTTGACTTCATCCCCCAAATGGAGGTTCTGGGAAGAACTCACCTAGTGGGAAAAGGATCCTGCAGGAGCTAGCTAAGGGGTGGTGGTGAAGTTCAGAGAGTCATCAGGCGAGGTGGTGGTTTTTGGTTTGTTTGTTTTATTTTTGTTTCAAGGGGAAGTCTCAAGCTTTTAAATTTTTTTTTCCTTTTTCTATGAATCTTCAGATGGCTCCTTGTAATTCCTTTCCTGCTTGGCTTTTTGAGTTTTTAAGGAAAAACGTAATTAATTGAATTGCAGAACCTCAACATCCAACCAGATGGTAGAGGCCATCCAATTCAAGCCATCCTATGGAATTTTAATCCTATCTTCAGTTTTGATATTACGATTATGACGCTCTTTTATATCAGTGACTAATTCAAGTCATTGACAATTGTTTTTACTGGTTGGAGCATATCGGTAAATTTACATTTTTATTTCCCTCTTCCTGTTCAACAAAAGTCAACTTGAAGGGGAGATAATGGTAGAGCTCTCTAGATACGGTGAAGGGGAGCAGAGATGGCAGTTACCCTGAATTCAGAGGTGTGGTAGAAATGGGTGGAAGGGTGTGATCTATGGAGTGGACCATCAAGATTCTACCATCACTTCCTGTTCTCAGTTGTGAGGAAGAATGATAGAGCTCAGGGACTAATCAGTCAGTCCATGAGTACGTGTTCTGTGTTAGGTGCCGAGGATCCAAAGAAAGACAGATGTGTATACCTATAAAATCTGCCACACAAGGTTATTGTGAGGCTCAAATGTAAGAATGTATGTGAAACCTTTTGCTTACTTTAAAAACACTGTATTATTATTGTTACTTAGCCTACCATTACCTCCATTTTCTAGGTAGGCCTTCCCTAGCTAGCTCTTGGGACTTCTTTCTCTCTTTTTTTCCTCCATCTAAAACTATTTATTCATTCAACAAGCTTGCTACAGTAGAGAGTAACATATTACATTAGAGGGCAACACCATGTTCCCAGTATCTTGGACTCCCAGACCTAAGAGTCATCCTGGATGCCTCACTATCTCTTACCTCTTTCATGTCCAAGCTGCTGCCAAGGCCTGCTGATTTCCCCTTTGCAACATATCTCTCAAAGAAGCCCCCTTCTTTCCTCTGATGCTGCCACCACTCTAGTGCAGGCCCTCATCATCCCACACCTTGGCTGTTGCGGTAGCCTGCTTGTGGGTCTGCTTGCCTCAAGTCTCTTTTCACTCTAGTCCATTCAGCCACTAAAGTAATTGTCCTAAAACGCAAGTCTAATCATGTTACACACACACACTCCCCAGCCTCACTTGATAAACTCTAGTGGCTTCCTAGTGTTTCTAGAAGAAATACAAAATCCTGTTTGGCATTCAAAGCCCTTCATAAACTAGCTCCCTTCTACCTTTACAGTCTTTTTTTTTTTTTTGGAGGGGGGAAGGCAAGGCAATTGGAGTTAAGTGACTTGCCCAAGGTCACATAGCTAGTTAGTGTGTCAAGTATCTGAGGTCAGATTTGAACTCAGGTCCTCCTGACTCCAGGGCTATGTGCCACTTAGCTGCCCCCTGTGGTCATCTTTGATCCAGTGACACTGGTTACCGGCTGTCCCTTGAACAAGGGCTACTTTTAAGTCCCAACTAAAATCCCACCTTCTACAGGAAACTTTTCCTAACCCACCTTGACACCAGTGCCTTCCCTCTATTAATTATTTCCTATTTATCCTCTATATAGCTTGCTCTGTACATAATTATTCGCATGTTGTCTCCTCCATTAGATTGTAAGCTCTTTGAAGGCAGGGGCTGTCTTTTGGTATCCCCAGTGCTTAGCACAGTGACTGGCACATAGGAGACACGTGATAAATGTTATTTTAATTGAACCCAGAGCCAGAGGGGAGAAAAAAAGAAATATTCCTTGACATCAGAATTCTTTTGAGGGATGAGACATTCGAGAGATGTTACAAAGGGGAAATCAGCCGGCCTTGGCAGCAGCTTGGAGGTGGAAGAGGTAAGAGACAGTGAGGCATCCAGGATGACTCCTGGCTAGGGAGCCCAAGGGACTGGGGGGGCGGTGTTACCCTTTATATTCTTTTGGAGGAACATAGGTAGGTAAATGGAAATATTTGCAAAGTAATTTCAGGTAGGACATTCGCCTGGTGGGGTAGGGGTAGGCATGGAGTTGAGGGGGAGGCTGCTTGCAGAAAGTGCACTTGAGCTGAGCTTTTAGTGAAGCTGGTGATTTTGAGAAGCAGTGGCAAGGAGGGAGTGCATTCTAGGCATGGGAAGCAGCATGATCAAAGGTGGAAGGTTGAATATCTTGTTGTAGCAGTCGTGTGCCCTTTGTTCTTGAAGAGGATTGTGCCATTGATGACGTGCAAGTGAACTGGATTTAAGTGAGGGAAGTGTGTGCAAAGTCACCAGCCTCACTTTCTCCTCTGGAACCATCTTGGTCTAGAATGTCTTAAATGAGGAATAGCAACACAGAGTCTTGAAGGGAGCAGTAAAAGGGGGAAAAAAAGCCTGGAAAAGTAGATTAAAGCTAGATTGTGAGAAGGTGTAAATTCCTCATGAAGGAATTTGGATTTGAGTCTAGAACCAACTGGTTCTAGACTAAGTTTTCTGTACAGGGGAGTGACATGGTCAGACCTGCGCTTAGGTGGCTTTATGGAGGAAAGGTTGAGGAGAGGGGAGGCCATTTAGGAGACTGTTGAAATAGTCACCTGAAGGCATGAACTTGAGTTAGGACATATGAGAGGGCAAATGAATTTTGGAGATGTGGAAGAAAGAATTGATTAGACTTAGCAGTGGTTGGGGGATGAGGGAAGGGATGAAGATGGCTAGTGAAGGGTGGAAGGTACTTCCATTGTGAATTTAAGTGACTGGAAGGATGCTGGTGCTCTTGACAGATGCAGTGAAATAAGGTGGTCCCTATAACAAGCAATACATAGTTTGCAGTTACAAAAACCTTGCCTTTTTAACCATTAGCAGTTTCCCTTTTTTGGTGTATTTGCATAGGTGCGGCAGTTTTAAATGTTCTGGAGTTTGGAAACCCGATTTACGTTCATTGCCAATCACGGTTTGTTTCCAACAGACAGCGACTAATGTTAGATATGAATGTGGTGTCTAACAATAGATAATGTCTAGATAAGCTGTTGCATAGTTTTCTGTGCTCTTTTATTTTCCTTAATCTTTTTATTCATGCATTTAATCATTATTTATTGTCTGTAACATGCAGTGCTCTGTGATAGGCACTGAAGAGGATACAAAAATAAATAAGACATTGTCCCTATTCTCAAAGAACTTTCAGTCCAGTATTAGTAGCTTACCGTTGTTCCTGTAGGGGCAGCTAGGTGGCGCAGTGGATAGAAAGCCAGGTCTGAAGTCAAGAAGACTCATCTTGAGAATTTAAATCTGGCCGTAGACACTTACTAGCTGTGTGACCTTGGGAAAGTCACTTTACCCTGTTTTCCTCAGTTTCCTCATCTGTAAAAAGAGCTGAAGGAGGAAATGGCACACTACTCCTGTTTCTCTGCCAAGAAAACCCCAAATGGGATAATGAAGCATTGGACATGACTGAAACGACGAAACAATGACAGAGCATTTTCCCTATTTCTTACCTACCTTTCACAGCTGAACTCATTTTTTAAAAGAAAACCTTTTACATTCACTGCCTACACTTCTTCACTACCCACTCTCTTCTTAACTCCTTGCAAACTTGCTTCCTACCCTACCCCTATAATGAACCTGCTCTCTCAAAGGACGCCAGTTATCTCTTCATTATTAAGTCTGAATGGCCTTTGTCTCTCCTCAGTCTCCTTTAGCTTTTTACTCAGTCTTTCCCTCTTAGATACTCTTTCTCTCTTGGCTTCCTAGATATCTTCCTAATGGGTCTCCTTGTTCTCCACTTATCCATCAGATTGTGCCGTCTCAGTCCCTAGGTTGAATCTTTATCCCTCTCCTTCCCCCTAAATGTGGACATCCATCAAACTTTCCTCAAGATTCATTTTACTTTCTTTGTGCTCTGGTGATTTTTTTCTACTCCTGTGTTCAGTTATCAGCTCTACTCAATGATTTTCAAATCTGTATGTTTAGCCCTAATCTTTCTCTTGAAACCAGCCCTGTACTCTACCCAGTTATCTTCTGGTACCTCAAAAATCAGCATGTCTAAGAGGGACTTCAACCTTTCTGAACCTTCCCATTTTTCAGTCTTCTCATCCTCTATTTGATCTTTCCAGACACTCAGACTTGCATCTTTGACTCCCAGTGATGGATGGGCCAAGTTTTGTCAAATTCTATCTCCACGACACCTCTCATATCTGTCCCCTTCTCTTTATTCGTACTGCCACTATGTCAGTTCAGGCCCCCTTCACCTTTCACCTGCCTTATTGTAATTGTCTCCTAATTGGCTTCCCTGACACCTTTATTTGTCCTCTATAACCCTTGCTTTGCACAGCTGGCAAAGTCGTCTTCCCGAGACCCAGATCTGACCATGCTACTCCCTCCTCAGAGACTTTCAGTGGTTCCTTATTGCCTGTAGGGCTAAATATAAACTTTTCTGCCTGACATTTAGGACTGCCACAGTCTGTTTCTGGTTGATCTCTCCAGCCTGATTTCATATTACTTCCCGTTAATCCCCCAGAGTTCAATTCTAACTGTCCTCTTTGCTGCTCCACAAACCTGACTTGCCAGTTCATCCTTCCATTCTTTTGTTCAGGCTTTCCCCCCATGTCTCTTCTGAGTTCTGCCTTTGAGAACTCTTATCTTCCCACCAGGTTCAGCTCAGGCACTGCCTCCTTTATGAACCCTTCCCTGACTCCCCTTCCTCCGTAGCTACTAGAGCTCTTACTTCTTCAGCTCTTCCTAGAGCTGTTTGTCTGATTTCTGTTTTGCTCCTTTCCCAACCATGTTTCACACTTATCTGTATTCATGTAGCATCCCCGCAGTGGAATATTAGCTCCTTGACCAAATACATGATTCATTTTAGTCCTTGTAGTCCAAAAGCCTCTGCAGTGGTATAATAATTACTCATTGAATCGAATAGTAGTCAGGGTAAGGCATCTATGGAGATAAATGTAAGACACATTGAAACATGGCAGCCTTAAAAGAGCCCAGAATGCTGAGAGTTTATGAAATTACTTTTTCTCATGCCATAACTCGAATACACATTTTCCTACCTATTCTTTCTTCCTGGGACATTGCCATTTTCCTGTGATAACATAGTTTGAAAGGATCATATTTTCTAATGATGGGTTAATGTGGAGTTCTGAGCTTGGAGATGGGAAGAAATGAGCCCAGATTCTATCTCAGACGCTTTTTTATCTGTGTAACCCATGGCAAGTCACTTGACCTCTGTCAGCCTCATCTATAAAATGGGCATGAGTCCTAACAGCTACTATTTATAGAATACTTTCTATGTGCCAGGTACTGTGCTAAACACTTTATGATTATTATCTCATTTGATCCTCACAAGCCTGGGAGCTAGGTGCTATTGTTATCCCCATTTTACAGATGAGGAAACTGAGTCTGAGAGGTTAAGTGACTTGCCCAAGTTGAGTTTAGGTCTTCCTGACTCCAGGCCTGGAGCTCTACCCACTGCACCACTCAGTTGCCCCTTGATAGCTCCTACTTCCTGGCCTTGTTATGAGGATCTAATGATAGAACATCTATGAAACGTTATAAACCTCGAAGCACCGTATAAATGCTTGTTGTTGTTTTTGTTGTTTTGTCTTTGGGTATAGTGATGATGCAACAAGGTTTCGGTCTCTTGGCAAAGAGGAAAACAAGGAGGCAAATTGTAGAACTTGTAGAACTCACATCAAAATTATTTTTTTTTTGTTGGAAACTCAGTTTTATTTAATGAAAAGCTGAAATAGAAAATTAACAGTCTACTTTTGGTGTTCTTTATGTTGTTTGTAATTAAAGAGAAAGAAGTGTATGGAGTTACTTACAGAGTAGTTCTTTATGTGGAAGATGATTCTGTGCTCCTGGCCTCTTATGGAAAACCTACCCTGGAGGAATGCATATTTCCACATCCCCAGGATTGTTTTTCACACTCATAAAAATAGGGCAAATGTGATTTGATGCATAGGAAATTGTAACAAAAGCCTGCTGTATTTTCACAGATGCATACTTAGAAGTAGTTAATGGCAGACTTGTAACTTGTGGCTTATTGGATCAGGTACCTCTGACTCACTCATCTGAACTGTGTATTGGAGATTTTTTTTATTATGGCATTTTAGATACAAAGAGAGACCAAATTGTTTTTATGCTTTGAAAGAATAATCGTGGTATTTGCAAAATGGAGAGCCATCTTCTTGATTTATATGTTTTTCTTCCCCATTGATGCTTCAAGTCACTGGATTCCTACTAATTTCTCTCTGATACATAAGGATATTTAGAGGCTATAACTTGAGAAGTAGTTAGTTGTTAATGCAGGTATAGAGAGGTGACTGTGGTAACACTGTGCTACCCATGGAAGGAATGTCAGATTGGGAGTGAAGAGACCTGTGTTCTGTCCCTGTCTCCACTCTCTGTGAGTCTAGGCCAGTCCTTCCCAAGCCTTATCTTAAAGATGTTGAGACAGCGCTAGATAACCTACAAAGTCCCATCTAGCTCTGATCTGATTATATAGCACTTTAAGCTTTGAAAAGCATTTTACATACGTGATCCCATGTGATCCTTACAATACCCCCATGAGGTAGGTGCTTCAGGTATTATTCTCTTCATTGGGGGCCATCCTATATCTTGTTGCTGAACTCATATGGCTCTGGAGGAGAAAGTGAGGCTGGTGACTTTGCACAGCTCTGCCTCACTTAAATCCAATTCACTTGCAAGTCATGGCATCATCTTACTGGTGTCATGGTCCTATTTGAGAATGAAGGTTAAACAACATTAACAAACTTCATTGTCGGATGAAGACTTACCATAGCTAGTAAATGCCAGGGTTATCATTTGCACCCCAGGTCTTCCTAACTCCAGATCTAGCACTTTCCATGCTATACCATGATCTTAGAGGTGAGAACCTAACAGTTTATGGACCACTGTTCTGATTCATCCTTCTGGTTTCTCGTTTATCCGTTTACAACCATTCTAAAAAGATGAAAATCTAGCTTATCTAAACCAGCTAGAAAAGAACCTCCAACGGTCAGTCTCCCTTAGTAATTCCAGGGTTTAGGGTGGAAGGATACTCGGTTGTTCTCCTGAATTTAACAATCATTTGCATCCTTAAAAAGAATTACCTCACCTCTTCCCCAGAATAAATGCATGATAAGTAAAACAACCCAATACAACATCCCAGTTGATGCTTTCTTTCTTTCCTCCCTCCCTCCCTCCTTTTCTTCCTTCCTTCCTTCGTTCTCTCCTTCCTTCCTTCTTTCCTTCCTTCCTTTCTCTTTCCCTCCATTCCTCCCTCTCTCCCTCTCTCTCTTTCTCTTTTTATTCTCATAGAATATGGCTCAGCCCTTTATATCCACGACTGCCATATGGAACACCCAGTAAGCATGGTGAATCATCAACAAACTTCAAATCTGATTTGATAAGTTACTTAATGGCTTACAATGCTCCTCCTCTCAAAGAATGGACAGATATCATCCAAGAGCATGATCTTTCTGAAACAAGGTAGGTTTTTTTCAATGTGGTAGTTTATTAAGTGCCCTACTATGTGCTGAGTGCTATGTTAGGTGCTGAGAAACATAGGGGCAAAAATGAAAATAGCCTTTGCTTTCAAGGAACTTAAATTCTCCTAAAAGAAATAATATTTCCACAGGTAGGAAAATTCAAAGTATAAAATAATGATTGAAAGTGAGGAGGCAGTAGCATCAATACAAAATGATTAATGGGTTCTGGAGTTGGGGGTAAGGAGACATCTGACAGTAGTAGCTGTTTCTCTGAAATCATGTGGAACAGGGGTTTTAAAACCTAGAGAACACAAATAAATTTCTATAAACTTGGATGAGGAAAAAATTACACATTACTTCATTATAACTGATTTCCTTTGTCATCTTCTGTTTCTTATTGCATTTAAAACCATTATTCTGAGAAAGGGGCCATAGCTGCCCAAAAGGGCCTGTTCCCCCATTCCTGATTTAAAGACATAACAAAAATCTTGAGAGCCGGCATTAGGTCTTTCCTGTTTATATGTTGAGGAATGATGGTGTGATCTTTATCTGAATATCTTTGTTGATTTTTCTCTATCCATTTTTTAAAATGTGCCCCACTTTACCCTTTCTTCACATTTTTATGGCTTTACAATGGGAAAAATGAAATCTCTTGTCCCCCTTCTTCATGAGGACACAGAAATGAAACTTCCTAACCCTCTAGGACTTGAATCCTGTTTCTCTTGTGGGCATGCCACATTTTGCCTTGCCTTATAATTATTTATTTTTGTCTAATGTCCTATGATAGATTTTGAGCTTGTTCAGGGCAGAGAAGGTCTCTCATTCATCTTTATAGCCTCATGATATCTTATATGTAGAAAGTTCTTAGTGAATATCTATTGAATAAATGAAGAGAATAAAGCAAAGAATGAGTACTTAAATTTCATGGGGCAAACTGATGGGCAGGAAAGAGGAAGGAGAGGAAAGTGTACAATATGATTTTTTTTTCTGTATTGCCAACTCTATAGGCAGCATCTGTGTCCTTAGTCCTTTTAAAAATAATTTCCCATGGTTCCTGGCACCTTGTAGATGCTCAGTGAAGATTTGTTGAATATAAGTTGTTTTTAATGTTTCAAAATTCTGAACTTAAAAAAATACCCAATAAAATGCCCATTTCCTCCATGTGCCTTGCAGAGCCAGGGAGGGGATGATACATGAAACTGAATCTCTATTATAAAGAGCTTGCTTTTCTAGAAGTTTTTTTGTTTGTTTTGTTTTTTGTTTTATTTTTTGACAAAGAAGCTTTTACACAATGCCCTACAAATAGTGGGCGTTCTGTGAGTGATTTTTTTTCTGATTAATTGAAAGTACTACCTCTTCCTCAAATGAAGTGCAATCTTTGGATAGAAATGATCCTTCCTTGGAAGCGCTGGGTTTAAAAGTAAGAGGTGGAAAGTTTTTGATTTCCATTCTGTTTTTGAGTTGCCAAAACCAGAGCTGTTTTACATTTTATCACTTGTTTCTGGTGACTTTTAGAGTTTATCTTATTGGGTCAACTCCTGGACGATTTCAAGGGAATCATAAAGAAGACTGGGGCCATTTTCGGCTCCGGAAGGTAAGGGAGCTTTTAATGGTTTTCTGTTTGTTCGTTCTTAGATTGTAAACTTCTTGGGAATCAGGATGTGCTCCCTCGCGGTGTGCCCCGGAGCTAATCTCTCTGTGCCTCTGCTTTCTCCTCTATAAAAGAGCTCCTGGCTCCCAGTTTGTTGGGAGAATTAAACAAGAAGATATTTACAGTGCTTGGCAAGCCTTAAAAGACTGTGTAAATGGTACCTATTATTATTATAGTGTTTAAACATTACTTTTTATTACTAACTATGAAAATTATAATAATAGCTATTTTTTAAAATAATGGTAATATTTGTCTTGATGTCTCAAGTATCTAGCCTCAGTGTGTGGCGCTTAGTAGGTGCTTAATAAGTAATTGCTGATTGATTGATTCTTTCTGTTGACTTGTGATTTCTTCCATCATTATTTATATTTGCAAACTTTTATAATTTTTTTTGAGGATGTCTTTTCAAACACATAGTAGGTTTGTAAAAATGTTTGACTACAGATTTCATTGGTTTCCGACTTTTTAGTGTTGACTGTTGCTCTTAGAGTCAGAGCCAGTATTACTTCATGGGATGGAGCTAGAGCACTAATTGATTTAGAGGAAGCCAGGTGGCACAGTACCTAGCGTGCCTTGGAACACCTGAGTTCAAATCTGGGCTCAGATGCTTGCTAGTTGTGTGACTTTGAGTAACATATAACCTGTTTGCCTCAGTTTCCTCATCTCTGAAATGAACTAGAGAAGGAAATGACAAACCACCCCAGTATCTTTGCCAAGAAAACCCCATATGGGTTCACAAAGAGTTGAATGTCACTGAACAACAATGCTAATTGATTTCGAGTAGGTAAAATGAGAGTTCTAATTCTTAACTCCTGTGACCTATGATTTTGGATCTGTTAATTAAAAAAATAATTATTGATATCATCTGCTTTTACATCGCCTATATTTCTCACTGTGTGCCTTCCCATGTGTATGATCCTCTCTATAACCAAGAATGGAAAAAGAGTCTGCGAAACTAACATTGAAAATATGTCTGATATTGCCTGTGAATATTCCACACCCATAGTACTCTACCTCTGCAAAGAAGTGGGGAGAAGTGAGGTGCCTTCTCATACCTCTTCTTGGAAGCTAAACTTCATTATGAAATTATAATTTCATACAATTCAGTTTTAATTGATGTTCTGTTTAAATTATTTTCATCATTGTCAGTCAGCAAGAATTCATTTTTTTAAATGTTAATTATTTTTAGCATTCCTTATAATTTTTAAAAATAGTCTTCCCTTTAACCCCTCCTGTATTCTCTAAGACAGCAAAGAATTGTTCAGTTGTTTCCGTCGTGTCTGACTCTTGGTGACTGCATTTGGGGTTTTCTTGGCAAAGATGCTACATTAGTTTGATATTTCCTTCTGCAGCTCATTTTACAGATGAGGAAACTTGAGACCAACAGGGTTCAGTGACTTACCCAGGGTTACACAGCTAGTAAGTGTCTGAAGCCATATTTGAACTCAGGAAGATGAGTCTTCCTCAGCTCACTTCAAGCCTGGCACTCTATCTACTGTGCCACAGTATTAATTATACATGTGAAATCATGCAAAATATATTTTCATATTAGCCATGTTGCAAAAATAGCAAGAAAAATAAAGAGACAAAATTATACTTCAAGTTTGTACTCAGAGTTCTTCAGTTCTCTCTTTGGAAGTGTATGGAATTTTTCATCAAGAGTCTTTTGAGTTTTCCTGCGTCATTGTCTTAATCAGAGTAGCTGAGTCTTTTTCACAGTTGATCATCATACATTGTTGCTATTACTGTATACAGTGTTCTCCTGGTTCTATTTACTTCATTTTGCATCAGTTCATATCAATCATTTATTAAACACCTACTATTTGCCAGGTACTGTGCTAAGCATATATTAGTTTCTGGGTTCTACTCACTTTATTTTTTGCAACAAGTGATATAAATTGCATATATCAACTCTTATAGTGCAATAATACTCCATTGCATTTCATTGTGCCCCACTTGATTTAGCCATTCCTCAATTGCAGGTACTCTGAAGGATATATTTCTTAAAATAAACATCATTGGGGAAAGGAGGCAGAACCTTCCTTTTCCTTCTGCCCATGTCTTCTGGCCTCTCCAGAACCTACCTGCTCAGTCTGTTTCTTTTAGGAATATTGGTTAGCTTTCATAGTAAGAGAGTTCTTGTTATTAGGACTCTGTCTGAAGAAGAAAAAGAATGTTAATAAAATCTGTTGCTGTGTATTGGAAATGGATTTAATTTAAACACAGTTAGTCTTTAAATGCCCTGAAGGGGATTTCAATTACAAAAGTTACATTTGCTCCTGATGTAAAAAATCATGGAAAAAGTCAACAAATAGAATTAAGTAGACTTAAAACCCATTGGGAATGATGGTAATGATGGGTGGCCTATAACTACCTCGTTAGGGGATAATTTACAGCCTTTAGTAAATCCAAATGTGACTTCTGTGTCTTAATAACTATACAAATTTTATCTTTTACCTTTGCTGTGGCTAGTGGATATTATGCAAGAATTCCTTAGAGGCCATGGTGGTGGCCTGTATGCCAAGAAAGTCTAATCTATTCACATGCCACAAAAGGGATGTGATTAAATAGCCGTAGTAGTAGATAATTATGGCTAGCTATTTCCTATTAATTATCCTAATAGGTTTTTAAAGCATTAATGCTTTTTAGAAAATGGTACCAGGTACCTTTCTTGGTGTTCCAAATTCTGTAATTTTTTTTGTTATTTCAGGGTACTGAGTAGGATCCTTACTTTGAGGTCTGGTCTTAGCAAAGTAATTTTAACCTCTCTGAATTTTAGGTGCCTTAACTGTGAAGGACAGTAAGGCTGGCACATCCCATGTCAGGAGGTTGTTCTCAAAAAAGAGTGTTTTGTGAACTCTAGACTTGTTCCATGCTGTTGTGATTATCAGAGCTTGAGTGCAGGTGTGAGAAGGGGAAATTTAGACCTAGGCCTATTTTAAATATTTGGAGTCAAAAGTATTGCAAAAACCTTTCTATTAAGGCAATTAAAAATAATTCAGTAATTAATAGGTTGGCGGAATTTCTTGGACAAGTCACCATGCCCTTATTTCTGCCCCTGTTGATCATTTCCTTTGTATTATCTGAATCTGACCCTTGTTAGAATAAAGAATTTTCAGAGGTTAAAAAAAATTAAATTCACTGACTTCGTCTCTGAGTATAGTTGAAGCATGGTTTTTTTCACTTAATTTTTTTAAAATTTTTTTGAGGTGAGTGCATAGCATGGCTAATATGGAAATACGTTTTGCATGACTTCATATGTATAATTTATATCATATTGCTTGCCTTGTCAATAGGTGAGGGAAGGGGCTTGAGGGAATAAGAGAATTTAGAACTCAATATTTTAAAAAGTGTTCAAAATAAAAATTTATAGAAAAGGACAGCAACCGCCCTTAAGGAAAAGAAGCAAACTTAAGTTTGATCTTTTTTCCAAAAGCATTGAAATTCATGAGGTTTTAAGTTTTCTTTTTTCAGATAAGCAGAATGCTCACTATCTCTCCAAAGATGACTCCAGTTTTTGTCTTGGGCTGTTGGAGCTTTTCATTCATAATAACGGCTTTCTCCTCCCACAGCTTCTGAAAGAGCACACCACATTGGTACCTGAGCAACAGTCTTGGCCTGTAGTAGGCCAGTTTTCAAGCATCGGCTCCTTGGGAGCTGATGAGTCAAAATGGCTTTGTGCGGAGTTTAAAGACAGCCTGGTGATTCCAGGAAATCGTGGAAAGACTCAAGGACAGCATGACATCCCTCTCCACTTGGTAGGTATCTTTCTGTATCCAGTTGATAAATTTTTAAATCTTCAAGATGGCAAGAAAAGAGCACAGGATTTGGTGTCAGAGGGACTTGGGTCATTGTCCTAGCTCAGCTGCTTGCTTGGGCAAACTGATTTACCTCTTTGGGACTCAGTTTGCTCATTTGTAAAAGGAAGAGGACCTTTAAGGTCCCTTCTGGCTCAGACTCTTTGATTCTAAGAACATTTAACAGAGATATTCAGGGATTTGGATGAAGGCTGTAACTTTTCATCACCATCTAGAGCAGCGGTTCTCAACCTGTAGGTTCCAACCCCTTTGGGGGTCGAACAACCCTTTCACAGGGGTCACCTAAGACCATTGGAAAACACGTATTTCTGATGGTCTTAGGAACCTAGACACTGTTCCTCTCTCCATCTCCAGGCAGGTCCGCCCACATACACGTATTAAAGGGTTGCGGCATTAGGAAGGTTGAGAACCACTGATCTAGAGAGAGGCCATGTGATTGAAAGAGCCATGGGCTCAAAGGCTGAAGATTTGGCTTAGGGTCATGCTTCTGACATTGTGTGATCTTGGTTGACTCACTTTGCTCAAAGGCTGAAGATTTGGCTTAGGGTCATGCTTCTGACGTTGTGTGATCTTGGTTGATTCACTTTACTCAGTTAGGTGGTACAGTGATCAAAGCACTGATCCTGGAGTTAAGATGACCTGAATTCAAATCCAGCCTCAGACACTTAACTAGCTGTGTGGCCCTGGTCAAGTCAATTAACCTTTGTTTACCTCAGTTTCCTCAACTGTAAAATTAATATAATAACAGCACCCACCTCCCAGGGTTATTGTGAAAATCGAATGAAATGATATTAGTAAAACACTTGACACTTAGTAGACACTTAATGAATGCTTATTCCCTTCTTCTCCTTTCTCTTTTCTTGTTTGTAAAATGTACCTTATCTACCTCCTTGGGTTGCTGGGGATCTTAGTTTTCTCATTTGCTGTATAAAAGGGTTGAACTATATATTCTTTAATATCCTGTTCAGCTCTAACATTAGATTCAAAATGATGCTTTGTAATTATAAAGTGCTAAGTACGTACACATGTGAGCTCCTATTTTTGATCGTTAGTCTAAGTGGCATTAAGAGTATGCTGGTCAGAGCACTACGATTTTATCACATACTAGCTCAATACTTTGACTCAGTTGCAAATTTTTTCTGAGTCATCACAAACAATATTAAATATTTAGAGAGTTATAGGTTAGTAATTAACTTTCCATTTATTTAACATTAATATAAGGAGAAATCAAATCTTAAGTCATGTGGGTGGGGTTTTTTCTTCCTCTTTCTCAGTTCCCTGTAAGCTAGTTACTAACCTTTGCATTTTTGATAAGATAGGCCTCTATTATTTCAGTAGCATTTTGTAAAGCTTTAAAAAGGCTAAATATTAACTTTTTATGAAGCTTTCTTTTGCATGAAACAAATTGGTTTATGTTATTTGGAATACATGCCTTTAAAAATACAGTTTTTTAATTTTTTAAAGTTCAGTTCAATAAAGATTCATTGGGTGTCTATTTAATTATGTGCAGAGGACTATGCCAGGTTTTATGGGAGCCGCAGAGAATAATAAGGAATGTTCCCTGCCTTCATAAAGTTCACCGTCTAGTTGTAGAATGTACTCAGCTGAAATACAAAATGACTTATGATGAGTAAATAGAAGCAAACAGAACGATATGAGAAATCCAAGGAAGGTAGAGTTCTGGTTCTGCTTGGGATGACCAAACAAAACATTTCATGAAACATGCAGCATTTGAATTTGGCCTTGAAAAGATGATTTCATCTACTCTGCTCCAGCAGGCAGAATTATGGGGGCAGTACATTTTAGGGATGGGGAACAGAGTGCAGAGAGGGGGGAGAGAATAAACATTTATATAACACCTGCTATATGTCAGATATCGTGGTATGTGCTGCACAAATGTGATGTTATTGTCCCTGATTTACAGTTGAGGAAACAGTTAAGTGACTTGCCCAGGGTCACACAACTTGTAAGTATCTAAAGCCAGATTTGAACTCAGGAAGATGAGTCTTCCTGACTCCAGGCCTGGCAGTCTCTCCACTGAGCAACCTAGCTGCTTCTGTTGGCCAGAAATTTGATAGTATACAAGGGCTAGAGTTCACTTTAAGGTAATATGAGGGGAGTTAGAGAGATATGTGGGAAGATGTTTGAGATTTTTGAGTGAAGGAATGACATGATCAGAGCTGTTCAGTGAGATTACTCCCCTTTATGTACTCTGTGCTCCAGTGACACTGCCCTCCTCATTGTTCCACTCTCATCTTGCAGCCCTGATGGTTTTCACTGACTGTCCCTGCCTACAGCTCTCCTCCCTCTTTTGCCTTTGCCTCCTGGCTTTCTTCAAGTCCCAGCTAAGGTCCCACTTTCTTCACGAAGCTCTTTCCCTCTGAGACTACCCCTCTTCGTTCTGTCTGTCTTCTTTGTATGTAGTTGTTAATGTTAATGTGTTCATGTTAATCAGGCAGGGACTCTGATTTACTTTTTTTTTGTTTGTATCTACAGCACTTAGCATAGTTCCTGGCACAACAGACTCTTAGGAGTTACTGGTTGACTCACTGACTGACTGTAGGATGCATTGGAGGGATTGAGACTAAAGACAGGGAATGCCACTGCTCTTTAGGCAAGATTTCCTGGGAGTTAGAATTACTGGTTGTCAGGGGGAATGAAGAGAAGTTGAAACATGGAGCTACAAATTTCAAATAATTATAATAACTGACTTTCGTAGTGTTGCAGTTTAAACCCAGGGATGCCAAAGACTGTTGCAGTGGGGGCTTTGCCCACCCAGAGCGGTTGGGGTTTCATGATGTGTGTGGTGGAACCGTCTCAAATAATTCAGAGTCCCACCACCTCTAATCCAAGGATAGGCATTTTTTGAGTTTGATGCCTTTCATGAAGTGAGCTGAGTTCCAAGAGGAACCAGCAACTTCAGAAAAAGCAAGATGGTCTTTTATAGGGTAAGGATGCAATTATGTAACAGAAATCATGAATATTAAAAAAGCAGGAGGGGTTTGTTAAGGGATTAGGTAATGGAGGAGGGATCCCATCTATCATTCGGTGGTTAAACATTCTGGTCATGCTGCCCTCCAATTGGTTAGCTATTGTGGTCCTGTCTTAGGCTAGATGGATGATGTGATTGTGATTGAATACAAGAACACACCTGTTTCTGTGGGAATGGGTCTGAGGGTCAGTGACTAGGTAGAGGCAGTAGCTGGGTTCCCATCACATGGAAACACCTGCTGTTTCTGTGGGAACTAAGAGTTCAAGGACATACCTGTTTTTCCAGTGAGCAGCGAGGCATACATGAAGAAGTTAGGACATTGGTGGGGGGGCTCGGTAGGTACAGTGGGCCTGCTGTTCAGTAGGGCCGGGCCTATAGTGAAGTTAGAATATTGGGGCTGCGGCAGCTTTATTAGGATTCTGTTAGTAGAGTTCTTAATAGTTTACAAATCTGTTTACATCTGTTATTCCAGTTGAGAGCTGAAGAAACTGAGAATGGAAGGGGTGAAGTGATATGTCCATGGTCATACAACTAGAATAATGGCCATTATAGCCAGGATTCTAACCCAGATCACCTGGCTTCACATCTAGTACTCTTCATTACATCACAGAACTGAAGAGAGGAGAGGGATCAGAGATAAAGGGGAGTCTGAGGTGATTACTGGGTTTTTGACTTTCAGAATAGTAATGGTGTTCCTAGCAATCAGGAAGCTTTTAGATAGGAGCAGCTGGAACACATTTGTAGGTGACACGGTAGGGAGGGAGTTTGAAGATATCAGAGAAGTAGGATATTATTAAGGCCTTAGAGAAAGGAGAGATTGGGAATCAAGTGCACAAATGGAGGGGTTAGCCTCAGTAAAGGGAGAAGGCCACTCTTCTTCAACTGATACAAGCTCAATTTTTTTCCTTCCTTGTTTAGATTTATCCCACGGTGGAGAATGTCCGGAAAAGTTTGGAAGGATATCCTGGTAAATCAGCAGTGCTTTGTTGGTAGTTGTTTTGAATACATGTTATTAATTTTCTCACCTAATTTATAAAAATGACTTCTAATTTAGAACAATGTTAGAGTCTTCAGTGAAGTCAAGGAGGTGGTGGGAGGAGAAGGAGCTTTATGGGAGTGTGGTTCTTTTGTGTGTGTCTTTAATCTTCATTAGAGACTCTTGAGAACAGTGAAGAGCTAGCATGGCATAGTAGGTAAGAAAGACAACCTTGGAACCAAGCACACTTGGATGCAAGCCCCAGATCTGACTTGAGCTTACACGTGGTGACTGTGAGCCTTGGCAAGTCCCTTAACCTTTAATTGCTTTAGGCAAATCTCAGAGTCTTTAAGATGCTGAGAATGTGCCGATTTGCATTTGTGAAGGGAATTTTCTTACCTGGAATTTACCTTTTAGAATGAAATCACATTTCTAATTTCTGCCCCAGTAGCAATTTGATTGCTCATCCATTAACATTTTTGTTTTCTGGCTGTAAAGTCTAGACGTAAGTGATTTCCAAATAAGAGAAAAAAATGTCTTTTTCTATGCTGACTTAGGACCTATTTCTTAGTTTTATCCATTCTACACACAAAAAAGAAATGGAGGTGTTCAGGAGGAGGGTGAAGGGATTACATTTAAAATTATTTTGGAAATCAAGCTTTTCCTTTTTGTCCCTTCCCTCTCCCTGATTGAGAACCTGGATATAGATAGAGAAATTAAAAATATATCGTGGGGGCTTCCCCCCACTACTAATGCAGAGTATTAGAAAAATCTTCTTAGAGAAGTTTTGTTGATAGTGATATTTGCTAGGTCTGTGATTTCACTGATCTGGGTGAATTTGTGTTTGAGGAAATTCTTTTTTCCCTGCCATCTACCATTCTCTGCAGTGCGTGATCTGGTTAAATGACTTACTTGCCTGGGTTCACACAGCATCTTGCCAGTTCTCTTTAGGCTATTCCTTCCTTTTCACTGACACTTTTTGTTTTTACTTCTCATTAATTTCCAAGTATATCTCTCCCCAATCCATTCATCTCTTGTAACAGTTATTTTTTTTAAAAAGGCGAATCAGCAGAGGACAACCTATCATCTGTTAAATTGCATTCATGAAAAATACATTTTTAATGAAGAATTCTGTATTTTAGATAAAGCTGTTTTTAAAGCTAGGACAGATGCTATGAATGTGTTTAGTTTTGTGTAGCAAAAGACAGATTATACCCTTTAAAAAATCTAGTTAAGAATTTTCTAGCCATAGCAAGCTAAATTTCTAAACCTTTCTTGTCTATTATGGAGATAATTTAATTAATTAACTCTAAGCTGTAATTCCATCTCAAGCTATAACTATTTGGAGGAGATAGCACTGAGTGGTAGAAAAAAAAAGCACTGGGTTTGGAATTAGGAGACTTGCTTTCCTGTCTCTTTTATAGCTATTAAGCTCAGTAGGCATGTTGCTTCATCTCTTATCATGCAAATTACCCCAGTTAAAAGTTTCCTTAAACAGGTGGCTTTTTTGAGGGATGTTCAAAATCTTACTTTCAGGTAATAATATTTTATATTTCTTTAAATGTTTACAGAAATCATGTACACACAAACTCATATATGCAATACATACATAATGTACATACCATTCATTGATCCTTATGACATTTCGTTAATTGTGTATGTATTTTATGCGTGTATTGGCATGTCTATAAATTCTGAAAGCATTTAAAGAACAACCTAACTATCAAGCATTACTTTTTTCCAGAATTATGATTTTGGACTTCTAGTAAAAAAAAAATTACTGGCAAATGAAGCTTTTTACTGGGTTCCTTTGTATAATTATGACTCCCCCTCTGCATTTAAGAACTTAGTAGTTTGGGTCATATTCTGTATGGAGTAATGAAAGGGTTTTTCTTTCCTCTTCTGCATTTTATAAGCTGTACAATAATATAATTTTAGATCTGGAAAGGCATTTGAAGACCATCTAGTCTAGCCCCATTATCAAGGTAAGAAACCTGAGCTTCATGAAGAAGAAGTAACTTACCCAGGGTAACCGACTAGTTGATAGTAAGATAAGAGCTAGAATTCTGACTTCAGAACCTTTAATTCAGAGCTGTCCAGGAGGCACTTTGTACTAAAACTACACCATTCTTTAACTCAGCATCATAAGACTTACAGTTAGAAATTACCTTGGAGGGGGCAGCTAGGTGGTGTAGTGAATAGAGTACCAGCCCGGGAGTCAGGAGGACCTGAGTTCAAATCCAGCCTCAGACACTTAACACAAAACTAGCTGTGTGACTTTGGGCAAGTCACTTAACCCCAATTGCCCCCTCCAAAAAGCAAAAAAAAAAAAAAGAAATTACCTTGGAGATTTCATTTTAAAGATGAGGAAATGAGACTCAGAGTAATTGAACAATTTACCCAAGGCCACATAGGTAGCTACTGAGTTGCAGAGTCTGACTCCAAACCCAGATCCTCCACATCCAGTTTCAGCCCAGTGCTCCCTGTGTTCTGATGCTTCTCAACATTTTAACCCTTTTCATGCCCTGTAGCAAGTCTGTGTTGCTTAATCTTCTTTTCCAGG
This sequence comes from Pseudochirops cupreus, assembly GCA_028627135.1. Lineage (NCBI taxonomy): Eukaryota > Metazoa > Chordata > Mammalia > Diprotodontia > Pseudocheiridae > Pseudochirops > Pseudochirops cupreus. Next base: position 422,683,098 of record CM053582.1, read on the forward strand.
AAAAGAAACCTTCTCAATATAGCCAGTTGTAGGGCTTAGACAATTATTTTTTCTTTTTTTTTAAATTTTTTTTTATTTACTCATTTACTTTTAATTTACAAGATTCAGTTCCACAATCACTTGAGTTTCAGATTTTCTCCCCTCCTTCCCCCCCCTCCCCCGGTGGCATGCAATCATGTATAGGATCTGCAAATACTTTCACAGACAATTATTTTTTCAAAGAAAGAATTTTATAAGATTAGAGTAATGAAGATAGTATTTTTTTAAATCTACCCACTGGTGGTTTACTGACTTTTTTTCAAGGCCTCTTCCAGCTGCACCACTGTTTTTTAAAAAGATCTTATAATGTATTTTCTAACTTATTTTGTCTTCTTTTTGTCTTAAAAGCTGGCGGCTCCCTTCCATACAGCTTACAAACTGCAGAAAAACAACTTTGGCTACACTCCTATTTTCAGTAAGTACTGGTTTTATGTTGTTTCTCCTTGTTAAACTTGATGACAACAAGTGACATTTAGATAGTCCCCTGAAGTTTGCAAATTGCTTTAGGAACATTATCTGGATTGAGCCTCCCTACAACCTTGTGAGATAAGTACTTTTCGTATAATTGCCCCTATTTTAGAGATAAATTGAGTGAGGCTTAGGAAGACAGTGACTTACTTGCCTCATGCCCCCACCACTAGTAAGTGCCAGAGACAGGATTTGCACCTATATCATTCCAATTCCAAATCCAGCAATCTCTCTGTTATACCACTTTTCAAAAATAGACTATTCAGGCTGCAGTTGTGTGGATTTTTTTCTTTTCTCTATATTCGACTACTAAAATAATGGAATAAGAGGATTTTTAAAATTTTTGCTGGAGAAAGTCAACTAAGGCACCATTTCCACTGTTAAGGAGACAGTATTTAATTTAAATGTTGAGGGCTGTTTTAAAGAACACTGAGATTGCGCATCAGCCATATTAAATGTCCTGGAATGTGAGATAAGGAAAACAGCATTTTAATCCCTCTCTCCCAGCTAGAATACACCTTTCCCATTAGCTCCTGGTTTTGACTTGTAGAAGAGTTCATCAGGTTCCCTCCTAAAGCAGGCATTTCAAAACCAGTGGGGTTGGGCTGTTTGTGTTTGGTCATGTAATGTTATATGTTCCTTTGTTTAGAGCAGTGGTTCTCAACCTTCCTAATGCCGTGACCCTTTAATAATCATATGTGGGTGTATCTGCATGTGGGCAGACCTGCCTAGAGACAGATAGAGGAAGAGTGTCTCGGTTCCTAAGACCATCGGAAATATGTGTTTTCTGATGGTCTTAGTTGACCCCTGTAAAAGGGCCATTCAACCCCCAAAGGGGTCACAACCCACAGGTTGAGAACTGCTGGTTTAAAGGAAGATGTCATATTAGTGAGTCTTTCTTGATAGGAAGCAAAGATTTAGATAATTGTTGTGCAAAGGAATAATTAAAGGGAAAATGCCTTGTGAGTTTGGTACCATTGTACACAAGAGATTCAATCAGTAAACACTGATTTACCTACTATGTGCCAGGCACTATTCTAAGTGCTGGAGATACCAAAGAAGGCAGAAGACATTACCTGCCCTCAAGGAGCTTACAATCCAATGGGGGAGACAGCATGCAGACAGATATATATACACACAAGATACAGATGGGATAAATGGGAAATAATACAAAGAAGGCACTAGAATTAAGAGGAGTAGGGAAAGGATTTCTGTAGAAAGTGAGACTTTTGTTGGGCCAGTGGCTCTGTCCCATCGTATCTCATGGATGTGGATAATCCTTTCACTGTTAACTGCCTTCTCATCCTCTGAAGATCTTGTTCGTGGCCTTTCATGAATCTTTCGTAGAGCACCCATCCAGTACATTAATAGCTTTCCATAGCTCATGGATACTACAGATTGTCTGTATGTTGCTTTTCATTCTTGCTACTTGAGTGTCCTGCCTTCTTCTTCTTGTTCTTTTTTTTTTTTTTTTTTTTTTTTTT
>CM053582.1:422685588-422703836 GCA_028627135.1 Pseudochirops cupreus
GAAGCGTTTTGGCTTTGTAAAGATGGGCTTTTGTGGCAAATAGTATGTTGGAATCATTGAAAGTGCTGTACATTTTCCAAATGCAGTTCAACTTATTCTACTCTTCAATGTGTTATAAGGTGGTATTTCTTTTCTTTAATGTGTTATAAGGTGGTAATCTTTTTTTCCTCTTCCTCCATAACATAAGCAAATTAACTTGTAATTTAAATCTCCTAGAGTTGTTTTGAGGATAAATTGCAACAACACTTTGCAAACCAAAACACTATATAAATTATTACTTTAAATCACTGGTACTCTTGGCTTCCATGACACTAATTAACTAAATATTTTCTTTAATAGATGATAGGCATCTATACCAGACAAGTATGATTGGTTTTCAGTAATTAAAATGCAGTCCCCTTTTGTACACTGTACAGAAGTTAATAGTGAAAAACCCCAAATACCTTTGTAATTGAGGAGTTTCGTTAACTTCTCTGAGCCTCAGTTTCCTCAGTTGTCAAATGAGATGAGAATGCAAGGTTATCAACTGATAAATACTTTGTAACAATATATATGCCTGACATGTAGTATCCGCTTAAAAATAATTGTTGATTAACTGACTGGATTTTAAATTATTAAACATTTTAGCATCTGCAATTTCTTAGACTTTTAATTTGTTGTTGTATACTAGGTATACTAAAAAATAGGGTAGGGAGCTTTTGTTGTTATAGTGCCAAAAAAAGAATTTTACTGTGTTTTCCTTAAAGTTCACCAAACATTAGAAAAAGAATGGTTTATTAGAGATATTTTGGAACTATGACCAAGTGGCATAATTTTGTTGTTCTTGAGTGTTTTTCATTCATCCGTTTCTATTGTTAACATTCCAGCTCTTGCCATGACACCACAGTAGTTTGTCCAGATTTCGTAAATTCTTATCAGTTTCAAGCTCGATGAAACCTTAGAGATGATCTAGTCTAATACCGCCATGTTTGCAAAGGAGAACACTGAGGCCCAGTAGGGATAAAGCAATTTGCCCAAAGCAACGCAGCTAGTTAGTGGTATTAGAGAGAATACAATTCAGATACTCTGACTCCCTGATCCAAAATTCATTCTACTCTATCACCTCTTTAGCAGCTAAAAACTTTCACAGGAGGGAATTCAAAATTAGAACCATCTCCTACTGAATGAATCTTTTTTTCTTAATTTGCTTATTTTTAGTTTACAGCATTTCAATTCCACAAGCTTTTGGGTTTTAAATTTTCTCCCCCTCCCCAAGACAGCGTGCAATCCGATGTAGGCTCCACATCTACTGAACACATCTTTCCTAAAGTCAGTGGTGCTGTCATTAGATTGCTTTCTATTTCAGGCATACCTTAGTTGGTAATTCTGATTATTTCTTCTGTGACGTCTTGTATGTCTAGTCATTCAGACCTAGGAGTCAGACTGAGAGTGGATGCCTGGGTTTAGAATGCTCTCTGCACTATATTTTATGTAACTTTATTTCTCTACTATTTAGATTTTTCTGTTTGTGCTCTTTACATTTTGTCTGATATCAGTCTGTATTACTCGATTGCATTGTCATGTGTTTCTGACATTGAGCTTGTGAAGCCAGTTTGGCACTGGTTAATGAAAAAGTAATGTGTCTCTTTCCTTTTACCAGCAAATGGTCAGCAGAAACCTCAGGTCGTACCAACGCCATGCCTCACATCAAGACCTATATGAGACTCTCTCCGGACTTTGCAAAGATGGCTTGGTTTCTTGTCACAAGGTAAATAGTCTTCATATTCCTGTTGAAAGGAATGGTTATTTTAAAACATGTAGGTAAGTGGGTCAGAAAACCATGAGAAAACCTGTAAGGAACTGATTCAAAGTATAGTGAACAAAACTAGGAAAATGGTTCATACAATAAACTTAGGAGTGTAAATGAAAAGAGCGATAAAATAAAGCTATGTGATAGCAATGATCCCTTCCTGGTACCTAAGAAGAGATGAAGGAATATATTTTCATCCTTTTCTTACAAAGGTAGGGTAATATTTTGGTCTTTTTGGGTCACATTGGTCTTCCTTACTTGATTCATTTCTTTGTTAAAAAGGAAGGCTCCTTGGGGATGGAATGGGAGTGGTGGTAGTAGGATACAGGATGAAGGCCACCAGAATAACTGTGTCATAAAAATAAAAGGCATCAATGTAACTATTTTAAAAATTAAGACTCCTCTTTTCTTTTTTTTTTTCCTTCTTGGAGGGGGAAGGGCAGGGCAATTGGGGTTAAGTGACTTGCCCAAGATCACATGGCTAATAAGTGTTGAGTGTCTGAGGCCAGATTTGAACTCAGGTCCACCTGACTGCAGGACTGGTGCTCTACTCACTGCCACACCTAGCCGAACCTGACTCCTCCTTTAAAATGTCTTGCCAGTGGTATTTGTCCTAAGATGGAGAAGAAATCAAAACTTTTTCCAAATCAAGGCATATAGAGAGAAAATTCTCCTTTAAAACTAGTCAAGCTAAATTGATAAATTTCCTATGTTATTTTCTTATTTTACAAAAATTAAATTTTTATTGATGCATTTTTTATCATAGTCATTTAAAGTGTGGACATGTGTTTTCTTTTCATCTGACCTCTTCACACCTCCCAACTGTGGAGGGAAAATAAAAAACCTAGTAACAAATGTTCAGAGTCAAAGAAAATACATTTCCATAATAGCCCCATCTCATTCTGTATCCTAGGACCTCTTCTTTGTTAAGAGACGGGTAGCAGTCGTCTTCGTCATTTCCTGTGGAATCGTGACTGGCCACTGCACTGATCTAAGTTCTTTAGTTTTTCTGAGCTATTTTACACCATAGACATTTCCAGATTCCCATCACTACCTCTTACTTCCTGAACTATTTCTTTTTTGTTGAAAGAAAGAAAGAAAATTTTATGGAACTAACTCTCAAAGCAAACCTGTGTGACAGTGATGATTCATACCTCTTCTCCCCTTGTTGTAGAGGACAGAAGATTCCCGCAGTTCTCTAACAGTAGAATTGGCTTTGAGTGAGGGAGCCTGAGTTATGAGTTCTGGATATTTAAGTAGTATGACTCTCAAATGCTAAAAACTTTAAAAATAAACATGGTTTTGGGATGCTGGGAAAGTCAGGGTTATAGATAGAAGTACCTGTGGTGGGTCTGGGCGTAACTGAGCCCAGATTGATCTGGAACCACACATTATATGACACATGTAGAACAAGCATTGGATTGACAGGTGAAGATTCCAGCCCTGATTTTGCCGTTTTCTACTTTTTTTTTTTAACCTTGAGTACATTGTTTTTTGTTTTCCTTTCATTTTTAGTTTATGGAATAAAACAAGCATTTCCATATTAATATAGTGTAATAAAAAGATGGTTGCACATGAAAATGCAAAACTGTTACATACAACTTGCTATTTCTTTTAAATATACAATAAAGTTATCATGTAAATGCCTTTTTTTCTCCTTTCCCTTCCACCCACCCTAGAGGTGGCTACCATTAGACACAAATAGGTGTATGTATATATATATATATATATATATATATTTAAAAAATATATATACGTAAAATTATTCTATACATAAATTTTATTTACCAGTTCCTTCTCTGGATGCAGATAGTGTCTTTCTTATGTCCTTTGTAGTTAATTAGGTATTTGTAATAGTCAAAACAACTTACTTGCACAAAGCCATTCTTAAAACAGTGTTGCAGTTACTGTATATAATGTTCTCTTGGTTCTGCTCATTTCACTCTTTCATTATTTCATGCAAGTCTTTCCATGTTTTTTTTTTCTAAAATCATTGAGTTTATTATTTCTTAAAGCACAACAGTATTCCATCACTGTCATATACCACAACTTGTTCGGACATTTCCCAGTTGATGAGCATCCCCATAATTTCCAGTTCTTTGTCATCACAAAGAGCTGTTATAAACATTTTAGAACAGATATGCTCCTGTGGGGACAGGAAGGAATGACCTCTCAAGTTATCTCTTCCAGCTTTAAAATCCCACAATCCTACTGTTGCTTTGCTCTTAAATCTCTCTATGAATGTAGAATTGTTTGTGCAAGTGTATGAAAATGAACTAGTTGACTAAAATGGTCCCTTTCGATGGTGCAGAAACTGAAACATTTCCTTCCAAGGTGAAATGGTGCCTTGCTCCTTCCCATATGTGGTAGAAACCCTATGAGCCCCTGAGCTCCCCTAAGGAAGTGTCATGGAAAATAAAATTCACCCAAGTCAGCTCAGTCAATCCATGCTTATCATGTGAGTTCAGGACTTTGTCTGCCTACACCCTTCTGTACCTTCTGTGCACTGTCCTTGGTCCTTTGTGTCAAAGACCCAATAGGAGAGATGTTCTTTGAGTGGAGTGTTTACTGTGGAGGTGGGGAAGGATTTGATGAATTTGTGCTGCAGCATCAGCAGCCTCCCAACCAGCCGCACATTGTGACCAGCCTGAATCTACCCAGACGATACATCATTCATTACAGTCTTGGCCTACCTGTAAGCATCATGCTGCTTGTCTCAAATCAGCTGCAGAATCTCAGGCCTCAAGTGATCTTATGTAGCTGTCCTACCTGCTTCCCTGACTCCTACAAGTTCCATGTGACTTTTGACAAGCCCCTTGACCTCTCTTGGCCTCGTTTTTTTTTTCTTTGTAGAATGAAGAATTCAATAAACATTGAATTATTATAACAATAGATTTACCTAGTATGATATTATATGACATCATTTCATATTATGTTGTTTATAATGTAATAAATTATATTATGTGTTATGAAGAATATGTTCATTAGTGTAACTAATAATTGATATAACTGTTGATCGCTGATACCTATGTGTGTATATACTTGTATAGGTACACATACATGTGCACATACATCTCTCAGACCTTTTTCCAAAGGCTTTGCCCTCAGAACATGAGCTCTGGCAGGTGCTAGGAAGCTGGAAAGCCTTCATGCCTAGGACTAAAGTTAGCCTATATCTGCCATTCTAGGACCATCTTAACTAAGCCTAAATAGATTGCTGACTGGAGAAAGAACTCTTCTCAGTCGCTGCATCTTATAAAAACTCTTTGCCAAGTTGGAGGAAGGTTTATGAACTATGCCAGTGGAGAGAGAAGCTACATGGATCCTTAGAGGATATAAAAGATATTGCTAAGTGCTGGGGTTATGGAGATAAGAAAAAAAATAATTGTTCCTTTCCTCAAAGAATTTACAGTTTAATAAGGAAGAGGCAGGTGTATACAGGGAAGCATGTAAATATGATTTAGGGTTAATATGGATAGTTAAGTAATTAGTTATGTAAGCTATATATACAGTATTACAATTGAGGCACATACAGATAATATGCTTCTATGTCTTACTTCTTTAAGCTCTTTTTCTTCCTTAATGTAGAGTAGTGAGAAGAGGGCTGGATTTGGAGTCAGGATTGTGTTGTTATTGTCCAGTCATTTTGGTCATTTCCAACTGCCTGTGACCCCATTTGGGGTTCTTTGGCAGAGATACTGGAGTGGTTTGCTGTTTTCCTTCTCCAGTTCATTTTATAGATGAGAAAACTGAGGCAAACTGGGTTAAGTGACTTGCCCAGGGTCACACAGTTATTAGTAACTATCTGAGGTCAGATTTGAACTCATGAAGATGAGTCTTCCTGATTCCAAGTCCGGTGCCAAAAACCTGGTCTCAAATGCCAGCTCTTCTATTTACTGTCTTTGTAACTATGAACAAGTCTTGAATTCTTTGGGCTTGAGTTTTCCCAACTTTGCAATGACAGACTTGGACTAGAGAATCTTCAAAGTGCCTTTTAGCTTGGAATCCTTTTTTCTTTTGATATTCTGTATATTTTGTTGCATTAGGTAGGTTTACTAATTTATATTTGTGATTTAATGTCAATTGAACTGTTGCTTTCAAGAAAATAACTGATCATCTCAAATTCATACTGTATACATCTTGTTTGTACAAAGCTGTTTGCCTCTCATCTCCTCCATTAGCTTGTGAACCCCTTGGGAACCAGGGTTGGGTTTTGCATTTCGGTGTATCCCCTCTGCTTAGGAAGTAACGGACGCATAGTAGGTACTTACTATCTAGAGTGTTGTTGACACCCCCCCCCCAACTTTAACTCACATTTCTTAAGCCTTTTTTTAAAAAAGACATTTGATTATTTTAGTTTTTCTGTGCTTTATAACCTTTGTTAGAGAGTGGGCTTTAGGATGGAGCTTTTGTATTCTTTCCTATGAGTCCATTCATTCAATGAAAATTTATTAGGCCCTTATTATACTAAGCGTTTATTAGTAGAGTTCAATGTGTTAGGCATGGGATGGTATATAAATGTAAGTAAGATTGAGTCCTTCTAAAGAACCTTTCCTTCTACTGGGATTTCTAGTCATGTTTTCATATAACTATGTTACGAATTCTAAGTAATTTAACATGGTGAATAAAGTGCTTTGAAAGCAAGTGATCGCTTCCTTTGGAAAGAAAGTGGGGATCAGGGAGGGTGTGAGGAAAGAGGTGCCATTTGACAATATAATCTTAAAAGATGATAGTAGGATTGTAGAATTGGAAGGGACCTTAGAGGTCCTCTGTTCCAACCCCACTGTTTTACAAATGAAAAAGCTGGCATGTCAGAAAGTTAAATGACTTATCTAAGGTCATCCAGGCATTTAGTATTTGGTCTCGGGTCATTTTGATTCCAAATCCAACATCCTTTCCGCTATACTATACTCTAGATTTAGGAGTCATGATGTCAGCAGTCGGAGATGGGTCAGAAAGAAGGGGGCATTTCACATATAAGGATTGTCAGCAAAGGTACAGAGGAAGAAGAATGCTGAATGGACTCAAGGAATACATTCCATTTTATCTGAAATTTAGAGTAAATGAGGGGGAACGTTGTGAGATAAGTAGACAGATAGATTGGAGCCAGATTTGGGTGTCTGTTGAATGCCAACTTAAGGATTCATGGCAGGGGACCAGCAAAACAAGTGTACCTTGTTCTCTGCAGTAACTCTCTTCACTGAAATTTGTATCTTACTTGAATTGTAAATAAAGTAGTATTTTAAATGTATGGTACTGGATACCTTTTTTTAATCCCCTTTTGAAACAAATTATTTTTTCCTGCCTGATCTGTTTGTAAACAGATGGCACATGTGTGCATATGGTTCAGAGGAAGGAGAATGCTGAATTCGAATTTATTTGGAAATTAGAGTAAGTGGAGAGAACATTGTATAATATGCAGGACAGGTAGATTGGACCCAGATTTGGATGTCTGTTGAATGCCAACTTAAGGCTTCATGCCAGGGGATCAGCAAAACAGGTGTATCTTGTTCTCCATTGTAAATATCTTCTCTGAAATTTGCACAGGTACATGTGCACATATATGTACATACATCTGGTTTTACAAACATAAATAGACATACGTACATACCCATGTATGTGTGTGTATGTCTGTATATGTTCATATTTATTTCATACCTCAAGGCAAGTCTAATCCTTTTCTAGATGTATGAAGTGCTTTAAGCGTGACCAAACACTTGAAACTATGTATAGAAATATAGTTAGTTTCGTGAGTGAGTGAGAGTGTGTGTGTGTGTGTGTGTGTGTAGGTAGTTTGTATAGTGTTTGGTTATACTTAGAACATGTCAGACTTCAAGGCCAGGATTATACTGAAACTGCTATTTGGAAGAAAATGTAATGAGGAGACATTAGTACTTAAGAATCAGCACCTAAAACTGTGCCCAAAGGACTATAAAACTGCATATCCCTTGACCTAGCAATACCACTACTTGGTCTATATTCCAAAGAGATCAAAGGAAAAAGATATATATGTACAAAAATATTTATGGCAACTTTTTTTGTTGTGGCAAAAAGCTGGCAATTGAGAGGGTAACCATCAGTTGGGGAATGACTGAACAAGAAGATTGTGACGGACTGCTATTGTGCTGTAAGAAATAATGAGCAGGATGCTTTCAGAAAAAACCTGCAGAGACTTAGATGAAATGATACAAAGTTAAATGAGCAGAACCAGGAGAACATTGTACATATTAACAGCAATATTGTACAGTGATCAGCTGTGAATGACTTAGCTATTCTGATCAATACCGTGATCCAAAACAATTCTGAAGGATTTATGATGAAAAATGCTATCTACCTCCAGAAATAGGAACTGATGGAGTTTAAGGTAGATTGAAGCATACTTTAAAAATTTTTATTTTTTGTTGTTTTTTTTCTTTGTTTTGTTTCGTTTTTTTTTTTTTGGAGGGGGGAAAGCAGGGCAATTGGGGTTAAGTGACTTGCCCAAGGTCACACAGCTAGTGAGTGTTAAGTGTCTGAGGCCAGATTTGACCTCAGGTCCTCCTGACTCCAGGGCTGGTGCTCTTATCACTGTGCTACCTAACCACCCCCTGTTTTTCTGTTCTCTTTTGTGCCATGGCTAGTATGGAAATGTTTTGCATGACTACATATGTGTAATCTATATCAAACTGCTTGCCTTCTCAAGTAGGGGGGAGGGGAAGAGAGGGAAGGAGAGAATTTGGAACTCAAAATTTAAAAAAAATAATGTTCAATTTTTTGTTTACATGTAATTGAAGAAAAATAAAAATGAAATATAAAAAAAGATATAGTGCCTAAATCAATTAGATTTTCCTGTGACTCCCTTTACCTTTAATTAGTACAAATTGGGATAATCAGAAGTTGCATAATTGAATCTCTTAGTAGAGATTTCACAAGAAAAGAAAGGGGTTTTCTGTTCCCTTGAAAAGTAAATTAAAGCAGAGCTATCACTAGGCCATTAATTTCTGACTCCTAATCTGAACTCAGACTATTAGGCAATTCTGTGCGACTCAATAATGTCATAGTTGGTGTCAAATAACTACTAATTAAAATATAATAGACCGAAAATTAGGAATTTTGGTGGAGAGCCATGTCCCTAACTTAACAAGAGATATTGTTCCTCTAGAGGTAGTTTTAAAAGATTTTTAAAAAAGTAATATATGGAAACTGGTGGCTAGTTAATCTTTATTCCAGTTTAGGATAGAATAATCGCCTTGACTTAGAGCAGGAAAGATTTGGGTTAGATAAAGGGAGGATATCCCGAGAGTACATCTGTCTTGTTGCTGCCCCCCTGGACTCTTATTTCCAAGAGACCATTCTCTCCCACCCAGACACAGTTAACCTGATCTGATCTCAGTTTTGCCTCACTGGCTTGGAGATGAACTATTTTCATTGAAAAGGGAGTGGATGAAAATTCACCCAACTTGCTGTAGTTAATTGACTCTACACATGCTTCACATTCCTTGCAGCATCTACCAGAAAACAAGGGCCTACCCAGTGTAGGCATGTTGTCATCTGACTTGCTTTCCTTGAGTGGGAATTCCCCTTACTGCCGCTGTTATCCATCTCTTACTTTGGGAGCAATAATGAAGTCACTGCTACAATCGTTCCTGGAAAAGACGTGATGGTTGACTGCCTCCTGGTTCCAGTCAGTCCTTGTGACTCTTCAGGTCAAAGCTCCCTTCCCTGGCCCCAGCATTCCTTTTTATATATTGTGTCTTCCTTTTAGAATGGAAATTACTTGGGGTCAGGATCTTTTTCCCTTTCTGTATTTGGTACCCCCAGTTCCTGGTACACAGTGGTATTTGCTATGTAGTGGTGTTGATAAATATTTGTAATATAGAGTAATAACAAATGCTTGCTCGTTCACAGTATTGTTGATTTAAAAACTCTTTTGAAAGATTGTGATCTTATGATTAGTATAGTAAAATATTTCTACTTAATATTAGTTTAGAAGGTACTACAGAAAACTAGAAGGGTCGTAATATATGGGATTGGGGTCTTGAGAATAAAACATGTTTGTAACATCCCTGTGGAACAGTGGTGTCAAACTCAGCTAGAAATGGGGACCATCAAGCTCTGTGTCAGAAAAATGTAGGCTATATGTTTGACACCTGCACTGTGGAGACTAGGATAAGCAGTGAGAGATGAATGAAGGGATGGTTAAACAGTACTGATTGGCAGAACCTCAAGTTGGGAAAACCAAAGGGGACTTTGTGTCAGTTCACAAAGTTTAGAGATCACCAAATAATCAGCCCTCAACCTGTCTCCCAGATTCCTGTCTTACATTTCCAGCTGCCTGCTGAACATCTCTAATTGGATATCTGATAGACATTTTAAATCCAACTTGTCCAAAATGGATCTCATTCCCCCTCCCCCCCCCCTTCTTTCTGATTTCCTCATTACTGTTGAGGGACATGACATTTTCTCTTTCCCCCAGGTGTATGAAATAGTGTTATTCTCGATTCTTCACTCTTTCTTATTCCCTTCCCCTTAATATCCAATTATTTGTTAAGTCCTGTTTTCCTACCTTAGCAGCTTCTCTTGTGTATGCCCTCTTCTCTCCTCTGACACTGCTACCATTCAGGTACTTGCCCTCATAACCTCACACCCAGCCATTGTAGTTGCCTGCTGGTTGGTCTCCTTGCTTTACATCCTGCCATACACTGTTCCATCCTTCCCTCAGTTGTCAGATTGATCTTCTTTAAACACAGGTCTGACCATGTTAACCCCTTTATTTGATAAACCCCAGTGGCTCCCTGTTATCTCCAGGATCAAATCTAAACTCTATTTAGTTTTTCAAACCCTTCATAATCCGGCATCTTTCTGCCTCTTCAGTTTTCTTGTACCTTACTCCCTTCTGCATACTCTATGTTCCAGTAACACCAGCCTTCTTTTTTGGGGGGAGGAGCTTTGGGGGGGGGGTGTCACAGGGCACTTGGGGTTAAATGACTTGCCCAAGATCACACGTCTAGTAAGTGTTAAGTGTCTGAGGCTGAATTTGAGCTCAGGTCCTCCTGACTCCAGGGCTGGGGATCTATTCACTGTGCCACCTAGCTGCCCCAACACCAGCCTTCTTGATAGTCTTTACATGAGACAATCCATCTCTCAACTCTGTGCATTTTTACTGATTGCCCTCCATGCCTGTATGTACACATGTGCGCCCGCGCGCGCGCGCACACACACACACACACACACACACACACACACACTTACAATTGTTTCCATGTGGTCTTCCTCATTAGGCTGTGAGCTCCTTAAGAAGAGGGGCTGTTTTTTGTCATTTTTTAAAAAAATTATCCCCAGCATTTAGCACAGTGCCTAGCACATAGTAGGTCCTTCATAAATACTTGTTGGCTGACTTTTTGACTTGCCAGTCCCCTCCCCTTTGCCCGATATACCAGAATAGTCCAACAGATCATTTATAGATGTTGATGAGATGTGGTAGGGCTGCTAATACTTCAGGAATTTATGTTTTTGTCAATAACAATCAGCAGCCAAAGAACAGTATTAGAAAGAGAAGATAATAGACTACCTAGAGTTGGGGATGAAGACAACAGCTACAGTAGAAAAAGGATGGAAAAGCAAGGGATATGGGGGGAATAATGTGATTATTGTTGAAATGGCTGTCCATAGGGGTAAGAAGGCACTGGGAAGCCAGAAGTAGACTTGTGGACTTTAGAGGTCATGGGACCAGTATTCATAATCACAATGAAAATGTCTTTCTCATTAAGCTACAATCACTTTCTTTATCTCAAAACAATTCTACTTGAGTGTAAAAGCATTGAAGGAATGTGAGAGGGAATTTATTTGGTTCTGGATATGACCTGGTTGGTTCAGGATAGTAGTTAGCCTAAATGACTGATGGGGGGAGAAGGGAGGGCTGCATAAGACTATTAGGTATATATGTAAATCCACCAAACAGTAAACATACAATTCAATATACATTTCGTGATCACCTACTTTATATGGAATCTTGCAATAGGGGAGAGTTCATAGTTAATACGAGAGTCCATTAGTTAATATATGGTTCCTGCTCCCATGAAGCTTGCAGTGCCATATAACACATATAACAAGTGGGATGTAAAGACATCTGTCTTAATATTCTTTTGTGTATAAATATACATAAATACTTAAAGGATCTATGACTTTTTTCAATGCAGAGAGCTGCTATGATAAATTCTCCAATAGAGTACACGACTGAGATCTACAACTTGATAGTTCTTAGGGAGTTCTTTGACAAATATGGACACTGAATGAGTTGCCTAAGATCAGAACTGAAATTAGAACCCAGGTCTTCTGGACTTTATTTCTATATATTTGCTTGTACATATATGTGCTATTCCCACCATATAAAATAATCATAGGAGAAGTCATAACATTGGAGTTGGTGTTCAGAGGTCATCTAGTATCCAAGCATAATTCTTCTTTACTAAATGTTCAGAGAGAGTAAGATTGCTACTAGGCTATAAGGAACATACATTTTTACTTGGTAGTTAATACTTTGTATTTTTATATTGTTAGAGAAATTGGCTACATTTCTAACTCCCTTTAATCCAAATCATTTTTAAACTCCTCAGATCTTTTAGCATGAACTCTAACTTCGACAGGCAATTAGCAAGCATTGATTAAGTGCTTACTATACACACAGTATGCTAGGCACTAGAGACACATAGAAAAATGAAAACCCCACCACTGAAAGATCTTGTATACTGTTGGGATAAAGATACTTGGGATTATTGCAAAATAAATACAGTTTAGAAACAGGGCACAAGCATTGGGTGAGAGGGAATCCAGAAAGTCTTCACGTAGAATGTGTTTGAACTGAACCTCAAAGTGCACAAGGGATTCTGGGAGGAAGCCATAAGAAGGAAATCATTGCAGGTATGGGAGATGGCCAGTGGAAAGGCAAAGAGATGGGAGCAAGCTAGTATAGCTTACCCATAGAGCGTGGCAAGGGGAGAGTAATCTGTTATTAAGCTAAATGAGACTATGCTATGGAGGACTTCAAAAAACAAAGAGAGGAATTTATGTTTTATCCTAGAGGCAATTGGGACCTACTAGAGTTCTTTTGGATAGAGCAGTGATGTGATCAAACTTAACTTTAAGGCAAGATCATTTTGTTAGCTCTGTTAAAAATGAATGAGAGTAGAGAGAGACATGAGGCAGGGAGTACAATGAGGGGGCCATTGTGGTGGATTATAGGGGTGATAAAGTCCTAAACTAAGATGGTGGCTCATTAAGTAGTGTAGAGATAGATGTTTTGGATACAGAAATGAAAAGATGTGGCGGCTCATTGGATATGTGAAATGAGCAGTATGAGTTGCGCAGAACACGGAGATGGTGAACTTGGGAGACTACATAGGTGAGGTATTAAATAGTGTATTCTTGACAAACCATATTTTGGCATCATCAACCACTGTTAACCGTACTTACTGCAGTTCATCACTTTCAACGTTGGTTTTAGCACAAGGCCCAGCACATAGCAGGTGCCGAATGCTTGTTGAATGACCTACTAACTAACCAATGTTGGCAGTTTCTTAGAATTGTGAAACTGGACGTTGTCTTCTGAGTAGTTCCTTTTCAATTGAATTAAATTCCAAAAGGATATATTGAGTATCTGCCATTGGTTGAATATTTTATTCCTGTAATTATTATTAATTACCTAGGATGTGTACTTGTAGCTGAAAGAGCATTAAGCTTAGAGTCAGAAAAGCTCAGTTGCAACTCCAGCTTAGGCACTCCTAGTAGTTGGGTGACCTTAGACAAGTCACTTAGAGTCGCTATTTCCTCATCTGCAAAATGAGGATAATGATCCCCTGTACTACCTACTTCATATGGTTATCAATCACAGCACTCTCTATCTTATCTCTCCCTTTTCTTCCTCATTGAGATAATTTCTGTTGCTCTTCAGAAAACTACTCTTTGGATCTTCACATTCCCATTGGCCAGCCTTCCCCATCATTTAGTCCATTGGATCCTACCTATCATTTCTTTGAACCTTTTGAAATCTACCATCCCAAAAGCTAGGAAATATATCATACTGTTATGTCCAGTTTCCTTGAACTTTATGGTAGGAGTGATCACTTGTTCCTAAGGTTCTCATCATTGCAATTTCAGGTTATCAATTCCTCCTTGTTGGTTCTGAGTAGGTCCTTCCACTTTATGAAGGTTGAAGTTGTCATTAAATCAAAAAGGTATCAGCTCTCTGCCTTTGAGAGGTAGAGGCCTTCAGAAGATCTCTGCCTAGTTGAAGCTCCCCATCACATCAAGTATCACATCTGCTTGCCAGATTTGTGATATTCCGTCTGCCTTCTCCAGAACAGTCTATAGAATACTTTGCCGGGGACATTTTTGCCCTGAATCCTCTTCTCATTGCCTCCCTTTCTGGCCATGAGTTTTCTAATGAGTAAGTTTCCTTACTACTTAGGGACACTTTGTCACTCCTGTTATCAATTCTGTTTATTTTGCCATAGTCAAGTCATTAGTTCCATTTCAACAAATGTCAGTAAAAACCAATGAGGTCAAATTATTATTCCTTGTATTAAAATCTCTTTCATCCAGTTTGTGGCGCTTGTGGATGGACGTTTGAGACTACAGGTTTTATTGCTTTTTCCTCCAAGTTCCTAGACCTCTCTTCTGATCTTGTTCTGACTTGTTTTATGCCAGTTATTCTTTCTTTTTGGTACCCTACTTGACAGCTCTGTGATGTTCTCTCATTTCAGTAGAAAACCCTCTTGAAAAGAATCTCAAGACTTCATACAAATGTTTTTATCTGTCGCTGTTATGGGTACTCTAACTTTAACATTTGTTGTTGTTCAGTTGTGTCTGATTCTTTGTGACCCCTTTTGAGTTTTTCTTTGCAAAGATACTGGAGTAGTTTGCCATTTCCTTTTCCAGCTCATCTTACAGAAGAGGAAACTGAGGCAAATAGTGACTTGCTTAGGGTCCGGGGCTGGATTTGAACTCAGATCTTCCTGACTCCAAGCCTGGGGCTCTCTATCCTATGCCAACTACCTGCCCTGACCTTAATATAGAGTCCATTATTTCTGTGTTTTAAGGTCCAGAAATTTAAATCCTTTTTCTCACGCATCAACTTCTTAGCCAGCTGGTAACTTCCTAGATCTAACTTCTCTTCTGAAACCCTTCACTTTTGTAAGCAGTCATGATGAAAACAGCACTTGTTGCCTCCAAACAGGTATGTTTTGTGGATTTCCATATGAATGACCAGGGAAGAGTAGTAGTCATTAGGAGCAGCTATCATCTCAGATACGTGTCCTTTATGGAAATACAGTAGAAATTTCAGTTATTTTGTCATTGTCAACAAATAGCTGCATTATTGCCCCTTCATCAAGAAGTAACCAGCCGTCAGTCTTTGTCTTTTCTTTTTATGACCATTATGGGGTGACTTAGTGGCCCCTGTGGATCTGTGTCATGCCACAAGGACCCGTGTTCTCCTGAGGTAGTCCAGCTTCTACTTATTTATTTATTTAGTTTTAGTTTTCAACATTCACTTTTATAAGATTTTAAGTTTTCTCCCCCTTCTTCCTCTACTCCTCCCCAAGATGGTGTGTAATCTGCCATAGGCTATACACGAACACTCATATTAAATGTATTTCCACACTAGTCATGTTTTAAAGAATAATTAGAACCAAAGAGGAAAACCATGAGAAAGAAAAACACAAAGGAAGAAAAAGGAAAATAGTGTGCTTTACTCTGCATTTAGGCTCCATAGTTCTTTTGCTGGTTGTGGATAGCGTTTTCCATTATGAGCCTTTTTTAATTCTTTTAGTTTCTTGCATTGTTGAGAAGAGCTAAGTCTGTCACAGTTTGCCATTGCACGATGTTGCTGTTAATGTATACGGTGTTTTCCTGGTCCTGCTCACATAACTCAGCATCAGTTCCTACAAGTCTTTCCAGGTTTTTCTGAAGTCTGCCTGCTCATCATTTCTCATGGAACAATAGTGCTCCATTACATTCATATACCACAACTTGTTCAGCCATTTCCCACTTAATGGGCATCCCCTCAATTTTCAATTCTTGACCACTACAAAATGAGCTGCTATAAATATTTTTGTACATGGAGGTCATTTTCCCATTTGTATGATCTCTTTGGGTTACAGACCTAGAAGTGGTGTTGCTGGGTCAAAGGGTATGCACAATTTTATAGCCCTTTGGGCATAGTTCCAAATTGCTCTCCAGAATGGTTGGATTAATTCACAACTCCACCAACAATGAATTCGTGTTCCAGTTTTCCCATATCTTCTCTGATATTTATTGTTTTCCTGTTTTGTCATATTAGCCAATCTGATAGGTGTCATGTGGTAACTCAGAGTTGTTTTAATTTGCATTTCTCTAATCAATAGTGATTTAGAGCATTTTTTCATATGACTATAGATATCTTTAATGTCTTCCTCTGAAAACTGCCTATTCATATCCTTTCACCATTTATCAGTTGGGGAATGACTTGTCTTAGAAATTCAACTCAGTTCTGTATGTATTTTAGAAAAGAGACATTTATCAGAGACACTGACTGAAAATCTTGGTTGCATTGGCTTTGTGCAAAAACTTTTCAATGTAATGTAATCAAAATCATCCACTTTGCATTTCATAATGTTCTCTGTCTCTTGTTTGGTCATAAATTCTTCCCTTCTCTATAGATCTGACAGGTAAACCATTTCTTGCTCTTCTAATTTGTTTATACTATCATTTTTTATTTCTAAATTCTGTACCCATTTTGACTTTATCTTGGTATAGGGTATGAGATGTTGGTCTGTGCCTAGTTTCTGCCATATTATTTTCTAGTTTTCCTAGCTGTTTTTGTCAAATAGTGAGCTCTTATCTCAAAAGCTGTATGGACTCTTTGGATTTATCAAAAGGTAGATTACTGTAGTCATTGACTACTGTGTCTTGGGTATTTAATCTATTCCACCGATCCATCACTGTTTCTTAGTTATTACCAATTAGTTTTAATGATTGCTGCTTTATATAATACAAGCTAAGGTCTGGTATGGGGTTGCATTTCTTTTCATTAATTCCCTTGGTATTCTGGACTTTTTGATCTTCCAGATTAATTTTGTTATTTTTTTCTAGTTTTGTAAAATAATTTTTGGTAGTTTGATTGCTATGGCACTAAATAAGTAAATTAATTCAAGTAGAATTGTCATTTTTATTATATTAACTTGGCCTACCCGTGAGCAACTGACTTTTTCCAATTCTTTAGACCTGACTTTATTTGTGTCCGTCCTTTAAATATAAACGAGAATTTGCCACTGCTTCTTAATATACTTTTTTTCTTCTTTGTTTTGTCCTTGAAGCGCTTTTTCTGTTATTTATAGTTATAGTCATTATTCTTTAAAAACTAGAGAAGAGATGCCTCCTTCCAGCTTTTTCATTTTGTCTTTTAGATCATTGACTATCTTGCAGTTTGCTTATGGAGGTGCCATTTAGGACTTTTAAAACACAAAAACGGCACTTTGCAGGGCAATTTAAAATTTTTCTTGACTTCCCCACTCTCATTAGCTAAGTATGACCTCTTTTTGCATGATTGATTATATTCTATCAGTAGTTTTGAAATTCTGACAATAGCTGATTTTCTCCATTTGTTGATGTATTCATGTTTATTTTCCAAATATCCAACCATCATAGTTTTTTGTATAATTTCCAATTCAGTTTAACACAGATTCATTAAATACCTACTATATTCAAGGCATTATCCTTGCATTCCAGGACCTCAGAGAAAAAAGAAAGTGGTCCTTGTTCCTAAGGCAACTGCATTTTAATGGGCAACATAACATATATGTCAAGTATAATATGCTGAAAAAAGGAAGTACTTGTGAGAACTATTTTGCTGTATTCTAGAATTTGTCAATGTTTAATTTAGGATTTTTGTGTTAATGATATTAGCCAGTAGTTTCTTTCTCTGCCTTATCCCTATGAGGTTTAGTGATGAATGGTGTGGGTCAAGGGTCACATCTAGTAAAGTGCTGTCCTCCTCTGTTTTTAAAAAATTTTGATGTAATATAGGCAATATAGATTATTTGATTAAAACTTATTTCTAAATCCTTCTGGTCCTAGTACAATTTATGTGTAAGCTCATCAGTGGTTCGTTTACTTTTTCCTACTGAGACTAGTTTCTATATTTTCTCTGTTTTCAGTTTAGGTAATTTGTATTATTAAAATATCCATCCTTCTTTGTATTCCTCATTTTGCTGGCATATACCTGTTTATAGCTGTGTATTTGACCATTTTCTTTGTGTCTTCTTTGTTAATTTAGATCTTCCCTTTCTCATTTCCAATTTGGGAAATTTAATTTGCCTCATTACTTTTTGATTAAGTTTCCTAATAGGTAATTGATTTTATAATTATTTTTAAAAACTTATTTTCTATTTCAGTAGTTTGTGTTTTAATTTCTCTCTTTAATGAGTCTTCGTTTTGTTTTGCA
>CM053582.1:422720099-422730919 GCA_028627135.1 Pseudochirops cupreus
CTCTCTCTCCCCCTCTCTCTTTCCCCCCCTCTTTCTCTCTCCTCTCTCTCTCCTCTCTCCTGTCTCTCTCTCTCTCCCTCCCTCTCTCGCTCTCTCACTCTCTCTTGGAATCTTCCTACCCTGCTCTGGCTGCCCAGATTCCAGCACAAAATCTTTGACTTGCTCTTTTTTTTCCTCATCTTGGCCTAGTTTTCCCTTTCCTTAGGCAACCCATTGGCTCTTGTTCTTGGGGACTCCCTATGTTAAAACCAAACTGATGCAGGCACCTGGTTGGCTGAGTCTGCTGTAGCCCAGAACTCCCATGCTCAAGAGATATACCAGCCTCAGCCTCCCCATTAGCAAAGATGACAGGTGTGTGCCACCACTCCCAGTGCAAGAGTCTTTGTCTCTGTCTAACTTTACCCCTCCCCATCCATTTGAGGATATGAGAGAAACAAAACCTTTGTTAAAAACATATATAGTTGAGCTAAATCAGTAGAACATTGTATGCAGTAGCAGTAACTGTGTAGTGATCAACTATGATTGACTTAGCTCTTAGCAATATGGTGATCCAAGGTAGTTCCAAAAGGCTTATGAGGGAAAATGCTGTCCACATCCAGAGAAAGATCTGACAGAGTGTGAATGCAGAACAAAGTATACTATTTTTACTTTTTGGGGGTTTTTTTGCCCCCGTGTTTTATCCCTTTTGTTCTGTTTCTTTTTTCACAACATGACTACTGTGGAAATGTGTTTTACATTACTGCACATGTATAACCTATATCAGATTGCTTGCCATCTTGGGGAGGTGGGGGGGAGGAAAGGAAAAGAACTTTGATGAAAAACTCAAAATCTTTTTTAAAATGACTGTTGAAAATTGTCTTTATATATAATTGGAAAAAATGAACTATTTGTGTATATGTGTGTATATATGAGTATGTATAGATATATGTATGTATATGTATGCATGCATGCATACATACTACACATACATGTGTAGTCAAGGAAAATATTGGCTATTGAAAACAAGTTTCATAGACTTCTGCTAGACAACTGCATTTAATCACAGTAGGAGAAAAGATCCAAGGACAGACCCTTATGGCAACAATATTAAAAACCTCTCTTCTAGTTTGCACTGACCCATTACAACCCAGTTGGTACATTAATACCTCCACATAGTAAAACAACAAGAAGGAGCCTTGTGTTTACTGGCTAGCTCCTTTGACAAAGATTTGTAGAATCATACAGACAGAATTCACACAGAGTAAGAAGGCATAGATAAATTGCACCTTGCATCAGGGAAATGAGAAGTCACATTGATGAAATCACAGCTTTACCAAAGTAGTATCTTTATCTTCCCTTATTAGACTTTAAATTTCTTGGGGACAGTAATTCTATGTTAGACATTTGTTTATCTCCCACAGTACTTTGCTCAATACCTAACTGATAGCTTGTGCTCAGTAAATATTTGCTGAATCAATGTGAGACTTGAAAAACAGCATAGATTTTTAAATAGTCACATTGGAAAAGGACGTATGCAGTTCATTGTGTAATGACACCTCTTCCCATAAAACCCTATAAATGTCCAGTTCTCAAACCTTCATACCCTTTTTGTGCTGTACCTAAGACAGTTCTTCCCCAGGCTCTGGAACAGAGCTGATTCCTTGGAAGAAGAAAGTAGAAGGACTCATTGGTACTTGACTTTGACAGTTTAGCCTTGCCTCTGGTACTATTCTGATTCAATACCCTGGTTCAAGTAACTGAGCTCTTGACTCATATCTCAGAATCAAGTAGCTACTTCCTTTATTCACCTTACTACCTGTAATGCTGATCACAGCAATGCACCTGAGGACTGCTGCTGTGAATAATTTTAAGGGTCTAACCACCCAGTATAATGATTTCTCTATTCAGCAATAAACTCAACATTATTCAGTAAAGCATAACATTCATAGCAACATTCTTAAGCAAAGCATATCATATAGATGCATATAGATATCATGTTTTATATGTTATATGTTATCGTACTCAGTATATCTTATGGTGCATAGATATATCATTGCATTCAGTACTATTCACTAAAGTACTTGTTTACTTGTTTACACTTAGGAGGTCCCAGGCTAGGGTCTTCCCTAGCACAACACATTAAACAGTATATATCATTGCATCCTCAAAATCAGGGAGTCCTATGCTACGATCTCCCCTAGTATAATACATCCTTAAGGGATAGCAGAAAATATAGACACCATCCACCCCTAGGTTGCAATAAGTCACAATCTCCTCAGTCAGTGAACAGTGTCCAAGTAAAGTCCTGTCTCATCTTGACATGAGGCTGACTTCCAAACCCCTTGGCTCTTCTTCTGTGGGCTGACTGCTCCCGACTCTCCTGGATTCACAGGTAGGCAACTTTCCACTCCTCCATATCTCCGCTTACAGGGACTGCTCCACTCCAAGTTCCTGCCCTACAGCATTCTCCAGGGGCTCCTGCCTGCAGCTTCTGTTTCTGGGAAAACAGCTTAACAGGGCTACAACAATATTTATACACATTACCAGCACCATCATCTCAGTTCACTTTAACAGCTCTTAAAAGGTTTTTAAGCCAAGCCTCCTTCCCCATTGGCAGATCTCTGCTCTTTGGCTCAATTCACTCATAAAGACCAACAGACAGGGCTTCTGTCTGAGAAATTAACACAGACAAACAGACAGGGCTTCTGTCTGAGAAATTAACACAGATCAACAGACAGAGTGCCAATATCACAAATATTCTTTCTGTTATGCCTCCTCACAAGCAAGTTCCTGTAGGCTACTTATGCTTGCTTCTCTCTCTGAGCTCTGCTTATCTCTCTACTCTGTCCTTTCCCTTCTAGTAATACAATATATACTGTTTCTAATCCAAGACTCTTGATTCAAAGGCAAGACTCAATCAAAGGCACTTGATTGACTAAAACTCAATCTAGAAAAACAGCAAAAAATCCTGCTTTGCTTGCCATTACACCAACTTTCCTTTCACTTATACGTAGAGCATCCTTACCCATCCTTAAAACCCTACCTAATTCCCTTGCCTTGTAAAAGGTGTGAAACCTATATTCTGTTGTTCTATGGATTGGAATATTGCCCCCAAACACTAGTCCTGGTTTCCAGGGACCATGTTTGCTTTCCTAGACCTGCTTGTAATGGCTACTGTAAGGTTTCCCTGGTTCTCTCTCTTCCATTCCCCATCCTGTGCAAATCTCTGCCTGTTGCCCACTTCTGGAGCCTTTGCTGATTACTTGACTTTGCTGAGATTGCCAGACCCAGAAATCTCATACTCCAGTATGCTATCTATGACTGCTGAGGAGCTGTAACAATACCATCTTAAGCCATAGGCCCTATCAGGATCTTGTTGTTGACACCCACCATACTTGTAACTGTCTTTATGGCCAGGCCCTGGGTAAAATGCCTTCCTTAGTCCGTTTATGTTTTGTCATTTTCAGTTGTGTTCGACTCCTCTTCATAACCCCATTTTGGAGTTTTCTTGGTAAAGGTAATGGAGTAGTTTGCCATTTCCCTCTCCAGCTCATTTTACAGCTGAGTAAACTAAGGCAAACAGGATTACCCAGGGTCACAGTAGGAAGTATCTGAGACCAGATTTGAATTTAGGAAGATGAATCTTCCTGACTCAAGGCCCAGAACTGTATCCACTGCACCACCTAGCTGCCCAACTGCTTACTGGAATCCAAAGCACTCTGGCAATACCATCATGTTTAGGAACTTACCTCTTTAGAGGCAGCTCGATGGTGCCATGGATAAAGAGTTGGCGTGAAACTAGAAGACCCAAGTTCAACAACCTGTCTGCTTTTTCTTTTTCTAAGAATGTTTTAAACATGTTGTGTACTGATGCACCCTCATATCATGTAAGTGATCCTGGATTCTCAAAGGCTATAGCAGGGGAACACAAATACTACCAGCTTATGCCACATTGGGGAGGTTTTAGGTTGTGTCTCAGCAGTGCAGTGCATCTGCTTTTCAAGCATAAGCTCAGCCAAGTGTGGAAGGATTCATCAACCGCTGTACTGGTCATAAATTAATCCAAGAAACAAAAATAAGAAAAAGCACCCACTTCTGCCATGAAGGTGGCAGAAATGTTGAAAGAGGGCTGGAAGGTACTAAGAGTCACAGGTTTGGGGCTGTCTATAAACTGTACTTTAGCTGTACTCTAAACATGAGATCTTTGTCTAGTGCTCAGCAAGGAATCATACTCCTGGAAGAGCTGAATCCTATTAATTTTGAGATCCTTGCCATTAACAAAACAAAAAACAGAAGGAAGTTGCAGCTTCCTTGGATGGAAGGATGGCCCACATATCTTTAGAGAGGCAGATAAGGGGGTGGGTAGAGTTGATTTTGGTTGTGCAACAAGAATCCTAATTTTATCAGATATTTGGTCATCTTGAATTGCTTGGAGCCCTTTTTAAGTATCTGCCGAAAGATCATCATACATGTAATTGTAGCTTAAGTACCAACATCTGCTATAGAAGATGAAGAGGTAAGGGAATTCTATAAAGTGTTAGAGAAGACCCTTCAAATGAAATCATACATATCTGTTACCTGGTGACATCAGTGCAATGGGGGGTATGGGTGAGGATGCTAAAAGCTTTTTGGAAAATATGGATCTGGAACAAGGAATGGAAGAGACCAAAGACTCAAATCTCATTGAAACCTTATGATTATCTGTCATCAATACTTTTTTTCAAGAAAAGAATTAGAAGTTAATGGACATGGCAAGCATTGAATGCCATCTCTCTCTCTTTCTCTCTCTCTCTCTCTCTCTCTCTCTCTCTCTCTCTCTCACACACACACACACACACACACACACACATACACACACACACGGAAGTAACATTTTAACAGGTGTCAAATGATTTTCCATTGATTTAAAAGTCATTTTGTGATTGACTTGTCTGTATTGTCAGACCAGGGGTTTGGTAACTCAAAGATGAAAACTACTACAAAGTTAGACTAATAAAAGTGAGGAAAAGATACGGCACAAAATTAAAACGATTCTAACCTGACCTATCTAAATAAGTTATCGGTGATGAAATAGGGATATGAAGAAAGGACGTAGACACTAGTTGTAGTAATGTTCTGTGGAAGTTCAGTCTCTGTAAATCCATTGCCATGATGAGGGGGAAAAGTAACTAAAAATGACGTTACCATTTTTGCCTTACTGGTCAAGCATAAAGATAGGGCAGGCAATGGAAATTCAGGGATGGTCGGGGAGGAAGGACGCAGGGCAAGCTTCTGGGGTCCTGTATAGAACTAGATGTCCCATGGCAACGCGGAAACAACAGGGTACCCTTTCCCTAACCAGTAAAATTCGACAAGAAATTGCAGTAATGGCATTTTTTATTTGCACTTAGCTTTGCAGTGTGAGTTGTTCTTGGTTGTCAGCCTTTCTTTCGCCTTCTATAATACTGTATTCCAGTATCCCATCTTGTTCAGTAGGAGCTATTAAGTCTTATGCGATGTTTGCTGACTCTAGTTGTTTGGTACTTGAATTGTTTCTTTCTGGATGCTTAGAGTATTTTTTTACTTTGATGAGGAAGCTCTGGATATTGACTCTGACATTCCTGATGCTTTTCCTTTGGGCTTTCCTTTCAGCAGGTGGACAGCGGGTTGTTTCTATCTTGCTTTTACCTTCCACTTTTAATAGATCTGGGGTTTTCATTTATGATTTCTTGAAATACAGTGTCCGGGCTTTTTGTAATCATTATTTTCAGGGAGCCCAGTGATTCTTAAATTATCTTTTCTTGCCCTGTTTTGCAGGAAAGACCTATGTTTTCAAGTCAAATATTTTGCCTACTCTGGTGTATGGTTACAAATCTTGGAGCACCACAGTTTTCAAGGAATCAAAGTTATAGGTGATCTAAAAGACAATAGAGAGAAGCTTGGTGGACCTGAATAGTTTATAGCCTATTTCTAATATTGATCTGTGCTCAGAAAAGTAGTATAAGGGATATTATTGTTAAGGAAATCAATGGTCAGAAGAAGGATTAGGTCAGTCATGTCAAAAAGTAGGGATAAAAGATATTCTCAGTGCTGAAAGTGTACCTGTGACGTATTAAAAAAAAAATCTAGAGAGAGGCCTCTGGTACTCTAGGTAAATCTAAGTGAGGTCCATGAAAGAAACAGAAAGACTTATCCAAGGATAAGAAGGAAGTAATGGGCTGTGATTAGTACCAATAAAGAGAATATATAGGTGTGGCTAGATGGCACAGTGAATAGAGTACCGGCCCTGGAGTCAGGAGGACCTGAGTTTGGATCCGGCTTCAGTCAGACACTTAACACTTACTAGCCTTGTGATATTGGGCAAGTCACTTAAACCCAATTGCCCTGCCTTCTCCCTCCAAAAAGGAAAAGAGAGAGAGAGAGAGAATATATACATTATTAAGATCACAGAGTCTTTTTTAAAAAAAGTTTTGGTAAAATGTATTTTTCCATTAATCTTTCCTTCCTACCTCCCCATCAGCCCCCATTGAGCAAATTTAAAAAAAAAATCCAACCCAAAATAAATCCCTTAATACATATCTATGTAGTCATATAAAACAGATTTCCTTATTGGCTGTTTGAAAATATAAGACTCCTTTTACATTGCAAGTTCATCCTTTCTTATAAGGTGACTGGAGTATTTTATCTTCATTCTTTTGAAGTAGAGTGGTTTGCCATTTCTTTACCATTGAAATGGTTTTTCATTGTGTCATTTAGAATACAGAATTCTTTTTAAGTTTTTCCTCTGTATACAGTTATTTATTATTATGTGAGTTATTCTAGTTTTGCTCACGTCTCTCAGCATCATTTCATAAAGGTATTCTGAGTTTCCTACAAAATTGTCCACACTCTTATAGCAAAATAATATTCCATTACATCCATATTCCATGATTTGTTTAGCCATTCCCCAATAGAATACCCTCTTAGTCTCCAGTTTTTGACTAGTACAAAAAGAGCTACTATAAATATTTTTCTACATTTAGAACCTTTTCTTTCTTTGATTTCTTTTGGGGTATAAGTCTACTAGCAGTATAGCTGCATCAAAAGGTACATGCATAGGTCATTTGCTGGACCAAGTTCCAAATTGCTTTGCCAAATAGCTCCACCAAGCAATTTTCACACAGCCCATCCCACATTTTTCCGTTTGAGGTAGGCCCTCAGAGTTGTGTTAATTTGCATTGTCCAGCTTAGTGGCTCCGTACCCTGAAGAGTTTGAGCCAAGAAGGCAGAAACAATATTATAAAGGCATAACTGATGCACCACTTTTAAGTAACACACCATGATCTTAATGATCAGGCTAGGCATCATCTCAAAAATACTACAACGCATCAAGAACCAGCCTCCAGGGAGCTTTGGAAATGGCAGAGCTCCTCTCCATTTCTGTTCAGCTCCTGTGTTCATCATTAAGTACCTACAGTGAATGAAGGTTTTATGTAATCCACAGGCAGCCTGAGTCAGAAACCTGGATGGTGCAGGAAAACCATTCCTTCATTTTAGTTCCAGCCATACCCATACATACCATAAAATGTCAGCCATGCAGTTTTGCATAAGATAGAATTTTTGCATTCCAAGTGTATATGTACTTGTCTAGACATATATGTATATGCATATATATGTACACACACAATACATATGTGTATATATGCATACATACCTGTGCATATGTATGTGTGCGTATAAGCTACATCTGTACTCTGGATGTGTGTGTTGTTCAGTCATTTCAGTTGTATCTGACTCTTTCTGACTGCACGTAGGGTTTTCTTGGCAAGGATATTTGAGTAGTTTGCCATTTCTTTGTCCAGCTTATTTGACAGATGAAGAAGCTGAAGCAGACAGGGTTAAGAGACTTGCCTAGGATCACACAGCCAGAAAGTGTCTAAAGCAGCGGTTCTCAACCTGTGGGTCGCGACCCCTTTGGGGGTTGAATGACCCTTTCACAGGGGTCACCTAAGACCATCGGAAAACACATATTTCCCATGGTCTTAGGAACAGAGACACCGCTCCTCTATCTGTCTCCAGGCAGGTTTGCCCACATGCGAGTATTAAAGGGTTGTGGCATTAGGAAGATTGAGGACCACTGGTCTAAGGCAAGAAGTCTTCCTGACTACAGCCTGGTGATCTATCCACTGTACCACCTAGCTAAGCAATACTATATATGCACTATCTGTCTGTCTATCTATCTAATGTATAAATATTCTGTATATATCTACACACACATTACTTCTTTTTAAATTAAATTAATTTATTTATTTTCAGTTTTCAGTATGCATTTTTATAAGATTTTGAGTTCTAAATTTTTTCTCTCTCTTCCCCCCTCCCCAAGACAGCATAGACTGTGATGTAGCATGCATATATATATATATATATATATATATATATATATATATATATATATATATATATATATATATATATGATTATATTAGACATATTTCCACATTAGTCATATTGTGAAAGAAGAATCAGAACAAAAGGGGAAAAATCACAAGAAAGAAAAAAGAGAGAAAATAGTATGCTTCAATCTTCATTCAGATTCCATAGTTCTTTCTCTGGCTGTGGATAGCATTTTCCATTATGAGTCTTTTGGAATTTTCGTAAATCATTGTATTGCTGAGAAGAGCTAATTCCAAGAAAGTCAGTCATTGCACAATGTTGCTGTTGCTGTGTATGATGTTTGCCTGGTTCTGCTCACTTCACTCAGCATCAGTTCATGCAAATCTTTCCAGGTTTTTATAAAGTCTACCTGCTCATCATTTCTTATGTAACAATAGTATTCCATTACATTTATCTACCACAACTTGTTAAGCATCCCCTCAATTTCCAATTCTTTGCCGGCACAACAAGATCTGCTATAAATATTTTTGAGCATGTGGGCCCTTTTCCCTTTTCTATGATCTCTTCTGGATGTAGATCTAGAAGTGGTATTGCTGGATAAAAGGATATGCACAGTTTTATAGCCCTTTGTCCAAATTGTTCTGCAGAATGGTTGGATCAGTTCACAACTCCACCAGCAATGCATTAGTGTTTGATTTTACCCACATCTTCTCCAATATTTATCATTTTACTTTTTTGTCATGTTAGCCAATCTGATAGGACACACTATAGGACTTCACTATATATAAACTATATTATATAAATATTACATATATATATAATATAGACTATATATGTATATGCTGGTGTGTATATAAACTACATCTATACTCTGTACATGTTTGTCATTATGTCATTTCTTTTTTTTAATTTATATATTTATTTTTAGTTTTCAACATAAGATTTCCGCAAGATTTTGAGTTACAATTTTTTCTCCCTGTCTTTCCTCTACCCCCCCCCCCTCCTCAGAATTGCAGGCCTACTGAATACCATTCCCCCAATCTGTTCTCTCTTATGTCCTCTCCCGTGACCCCTCTAACTTTCTAGTAGGGCAAGATGGATTTCTATACCCAGTGCCTGTGTATCTTATTTCCCAGTTGTGTGTAAAAAACAATTTTTTTTTAAACATTTGTATTTAAAAGTTTGAGTTACAGACTTTTTCCCCTTCTTGCCTCCTTACCCTCTCCCACTGGGAAGATAAGCAATTCAGTATAGGTTGTACATGTGTACATGTGTACAACCAAATCATTTCCATAGTAGTTATATTGCAAAAAGCTAACTGTATTTCCCTCCATCCTATTGTGCCCCCCATTTAATCAGTTTTCTCCTTTGACCCTATTCCTTTTAAAAAATTTTTGCTTCTAACTACCCTCCCCCCCAATCTGACCTCCCTTCTATCATCCCCCGTCTTATCCCCTACTCCCCTACGTTCCTGTAGAGTAAGATACCCATTTGAATGTGTATGTTATTCCCTCCTTAAGCCAAATTCAGTGAGAATAAGGTTGTCCCATTCACCTTCCTGCTCTTCCCCTCCATTGTAAGTTTTCTCTTGCCTCTTTTATAGGTGATAATTTACCCTAATCTATCTCTCCCTTTCTCCTCCCAATAAATTCCTCTCATTTCTTAATTTTATTTTTTTAGATATCATCCCTTGATATTCAACTCATTCTGTGCTCTCTGTCGATATATATGTGAACATACATATGCCCACACTCATAGAATATTTATGTACACATAAACCTCCTATGCATACATATATATGTATGTATACACACATACATATACATGCATATATATATGTATATATATATACACACACACACACACACACACACACACACACACACACA
The DNA here is from genome assembly GCA_028627135.1 of Pseudochirops cupreus. Classification (NCBI taxonomy): domain Eukaryota; kingdom Metazoa; phylum Chordata; class Mammalia; order Diprotodontia; family Pseudocheiridae; genus Pseudochirops; species Pseudochirops cupreus. Next base: position 422,730,320 of record CM053582.1, read on the forward strand.
CACACACATATGTATTTCTTTCAACTATCCTCATACCGAGAAAAGTCTTATGAGTTACAATTATCATTTTTCCATGCAGGAATGTAAATAGTTCCATTTTAATAAGTTACTTATGATTTCTTTTTCCTGTTTACCTTCTCATGCTTCTCTTGCTTCTGTATTTGAAAGTCAAATTTTCAGTTCAGCTCTGGTTTTTTTCATCAAGAATGCTTGGAAATCTCTGTTTTATTGAATGACCATATTTTCCCCTGAAGCATTATACTCCGTTTTGCTGGGTAGGTGATTCTTGGTTTTAATCCTAGCTCCTTTGACCTCCAGAATGTCGTATTCCAAACCCTTGAGTCCCTTAACGTAGAAGCTGCTAGGTCTTGTTTTATCTTGATTGTGTTTCCACAATACTCAAATTGTTTCTTCCTGACTGCTTACAGTATTTTCTCCTTGACCTGGGAACTCTGGAATTTGGCTATAATATTTCTAGTTTTCTTTTGGGGATCTTTTTCAAGAGGTAATTGGTGAATTCTTTAATTTTCTATTTTGCCCTCCAGTTCTGGAATATCAGGGCAATTTTGCTTGATAATTTCTTGAAAGGTGGTGTCTTGG
>CM053582.1:422731019-422777216 GCA_028627135.1 Pseudochirops cupreus
TCAGGGCAATTTTGCTTGATAATTTCTTGAAAGGTGGTGTCTTGGCTTTTTTTTTAATCATGGCTTTCAGGTAGTCCAGTAATTTTAAAATTATCTCTCCTGGATCTATTTTCCAGGTCAGTGCTTTTTCCAGTGAGATATTTTACATTGTTTTCAATTTTTTCATTTGTTTGGATCTGTTTTATAGTATTTTGATTTCTGTTAAAGTCATTAGCTTCCAGTTGCTCCAATCTAATTTTGAAGGAGTTATTCTCTTCAGTAAGGTTTTGAAATTCCTTTTCCATCTGGCAAATTCAGCCTTTTAAGGCATTCTTCTCCTCATTGGCTTTTTGGGCCTCTCTTGCCATTTGAGTTAGTCTGTTTTTTAAAGTGTTATTTCACTTCAGTATATTTTTGGGTCTCCTTTAGCAGACTCTTGACTCACTTTTTATGATTTTCTTGCATCATTCACATTTCTCTTCTCAGTTTTTCCTTCACTTCTCTTACTTGATTTTCAAAATCCTTCTTGAGCTCCTCCATGGCCTGTAACCAGTTCATATTTTTCTTGGAGGCTTTTGATGCAGGAGTTCTGACTTCACTGCCTTCCTCCCACTCCATGCCTTCATCCTTTTTTGTCCCCAAAAAAAGGATATTGCCAAACAATTACTTGACTTTTGAGCTCTTTGCCATGTTAGAACTCTGCTTCCAGAATGGAGAAAGCTTTGTCCCAAATCACTGGGGTTTTCGCAGCTGCCATAGCTATTAGGACGGTGCTCTCTCTATAGCCCCCACCAGCTCTGGCTCACTGGCCACACACCCCAGGACCACCACCCAAGACTGCGACCCAGATCCAAGCAGGTTAAAGCAAGAGTAATTACCCTCTGAATGGGTGCTTGGTCCCCCTACAGTCTGTGGGCCAAGAGCTCCTGAGGTGGTGGCCAGGCCGTGGCAGCTATTGCCCTGGGAGCAGGGGCCAGTTCCACACTGACCTTTTACTTTGTCTTTGGCCTTTATGGGTTGAGAGGTCTGGAAACCACCACAGCTGCTGGCGATTCACTGTCCTGAAGTCTGCTCTGGCTGCACCTGGTCAGGGGCGCCCTTGGGCCAGAACCACCTGTTTAGTCATTTCAGTTGTGTCTGACTCTTTGTGACCCCATGTGGAGTTTTCTTGGCAAAGTTATTTGAGTGGTTTCCCATTTTTTTCCTCCAGCTTATTTCACAGATGAAGAAACTGAGGCAGACAGGTTCAAGTGACTTGCCCAGGGTCACACAGCCAGAAAGTGTCTAAGGCAAGATTTGAACCCAATAATATAAATAAATATTATATGTGTATATAATATATTGTAGAAACTGTATTATATATATTCACACACATACTATGCTATATGTAAATATAGCATGGGAGGGGAAAGGAGATACAAGGTAAGTATCTTGGGATGTTGTTCCCTTTTTTTTAAATAGAGTGGTTTGCCCCTCTTTATATCATCATAAAACCTTAGTACCAACTCCGTGCTAGCATCTATGAAGCAGCAGCTAAGGAGACAACATGGTGGAAAAAGCAGAAAACCGTCATGCTTTGCCATTCTCTCCAGTGTGTGACCATGGACAGTTCTCTTAACCTCCCTGACTTTGTAAAACGAAGGGCTCAGATTAGATCATCACATTCTTCAGGCAGCTGGGTGGTACACTGAATAGAGCACCAGCCCTGGAGTCAGGAGGACCTGACTTTAAATCTGGCCTCAGACACTTAATACTTACTAGCCATGTGACCTTGGGCAAGTCACTTAACCCCAATTGCCCTGTCCTGTCTCACCCCTTCACCTGCACAAAAAAAAAAGTAAATAGATGATGACATTTTAACTCCATTTATTACCTTCTGTGATTCTTAGGATTCTTTGTTCTGATCCCATGTCAACATTTTTCTTTTCCTGTGTTCCTTTTTACTCTGAGCCGCCAGTGTGACATTGTTAAGTCCTCCTTTGATTTAGTTTGCAAAATTGGAGTCCAGAATTTTGGTTCAGCATTGGTTTTGACAACTTGGAAAAACCAGAGGGAATGGGATCCGTGGTGCGTGGAGAGGGTTATACTTGGCAAGGAGAAGGGCCACTCCATCAGAAACTAGACAAAAGCAGGACAAAGTAATCAAGTCAAGAGATTTTGAGATAAAGAGAAGGGAAAAGAGAAGACTCATCGGCAATAGTCTCAATTTCTCAGTAAAGTATGCATTAATGGCCTCAGTTGAAAATACTAAATCTGATTAACTCAATTCTGAACTGAGATGTTAATGGGGGAGAATTGTTTAATGTGGTAGGCTTACCAAATAACATGAAAGGGGTGGGGGAAGAAGAAGCATTTATTAAGTGCCTACCATATGGTAAGCACTGTGCTAAGTACTTACGAGCACTGTGCCAACCAATCCAATAGGGATTTGGGAAGGCTTTGGGGCGCTCCTTAAATTATACCATGTTAGTCACTGCCTATCTAGTTTGTACTTAAAGCAACTCATCTCTTTTTCCTTAAAATTCTCGGTTCCTTTATACCCCTTTATGCATTTAACCATGTTTATTTCATATTACAGTTATCTTCATACATATCTTATTTCCCTTACTGTATCATAGTTCCTTGAGGGCAAGGACCATGTCTTATTTTATTCCCACAGCACCTGGCAGTGCCTTTCACATAATAGATGCTTAGTAAATGTTTGTTGATTTGGATCATTGGTTGAAAAATAAGCTATGTAACTTCACCGTTAGAGCAGTTATTTTGGGGGCAGGGGACAGGGTTGAGGAAATCTCTCCACTCTCCATTGCTTTTAGTCAGCTGCATAGTCTCTGATCTGTAGTGACTACGTTCCCCAGGAAAATAAGATTCAAAGGCCCATCAGTGTAGTGACTTATATATCTACACTGTTTGTTTTGGGGATGTAAAGAAGAAATCTTACTATTTCAAGAAGTTGTGGGGATGTTTTATAGAGATTTCTCCTAAAGCTCTATTTTTTCCAGTGAAAATTGTGAAGAGTCACATTATAGCATTGAAGCTAGAAGGAAACAGATCATATCGATGAGTTTTCTGTTTTACATATTAGGAAACAGGGGTCCACATAGGGGAAGTAACCTAGCCAAGATTAATAAAACTAAGGATAGAACCAGGACTGCATTCTTCTTCTTCCAAGTCCAGTGCTGTTTACCAGAAATTCCTAGTGGTCTCTGGGAGTTTTCTGTGGCCCATTATTGTAGCTATAAAAAGGGTACAGTGAGGAAATCAGAGGACAGTGTTAATGAGCCATAGAGATGATCAGTTTGGAGGACACAGGAAAACTAATTAGGAAAAGATTGTTTCAAACTTGCATTTACCAGTTACCATGTTGGTCTACACTGAAAAATTATTGTGTGTTTATATGTACTGTTTAGGGTTTTAAAAATATTTTTGCATGAAATAGAGATTTTTTAAAATAAGATTGTAATGCAGTTAATTAGTCTACTCTTGGACTTGCTAGATGATGAAGTTAGTCGTAATGGATGAAATTAAGAGCTTTTGAGAGTGTGACAAGCATTGCTCGTGTAGTATTCATAATTTAAATCAGTGATTCCTCTGCTTTATATACCTTTTTTACAAAAAAAGTCATTCTTCCCACACTCGTCAATAAACAAAAGTAACTTTAACTTACATGTTTATTTTTAAAAAATGAAAAAATTTATTCTACACATATGACGACATGTAAATCTTAAAAGCAACAAAAATATAACATTAAGACATAGACAACTTGTAAATGTTTGTGACTAGATTTGAACTCAGGTCTTCCTAACTGCAGGCCCAGTGTTCTATTGACTTCCTTCCTGTCTGCCCTAATAAAAGTAATTAGGATTATTAAAAAAACAAAACAAAACTGTGCTAATAAAGCTGACAATCTGAATGGAATAGATGAATGTTTGCAAAAATATAAATTGCCCCAAGATTAACAGAACAGGAAATAGAATATTATATAGTTCTATCTTAGGGGAAAAATGAACAAGGTATAAATGAAATTGAAAAACAAACTCTGAGTTCAGATAGATTTATGAGTGAATTCTACCAAACCTTTAAAGAATAATTCCAATACTACATAAACTCCTTGAAAAAAAAGTAAGCAAAGGGATCCTACTAAATTCCTTCTGTGACACAAATACATTCTTGATAACTTTTCACCAAGGAGTATAAAAACAGAAAATTTCTCTAATGATTATCGAGACAAAAATAATAAAAATCATTTGGATGAATAAAAGGTTAAGAATGTCAGGGGAATTAATGCAAAAAAATGTGAAGGAAGGGAACCTCACAGTATCAGATCTTAAACCACCCTACAAAGCTGTAATCATCAAAACAATTTGGTACTGAGTAAGATACAGAAAGGTTAAGTAGTGCAAATGTGTAGGTACCTAACATATAGAAATAGATGAACACAATAACCTAGTATTTGATAACTCAGGAGATCTTGGGTATTGAGCTAAGAACTCTCTAGTCAACAAAAACTTTTGGGAAAATTGGAAACTAGTCTTTTAAAAACTCGGTGTAGATCAACATCTCTCATCATATACCAGGCTAATTTCCAGATATCGTATGATTTAGACAAAAAATGTGATGACAAGCAAATTTAGTGAAGCATGGAAAATACTACGTCAGATCTGTGGCTAGCAGAAGAGTTCATGATGAGGTATGGAGGGGAGACCAAGTGGGCCATTTTGATTACATTAAATTGAAAGGTTTTGAACAAAACCAATGCAGTTAAAATTGGAAGAGAAGCAGGCAACTGGGGGGACAAAATCTTTGTAGCAAGTTTCTCTGATAAATTCCTCATTTCAAAGATACACAGGGAACTGTATCCAATTTGCAAGAAAGAGAGATATTCCCCATTTTAAAAATCTTCAGTGGATCAGAATGGGCAGTTTCCAGTGGAAGAAATCTAAGCTATCAATAACCATATTTTTAAAAATACTCTAAATCTCTAGTAATTAGATACATGCTACAAATTAAAGTAAGTCTTAAAGTTTCATTTTACACCTGTCATATTGACTAAGATGACAAAAGAAGAAAAAGACAAATGCTGGAGTAGCTGTGGGAAAACAGGTATTTTAGTGCACTGTTGTCAGAGCTGTGATTTGTTCCGGGAAGCAGTTTCAAACTGTGCCCCCAAAATATCAAAGTATCTGCCATTTGTCTTAACAGTACTGCTGCTGGGTCTGTACTTCAGAGAGATTTAAAAAAAAAAAGGAAAAGACTCAATATATACAAAAATATTTAATATCCTTTTGTGTTGGCAATGGGCTGGAAACTAAACTGATGCCTATCACTTGTGGAATGATTGAACCAGTTACAGTATATGAATGTGATTCAGTACTGTTGTATAGTAAGAAATGATAAAGTAGGTTTCAGAAAAACTTGGAAAAATTTGTTATGAACTGAGGCAAAGGGAAGTGAACACAACCAGAATAGCAATATTGTAACTATAATCGACTTTAATAACTTCCTAACCTTAGTCGACATAATGATCAAGTACAGTTCCAAAGGATTCTTGTTGAAATACGCTATTCCTCTCCAGATAAGGAGCTGACAGCACCAGTGTGTAAGTCTAAACATATTTTCTTTTCGTTTTTCGGGGGTGGGGAAAGGTATAACATGGCTGATTTGGGACTCTCTTTTGCATGACTATACATTTATATTAAATTTTATTTTTTTTTCTTCCTTTTATGGGTAGTGGAAGGGGAGGCAGAAGGGCAAATTCAGAAATGAAAATAAAGTAAAATTTGATTCAAAGTACAGAAGAATTGGACTCCCTGAAAAACATGATTTAAAAAAAAAAATTCTATGGAGCGGCTAGGTGACGCAGTGAATAGAGCACTGGCCCTGGAGTCAGGAGGACCTGAGTTCAAATCCAGACTCAGATATTTAACACTTATTAGCCATGTGACCTTGGGCAAGTCACTTAACCCCAATTGCCCTGCCTTCCTCCTCCAAAAAAGAGTTCTCCACACTATATTTCAAGAAATCATAATTGAAAACTGCCCATACCTATTAGAACTAGAGGGTAAATAGAACATAGAAGCAATCAATGGGCTGAAAGAACCTCTAAAAAGGAAAAGACCCCAAATCCTGAGCTTGCCATTTTAAAGATAAAATAATGCAAACATACAGAAAGAAGCAATTCATGTACCAAACAACTGTTGTCAACAAGCATCACATGAAGCCTAACAGCTTTTATTAAAAACCAGAGGAGATCTTGAAATACAGTATTATAGAAGGCAAAAGAAAGCAGCTCACAACCAAGAATACTTTACCCTGAAGAGAAGCTGTGTATGATCCTGTTGGGGGGAAAATGGAGCTGTAATGGAATAGAATATATAGGCCAGCATTTCTGATGAAAAGACCGGACCTGAGTAGGAATTTTGAAACAGATATCAAAATCTCAAAAAGCCTAGAAAGGTTGAATTTATTTGGGTCATTGGAGGAAGCTGTGTAATGATGTAGTGTCAGCATTCTAAGGGGAGAAGAAATCTATCACTTCAGAACTCTAATGTCATGAAAGGTGATGGAGAGAACTGAATTTAAAACAACAACAAAACAGAGGAACTGAGAATGCACTGATTCTGTTCTGAGGGTTTGAAGAAAGAGAAGGGAAGGTAAAAGGAATAAAGTAATGTAGAAAGGAGAAAGAAATTAGTAAAATTTGCTGATGCTCATAATTGGGATGCATGAGAAGAATATAAAAACATGGAGGAAGGGTTGGGGGAGTAGACATCAGAGGAATTTCATTCTTATTCGAAATGGACCAAGGAGAGAGAGAGAGAAGCCCACTCACAGTTTGATGTAGAAATACATCATTCTCAACAAGGAGGCAAACAAGGATGATGGATGGGTGTGGGGAGGAGAGGGTGAATGAAAGAAAAGTTAATACTGGGAAGGGGAAAATCACAAGCAAAACAAATTTATTGATTCTAAAGAGAAGATTGCTTGGGGGTGGGAAAGGAAAAGCAGAGAATTAGGATTCAAGGGGGCTCGCTCCTTGGATCTCTTAGAGAATTCAAGAACGACTAAACAGATTGTGATCTATGACTATAATAGAGTATTACTGCACATGAGAAATGAGAAAAGAGGCAATTTCAGAGAATCCTGCATGATAGATTTAAATGAACAGAACCGGAAAAACAGTTTATACAAGGAAAATAAGCTATGAAAGACTTAAAAGCTGATCTGTGAAGTGACCAACCATGTCTCTGGAGAACCCGTGGCCACAACGTGCATTTGGGAGATGTTTGTTATGTGATTTATGGATTTGTTTTGCTTGACCGTGTTTGTTATAGGAGGTGGTTGGTTTATTTTTTCTTTCTCTTTTTCTTTCTCTTGATTTTTAAAGGGGAGGGTGGATTAGTAATATGAATGCCCCCCAAAAAAGCCTTTGTAACATTTTTTGAAGCTCAGAGAACAATAAAAGAAAGTTTGGAAGGAAACCTAAACAGGACAGGTTTTAGAATAATGTGTAGATTTTATTATATACTTTTAAAATCTGAACAGGTGTGAAAGTAGGATTCGTAGTTTCATGTAGAATCCTTTTGTGTGTATTTATCCGTATCTGGAAATTTCCTTTTTTGTTTAAATTCAGAATAAAAAGTTTTAAAAAGTGAAATAGCTAGCATTTATTTAACACTTTGTGGTTTACAAAAAGCTTTACATCTTATTTGATCCTCACAACAACCCATTTTATAGGTAAGAAAACTGAGGCTGAAATTGAGTAAATGACCTGCTCACTGTCACATAGCTGAATGTCTGAGGCAGAATTTGAACTTGGGTCTTCTTGACTCCAAGTCTAACAATATATCCATCATACCATCTGGCTGTCAAGCCAAAGAGTATACACTAGATAGGCAAGGTTTAGGAGATAGGTTTTGGTGGAAAATAAATTTTCCTTGTCCTTTTTATTATCATTAAGAAATTCAGCAATTTCTTATTTTAACTCAAATGACCTTCATAGTATTTTACATTTTTAAATTAAAATATTTTCTTAATAGTTGTCATTCAGAACTCTTCTAAGGAGCTGCAAAAGTTACCCTAATTAGTGATTAAATATCCAGTCCTTCAGGATTATATAGTACAATATGATTTTAATTTCTGCGGGAAAGGTAATGCATGGTGTTTGTTTTGAAGTTATTTTCATTTAGCTGTAAGAGTTGAACAGGCATGAAAAACCTTGTTTTGCATAACCAGGCCTGTCTTTCTGTTTGTCTTTGCAGTGCAAACTTATCTAAGGCTGCTTGGGGAGCTTTGGAGAAAAATGGTACCCAGCTGATGATCCGATCTTATGAACTCGGAGTTCTTTTTCTCCCTTCAGCGTTTGTAAGTTCCATAGTACATGAATCAGAGGTTGTTGCTCTGGTGATCAGAGAAGTCAAAATTTTCACATCCTGTTTATTTAACAGTTTCCTTCAGCTTAAAATACATGTGGAAAAAATTAACATTTTTAAGTTGTCTTCTTTAAGATGTTTCAGTTTGACACTTTTATCAGTTCTCATCCATATTTTGTCTCTTTATTCCTTTTAAAAATTTAGTTGGTGTCTTTTGTTTTGCTAATGCCTACTATTCTCTCTATATCCATCCTAATCCTTCCCAGAAATTTCATCAAAACAATCCAACACGTTAGAAAAGCCTGATGATGTATGTAGTGTGCCACAGTTGTGGACCCTTACCTCTGCAAAGGATTGGGGAGGGGCTCTCTTCTCATATCTTTTCTTTGGGCCTAAGTTTGGTTGTGATGATTTAGCATCTTTCAGTTTTGATGGTTTTGTGATTGTTCCCTTTACATCGTTAGAGTCATTCCATATGTTAGTAATTTCAATGGTTCTCCCCACTTCATTTTCTACCCGTTCGTATAGATCTTTGCATGCTTCGCCATACTCAACATGTTCATCATTTCCTTACTAAGCATATTTGAGGCCTGTTCGTTACCCTTGGCATGGTTTAGCCTGTCTGGGCGTGGCTGCTCCACATGATACAGCTTCTTAGACGCCAAAGATCAATGAGCAGCCTTGAAAAGGGCTCAGCAAGTGCTCACACCAGAGCTGCTAGTCCTTCTGAACACCCAATGAATTAGGGGGATGTCTACCCCAAGCTCCTGAAGACTTCCCACAGCAGAATGGGCTGACGAGAAGTTTGTTCCAATGGCCATCAAGGCAGCTGGAACAGCTTAGAGCTTGGTCGCCCATTGAAGAGGCCTAGGTCCTCAACTGCATCCCAGGCCATCTCTACTTGTCCTGACTTTTGTCTTGCCCCTCGGCTTCCATGACCTCTGCCTCACTTAAATCCAATTCACACACAAGTCAGGACATCACCCGTGATGTCACTGGTCCTCTTTGAAAACAGAGGAATGAACAACAGTAACTAAACATACTAAGATTCCATTGCTTTCATGTACCACATTTTGTTCAGGCGTTCTCCAGTCAGTAGCTATTGAACTTTGTTTCCAGTTCTTTGCCACCACAGAAGTGATAATGTAAAGATTTGTGTATATATAAAATGGAATTTTTGTCAATGACCTTCTTGGACTGTACGCCTAAGCGGTGGAATCTAAGCATAAGTACACTTAGATCAAAGTGTAAATAAGTACATTTTAGTCATTTTCTTTATGTAATTCCAAATTGCTTTCCAGAAATGATACCAATTGACAATTCCACCAACAATGCCCTATTTCTTCTTGGATTTTTTTCCTTTCCATTTCTGACTGGGTTATAGGAAGTCTTCTGCTTTTTGCAGCATTGAGTAAGAGTAGGCAAAGTGCTTTGTACAAAGTATATGTAGGGGACAGCTAGGTGGCGCGGTGAATAGAGCACTGCTGTGCAGTCAGGAGGACCTGAGTTCAAGTCCAGCCTCAGACACTTAACACTTACTAGCTGTGTGACCTTGGGCAAGTAACTTAACCTCAAGTGCCCTGCCTTCCCTCCTCCAAAAAAAAAAACCTAACAAAGTAGAGGTAGCCTTTGAGTTCTCTTATCTATGGACCCCACCATCCCTGCCTCTTTCTCTTCACATGGCTGGACCAAATCAGTATCTTATGCAACAGGGTGGGGAATCTGCAAGGGGTATGATGACAGCATGATCTCTGTGCGGATCCCAGGTACAAGCTGGTTGGTCTGTTTTTGCATCTGTGGCTAGGTTGTAGAGTTGGAGAAAGGATACCATGTAACCTCATAGTGTTCCCCAGTGTTAATTTTTAAGGCATTTACCATGTTTAAATTCTTCGTTTTTGGCCTGTGGATTCAGCAATACCCTTTTTGTGCCTGGTACGTAAATCTTCTTTGTTGCTTTGGTTTTTTTTAAGAGTTAGTGTAGATTGAGGGGAAAGTTTAGTCTTCTACCCTTTTGGTCACTGGGAGGATAATGGTTTACAAAAATGAGTGCTATGGGAGCATTGAAAGTACTGAGCATTTTTACAAGTGTAGTCCTGCCCAATGTAGATGTTGATATTAAGCTGGGGACCTGCCTTAAACTGTTACAGATGAATGTCAGGGCACCTCAGAATGGATAGATTGTAGTTTTGTAGTAATCTGCTTAAATCAGCGGTTCTCAACCTGTGGGTTATGTTCAATTTAAATACATCCTGCATATCAGATATTTACATTATGATTCATAACAGTAGCAAGATTACAGTTATGAAGTATTAACAAAAATAATTTTATGGTTGGGGATCACCACCACATGAAGAACTGCATTAAAGGGTCACGGCATTAGGAAGGTTGAGACCCACTGGCTTAAATGCTTCATTAAGTTGTATCAGCAGTTGCTTTTGAGTGGTATAGAGAGGTAATTTTTCAGTAATCTTACATTTTAGTTAGTGAGTATAAACTGATGAACATTAAATAATACTGCAAGATGTATATGATAGTTTGGGATAACGGTAGAACCTTTTGGGGAAATTTGTTATTTCACTAAATTGCAGTAGGGATCTCCTCGTGAGAAACTTCTTGTCCTAACCATTCTTGGGACTCTTGCCTTGTACTACTAAGGTCTTTCTGTTCAGGCAGTTCTGCTGTGATGTAACATATGCATTCCCCAAAAGCCCCGCTATGCAGAATCATTCAATAAAAGCCACCAATCTTATGGAGAAAATGGAGTTAGGGGAACAACACTTAGAAATTTCACTAGTGGACTTGGAGTCTGAGGACATAAGTTCTTTCTCATATCAGTCTTGTGATCTTGGGTAAGATACTTAATTTCTCTCACCCTCAGTTTTCTGATCTGTAAAATGGGAATGGTTTTTCTCTTCCTACCTTACAATACAGTGTTTTTGTATTGTGCATATATCTCTTCTCTCTTAGACTGTGTAGTCAAGAATTTACTCTTTTATAAAGAATGGATTATATACAGAATGCATTGTTACTGCATAAGGCAAACTAAGGGCTGTTAGATAATGTTTATTATTAAATATTCTCTCCATACACTGAAGAACCGGTGTTGTCTTGAAATGTAGATGCATTTATGATTTTGTGATTGTATCTTTTGTGTTAGGATCAGGAATTTTTTACATGTGATTTATTAATTTAAAAAAATATTCAGATAACTATATTTCCATAAAAATGGAATTCTAATCCTGTGCATTTTATTTTATGCATTTAAAACAGTTATTCCGAGGTGTCTGTAGGCTTCACCAGACTGCCAAAAGATTTCATAACACAAAAGGTCAAGGATCCTTTAGATTAAATAGTTGAAAGATAGGAATTTTCTTGAATTTTAATTCTTATTGAGTCTTTGATATGATGAAATCCTGCTGATTTTGATTATTAGATAGGGAGAGAGATGGGGCAACTAAGTGGCACAGTGGATAGAGTACCAGGCCTGGAATCAAGAAGACCTGAGTTCAAATCCAACCCCAGATATTTACTGGCAGTGTGACCCTGGGCAAGTCACTTCACTCTTTATCTCAGTTTCCTTCTCTATAAAATGAACTAGAAAAGGAAATGGTAAATCACTCCAGTATCTTTACAAAAGGAAATCCCATATGGGGTCATGAAAAATCAGATACAACTGAAAAGAATGAATAGCAACAGCAATAGAGATGGGAAGTAGACCTTTGATTTCACAGGTATGGGGAACTCCCTGGTGAGGAAACACCTTCTATGAATGCAGGTCAGTACCTTCTCTATATCTTATAGTCTTAGAAAGTTGTCTTGGGCACTTTGAGGTTAAATGACTGTCCTAGGGTCACGCAATTTAAATGTATCAGAGGTAGAATTTGAATCTACGTCTTTCTGACTCCTTGACCAGGTCTGAAACCACTATGCCTTGCAGTGAATAATAATTTTGCTAATTCTATCTATTAGTCAGCCAACATTAAACTACTTTTTAACTAGAGTATATTTAGAATCACAAAATACTAAAATCAGAAGAGGTTTTAGAGGTCATTTAGTCTCGCCTCTTCCTTTTATATAAGATTATAATTATCTTATAATAAATATCTTATAATAAATTATAAGATAATTCAGCTAGATAAATGAAGTGCCTTGCTTGTTGTTCAGCTAGTTGGTGACACTTCAATTCAACACCCATTTATTGAGTAATGACCCAAAGATGCGAGGCTAGGTTCTGAGCAGCTTTTAGCCATAATTTAATAAAAGCTCCTTGATTTGAATTGCCATTAACTGACTGAAAAGGGGGCAAGTTCTTTCTTCCTATCAAGGAAATGGTAGTTTGGGGAAGAACCAGATTTCTTGCCTCTTATCTAATGATTCTCTATCAGATCACAGTCAGTGTAGCAGTAATATAGAATGTCAGAATGTTACTTAAATACTCCATTGCACTTTTGGATAACTTCCATCGTTAGGAGTTTTTTTCCCTTCCTTCAAGCCTAATTTTATTTCTTTATAACTTCTGCTAATTGCTCCTAGCTCCATCCTCTGAAGCCAAACAGAGCCATCTTGTGATAGGAGGAATACCTACCACAGTCCCCTTCCATGTGGTTTGGACTGGTTCTATTCCTTGAAAGGCTGGGGCTTCCTTAACTCGAAGGACTAAAGGCTCAGCTTGTTATCCTAGCTTGCTGATCACCAAAGCACAAAAACATTGCAGGATGTTCTGGCTCACACCGGTGCTTGACCAGCAGACAGCAGTGGGCAATTTAGGGGCAGGAGACTTAACTCCCACCTGAATCAATGCAGTGTCCTCAATGGGGATCCTTATTGAATGTCCTTTACCTGTTTCAGCTAAGTGCATCTTCTTCGATTAACTGTCCAGTGTTCAAGTCTTTCATTTCCTTCTATATCAAATGTAAGTAAATAGGGAAACTTATCAGGCCTTTTCTGTAACATCCCTAATCTCTTTTCTCTGTAATATTTCTCTTCAAATGCTTGAAGATAACGATAGATTCTTCTAAGTCTTCTCTCCGTCCTAAACATCCTCATATGGTGGGAACTCAAGGCCTTTCATCATTTTGATGGCTTTTCGTTGACTCCTTTCCAGTTTAGTTGTTCTTTCTAAAATATGGTATTCAAAGCAGAGTATTCCAGATGTGGTCAGATGAGGATAACACTGCATTATTTATAGTACATTCTTTTTATTCAGCCCAGTTTGGAAATTAGGTGTTTGGGTTCATTGACTATTCCTAGTAAACTGAGATTTATCGAATCAATCATACTAGTATTACTGATTTTCAATAAAAACAAAGGTCATAATGAACATAATGAAAAGCCATCTCTGGGTGATGCAATGATGCTTTGGCTTTGTCCTCACAAGCACCAGATTTGACATTATAGGACCTCAGTTTGAATGCTGACTTTGCCTCTTACTATCAGTATAATCATCTATCTGAAAACCATTTCACGTCTCTGGGACTCAGTTTCCTCATTAGTAAAAAGGACATTAGACCATAGCTAAGGACCTTCATAATAGGTTGAAAACTAGGTATCTTTTTTAAAAATCTGTTGATTTGTACTTCCTGGTCAGATATTTTATGTAAAGGAATTTTCTCTGTATCTGTTTCTTACATACATAGCCCTATCCTATTGCTTCCGGTCTGCATTGCCCTGTACTAAAACTATGGGGAGTAGGAAGCATATCCCCTGCCCTTGAAGAGATTTAAAAACTTCTTGGGGAGATGTAGGAAATATGTAGGAAAGTAGAAAATACAAAGATGATGAGATATGCTTTGTACATAGTAGACTAGTGGTGTCAGACTCAAGTAGAAATAGAGGGCCCATATTGTTTCAGAAAACCATAAATCAGTATTATCTGTGTGGTATTTTTATGTATTTTGTTAAACATTTCCCAATTGCTTTTTAATCTGGTTCCCTCAGTAAGTTTGATGCCTCTATAATAAGACAATTAGTAAATTGTCAGTGAGTGATGGGTATACCCTAGTCATAACTAATACATTGAGGTTTAAAAATCTTGATTCTCTACCGGTATCTAAGAGGGTCAACTTTTGAACTTTTTTCATTTAATGATAGATTTTCTCATACCATTTTTTAAATTTTTCGTTGCCAGAATCTTCACATTGCCTCTGAAAGTTGTTGTGTTTTTTTTTTGTTTTGTTTTGTTCTTGCCAAGAGAACAATTTGTCTATCAGAAAATAAAGACTATTCTTTTCTTCAGCAAAGATTCCACTTTCCAGTTTTGTTTCTCTAGTTAAAAATCAACATTTTTTCCCCCAAGTTTGCAGTTTCAGGGTTATCATATAGCCCTTTTAAAAAAAAAAATAGAAATAATTATTCTGGCCTACTGTCAACTTTTAAAAAACAGTTCTTTTAATTGTGAGAGTACATTTTGTCCTCTTGTCTCCTGTGATGCCTATAGGACATGATTATTTCAGACTCGGAAAATTTAATCGAATAGAATTTCTGCAGGAACAGTATATGAGATTATACCTCTAGTCCTTGTTTATGGTACAGAACCTTTATTTTAAAAATATATATAAATAATATATTTACATATAATATATAAATAAAATTATATTTAAAAAGGAAATGTTCTCTATTCATGTAGCACATTGCAGTTTACATAGTACTTTCTTCACAACAGTCCTTTGACACTAACTCATGAAAATGTTCACCCTATTTTGCAGATCAGGAAAATAGTTCAAGAGGAAGCAGTGTGCTTACTAGCTTACCTAGTAACCCAGGCCTTTTGGGGGCACTCTCAAGGCTGTTCTAGGCCTCAGTTTCCTCATCTGTAAAGTGAAAAAAGCTGGACTTTGGTTCTCAAAGTGTGGTCTCACAGTGCCAATGATCCATTTGAATTTGAATCCACTTGAAGTTCCCAAGACACTTTCAGAGGGTCCCTGAGGGCAAAACTACTTTCATAGTAATGCTAAATTGTTACTTGCCTTCCTTTCTCACTCTCATACTTTTCCAGATGCTGCATGACCTGTGGCTTAAAGATTTGGCTGTGGACATGAAGACTGAGTGCAGATTAAATCATATTTTTTAAATGTCATTTTCCTTTTTTTTTTCAAAATACTATGGAAATATGTTTTACGTGACTTCACATGTATGTTGGGTATCATTGCTTGTCTTCTCAGTGTAGGGAAGATGGGGGAGAGTGGGAGAAAATTTGGAATTCAGAATTTTTGAAAGTGGATGTTAAAATGTTATTGGGAAATGTTTAACAAAATAGATAAAAATGCAGTAAAACAGGAAGAGAAAACTCATGAAGACTGAGTTCTCTGCAGAATTGTACTTTTGCCTTAAAATGGATGACTCTGTAGACCTGACTGGATTTGCTGTTTTGCTCGTATGCACCCAGTATTAACACTAGCTGATCATTGAAGATCTTTTATGGCAATGCTTGGGGACAAAGACAAGTGGTACATAAATATTCAGAGTGTTGAATAGGTATTTTGAACTTTATGATTTATCCTGGGACCCCTGGGTTGACATTTGCACTGATGCTGCAAATGCAATAATGGTTCAGACTTCTGGTGTCTTAGCATAAATTATAGTGGGGCACCAAACTGTACTATTAATAGTTGCTTTCTTTCCTGCCAGGCACTTGCAGAAGTAAGAAAGAATCCAGCTTTGATTAAGAATGTCCTGGGTGACACAATAAATATTATTCATTTTATTAAATCTTGACCTTGAGTACACACAATATTCTGTGACAAAATAGACATTGCTGCTGCATAGCAAAGTACAGTGGCTGTCTTGTGGAAAACACAGTTGTGTGAGTTGTGAGTTGAAATAGTCCCTTTTTTCACAGGATACCATTTTTACTTGAAAGAATGAGTGACAGACCATGGCTGCTTGAGTAATTGGCAGACGTTTTCTTGAGAATGAACAAAGTGAGCCTGTCACCTTGAGGAAAAGAACTGACGGAATTTTTTGACAGTTACCTGATATTTAAAGACTTTTCTGATAAGACTTGTGGTGATATTAGCGAATGTGATTTCTTTGATATTACAAAGTGAAATGTGTCAATATCTGGATGATCTGCGTAACTCATTGAACCTTTTTTTTTTTTGGCTTTTTGGAGGGAGGAAGGAGAGAGTTGGGGTTAAATGACTTGCCCAAGTTCACACGGCTAGTAAGTGTTAAGTGTGCAATGCCAGGTTTGAACTCAGGTCTTCCTGATTCCAGGAGCAGTGCTCTCTGTTAACTGCACCACCTAGCTGCCCCTGAACCAACATTTTCCAAGGGACCAATGTATAATGTTAATAAAATCACATATTGGTAAAAGGTCCATTCAAAGTGCAAGGTAGACCAGTGGATTTTAA
Organism: Pseudochirops cupreus; assembly: GCA_028627135.1. Lineage (NCBI taxonomy): Eukaryota > Metazoa > Chordata > Mammalia > Diprotodontia > Pseudocheiridae > Pseudochirops > Pseudochirops cupreus. The sequence goes on from CM053582.1 coordinate 422,747,722, forward strand.
TAGAGCATGTAACACAACATGAAAAGTTCATTGATAGAGTTTCAAATTTCGTGTTATAAGTAACCTTTAGGAAGCTACCATTTGTACAGTTTTGGCATATTATCTAAGAAGAATATCCACAGTTATCTGAAAAAGCAACTAAAATTATCCTCCCTTTTCCAGTTTTCTGTGTGAGACCAGATTTCCTTCATATACTTCAACTAGAACAACATTAAAACAGATTAAATGCAAAAGCAGACATAAGAACCTAGCTCTTTTATTAATATTGACATTAAACAGATTTGCAAAAATGTAAAACAGTGCCATTTTCATTAAATTTTTTTTTCAAAATATAGTTATCATTAAGCATCATAAAACATGAACATTAAAAATGTTATTTATGTAATGGATTTATTTTTAAATGAATAAAATTTTTAAATTTTCTAATGTAGTAAATATCAATAGATGTAACCCCAAGAATAAAAGTGCTTTGGGCTCCTCAATAATTTTTAAAAGTGTAAAGGGATCCTGAGACTAAAAGTTTGAGAACCACTGAACTAGATAGCTCAGGACTCTCTCTACTCTATTGACTCCAAGCCCCTGGCTTTTTCCACTTAATCATTCTGCCTCAAAATCATTGTAGCATTTCTTTATTGCTAGTGGGCCAGTGGATAGAGCCCCAGGGCTCAAGTCAAGAAGGGTTCTCTTCCTCAGTTCAAATTTGGCTTTAGACACTTACTAACTGCGTGACTCTGGGCAAGTCACTTAACTCTGTCTCAGTTTCCTCATCTGTAAAATGAACTGGGGAAGGAAATGGCAAACCATTCCAGTATCTTTGCCAAGAAAACCCCAAATGGGGTCATAAAGAATCAGACACAACTGAAACATGATTGAACACCACCACCACCAGCAACAACAATTTGGCTTTTCACAAGATTTTTATTTTATTTCACAAGATTTTTGAGTCTAGATCTTCCAGTCTTGTGTGAGTTAGAAGTATAGTCCCTGTTCCAATGCTGATCCTTACAGAAGCATTTTTTCCAGCTTGGACTGGTTTGTCTTTTCATAGACAGCCTGGTGACCTGGTACTCCAAGAGGCTCGCCATATTTTGATTGGATTTAATGCAGACTCTGGATTGGCTTTAGCCCCATTGTAGCTCACAACTCTTGAACCCAAGGGACCCATCAAGCCCAACCTTTCCAATAGCAGGAATTAAAGGCATGTGCTTCCATGCCTAGCCATGAATAGATTTCAGTCAATTAGTATCTTCAGCCTGAATTACCCAATCAGCCAGATACTTTCTACTGGTACTATTTTACTGATGTAGTACAAGAGAGAGAAAATTCTGGAAAAAAAGGAAAAATATCTTTTTGATTTTGTACCTTAAAATGTAGCACATCTTTGAGCACTGCATGTCTATAACACCCACATTTCTGAGTTATCAGCAACTAGTGTTACGACTTTTGTTCTTCATGCTAGTAAGTTGCTCTGATCACGAGGCGTTTGAGAACACATAATTTTGCTGTAAATTTTGCTTACAGTGACCTTTTGCATCTAAAATATTTCCAATCTCTTAATGTTGCTGAATCTTTCACCTCAAAGGATACTCAGAAACTTTTAAAAATTCTCCTTAGCCATGAGAATAAGTGTCTGTATTCAGAGAGCTCTGTGCCAGCGATAGGTGACATTCCTTAGGGTTGTGAGGTATTTCTCAGTTCGTGCCAGGAGACAGGAATGATATTTTTTACCCACTTAGGTGGGGAGGGGTCCCCCAAACAACTAAGACCTCTGGTAGTTGACTGGGAAGGCTTGAAGCTTCCAGGTAACCATTCACTGAATTGCTCCTGGTTTTTTTGCAGTTGAGCCTTAAGTTAATGGTAACTCACACTTATATTCTGTATTACACTGAAATTATTGCACTTAATCTTCATAACAGCCCTGTAAAACAGAGATGATATACACATATACATACATACACATACACACACATACACACACATTTAGTATGTTCCAAAAACCTTAGTTCAAGGACAGGGAGGAGGATGTGGAGGAAGAGGAGAAGAGAATAAGGGAAAGAGAGAATGAAAAAATATGGGGGGGAGTTGAGAGAATATGGGAGAGAAAAGAGAAGATGAGAGGGAAATGTGAGAGATTATGAGAAGAGAATGAGAGAAAGAAAACAAGTATGTAAGCATCTTAAGGTTTAGGGAATGGTTTTACATTCCTCCTTTAATTGATTATCACAACAATTCCCGATTCTTCAGAGGGGGAAACTGAGGCTCACCGGCCTTTAATGATTTTTCCACAATCACAAAGCTCACAAGTGGCAAATCAAGGATTGAATGCAGGCCTTTCTTAACTCTCAAACTCATTGTTCTCTACATTAGACACATTTTCTGGAAGAAATAAGCCCAACTTTGTAGTGTGCCTGACCAGGTAGATACCCTAATGGGGATCCTGCAGCCTTGTGGCCACATGTAGCCCTTTAGGTCCTCAAGTATGGCCTTTTGACTGAGTCCAAGTTTTACAGAACAAATCCTTTTATTAAGGGAATTTGTTCTGTGAAGTTTGTATTCAGTCAGAAGGTCAGCCCCGAGGACCTAGAAGGCCGAATGTTCCCTTGGGGCTGTAGGGAGCTATGAAATCCTTTAATCCAGCCACTTCATTTTACATATTAATAAAACTCAGAGGTTAAAGTGGTTAGCTGTTTCATTGTCTTTTATTAAACAGCCCTCTCATTGTAGCCAGAGCTAATGTCAAAATCTATTTTGCCTTTTTGTATTAATAGGTGATATTAGCAATTAGCATTTAGTGCTGTTAGTAATAATTGGAGACGGGTGTTCAGAGGGTACTTTAAATTTGCTATTTCATTTGACTTTCACAACAATGCTATGAGGTAAGGTAATATGAATATTACCATCACTCTTTTACAGCTTAGAGAAATGAATCAATAGTGCGTGCATTTTGGGATGAAGCTTATACAAAGACGGCTGCAGGGTCAGGACAGAAAGGGGCACAATACAAGACATATTATGAAGGTAGACTCAATAGGATCTGGTAACAACAGATTGATATTTAAGGTGAGTGCAGATAAGTGTCTGCCTCCAGTCCATCTTGTGTTTGACAGTTGGTATTTGGTATTTAAAGCCCCTCTTGGGCAACCTTTCCAGCTCTTCTTTCTCTCTCTCTCTCTCTCTCTCTCTCTCTCTCTCTCTCTCTCTCTCTCTCTCTCTGTGTCACACACACACACACACACACACAATCTAGGACTGCTGAACTATTCCTAAAGATCCTCCATCTCCTTGCTCTGTGTTGTTGCATAGGCCCCATGCCTTCTCCACTTATCCCCAGGTCTTAGAATCCTTTTGTTTCCTTTAAGGCTAAACTCAGTCTTCCTCTTCTACATCATTCCTTTCCTCATCTCCCCAGCTACCAAGATCCTTCCCTCCAAATCACTTTGTCTGGTTTTTGTATCATTTCGTATGTACTGAGTCAGTGTTTCCTTGGCTAACTGTAAAGTCCCTGAGTTTCAGAGACTATTGCTTTTGTATTGCAGCCCCCCGTCCCATCACATAGTTCTCTGTGTGTAATAGGAGCTTAATAACTGCTGGTTGACTCATTGAAGAAGAATACCTGTAGGTAATTCCACTCATGTTATTAATTAATAGAGTTGGAAGAGATCCTAGATGCCATCTAACCCAAATCCTTCATGTTATAGATCAGGAAATCAAGGCCCAGATTGGTTAACTTATCCACAGTCATATGAGTAATCACTCACTGGAGCAGTCGGGGTATTTCAAACACTGCCTCTGCCCCTTAATAGCCATGTTATCTCAAAGAAGTCATTCACCAATATGAGGCAGCTAAGCAGTGTAGAGAGCATTGGACCTGCAGTTAGGAGGACCTGAATTTAAATCCGGCTTCAGACCCTTACTGGCTGTATGAACTTGGACAAATCTCATAACTTGTTTGCCTATTTCCTCATCTGTAAACTAGGGATCTTTCCCAGATTTGTTATGAGGATAAAATGAGGTGATATATGTAAAGCACTTTGCAAACCTTAAAACACTAGACTTCTGGGTCACATGAGCAGTGAGTTGATGGACTGTTCTCCCATAACTTTGAATTCTCAAAACTTTTCAAAACAGAAATTGTGTATGAATATAAAGTAGCTTCAACTATTTCCATGACTTAGGACATCCAGAATCCAAAAGAAGGTTTAAAAATGGAATCCCCTTTAACCCAGAACTGACACTCATCCTGAGCTTACTCAGTGCCACTTATCCATTACCCCTGTCACCTGTATCAGGGCTGCACCAGGAGACCCAAGGACACACCACAGGTTTGCATCAAATCCCACCACTGCACCTTGGTCCCTGTCCCACTTTCTAGGGTCATGGAGGGCCCAACTCTAGGCTGCTGAAGTTTGCTTGTGCCTTGACAGCCAGTATGGCCACAGCCCTTCAGAAGTAAAAGTATGCTAGGAACTACAGTCCAAAAGCACCAGCGCTGCAAAGCTCTGAACTGCCAATGCCAGACCAGGGAACTGAGGAACAGAGGAAATGTGGCATATCAGCAGGACAGGACACTGTGCATATGAGGAGCTATACATCATTCCACCAAGCCTGAGGGAAAGAGCACAACAGTCAGCTAGGGACAGTTCTGACAAAAGTCAACTATTTTGGAGACCTAGGCTGGTGAAGCAGTGCAGAAAGAGGCTGAGATGATTTGAGACCCAGCTCCCAATGAAAACCACTATCAAAAAGGAAGTAGTGAGAAAGTGAGTGATAAGGGAAATAAAGGGGAGAGAGGGGATAAACTGAAATTATGAAAGATTTTGGGATGAAAACTCAAGAGATCTCAAACATAGATAAAGCCAACAGGAAAAACTGTAACAATAGAAGGAAATGTGGTTTCCATGTCTAATGAATGAGTTCAGACATCTGTGAATAAATATTGAAGAACAAAGGAAAATGATCTGACATTTGATGAAACAGGACCCTGTGGAGTTTGAGGAGAACTTGGGGACCACATCATGCTAATCCTGAGTGGTTTAAAGGAGAAATGAAATTTATGTGAGCAGAATTTATGGCCTTCACAACCAAAATAATGAACAGAATAGAAAAACTTAAATCTTCAATGGCTAATTGCACCAAAGAAACAAGAAAGAGAACAATGGATTGAGAATGCAAATACAAAGAAGTAAAAGAAAGAGAAGGCCCTAGAAGAAGAGGAAAAAAAATAACGTTAAAAGCATGCTCCCTATGTAAGCCAAACATGGGTTTCAAAGACAGGATGTGCAGGGATAACCTAAAGATGATAGGTCTCCCAGAAAAGCACAACAGAACGAAAAAATCTTAACACCTTGATGAAGGAAATAATAGAAGAGAATACTCTGAGATTCTGAACATTTAAAAAAAATGAAGTTCCCATGAAAAGAATTCACAGGTCGCCTGAAACAAAGCCAGCTCTGCAAACTCCACATGTAGTGGTTAAATTTGACAATTCAGTTCAGAAACAAGTTCTGCAAGCAGTCAAGAGAAAGACTTTCAAATACAAAGAAAAGGCAGATAATACAAGAAAACATAGGAGGGAAGAGAATAATGCGTTTTGAAGAACAGCAGAGCTCAGGATGAATCCCAGGGTGACCTACCTGAAAATCTGAGCTTAACCATACAGGGAGAAAAAAAATGGACATTTGAAAATATACACAAGAGTTTGACATTTTTAGAAAGAAAACCAGAACTGAAGAGTTTATGTGCTTCTCATATACATCAAACAACAGAAATGCAGGAGGAGTGAATAAATGCAGCAGGCAGGGATAGCAGCAGCAACAAATTACCGATAGAAGGACCAGTTGAGAGACTCCTTTTTAAAAGTACACTAAGAAACAGGATTGAAAGCAAACAGCTAGTAAGGCTAACAGTAAAGAGGCAGACAAGGGGGTGTCATGAACATAACCTGACAACACTCTTCCTGCGTGTGAATGCTTTTGTGGGACCACATTACAACATAGAAGAGTACAAAAAGGGGAACGGAGGGGAGCAGGGGGATAGAGAGGAGTGAGGGATGTGCCTGGGGTTAAGTCAAGGCTAGCAGTTAGGGGAAAGTGGTCTCAGAGAAAGACTACAGGAAATAGCTGAGGAGGACAAAGGAAAGATTGAAAAGGGGGCATGCGTGGGGAAGGAGGCCTTGCTTTGAAGGCGAGAGGGAGTTTCACTGATGAATACTCCTATGGTTGAAGAAAGATCTATGGTGTAGCTGAGGACCTTACATTAGATGAGACCTGGGGACTTCTGTGCTTGAAAAGTCTACTTGTCCTTGAGGGTGGAGGGGGAGGAGTTGAGACCTCTGGGAAGCAACTGACATCTGGGGCAGTGGAAGAGAATGGACCCAGGGAAGAGATTTTCGGGCAAGTGTAGTAAAAAAGGTCAACAAGCGAGGGTGTAGAGGAGTTGTGGACTGCACTATGATGGACATGGTCGTGGCAACGTCTTCTCTGACACCTATAGTAATTGGAATTGTTCTAGAGATGAGGCACAATGGAAAAGGGGAGTCCATGGGGCAGGCCCTAGATGGCGGTGGCAGATAGTGCCTAGAGGGGAGAGTCTAGAGTAGATGCCTTTGAAGCTTTGATAGCATTAGTGATACAGAGAAAAGACAGAGACCTCATAATTATAGGTGTCATGAATTAGAGAGTAAAGAGAGGATGGCTGGATAATGTTAAGGGAAATCCTCTTTGGAACAGGGCACAAAAAATGATATTTAATAACTAAGGAACAAGATAAGCTGAAGGGGAAGAGAGAAAGGGGGAATATCAAATGGGAAGAGGGGATGAGTGGTGAGGAGAAAAGAGCTAGTGAGAACAGGGCTACCTTAAGAATTAATAAAGTACTTGAAAATATTAAAGCATTGAAAATATTTAAAATATTAAAGTAACTGAAGGATAATACTATGTTTAAAATGAGGGAAATTGAACCTGTAAAGCTTCTGAATTGACAACATCAATGTATCTAGGATAAGAAAGGAAGTGGTCAAATGGGGGAAAAATTATTTGTATCAGATTTCTCTAATAAGAGTTTGATATCCAAGATATATGGGCAGTTAGGTGGCACAGTGGATATAGAGCACCAGACCTGGAGATGGGAAGACTCATCTCCCTGAGTTCAAATCCAGCCTCAGGCACTTACTAGCCATGTGACCCTGGACAAGTCTGTTTGCCTCAGTTTCCCAACTATAAAATGCACTGGAGAAGGAAATGGCAAACGATACCAGTATCTTTGCCAAGAAAACCCCAAATGGGGTCAGGAAGAATTCAATGTAACTAAACAACTGAACAAGACATTTAAGATTTATATCTGTCTATCCATCCATCAATGTATTCATGTATATAGGTGAGTAGTAGCCATCCCCCAATAGATAAATGGTCAAAGGATATGAACAAACACTTCTCAAAAGAAGAACTGCAAAGTAGTCAAAACTATGTGGGGAAAAAATGCTCCAGTTCACTAATAAGAGAAATGTAAATCAATACAACCAGAGGTTTCATCTCATTCAACTTGAAAATTGGCAAAGATGGCAGAAAATAGCAAAAGTCGGTATTGGAGGGATTGTGAAAAGATAGGCACGCTAGTACATTGTTGGTGAAGCTTTGAAATTGTATAACAGTTTTTTTTTTCTTTTTCAAGGGGGGAGGGCAGGGCAACTGGGGTTAAGTAACTTGCCCAAGGTCACATGGCTAGTAAGTGTTAAGTATCTGGGCCAGATTTGAACTTAGGTCTTCCTGACTCCAGGGCCAGTGCTCTATTCACAGTGCAACTTAGCCACCTCTTCTATAACTATTTTGACAAGCAATTTGGAATTATGTAAAAGGCATAACGTGGGAGCTAAGTGGTGCAGTGGATAGAGCACCAAACCTGGAGTCAGGAAGGCCTGAATTCAGATGTGGCCTCAGACCCTCATTAGCTGAGCAAGTCACTTAACCCTGGTTCCTTCGGTTTCTTTATCCATAAAATGAGCTGGATAAGGAAATGGCAAACCACTTGAGTATTTTTTCCAAGAAAACCCCAAATGGTTTCACAGAGAGTCGTACACAGCTGGAAGACTAAACAACAACATGGTTAGACCTACGGTTCCTAGGAAGATCATGTTGGCAGATGCATGGGGGATGGACTTGAATGAGGAAAGTCTAGAGACAGAGAACAAACAGAAAGCTGTTGTGGTAGTAATCCCCAAGTACAGTGATGGTGGCCTCCACTAGGGCAGTGGTTGTGGTTGTGGCTGTAGAGAGAAGGGGTTATATGAGAAATATGAGGAAGGTAGAAATAGTAAGACTTGGTAACAGTGTAGGCATGTGGGGTGAGTGTGAGGGAGGAGCAGAGGATAATGCCTAGGTTTTTGGAGGTGAGTGGCTAGGAAAATAATGGTACGACAGTAATTGGAAAGTTTGGGAAGAAGGCAGGGTTGGGGTGAGGGGAGATAAATGGATGTGTAAATATGTTTTAAAAACCATAATGTACCATATAGCTGGGAACTTTTATCATGATTGTTGTTAACGCAAGCTGACGAGTACCATCGTCTTAATTCCTCGTCAGCTGATGCATCTTTGAACAGTGTGTACTTGGAGGATTCAGAAATGTTCTTTGAGCATTATTTCAAGGAGGAAAACCTAAACTGTGTATAGGTTTCTATGTAGAACATACTGCTTTAGTTAGCTTCTAATATAAACACTGATTTCCTCCCCCCATTCTCCTCCCCAATAACCACAAAAAGTGGAATGCAATTTAAAAGTCATGCTGTTTGCTCCATAAGATGACACTTTGCAATGGAGCTCAAATAGGTCCAGGTCTGATGAGCTCTTTCACCCTCAAAGCAATTAGAGGAAAAAGCTGGCAGTTTCTGAGCTATGAGATGTATCCTCCCTCTCACCTGGTATTTTATGCATTACATTGTCTTTTCCATCATAGAAGCATCTCCTTTGGTTTCAGAAATGCCCGGGAATACTGCAGATGATAAATAAAAAAGAATAATTAGCTGAAGGCCTGAAATTATTTTACAAACAGATTAAAGGAGAAAGAAGCCCTTTTATGATAAACCCTAGAATTCGGAACAAAAATGGCACTCCAAGGACAAAAATGCTCATTAGTCCCTGTCAGAATTGGATGGAGCCAACCATCCTTTGAATAGAAAACCAGATAGACATGACAAAGCAGAAACAAATGGTGAGATGTGTAGGAAGCCAGATCCGGGTGTCAGGTGAATCATAGTGAGCTTGGGAAGTTATGAGAATCTATCCATGGTGACTAAAGAAGGGGGGAAAATGGCTTTTCCCTGAATTCCCAGAAAATATTTAACAGGGACTGTGATGACCATTAGTCTGCAATCTGTTTCTCTTCTCAAATGTTTCAAGTTTTAATGCATTGCTCATTTTTGTCACATTGACCTGATTTTCCCATAACATTTCAGATCCTTTGATGGGTCCTACCTGCTGTATAACTCACAAGGGATAGACAATCAGTCTTGTTTTAATGGGATGAACCCTAAATCAGGACACCTGAATTTGAATCCTGTCTCTGCTAACTTACCAGCCGGCACAAGTTGCTTCAGCTCTCTGAGGCCACTAGGTGGCATAGTGGATAGAGCACCAGGCCTGGAGTCAAGAAGACCTGAGTTCAAATACAACCACAGACACATACTAGCTGTGTGATCCTGGGCAAGTCACTTAATCTCTAGCCCGCTTCAGTTTCCTCAACTGTGAAATGGCCATAATAATAGCAGCTACTTCCTAGGGTTGTTTTAAGAGTCAGATGAGATAATATTTGACAAGTACTTAGCTCAGTGCCTGGCACGCAGCAGGAGATGATGATGATGGCGGCTAAGTTAGGTATTGTGCTAAACACTTTACAGTAATTATCTCATTTGATCCTCAAAAATAACCCTGGTAGGAAGGTGTTATCATCATCCCCATTTTACAGATGAGAGAGGTAAGACAGAAGGGGGGTGGGGCTCGCTCCACACTTATTTAGTGCTTACTGTTGTGCTAAGTATTGTATAATTCTTATCTCATTTTATCCTCACAACAACCCTTGGAGTTAGGTACAACTATTATCTTCATTTTATGGATGAGGAGACTTAGGCAAACAAAGGTAATACAGCTCTTCAGCAACTGAGGCCAAATTTGAATTCAGGTCTTGACTTCAGGCCCAGGGCTCTATCCACTTCAGCACCTGACTGTCCCTAGTAGATACATAATAAAGATTTGTGTCCTTCCTTCCTCATTTTTAAAATAAGGAGAGTTAAATTAAATCATGTCTGCTTTCAGCTCTATCAGGTCATTGAAATTACTCCATAGTCTACTGTTATGACTTTGAACAAGTCGTTTAACCATCTTGGGCTTCAGCTTCCTCCTCTGTGAGATGTGAAGGTATTGCCCAAGGGGGTCACAGATGTCCCTTTGGCTCCATGAGCCAGAATATGTCTTATACTGAATGTGAGGAGTAGGGCTTTAGGGAAAAGGAGCAGTTACAGGTAGATTTAAAGGTACCACACTGATGTCAGGTCATGAATGATTGTTGGAAACTTTATTTCCCTGATCACCTCTTCTTAGTGCCACACATAAGTGCTCTGTGTAACGAAAAATGTAGGAATCCCATTCATTGATTCACTCACTCATTTAGCAACCCCACCTTTTGCCAGTCACCGTGCTGGGTAATTGGTGTAGAAAAGATTTCACTGGCTATCATGGTCCTCCTTGGATCATTAATTCCTTTGTTATGTGAAGTGAGAATTAGCCCCAACTGTGAACTCTACTTCCCTTTTAAACTCTCAAACCAGATTCTCTGCTATGATCTCACTGCAGAAATCTCCAGTATCATTGCCTTTTTAGAAATTTTTATGGTAATTTCAGCAGGAGCATTTCATTTTAAAAAAAAGTCATAATACTCTATACCTTTTGAACCAGCACTGTTACTGCTGGGCCTATATCCCAAAGAGAAGCCAAAGAAAAAGGAGAAAAGACCCATAAGTACAAAAATATTTATAGCAGTTTTTTGTGGTGCCAAAGAATTGGAAACCAAGGGGGTGCCCATCCGTTGGGAATGGCTGAACAAATTATGGTATGTAATTGTGATGGAACACTAGTATAATAAAGGCGATGGTTTCAGCAAAACCTGGGAAGACATATATGAACTTTTAACTTTATTTTTTTTTCCGACATGGTTAATATGGAAATATATTTTGCATTTCATATGCATAATGAGTATTATATGGTTTGCCTTCTCAATGAGTGAGGATGTATCACTTGCCTTCTCGGTGAGTGGGGGATGGACTGGAGAGGGAAGGAGAAAATTTGGAACTGAAAATTAAAAAAAAAGAATATTAAAGAATTTTTTGAAAAGTCATAGCCACAAGAACTCAAAGAACTCTGGCCATACTAAGAGCTAAAAAATATTTCTACCAAGAGAAATACTTTTAAGATGATCTTGTCACTCGTTGTGTGCCTCTGTATGGGTTCAAATCCATGGCAACATTAAATCATAAAGTCAGGGCTAGATGCTACCTTTGAGCCCTCGATTAATGTTAATAGCTAACATTTCACTCACCATGCATGAGTCATTGTGCTAAGCACTTTGCAGATTATCGTCTCGTTTGATCCTCTCAACAGACCTGCAAGGTTGGTGCTCTAATCCCTCTTTTATAGTTGAAGAAACCAAGGCAAACAGAGGTTGAGTGGCTTAGCCAGGGTCACACAGCTAGTAAGTGTCAGAGGTGGGATTTGAATTCAGGTCTCCTTCCTGCACTCAATCTAATGTGCCACCTAGCTGAAAGTTTCTGATTTGATGCTACGTAATGACTATGCTTTATCATCAAAGATAATTTCTCTTGGATAATAAGCAAGTGCCATAGCAAATTTAGTTAGTATTCTTTTGGCCACCTGTTTTCCAGCTTCAAGGTCTGGTCTAGTTTTGACCCTGTTCTTCGTGCTTCTCTTTGTATAATTCTAGGATACTATCAATCTTCCTCTTAAGACTGCCCTCTTAAATAGGAGTCAAGTGAGTTGTGAAAAGCCTGGTGTTGTCTCTCCTGCTTTACTCCTCCTAATCATCCAGTCTCAAAACCTTAGAATGAGGATGTTCAACTATATAATCTGTAGTCTCTTCAAACTCAAAATGTAACTCTTATCACAGAGCTTATCCCTGGTGAATGCAGGAAGTGGGATGCTCTCTGGCCCCTTTCTTCATGATACCTCTTGTTTCTGTTCTCTCCTCTCTGTTCCCTGCTGCCGTCCACCAAACTCCCGGGCCCAAACTCTTGCTACTTTTGCTGGGACTTTTGCAGTCACATCCTCCACATTATTCTCCTACATGTAGCCTATTACTGTGACAGTGCTTATCTGGAAAATCGGTAATAATGTACTTAGAGGTGTTTTTACACAGTGAGTTACATGAGCTTCCTACAAACTTTATGTGGGATTATGGTGAAAATGGGCTGTGATGCCTAAAATTGGTTCCATTTTCTCTCTATGAAACTTTTTCAGGCATTGTCTGCTTTTAGATTTCTTTCTGCTTGAACCTCTCTTCCTTTTAGGTAACATTTTAGATAAAAGAATAGAAAAGATGATTTGGGTGGGAATAGAGGGGAAAAATACTTGGCTTCTCAGGGCTTTTTAACTTCCCTGAATCATTGGATTGGCTTGTAAATATCATAAAAGATAACATTTGTTCCACAAAGCATCTCTTTCCCCAGAATTTTGAATGCGTTAGTAATATCACCCTATATTTCTTCAGGGAATGGATACCTTCAAAGTCAAGAGGAAATTCTTTTCAGAAAACCAGGAGCCAGCAGCCTCTTTTCCTGTGCCGTATGATTTGCCTCCAGAAATTTACAACCATGAAGGTGAGCCTTGGATTAGTAAAAAGTGTGCATGCATGTATGCCCCCAAACAAAAAAGCAAATTACGTGTGATGCTCCTAGAGAACGAACTTTTATGGTTTCTCTGTAGTAAGAGAACACTAGACTTCACTTCAAGCCATTGGGTGTGGTAGAAATCAGAAGGGATGAGAAAGGCATAGAGGCCCTGGGTTTGAATTCCAGCTGTTACTTGCTAGATGTATGACTTTGGATAAGTCATTTAGGCTCTCTGGGCTTAGATTTTCCTCAAATGTAAGATAAAAACATGGGACTAGGTGACTTCTGAGGTTGACTGCCTTTGTGTTACTCTTACTCCTTCAAAATTTTCCATCTTAACCTGATATAAAAGTGTTGAGGGTGGAGGTTAGCAGGACCCCCAGTGTGACTTATTTTAGGTTCCACACCATCTAAACATGGCCCTTTTGTACCTACCTATGTTGTCTTTGGTCCCTTATTATCCTGATCACCTTCTTGTGGATCTTATCATCTAATCCCAGTCATAGAAAAAAGCCAGGAAAGTAGTAATGGAAGATAGGTGTCCCAAAGGGTTTATCTGTTCAGATTTTTTTTAATTAATTTTTTCCCATTTAACTGAAATCTGTTTTCTCTCCCTTCGACCTAACATCTCCCCCTCATTGGAAAAGGAAAAAAATCCCCCAAACCCCAAAACCTCTTTGTAACCAGTATGGATAGATAGTGAGGTAAAATAAATTCTCTACATTGGCCATGTCCAAAAAATAGATGTCTCATTGCGTACGCTCAGTCCATCACTTCTGTGTCAGATAGTAGGTAGCATGCTTCGTTATGCTATTCCCTTGTTTCACGTGTGTGTTTTGTACTATTGTAAGGACCCTTGTTTTATTTGTTAAGGATCATATCATTTCCTTCTTTAAAAAATCCTTTAAAGGTCTTGTTGCAGAGAGCAGAGCACCTTCCTCAAATATGTGGCATTTTATGTACTGTTAATACCCAGTAACATGCTGAAAATGCGAGTAATTGAAATACAGTTTCATATGTTGTTCAACGCTACAGATGGATATTTGAACTATGAGGGAAGGCATTTTCCTATACTTTGCGAAAGTGAGTTCCTAATAACGTGTCAAAAGCATTTCATTTTTCACAGTGGTTCATAATTTACTCCCATACCTATAGAGATCTTTCTGGCTATTTTCACATCAAAGGATGATGGTAAGAAAAAAAAAAGTGAAATGTGACTGGTCTTCAGACCACAGGCAAGATCCATTCTTTGCTCTCATGGGGACAGGAGCAAGGAGTACACATGACGATGGAGATGAGGGCTGCCTCTAGGGTGGGTATGTGATGAGGCTTGACTCAGAGACTCTTGTCTTTGATTTAAAACCCCATCTTCACTTGTGATTAGATGAGAATAAAATTGGAGGACTTAGATCACTATGAAGTAAGATTAAAGGTGTATAGGGTATGGTAAAAGAGACAAGTGGAACTGGGAAAATTAAAAAAAACCAACTTGATATTAACTGGGATTACTTTAAATTTAGGATAGCTAAGGTTTTTGCTGTGTAACTCAGTACTCTTTTAGGTTCATTTTTCATGATGAGTGTTGTCCTGTAAAGTTGCACATAAATTAAATTGTATTTCCAGTACTTTAGGGCAGCTGACAGGGTTGCTGAGAGAAACCAGAAGGAGGTGCAGGATATAGCATTGGGATATACCCACAGTTAGTGGGCATGGCATGGATGATGATTCAGCAGAAGAGACTGAGAAGAAATGGTCAGGCAGGTAGAAGAACCATCTGTGATCTCATCATTCTGGTTGATCCCTCTAATAGTACAATTACAGCCCATCAATTCTTGCCCATCTCTTACCATAAAGCCACTGCAGGAAGAACCCCACAGCATGCTCAAGGCTATCCCCTAAATCTCAAGGTTATGAAGTTACAAATTCAGCACATCCATCTCTCCTGTTCTTGCAGTGTGTCTGGCTGCTCCTTGTATGCAGTGTCTCATTGGTAATTGGCTTCAGCCCACTTAGAGCTAGGGCAGGCCTTTTCCTTTGAGTGGCCTGTGATTTTATGAGCCTTTCCTGCTTTGAGTGACCTATGATTTTGACTCCTTAAAGATTTTAGTATCTCGTAGTTCACAGCCATTTAGCATCTTCAAAAGTAGATACTGGATAAGAGAAGTTTTTACTGTAGGGAGAAACTTGGGATGATTAAAAATACTGCACAGTTTCTCAAATGCAATCTAACCCACTTTCTTCCTTCTGTGTAGTTACAGACTTAGGGTCATTGTTGATTTGCAGTGTCTTTCCAAGAAATAAAATGAATGAATCAGCCCTGTGAGCTTGAGCTTTCCATCTGACTTCATATTAGCGACTGGATGGTAGGAAGTAAGCTTCCATTTGTTTTTTTCCTGTGAATTGTTAGGCACTTTTGAGTGATCATAGATCTAATTTAGGAGGCTTAACAGTGTTCCACAATTTGATGCAGTTAGCAACACGGAACTTGCAAATTGCAGTATCTAGGGGACTTCATCCTCTTTTGGGAACCCCTCTTCATTTTGGACTCAGTATAAGGTAACCTCCATGGCCAACGGAAAAAGTCTTTGGCAGGCATATGTGTATGCCTTACTCAAGGAAAATAGGTTGACCTGGAGTCAGGAAGATCTGAGTTCAAATCCAGCCTCAGATACTTTCTAGCTGTGTGACCAAGAGCAAGTCACTTAAATTCTCCTGGCCTCAGTTTCCTCAGCTGTAAAATGGGGATAAGAGCATCTACCTCTCAGAATAGTTGCAAGGGTCAGAGATAATATTTGTCTAGTGCTTAACACAGTGCTTGGCACACAGGAGCCACTTAATAAATGCTTGTTCCATTCTCCTTTAATATTAATAAAATAATTAATCATTAAATTAAGCAATAATTTAAAGTAAATAATAAAATTAATAATCAAATCTATATCCTTTTCTTGGGTCTTTCAAGGAATCTTGTGTAATCTTAAGTATGTGCATTGAGTAACCCTATGGGAAGTGCCCCTTCAGAAGATCGCATTTGTGCAGCAAAGTCAGATCCTTTTGTTTTTAAATATTTAATCATTAACAAACAGTAAGCATCGTGGGAACCTGCTTTTTATGTCCCCCTCAGTCAGGTGCGGGACTCTCATGATGTCTTCTGCTATAGAGTTCTGGTTTTGAAAATCTCATTGTTCCTTATCTCGTACGTTCATCCAGGATCCCTTCAGTAAATGTGTAGATTAAGAAAATAAGCATGTGGGTCAGTAATTAGTAGTGTCTTCTTGACCACTTTTTATGTCACCTTCTTTCCAGTTACGCCCTTTATAGATAGATGGATGGATATAGAGAGATCTCTTGTTTTTACATTGCCTAGACTTTCCCCTCTTCCCCCTCCCAGAGCAGTCATATGACAAAGAATCTTAAAAAATAATAGATGAAGAAAACTGAACCAAACCAATCAATTCATTAGAAAAAATCAATCATTATGCGCATGTTCCACACTCATGCACTTACCCTTCCTTTCCCCATTCCCAAGAAGGAGTAGGCAGTAAGTTTTCATAGCTCTTCTTTGGGAACAAGCTTGTTCTTTGTGATTTTCAGCATCCTTTTTCGTTTGTTTTGTGATAGTGGTGGTTCTCGCCATTTACATTGTTGTAGTCATTATGTACATTGTTTCCTTGGCCCTGATTAATTCACTTTGTATCATTCATGTAAGTCTTCCCATATTTCTCCATGAACATCACATTCCTTGTTCTTACAGCTCAGTAACAGTCTGTGACATTCACATGCCACGATGGTACTGCTTCATCATACTTTCGTTCATACTTGCCTACAATCTATTAAAACCCTTCTGTCTTTCTTCACCTGAACTGCTGTTGAATCGCTCCCTGGTTTGAATCAATGAAAAGTCTGTATCATGCAGTGTATTTAATTAGTATCCAAAAAATGGTTTAATGCTTTGGAATTAATGCTAACAAGATTCCAGGATGAAGTCAAAGCCGTTGGACCTGCTTTAGTGAATAGATAAGTGAGGTTTATAATTAACAGTATAGTCACTTGTAAGTAGTACTTCTGGCCTGCTTTGAAGTAATTTATTCTCTTAAATAATATTACCAGTTTCCCTATAGTCTTACACTATGAATTTTGCAAACTCTTTATTGATAATTCAGAAGTAATCTTGAACATAGGCCTCCTTTGAATCATTAGAAATTACTAACTACCGGAGTCCAAATTAGTGTGGAAAGAATGAAACTGACAAATAAATTCATTATCTTGTATGAATTTTAAAAAAAATACGTAGGCATGACCATACCTATGATTTCATCTGTATAAAGAACTCTTTATATGGAAATCCTCTCCATCAGTAACCAGCAGCAGCTCATCTTTAACTTATACTCTTAGGATGTAGGCTGGGGCACTAAAAGGTTATTAAGAAAGTAGCCAGGGTTCACACAGCTAATTTGTGTCAGAGGTAGGATTTGAACCCAAATCTTCCTAACTCCAATGTGACCACTCTCTTCCCTGCCACACTGTCTCTGTAAAATACAAAACACAGTTTCACTATAGAGCCAGCCCTGTATAGTAAGAAGAGTCATGGAGTGGCCCTCAGGAATCTTGGGTTCACTTCTTAACTTTGCCATTAAGTAGCTATGTGACTTTGAAGAAGTCATTTCTCTGGGCAGTGTTTTTCATCTCATTATAGGAGTTATGATTTATAATATAAATGAAGAAAGGTTTCAAGATTGCTTCTAGCTGTTTCCAGCAGTTCAACCAAGAACATTTAAATGCCTGCCTTGTACAGAGTACTCACTGTACTAGGGTTTCACATACTATATATGTGTATTTTTCCCCAAAAAAATTCTTTAGAATTGAGGAGTTTGTAAATGACTTGATGTTTAGATGGATCTGTGATCGTGGTGGGTTCTCCTTCCACCATGAAAATTATAGCCAGTCCATGCTGTGGTAGGAGCACTAGCCTAAGTCCCTTCCCTAAGAAGATTAGGCTAATTTTTCTTTAGAAAGTATTGCAACTGTCTTTGAGGCTTAATTGGTTCAAAGAACTAAGGTCTGGGCTATTGATGTAGTTTCCTGGTGGCCCACCCTACCAAAAAGCCAGGACATGAGCAATTAGCCTACTTCAACCTCAGGCTTCTGACCCGATGGTAGAGCATAGAGCTGCCCAGAAACTACCCTCTGTGGAATTAGTACTCTACTCTCACTGAGTATCTTTTCTCTGCTGTTGCCAATTAAACCTTTCTTTGTTAACAGTGTTTCATTTTATTCCAGTTTCAAATCTGAGCTGCCAGAGTGGCCTGAGTTGATTTCACCTGCTCTATTCCACATGACATCTCATGCTATGATTCATTCCCATCCCTTTCTATAAATCTCTCTTTGGGTGATACACTCTACATTTAGGAGTTTGATTCTTTTAATATCTTATGAAATTTCAATGAAATTCTTTTTAATGTCATGAAATGAAGTCAGCTAAAAAGAAAAAAATTTTTTTTTAGCAAATTAGGTATCTGTGAATTCATCGTGTATTGTGTATGTAATTACTTAGGTGTTGTTGTTTTATTCGTGTCTGACTCTCTGTGACCCCATCTTGGCAAAGATACTGAACTGGTTTGCCATTTCCTTCTCCAGCTCATTTTACAGATAAAAAAACTGAGGCAAATAAGGTTAAGTGACTTGCCCAGGGTCACAAAGCAAGGAAGTGTCTGAGGCCAGACTTAAACTCAGGAAGATGAGTCTCCCTGATTCCAGAGCCAGTGGTTTATCTACTGCCCCACCTACCTGCCCCGTTGTCCAGATATTCCCTTTTAGCTATGATTTTACACAGGGCTTCCAAAGTAATATTGCTAAAGGACTCCCCCGTTTGATATTTAAAGTTCTTTAACAGTCTGCCTTCATTTGAACTTTCTGCTTACTCCTTTTGAATGAACTCTGCTGTCCAGCTCATCTGATCTATATACTGCCTCTCACACACGATTATCTACCACTGTTGTTCCTTTGCGCATCTCAGATCTCAGCTTAAGTGCCCAGCCTCCCCTAATTGGGGCATTTTCCCCTCCCCTCCCCTTACCTTGCATTTATTTTGCTTTTATTTGGAAAACTCACAGACTTTCGTTTTTGCCTTCATATTCCTCTTACCAAGTGTCTGGCCTCGAATACTCACTTAAAGTTATATGCTTGATGGCTCTTAATCATTTAACTCTAAAAGTCTGATCATTTAAGTTTGGTTTAATTATCCCACCCCTTGCCCCCTTCACCGAATAGCCTTTAGTTTCATAACTTTTACGAGGACCTGAAATTAAACTGCCAGTCGTGCTTTGAAAATTACTCTGTGATAATAGTTGTTAGAGAAACCACTATTGTGTTTTTATTTTGATGATAAGTTAGTAATAGTCATTATGGCTACCCTGTGCCAAGCCAGGGTCAGATCAAGGGCTAGCAATGAAGGGAAGGTGACTTATGTGGTCTCATAATCTAATAGCCTATAGGGGAGCAGGTGAGGAAGAAGGGTAAAGATTGAAAGGGGCAGGGGGAAAGGCCTGACTTGAGTGGTAGGAGGAGATTCTACTGATGAATGCTTTTGAAGGGAGAATCTGAAGGGTATTGAGGACTTTTCACTGGATAGGGGTGGGGGTGGGGATATCTTAGGGTTTACAGGCTAGATTTCTTTTTTAAGGACCATGCCTTAAACCCACCTCACTCTGACCAACAATTAGGTACTAGCCCAAGCCCTACTTCATCATTGTTTCAGACCTAATGTCTCTGAGTGAATGTAAAAAGCAACTGTCTGTTTTGGCCAGAAACTCTGAGAGTCTTTGCAACCTCAGACTCATCCCTTTCCCTCATCCCCCATATGTAATCATTTGCTAAGTCTTGTTAATTCTATCTCTGCAGCATCTCTCACATCCAATCTGTTCTCTCTACTTATTCAGCCACTATGCTAGGTTTTCATCACTTCTTAAGAACCTCCTAACCAATATCCCTGATTCCAATTTCTTCATTTTCTAATCCATCCTGTTTAACTGCCAAAATAATTTACCTAAAGCATAGGTTTCTTTGCTTTAACATTTTTCAGTGGTTTCCAGTTGTATTTGTATAAAATACAAACCCCTCATTTAAAGCCCTCCCATTCTTTACCTCATTTCTTCCTTAGCCTTAATCACTGAATGGGCATTGCCTCAGTCAAAATGAGACCTGGGAAAGACTTTAGTTTAAAAAAACCAAGGTCTCCCACTGCCTCCAGGGTCATCTCCAGTCCTCCTGATCTACAATTTTTTTTTGCACGGCACCCAGATGGAAGAGAAAATGACCTGGTGACCTTGCACAGTCTTCTCTCACTTAAATCCAATTCACTTTGCAAATCACGGCATCTCCTCCGTAATGTGATGGTCCTCTTCGAGGAATGAGGGACAAGCAGCAACAACAATTAGTTGTCAGGCACTGTGATATGTGCTAGAGATATAAAGAAGAGTCTTGAGTAACTTCACACTCTTAGGGGAGGGGTAACAAGCAAATGTGCTGTGGATTTCTAATCTGAGTGCTATATCTGATTCCTTTGAACTCAGTAAGCAGTTGGTTTGTAGAAGTGTATGTGGTTGCTTCTCTTACCAGGACATTTCATCTCATTCTGAGGTATATAATCACAAATTAATATGTGGTATATGTGGATCAAGTGGTTTGTATTCTTATATTTCAGTTGAAGTTGATATGCCAATTACAAAAGATTGCATTATTTTAAGGCTTACAATCCACTGTAAAGTCATGGGCTCTCCATGCCTCTTTCTTCAGCTTTCCCTACTCTTAAAGTATTTCTAGTACTTATCGCTTATGCAGTTCTCAAATTGAGAACAGGGCGAAGTACAAAGAAACAAAAAGTGCTCATTGGTTTGCCAGCATTTGGTGACTGCTTGGGGAAATAAAACCCTGGATTGGATTTGTAGGAACAAGTTAGGATTTAATTACAAAAGGGGAAATAGATGCCTAAGGAGAGTATGCTCCTTCCAGTGACCACTGAGGGGCTCTGCTAAGAGTAGGACCCTGTAAGGAAAGGGAGGATAGAAATCATAAGCCCTTTGGACTAGCACCATTTGAAAAGAAAGGAATGGGATTTGAGAAATTGTACAGGGGGAAGAATAGTGAATTTATGTGCCTTTAAAGCCTAAGTATATGGCACAGAGTAGGCACTTAATAAATGTTTGTTGTCTGGTTGATCTAGAACTAGAATTATTGTTGTTCTTCAGTCTTTTTTGGTCGTGTCTGGTTCTCTGTGACCCCATTTGGGATTTTCTTGGCAAAAATACTGAAGTGGTTGCCATTTCTTTCTTCTGTTCATTATATACATGAGGAAACTGAGGCAAACAGGGTAAAGTGATCTGCCATGGGTCATACAGCTAGTAAGTCCGAGGACAGATTTGAACTCAGGAGATGAGTCTTCCTGACTCTAGGCCTGGCACTTATCCACTGTGCCACCTAACTGTCCCAGAGTCAGAATACTTGGGTTCAAATCCCAGCTCCCCTTACTGTCTGTGTGTCCCTGGGCAAGTCACTTGGTCTTAATTTATTCATCTGTAAAATGATGGAGTTGGACAGGTTGACTTCAGAGGTTCTTCCCAGCTATGTATATAATCCTATAAACTGGAAAAGTGGAATAAAATTCTGTGCCTGTGTTTACTTGTTTCTTATTAAGCAGTGAAACCCTGTTATAACTAGCAAAACCATCTAGAAATATTGAAAATATTATGCAAATCCAGTCTGTTGTAGAACATAAGTCAGAAGAAATCCATGCTTTGTGTGAAGTTTGGATTGTTGTCGTTCTCTTTAGATTGCTGCTATCTCTGTGATTCAAGTAAGAGTCCTTCTTGTATACAGAAATCTATGTTAGATACAGAAGCTTTAAAGTGATTAAAAATAATCTCTTCCCTCAAAGAGCTTCTAATTGAGAAGATAGGATGATAATGGGCTTGCTTGCAGGGGCCAGGAAAATATCAACTAATAATTTCCTTTGACCGTTTAGGAAGATTTTAAACAAATTCTCACGTGATATTTAACTTGCCCCACTAAAGTCTTCCTCTGTTACCTCTTTAGAGCAAGAGATGATCCCAGGTGCTTGAAGGCATTATGCCAAATGACCTCAAATTCTAGAAGGTTCCCACCAAGGTAAAAGAAAATGTTCCATAGACTGTATTTCAAAGACTGTTCCAGCTAAGTTTGGAAAAAAGATCACTGTTAAGAAAGTTAACCCCAGAGAAGAATTTTTTGTTTTTATTTTTTTGACCCAGCAACTCATAAAGGTAAGGGTTTCAAGTCTGTGACAATGGGGGCGGAAAGTGCCTTATTTGATGAAATCACAGCTCTTCAAAGTAACACTGTAAGTTTTTTAACTAGTAAATGTTCCTAAAACTATCAGGACAGAGAAGTAACAGCAGAAATCTTAGAGTGATAAGAAATGAGGGCTGAGCTATCTTTTGTTTTTTGTTTTCCAATGTTAGCCCTGAACTTCAGCTCTAGAATGCAGAGGGACATAGAACTTCTAAGACATGATGTTGTTAGGAATCTTAAAGACTCTCAGGAGACCTGTTATTTTTCAATGTGTAAAATATTTGTCATTGTTCTGTCAGACAGTAGATCAGCCTAGGAATGGGAGTCAGCCTGTATTTTTTTGTGTGTGTAATGAATCAGAAGACCTGAATTCTAATTCTGTGTTTGACACTTGATTAGATCTTCAGATTATTGTCTTTGCATCCTTATGTGTGTTTGTATAAAACTTTGGAAAAGAAAGTCATCAACCTTACGCAGGTGGTGCTTCTAAGTACATCACTCCTGCTGTTGAAAAACAAGGATTTGAGAAAGGAAAGGCATACTGGGGAGTGAGTAGCTGTTTTAAGAAGACATTACCTACAAATAGGATTCAAATTCCTGGATTATGGTTTAATAATTTCTGGATTATGGTACATTCCTAGGGGCTGGAAATGATGTTATTTGCCTGGGATCTTACAACTGTGATCAAAATGTCTTTAAGCTAAAAGGAAAAGAGAATGGGGGAAATGCCTACATATATCTTAACAGTTTGGGTATTATTTAGAGAGTAGCTACACTGTAGGAAGAAGATTGGTATTAGAGATCTTCAAAAATAAACAGGAAACAGAACTGTGGAAGAAACAAGCAATAAAGCCAGATGCACAAAATGTGGGTAACAGTGAAGTAGAGATCTTGGGCAAAGCAATTTTGACTTCATACATGAACTGAGATTTGGTGATTGGAAACTTATGACAGGACTGTAGGTTTGAAAGACTGTATATTATCCTAGTGGAACATGATGGGTAAAGAGTCAAGGACCATAACATTGTAACTTCAGAAGATACACTTGTATGAGAAAATATAAGAACCAGAAAAGGAAGCAGAGTGGAGAGGATTTGGGTGAAGATCAACAGAGGGTCAAAAGGAAGTTATGTTATCAGAATACCCTGAAACCCCCTAGACTGGAGGAGGTTGGAGTTGAGTTTGGAACATAGATAACAAGCCTCCTATATACAAAGTAGAAGCATGTGACAGTAGTGATAGGCAATTCAATTATCTGGATATTTGTTTAAGGTCTGCTAAAAGCAGAACAGCTAATTATTTCTTACCTTGCCTTAAGGAATGAGTCAGTCAATCAACAAGCTTTTATTAAGCACCTACAATGAAAATTTCATCCTTCAAAAGGTGGAGGGTGAGATGAAGTCAAGATGGCAGAGTGAGAGGAAGCATTTTTGCCTAACTCTCCTGATATACCTCCTCCACAACAATGTAGAAAGTGTGCCAGAACAAATTCTGATCAGGAAAACAAACAAAAAAACTCACAGTGAATCATTTTCCCAGCTCAAGGAAGCTTAGGAAGAGAGATAGGTCTGTGGTCACTGAGGTGGGGGCTGGTCAGGAGTACAGTGAAGTGGTAGCAACAGCAGTGGTAGGACCCGGAATATTCCAGTGCCCAGGGTTGGAAAGGGAACTAACTAAGAGAGCACCAGGGCAGAAGGAAGCACTGAGACAGAAAGAGATCCCAGAGGGCCCCTGAATACTTAACATTGAGAGTAGGAATGGGTGCCATCTGGCATCTCTTTTACTTTCTACCTAGTTCCAGGATAAAGGATAGCTGCAGTTTCACATGAGGTCTAGCTGAGTACTAAGCACAAAACAAATTCCAGAAATTTAGCTTTGTAGTTCTGACCCCAGGAGCAGAGTGGTGACTCTGTTCTGACCTTTACACTAATACATAAATCTGTAGTGGGAAAAATCAGGGCAGAAGACCAAGACTGAAAGGAGCCAGCAGTCCAGATTCTTTTGAAGCTACAGAACCTCCCAGCGGGCTAACAGTAACTTAGGTCCAGCAATAGTCTACTGAAGCTCAACCATATACAAACCAGCAGACCCAAACCTGAGACAGGAATTGAGACAGTTCTGACCAGGAGGGCTATGAATAGACTTCTTCCCAGATCATATCACTTTGGAAACACTGAAAACTTACAGACCTCCAGACTGAACTATGAAAGCAGAAGCAAAAATATGATTTTATAAAACAAGAGCATTAGAAGAAAGAGTAGAAGAAAAATGAGATTTAACCAAGAATTAAAAAAAAAAGCTCAGGCAGCTAGGTGGTGCAGTGAATAGAGCACCAGCCCTGGAGTCAGGAGGACCTGAGTTCAAATCCAGCCTCAGACACTTAATACTTACTAGCCATGTGACCTTGGGCAAGTCATTTAAACCCAATTGCTCTGCCTTCTCCCTCCCCAAAAAAGCCAAAAAAAATTTTTTAATTAGCTAAACAAAAGGAAAACTACCCAATTATCTTTGAACTAGAGGGCACTGTAGACATGGAAAGAAGAATCTACTTGTCATCTCCTGAAAGAAACCCCAAAATGAACACTCCCAGGAATATTGCAACCAAATTCCAGAGCTTCCAAGTTGAGGAGAAAATGCTATAAGCAGCCAAAAAAGAAAGAATTAAAAACCCATGGAGGGCATAGTCAGGATCATACAAGGTTTAGCTGACACAAAATTTAAGGAATGAGGAGCTTGGAAAATATTTTGGGAGGCAAAGGATCTAGGATTAAAAAGATGGTGGGAGCAACCACAGGAACTGCTATTCTAGACCTGATTATCATCCTAATGGAAGAAATGGCTCATAGGATCATAAGTTTAGAATTGGAAGTTTCCTTAGAGGCCAATCCAGTTCAACTCCGTCATTTTGCAGAAAGAAATTGAGGCTCAGAGTTAAGTTGCTCCCTTTTCCCATCATAAATACTTGATAACTGCTTGTTGTCTCTTCCCTTGCCAAGAGTTATCATTTAATTATCTAGTGATAGGTAGATTTGAGGTAGGATTTGAAGTCTCTTTTTGACTCCAAAACAGTGGGAACCTTGGAGGGAAACTAATGCTTTGTCTTAGGAGAAGAAACTGACAGATGTCCAAGATTTTAGAGAACAGATTTCAGAGAATATAGAGTAAAATTTAGAGCCTACAGTCTAAACTTCTATAGAAGAAGTAAGTTTAGGACACATGGCAGGCTCCCAAGTATGAAATTCTGAAGACACTGTTCTGAAGAGGAACTGTTCTGATGAAAAAAGAAAGTGGAAGTTGTCTGTAGAAAGCAATGTGTATACACAGGAGAGACATCAGCAAACTGATATGCACAGGATGGAAGAGAAGTGTAGGTAATAGGATGAATACATAATTGTGGCACTATAAAAACAAAAAGATTTTTTTTTAGCTACATTGAGAACTGGTGATGAGGGCTGGGCCCCCTTTTTTGGCCAAAGGCGGTTCAAATCTAGTTTCGGACACTTAACTGTTTTTTTTTTCTTTATAGGTTAAAAGATTTATTTTTAGTGACTTTTATAAGAAAAAGAGAACATTTGAAAACAAGAGAAAGTGTGGTTAAAATAAAATGTTAGTACTTCTACAGGAGAAGCAAGATTATTGCATTTCAAAGGTTTTTCTTTCCATTATCTGATGCTCATTAGAGTGGTATTGATTATAGAGGATAACATGCCCTTAGTCATCACATTCATATGGTTTCTGTGTAGTATGATGCTTCTGATGTTTAATAAGGTGAGTTTTCTGGCTAAAAGCCTTTCCACAAGGCACTTAACTTCTGTTTGCCCCAATTTCTTTATCTGTAAAATGGAGATAAAAACAGCACCTATGGTCCCATGGGTTGTTATGAGGATAAAATGAGATTATGTGTGTGTGTGTGTGTGTGTGTGTGTGTGTGTGTGTGTATACACACATATATATGTATATATGTGTGTATATAGACACATATATATGTGTATATATATCTGTATATAATGAGATTTTATATCTATATATTACTTTGAAAATTCTTAAATACTCTATACATGGTAGCTATTGTTGTTATTACTATTTTACATGGTAGACGAGACAGTAATTATAAATGACCCAGAGAAAGTTGGATGATTCAGCTTTTATTTTCCTTCTGTTTTTTCTGCAAAGGAGAATAATATTTGGTTCAGAATGTATAGAACAAAAAATAGCTAATGAGGAGTTGATATACAAGATAAGGAAGGAGATGGTGGAAGTACCTAGTTGTCCTTGATGAGTTCAAGTCATCAGGCCTCTGCCAAGTGTATCTCAGGGTACTGAAGGCATTGGTGAATGTAATTGCTGAGTCACTGTCAGTGATTTTTGAAAGAATGTGAAAAACAGAAATGGTTCCTCCTGTGCTAAAGAATTTACATGTCCCAATTTTCAAAAGTCTGTAAACTAAAAGCCATTGAACTTGACTGTTTTCTGGCAAAAGTCCAAAAAAGTATCATCAGAATAATGGTTTGTGAACAGCTGCAAAAGAAATTGCATCACAGAAAGTCAGTGAGGCTTCAGAATAGATAATTCCAAGCTTTGTTTGGGGGTTAGAGGGGTTGGGGAAGGGGAGGCCTAGGGACTGATTAAGGAGAGGAAAAGAGAAGCAGTAGAACAGAAGCAGATTACATTAAACAGGCACTACTGGAATTAAATACATCCTTTAGGTTTCATTCTCTACTTCCTTGTAAAGGAGGAGATATATACGTGGGAAGGATAAAAATTAGGAGTGAGACGGAGGCAAGTAGACAATTAACAGTCAGAACCATAAACATAAATGGGATAAACTCAACAATAAAAGAAAAGAGAATAGGGAAATAGGCTAAAAAACCAAAGCCAACATTGTGTTATTTTACAAGAAATTCATTTGAAAGAAGAATATTTATATAGAATTAAAGTAAGGGACAGGAGCAAATTCTTTTGTGCTTCAGGTTCTCATCAAAGCAAGGAAGAAACCTAGGCTATCTAGAGTGATATTAAGAAAATGCCCCACATCACCAGTAACTAGAGAAATGCAAATTGAAGCTATTCTGAGATTCTACTTTATACATGGAAAATGTTGGAGGGGCTGTAGGAAAACAAGTACCATAATGCATTGTTGGTGGACCTGTGAATAAGTACAACCATTCTCAAAATCAACCTGGAGTTATATATTAAAAGCTACTAAATAGTATATGCCATTTGACCTATCTATAGCACAATCAGATATGTGCCCAAAAGAGTTCAAGTAAAGAGGAAAAGGTCCTATATATACAAAAACATTTTGTGGTGACAAAAAAGTGGGAACTAAGGAGAATAATACCCATCAATTGAGAAATTGCTGAACAAATTATGATATATGAGTGTGATGGAATTCTGTGGTGCTGTAAGAATTGAAGAAATGGATGATTTCAATCATACATGAACTACAAAGATAGGAAGGGATGCTACCAAATATATTATGATAAAAACAGGGAGAAAGCTAATATAAGCTAATGTCTCTAATTAATATTAACCTAAATTTTAAAATAAGATCATCAAAGAAGTAACAGCAACATGCCAAAGAAATTATACAATATTACTGAGTTTCTTGTATACTAAGAATGCAAGGTAGGTTCAATATTAGGAAAAATATAAACAAATTAGATCATAATAATAACAAAAAATAAAAACCATACAATTAATTAGATGCAGTGAAGGCTTTTGACAAAGCATAATACCAATTCCTGTTAAAATCACTAAAAAGCATTGGAACAAACAGGCCTTTTCTTAATATGTTCTAAAACCATGGCCCAGATTTGTTATGAAGATAAATGAGAGGAATTCTCAGCAAGATCAGGGGTAAATGAAGGGTATCTATGAAAGAAATAAGCAGGCAAATAGGAAACAAAATCTATTTTTTGCAGTAATATGGTGGTTTACTTAGAAAACCTCAAAGATTCAACTAAAATTAAACCAGCAAAGTAATGGGATATATGATAAACCCACACAAACATCCGCCTTTCCTAAATTATTAACAAAACTCAGTAAAAAGAGACAGGAAAATCCATTCAAAACAACTTCAGAATCTACAAAATATTTAGTAGTCCAACAACTACGGCACACACAGGAACTAAAGGAAAACAACTACAAAATATTTCGCATAACAACTAAATAATTTGAGAAATATTAATTGCTTATGTTTGGGCTATACCAATATAATAAAAATACCAAAGCTACCTAAATCAATTTTGCACTTAATGCCATACTAATCTGACTATGAAAAGATTATTTTTTAAAGCTAGAGAAAAGAATATTCCCCAATTGATAAATGGTCAAAGGATATGAACAGGCAATTTTCAGAGGAAGAAATTAAAGATATCTATAATCATATGAAAAAATGCTCTAAATCACTGTTGCTTAGAGAAATGCAAATCAAAACAACTGTTAGGTACCACATCTCACCTGTCAGATTGGCTAACATTACAAAACAGGAAAATTATAAATATTGGAGAAGATGTGGGAAAGTTGAAACACTAATGCATTGTTGGTGGAGTTGTGAACTGATCCAGCCATTCTGGAGAACAATTTGGAACTATGCCCATAGGACTATAAAAATGTGCATACTGTTTGACCCAGCAGTACCACTTATGGGGCTCTATCCCAGCCCTGGAAAAGGACCTATATGTACAAAAATATTTATAGCAGCTCTTTTTGTGGTGCTAAAGACTTGGAAATCAAAGGGATATCCATCAATTGGGGAATGGCTAAACAAGTTGCGGTATACGAATGTGATGGAATACCATCATGCTATAAGAAATGAGGAACAGATGGACTTCATAATAACCTGGAAAGACTTACATGAATTGTTGTTGAGTGAGAGGAGCAGAACCAGGAGAACATTGTACATGATACTGTATCTGTGATGACGGACTTTAATTGACTTGGCTTTTCTCAGCAGTGCAAGGTTCTAAGACAACTCCAAAAGACTCACGATGGAAAAGGCTATCCACATCCAGAGAAAGAATTACAGAGTCTGAATGCGGATTGAAGCAAACTGTTTGCACGTGCTCTCTCTCCCTCTCTGATTTTGTTTCTTTTTTGTGGTTCCTTCCATTGGTTATAATTCTTCTTGCAACTTGAACTGTTGTGAAAATATGTTTAATGTGAAGGTATATATAGAACCTATATTGGATTACATGCTGTATTGAGGGGAGAGGGAGGAAAGGAAGGGGAAGAAAATTTGAAACTCAAAAACTTGTGGAACTTAATGTTGTAAACTAAAAAAAAA
>CM053582.1:422777716-422801706 GCA_028627135.1 Pseudochirops cupreus
AAAAAAAAAAAAAGACCTTCAATGGCTCCCCATTACCTTTCACACTGAAAATCCCAGGAAGGCAAGGCGAACATCATTTTGCATTTGTCCACTAAGGGCCAAACTCAGTGGCTGGCACATAATAAATGCTTAATAAATTAATGAAATAATTAATGAATTGCCTACAAATTAAAATGCAAATGCTGTTTGTTCCCTGGCATTCACAGTCAAGAAGGCAATCCATCTCTCCAACCTCATCTCTTACAAACCCCCTTCGTATATGCTATTTTCTAGGCAAACTGGGCTACTTGCTATTACCCAATTTCTTTCTGACCTTTCTCATTCTATGATTTTGCCCCATGTCTAGTAGGCAATTACCTCTAGGAACATGTTGGCCTACAGAAATTCTTCTCTTCCTTCAAGACCCAGTTCAGTTTCTCTCTCCTCTATGAAGTGGTCACCACCTGGAACTCAATTAAATCTTTTCATATAGCTTTCTTTAAACTTCTCTTATGCACTTATATGATAACTTGCATTAGACTTATTTGTGTTTTGTGCCCTAGACCAGGGTTTCTTAAACTTTTTCCACTCATGACCCCTTTAGCACTTTAATAAGTGCTGCACTAGAGGTTCCCAAAGTGGATGATACTGCCCCTTGGGGAGAGCTGGAAGGATGGGGGGAGGAGGATGATGGAGGCAGTAGTCTCAGGTACAACTGTGGGGACATTGTAAGGAAAAAGAAGAAAATTATGAAAAAAACAATTTGTACATGTTTTATCTGTTGTGTAACAGAGTTAAAGTTGTAGTTATTACATTATTTTCCAAATAAACACACAAAACACAAGTTATAACTGATCACTGTATAAAGTTTGCCAACAGGTTACTTAACAAGCAAGTGCTGGTAAGTGAGCATGTTGCACACTGTAGTTAAGTCCAGCATACATGGGCAGGAATATGTGCATGTAATGACTTATTTACAATACGATATTAGAGGGTTACATTTTACAATACTCCATCTTCAAAATTTCAATGCAAGAAAATCCCCTACAAATTTAAAATTATTAAATTTAAGATGTCATTTTTAAAAAAATTTATATTTTTTTGAAATGATATAAACTTTAAAAAAAATCTATAAGATTAAAGAAAGTAGATTTCCAGGGGGGCACTGAGTAATTTTTTTTCCCTTTAAAGTGGGTGGTATGCCAAATAAGTTTAGGAATTTCTGCACAGTATTATCAAATTCCTTAAGAACAAAGACTGTGATGTCTTTCATCTTTGTGACTTTACCACTTTATAAATAGTAGGACTTTAATAAATGTCTATTGAACTGACCTGAATTATATTTTCTTTCCTATGTGCTATATATGAATGACAATTACAATAATGATGATATACGTTGGTGTGAATAATGAATCTCCTGAAGTAATCTCATTTTTTGAATTCGTACTGCATAATTCCATGGGGTTGAAACCAACGACCATATTTTGCATAATTATTACTTCAATTCAAATCCACAGGACCACTACTCCCCAGCTGTTCATCATTCACACTAACTGGGACCCGTCTGTAGCACCTACCTTTCAAAGCTGCTGCAAGAACAGAATGAGGTATTATGGGTATAGTACGTGGCAAACCTTAAAGCACTACATAAATGCTACCTATTATTACAAGTACTGATATTATATAATTAATCTTTAATACATATTATCTTATAGAACATAGACTTAAGAGAATATACAAACAAAAACAGAACTTATACCTCTCATCATTTGGCATGTCAGCCTTTTAAGCAAAAGTATGTCTTTAATTCTATGGAAAGTCAGTTTGAGAGAAACCCTCAACACAGAACTGAATAATGACGCATTGGCAAAATTACTGATCTTGGAGTCAGAGCACAGAAATTCAAGTCTTGGCTCAGCCACTTAATATCTTTGTGACTTTGGACAAAAAAAACTCTCAGAGTATCACTCTCCTCATCTATAAAATGAGGACAAAAATACTTGTCTTACTATTTCACTATGTTTTTGTGAGGATCACACAAAATAATGTACATAAAAAGCTCACTGATGAACCAGGACCAAATGAGATAATGCCTGTAAAGTGCTTTGTAAATGTTAAGAGTCTAGGGGCAGCTAGGTGGCACCTGCCCTGGAGTCAGGAGGACCTGAGTTCAAATCTGACCTCAAAACACTTACTAGCAGTGTGACCCTGAGCAAATCACTTAACCATGATTCCCTGGGGGGATGGAGGGGAAGCCAGATATCTATAATTATCAGACATACAGGGAAAATAATATCTGATGTTGTAAAAATAGGACATGAAGATACTGATACATAGCATCTCTGAGAACTGAAGGAAAAAGATTGATATGAAATAATATCTTCCATTTGGCATACACAAAAAGATCAACCTTTGATTTGAAACTAAAGTCACTCTTTTGTGAGGTTATCACTTCTGCAGCTTTCCCTCTTTGCAAAGGAAATGAAAAGAGATACTTCCCATAGTTAAGTATTTCCCCATTGCCAGAAAACTGCAGAACATTTGAATATTTCCACTAAGGGGTGGGGTTGAAGGCAGGGAGGAATTCTATAGTGGGAAAAAGAGAAGGCCAAGAATAAAACAACTATGGCAAATATTGTAAAAAGGAAAGGACATCAGATTTAGAGTCGAAAGTTATTGTTCAGCAATTTTTCAGTCATGTCTGACTCTTTGTGATCCCTTTTGGGGTTTTCTTGGCAAAGATACTGGAATGGTTTGTCATTTCTTTCTCCAATTCATTGTACAGTTAAGGAAACTGAGGCAGACGGGGTAAAATGACTTGCTTAGGGTCACACAGCTAGCCTGAGGCCAGATTTGAACTCGAGAAGAGTTGCTTTCCTGACTCTAGGCTTGGTTCTCTATCCACTATATATCACATAGCTGCCCTTTGAGTGAAAAGACCTAGATTCAAAATCCTTGCACTGTCATTTCCTGTCTGTGTAATCTTGGAAAAAAATCAATTAGTCTCTCTGGATCTGACTTTCCTCATTGTAACAGCAAGCACCCTAGCACACCCAGGATGGCCTGCTAGTGCAGATTCTTTGATCTGCTTTTAAAGACTGCTCAAAAAGGGGTTAATAATGCTACTTTTAATTACAGAGAAAGAAGTGAGTTTAGAAAATACAAGCAGAGAAATCAGCACAAAGACCAACAGACAGGGCTCCAAGCTGTCTAAACATCACAATATTGCTATACACTTTACATACATCACTCAATCAAGGGAGCACAGAAATTGAACAGTTCGGGGCTCTGAACAAATGGCTATTCAGAGTCTCGACCAGGAAATCAAAAGATCCTTCTCATAAGTGAACCCCCAAAGCAAAACACCAACATCCCAGAATATAGAACAAGGAATTAACCTCTGGCCAAGTGCTGAGGAGCCTGAAAATCCTCATGCCTAAGCACTTAACTAGAAACTCCCCATAGCCCAGAGCCTGATGACCTCTGGGCCAGAGCTCTACGTGCCTATTAATGGGTAGGGAAGATCTTCAAAATCTCTTAACATTATATTCATCTACAAAGGAAATAGTTGGACTAGAAAGCCTCTGAAGCCCCTTCCAGGTCTCAATCTATGATTATCTGGAACACAAGAATGACAAGGGAGTCAATGATGACACAGGTATACTCTGCTTGATGTCTACTCTAATTAATATATCAATATAAAAATATTATTTTATTATATAAATACATTAAGAGCATTAATAAATTATCACAAAAACTTGCCATACTGTCCTTGTCTCTAAAACTAACTACAGAAGTGTAAATGATTATAATCCTGATATTTTGGAGCTACCTGCTCTGATAATGTTTTCTCTCAAAGTATCTTCTCTTAATCAACAGTAAGCTTAGCTGGCATAAGTCTGTAGTAATGTTGCTGCTAACATTTTATCTGAATAAAAAGTTAGCAAATTCTAGCCAGTTACCCTGTTGTGATTAAGTATTAAGTAAGCTCTGTAAATGAGGGATTGATTGTTGATATTATGAGAAATCTCTCTTCTCCTTGGGGTTTCTACTTAAAATTCCTCTTTAAATGAACACATTGTGTGTACATGTATGTGAGTGTATGTGTGCGTGTGTCGAGCACACATGCACCGCTGAAAGAATCCCAGTTATTTACTACTTCAAGCACCCCTTACCTTTAATGTGGAGTGCTCCTGAGTTATACTTTGGCATAATTCCTGAGACTTTTGTGAGATAAAATCGGAATGGGTTCTTTTCATCCAATATGTCCCAAGGTTCTGGGGCTTCATCTGAAGCATCAGAGTTCTCTTCTGTCTTTGGGATGGCAGGAGCCTGGCAATCTCTGGATCTATGTTCAAATGGTTTTTTTGGAGATGTACATTTTTCCTCTTTGACTGTCCCTTTCCCTAGTTGCCTTGATTGGTCTCTTGGGTGGGATTCTTCCTCATCGCTACTCGACAGGCCCCAGCCTAAATCTTCCTGGGAACTCTTCTGCCTTTTAGGGGATGAGATTCTGGAAGGTGAATTTTTACCATCAAATTTCACTGGTGATAATTTCCTGCGGTAAGCAGCTTTCCGGGCATCAGAACATGTGTATCCTGGACCATTCAGCAAATCTCGCCCAAAACTGGGCAGAGAAGAGGTAGAAGGTTTCTCAATGCATGTCTTTTCGTCTTCTTCACTTTCATCACTGCTGGAAACAGTCCACTTCCCATAACTGCTTTCCTGAGACATCTCTGCCAAAGAAAGTATCATTTTTTGTATTTAGTTATAAGTTCTTTGTAAAAAAATGAAAAACAAGAAAAGCCTTCTGATCTCAACCTCCCCTCAAACAAAAAGTGCTCCTAAAACAATTATTGTACAATTAGGTCCCAATAAGCACAAATAACAAATCCAGTGAAGTCATCACAAGTATCTGAATTCAAACTATTAGAAATTATTATTATGTAAAACATGGTCATTAGGATTCCAGACCAATGGAAGTATGCAGTGCAGATTCCAATAATGGAACGGCTGCTTGGGATTCATTATTTTTGCAAATCAGAGCCTAGGAAAAAGTAAGGAAACAAGCATTTAATATGCATCCCCTACTATGTGCCAGGCACTTTACCAATATTTAATCTGATCCTTACAATAACCCTGGGAGATAGGTGCTATTAAGATCCCCATTTTGTAGTTGAGCAAACTGACACCGATAGCTACTCATCTGAAGTGAAGGAGCTAGGAAGTATCTGAGGCCAAACCTGAACTCAAGTCTTCCTGAATCAAGGTCCAAAGCCCTATCCATTGCACCACCCAGCTAACGAGCTTCTTGTGAAACTTCAATTTAATTTAATAAACATTTATTAAGCTCTTTTACCTGCAAAGCCCTTGCTAGATTGCTAGAGACACAATAGCCATGATACAGACCCCACTCTCAAGGTCTTTATAATCTAATGATGAGTCGCTCAGTCAGCCAACAATCAACAGGCATTTATTTCATCACCTACCACATGCCAGGCACAGTACTAAGCACTGGAGACACAATGAAAGGCAAAAAGCCAGTCCCTACTCTCAAGGAGCTCACACTCTAATAAGAGAGTCAGGGCAGGATGAATGTACTCACTTATACAGCTGCCTTCTATTTGTCGTTCTCTTTTCACATCTCCCAAGGCTGAGATTCAGGAAACTGGGTAGTTCTAATCCACGTTCTGCCACAACCGAGATGTGAGATCTCAGGCAAGTCTATCTCTGGCCTCAGTTTCTTTATCTGTAAAATGGGAGAATTGAATCAGAACCTTTCTTAAGGTACATTCAAAATGTCTCTGTCTAGGACTCCCACTCCGTCAACCCTATTCTAGTCTTACTTTCCTCCTTTGTTGGCTCTGATCCTAACAGCTGACCAATTGAACAATACGGTCTTCCACCTTTACTCTTATACTTCCACTATCTATGTCCTGTCAACTCTTAACGCTGAGTCAACCCCAGCATCCCAACCCTCAGGCCCTGAAAACTGCAAGAACATTAGAACAGGGATTCCCACAAAGTGCCTGCTGACTTAATGAAACCATATAAACTGTATAGGCTACACATTTTTATTGGCTACCTTGAACTTGCAGCAGCTAGGTGGCACAGCAAATAGAGTGCAGAGCCTGGAGTTAGAAAGACCTGAGTTCAAAACTGTCCTCAAACACTTACTAGGTGTATGACCCTGGGCAAGTCACTTGGCCCTATTTGCCTCAGTTTCCTCTCCTGTAAAATAAGCCAGAGAAGGAAATGGCAAACAACTCCAGTATCTTTGCCAAGAAAACCCCAAAAGGGATCACAAAGAGTTGGAGACAACTGAAACAATTCAACCACAAACTTGAACTAAAACCTCACAATGGCCCAGTAATCATTTTTTCATCTCAAATATACTCTTTTATCATATTCTTTACAACACTGGTTCTCAACTTTTTCCTCTCTTTTAAGTCACTGAGCAATCCCCTATCTCTCAGTCTCCTCCTTTTTAAAAATACATTTTACATGATAAACATAGTTTAACTAAAACTTATTTTAAAATACCTTGAATTCTTATTGCTTCATAACATAACAGATAATGCACATTATAATCTAAAAAGATCATCTAATAAGCGGAAAAGATATCATTTAACAGGTACTTTTCATTTTTGTTTTGAAAGCTGGATTTCATCTGAAGATCACAAAGGAGGAGGGAGAGAATGTGGTACTCAATTTTGTAAAAATGAATGTTAAAATTTTTTTACATATAACTGGAAAAAATATCTAAAGTTAAAAAAATGTGTCTCTGCATTTTGAAGAGATCATCTTTATGTAAGAAGTGAGAAGCTCCATGTAACTTTATTTTCTAGTTATTAAATTAAGTTCTAAAACTTTGTTTTTAGTGTAACCATTTCTAATTGAAATATTTTTAAAAACATATCCATACTCCCTTAAACCTTTCGTGTATTCAGAATATACCGGAACTGTTCTTTGAGACGATATCTTTTTCCATGAAAAACTATGACAGTTTCTTCTTTAAAAGTTATTGAGATCGTTCTATATGAAAAGCTGACTCAAAGGACTAAAGGCTAAGACTTCAGCCGTCACATCCTCACCACCTGAGCACCAACTAGCCACAAGGAACTCCAAGGGCACCGATGGTAGATTTTAATGGCTAATTTACATAAGGGAGTATTCCTCAAATGGTATCAACTCCAGGTATCCTTGCCCATCTTTTTTATTTTTTAATTTATTTTATTTTTAATTTGTGGAATAAAACAAGCATTTCTATAAGACAGTATAATAAAAAGGATTACACATAAAACTGCAAATCTACTAAGTACAACTTGCTGTTCCTTTTAAATATTCAACAAAGTGATCATGTACATTTTTTTTCTTCCCTACTTCCCACCCTGGACATGGTCACCCTTAGATACAGGCATATAGATGTAAAATTATTCTATCCATACTTCTATTTGTCAGTTCTTTGGATGCAGATAACAGCTTTCTTCCTATATCCTTTATAGTTAATTTGGGTATTTCTAACAGTCAAAATGGTTTATTCACTCAAAGCAGTTCTTAAAACAATATTGCTGCTACTGTAGACAATGTTCTCATGGCTCTGCTTATTCTGAGCTTCAATTTTTTTATACTGATCAGTAAACAGCAAAACGGTAAAAAAAAAAAAAAAGAGGTCAGTAAATAAAAATTATGTACAAAGAGCCAAAAAAAAAAAGGCCTATCCTTTTCCTGTTATGACTAGGTACTCTTTCTGCTAACTGCTGATGATCTACAACTGCCTTATTTTATTCCAACATCAAACCTAAACTTAGCAGGACTAGTAAGAGGGCTCACTACCCAGCTAACAGGTTTCCCTTCTTACTGCTGCCAAAGAGCCTAACTCTAATGTCTTTTCTCTACATCCCTTCTATTTAGAAAACCACATAAAAGTTTCTTAAATAAGAACAAAGTCTGAATGAGACCTTCAAATATAAGTAAAGTAAGGAATATGTGCCACCTCTTAATATAGACCGTTAAAAATTATTTTGTAGTTCTCAGCTCTTTCCCAGATAGTTTGTGAGATTGCTGGTGGTAGGTCAGAAGTTCTTAAAACAGAAAGGTGGGAAGGCAGGGGAGAAAAGGGGGTCTGTAGATACATTTCAGGGGGTCCAAGACTCAGATGTGTAAAAATACACCTTTACTTTTACTAACCTCTAAATCAAGGCTTCTTAACCTTTTTGTGTCATGGACCCCTTGAGCAGTCTGGTGAAGCCTATGGACACTTCTCAGAATAATGTTTTAAATGTGTAAAATAAAATACACAGCAAAAAGGGGGAAGGAGGTAAGGAGAGGTATGGGGAGGGAATATATGAGAGGACAGACTGGGGGAAGGACTAATCAGTATGCTTGCCATCTTGGGGTGGGGGGTAGAAGAAAGGTGGGGAAAAACTTTGGAACTCAAAATCTTGTGGAAATGAATGTTGCAAACAAAAAATAAATAAATTCTAAAAAAAATAGGAAAAATAAAAATAAAACAAGGCAGCTGTAGGTCATTAGCAGTTAGCAGAAAGAGATTACCTAGTCATAATAGCAAAAAGATGGACTTTTTTTGATATTTTGTACATATAAAGGAAACCAAGAGGGAGAGAAGAAACATTTACTAAGTGCCAAGTACTGTACACTATTATCATAATATATATTATGTTTTAATAATTCATTTGATCCTCACAACTTTGCAAGGTGGTAGGTGTGGTGGTTATTATTCGCATTTTACACCTGAAAAAACTGAGGGGAAGTGACTTATCCAGGGTCACACACAAGCGAGTATCTGCCTAAGGCTGAATTTGAATTCAGGTCTTCCTGACTCCAGGCCCAGCACTCTATTCATTGTACCACTTAGCTGCCTCTAATTGAATGATACTGAAATACATCAAAATATTAAAAAATAAAATAAAAAAAGGACCCAACAACACAAGCGTACAGACTAAAGGAATGAAATTCCTATTCTAACTGAAACTTGGCATTTCCTCGAACTATTTAAAAACATGACTCTAAATAAGGGGTCCACAAGTTTCATCAGACTATCAAAGATGTCCAAGATCCACAAAAAAGCAAAAAGCCTGAGGCTTTTCACCACTGACTCAGAGAAAAGCTATGTTATTAGAAGCACTGTGATTTTAATTTTGAAATGCATAACTATGACAATATAAGTCCCCAAATTCTGACCAAAAGGACTGTTACTAAATTAAGATTTGAAATGTGAAATGTTCTTTTCCCTCATCTGAGTGTGACATTCATGTTAACTTTATATGGAAATGTAACTATAAAGCAGTCACAATTATTCACTCAGAAATCATCACCCCAAAACGTGTTGATCAGAGGTCTAGACCTCTCCAGAATTCAAAACAATGCTAACTAGATCCAGTTTGAAGGCTGAAGCTGTTAGCAACCACTTACACAGATGGTGTCATTAAAAGGTACCTTTTTGGGAAATCAAATTAGTCACAGACTCACAGAACCTAAGTGAGAAGAGGCCTCATAAGACATCAAGTGATTTGTAACCAAAGAGCAGCGAAAAGATCACCCAGCCTCCTACAAAGGCGTCCAATGACAAAGTGAGCACCCTTCACCTCTTGGGGCAGTCATGCTCATTTCATCTGAATGACTTTCACCTTCAATTACACTGTTGAGTTCAACTTAAAATAGCTTTTCCCTTACTATGACAAACCACAAATGATAGCACTTCTAAAGAAACAAATTAATCATTTTTATATTTAAAATATGCTCTGTTTTTAAGCCCAAAGGACTGTGTACATGTGCTACCTGCTGGGTTTTCTAAAGGTTTCCATGTTATCATTTAAAACATGAGACACTTTCCTTGACCAAGTGTAAACACATGAAAAATGAAAATGCCATCCTTCATCAAAGGATTACCAGCAGAGAGCACAATGATAAAAAGAAACAAAACTTGTAAACACAGGTGTTTCACTGATGATACAACACTTCCTCAAACTCCCTCTTTATAGAAGGATTTGATATTCTGCGGCTCTTTAAAAAAAAAAAGTCCAGATGTTATTCATTAAAGTCAATCAGAATAAACAACTTATAGGCATTAACACCGTCAAGCAACCTCCCTCTTTAGAAAATTAGGATCTGTCAAAGAATTATTTCCATATAAAACATCCAAATTCACATGTAAATCATACCAGCAGCCTAGGCCATTCAAAAGTTTATATGACTGAAAAGGAAAATCTGAAAGGGACCAGGTACTTGTACCTTGCAAAAAAGGAACGGAATTTTTTATTTACCCTATGCTTACAGAGCAGGCATTCATTTAAGCATCTTCTATGCCCCCCCCACTACTAAATTCTTATTCTAAGAGCTGTTGTTTCAGCTTATTTTACTGATAAAGGAAACTGAGACAAATAGGGCTAAGTGCCTTGTCTGGGTCACAGAGCTAGTAAGTGTCTAAGGTTGGATTCGAACTCAGGAAGATGAGTGGTCCTGACTCCAGCCCCCAAGCTCTATTCCTAATAGGAAGCAATCACTACAGTATTCTAAGAGTACATCCCTCCTAAAATTAACTTCCATTTACACTATAAACTACTTATACAGTGTACAGGACATCCCAGAGAACCATCATGAAGGTGGAAGGTTTAATAGCTTAAATTATTAACTATATAACTATGTATCTATAGAGTTACCTATTTTTGTCTCTACCATTAGAATGTTGGGTCCTAAAAGGCAAGAAGAGTTGCCTTTCTTTGTTTCCCATTACAAAGTAGTCAATCTGGCACAGTCCTAAGCACCAGGGACAGAAAAATAGGTAAAAACAGCCCTAGAACTCAAGGAGTTTAAAATCCAGAGAGAGGGAGGGAGAACCTAGTAAACAACCGAGTAGGAACAAGATATATATATATATATATATATATATATATATATATATACATACATACATATATATATATATATATATATATATATATATACACACACATACACACACACACACACACAGGGCAAAATGTAGACAATGGAGGGGGTGGGGCTCAAAAAATGTTTTTTGACAAATTACTTTTTTTGTTTCGGTTTGGTGCCATGAAAGTGATCCTAGGGTTTCCCAGCAGGCCACCAACCTGGAAAGGGCAGCAAGGTGACAAAAGTGGATAGAGCACCAGGGCTGTAATCAAGAAGACCTGAATTCAAATCCAGGCTCAGACACTTATTAGCTCTGTGACCCTAGGCAAGTCACTTAACCCTGTTTGCCTCAGTTTCCTCATCTGTAAAATGAGCTGGAGAAGGAAATGGAAAATATCTTTGCCAAGAATACCCCAAGTGGGGTCACAAAGAGTCAGATATAACCGAAAGGGCTGAACAACATCAACACAAAATTGTATGGCCCAACTCACAGGGCTGTAGTAGACTTCAAAAACAGAAATGTTTAAAGTGCTCTGAAAACCTTAAAAGGGTCAGCTATTAAAAGTTATCACAGTATAAAAGTGTAAAACAAAAGGCCAAGTACTTCACCAGGGCCACATTTCCTCCTTTATTATGCCAATCTGCTAGCAACAACCAAAAAAGCCCAAATTGCTAGCAGTGTCCTCAAAGAGAACTAAAGGCGCTCCTTGTACATTTATATAGTTTATAGAGAAAGGATCATGAAGTACTAAGGCACAGAAACCAAAGCAATCTTAAAACAGAGCATTCCATTCATAATAGCTGATACTTATATATACACTTTTAAAGTTTGCAAAAGCACATCACAAGTATCCCATTTTATCCTCAAAACCTCCAGGATTTAGGTGCTTTTATCATCTTCATTTTACAAACAAGGTAACATAAAAATGTGAGTTTTTGTTTTGTTTTGGGCTTTTTGCCTTTCTTTTTATCTCAGCTTAACCTGGCACAGTCATATAAGGCAAAGAGAGATCAAGTGACTTAGCCGGGCACAAAATCTGAGGCCACACCTTCCTGACCATTCTACCCACTGCACCACCTAAGTGAGTTGGAACAGACCATTAGGTAACCCTTTCATTTGACCAGCTTCCTAAGGTCACACTAACAGATTCCTTAAGCGTACTGTCTCAACTCTCTCATCTCAAAGGGCACCATTCCTGCAAACCTGAATCCCTCAACTTGGGCACCCAAAGTGACAGCAGCCAAAATATTTATACAACCTTTACTAAGTGCCAAGCCCTGTGCAAAGTGACTCACAATTATTACATTTGATCCTCACAACACTGGGGAATAGGTGCAGCAATCTCGATTTTACAGTTGAGGAAACTGAGGCAAACAGAGGTTAAGTAAATTGTCCAGGGTCAGGTGTCAAGGCTGGATTTGAAATTTCCGCTTCCCAATTCCAGGTCCAAAGCTCTATCCACCCGGCCACAGTAACAGTGCCTACTACGAGGTTGGCAGTGGGCTAAAGGCTTTACAAATATTTTCTCGTTTGACCATAACAACACTGGAAAGTGGGTGCTATTACCTTCATTTTACATGTGAGGAAACTGAGGCAAGCAGAGGTTAAATGATTTTCTCAAAGTCCCACAGCGAGGAAGGATAATAATAATAATAAGCAACACATTTCACAGTGCCAACTACTGCCAGGCACTATGCTAAGCGCTTTACAATTATCTCATTTGACCCCCTAGACAACCCTGGGAAGCAGGTCCTATTATCACCGCCATTTTACAGGTGAAGAAACTGAGGCAAACGGAGGTTAAGCGACTTTCTCAAAGTTCCACGACTAAGAATAAAACCATTTACACGGCGCTTACTATGAGCTATTCGCTTTACAAATATTAACTCATTTAACCCTCACAATAACCCTGGGAGGTGTGTGCTGTTATCACCCCCATCTTACAGATGAGGAAACTGGGGCAAACAAAGGTTAGTAAGTGGCCTGCCCAGGGTCCCGCAGCATCCTAAGCCGAGCAGGGGCTCCCCGGACCCAGGGCCCGAGCACCAGACGGAGGACGCTTCCTGCTAACATTTCTCCACTCTGGCTTGGAGAGAGAGTGCGGCGAAACGCGCCCAGGGACTCACAGCTGCCCCCTTTCCCCTCCCGGTTCCCAGGAACCCAGCGCTCGCCCTTTGCAGCCAGCCAATGCCCCCGGAGTCTGCCCCCCGGGCCGTGCGCCCACCTTCGCTGGAAGCACACGCATGCATCAACAAGGCTCTCCCGGCGCCCCCCGCAACTGCCCGCGCCTGCCACTCCAATACCCAGCCGGGGCGCGCGCCCCACAACCCCGGCCTCCTCCCCCGGCACTTTCTGCAGTCACAGTGACTCTTTGCCTCCTAGCAGTTCAAACCCTGCCCCTCTTCGGGGACTCCACTGATCCGGCCCCTTCCCTTTCCGGGAGAAGCTTTCGCTAGGTCCTAAAAGCCGCCCTTCTCACCCAAGACTGAACTGGGACCCCCGCTAAAGCATAAACCCGGGAAACACGTGGCCCCAGGCACCGTGAGGCCTCGGGGAAGCGGCCTACGCCGTTTTTTTCTAGATCTCATCTCTTAACCACTTTAAATCCCTTTACTCTCCTCCTCTATTATCTGAAAAAGGGTCCTCCAAAAGGCGTTTGGGACATCCAGGGAGAAAAACAGGAGAGGTTTTTCATTTAATGTTGAATGCCATTTGCAAAATACGTGACAGCTGAGATGCTAACAGCAGTCTGGTTATAATAACAGCTGAGGAGTTAGATTCCAGCTATGCAAGTAGAAAAAAGGGGAGAAGGGGTCGGGGTTTTTTCTTCATCAAATTTGTATCTCCAGGGCCTAGCACATAGTGGGTGCAAAATAATTGTTAGCTGATTTATAATTCAACTTTTTCCCCATTTTTAAAAATTTCGATAATGCAGCTTTTAATATAAAGGTGGCAATGGGAAAGCCCTGGATCTGGGATCTTAAGTGCAGGTTTGAGTCCAAGCTGTTCCTCTAACATCGTTTGTCACCTTCAGGCATAGGTTTCCTCTACTAAAGTGGGGTTTGGACAAAATGAACACCAGGGAGCAAATGCTTCACCAGGGATTAGGAAGGCCTGAGCTCACATTCAGCCTCATACGCTTTACTACTACTACTACTACCTAACATATTCTATAAATTGTGTCACCTAGTTGTCTTTTAATACCTCCCATAAATGTTAGATATTGTTGTCTTTGAGTGCAGTTGATGTGGTTAGGATTGCTCTGGAGACCCCAAAATACCAACACCTCGGGTCCTGCCGAAAGTATTCCTGCAGAAAGTATTCGACTCAAGTCTTTTCAGCCAAAGAAAAAGAAAGTTTATTCAAAGTTCATTAAAAGTTTACCATATTGGGTAGACTCTTAAGGAGGCCTAGATATCTGTGATGCTTGCATTGGGCAAGCGGGCCATTGAAAGTCTGACACATAGTAAGTCTGTGCTAGGTCATTTCATGGCTAGGTCATTCTATGGTGTTCTCACACCACAGGGAGGGAAGATGGGGTCTCATGTACAGAAAGGTTGTGGGAATCTAGGGGTGGTCTAGAGGAGGAGTTTGGGGAGGGTCTTCAGGATTTAGAGG
This sequence comes from Pseudochirops cupreus, assembly GCA_028627135.1. Lineage (NCBI taxonomy): Eukaryota > Metazoa > Chordata > Mammalia > Diprotodontia > Pseudocheiridae > Pseudochirops > Pseudochirops cupreus. Next base: position 422,792,211 of record CM053582.1, read on the forward strand.
AGGTCAGACTCCAGTATTGAGTGATTAAGGGTGGGAAGTTGCTGGAGGCTACCTGGAAACTACAGACAATGGTGGGCTAGGCCAGTTCAAGGGTGGGAAAGGAGGATCAAGGGTGGGAAATTGCTTGACAAGAGGGCTAGCTAAATACTTGGGCAGAGCCACAATGAAAGGCCTATGGCCTCAGGCAAATGCCTTACAGTGGGAAGATTCAAAGAGAGCTCAGAGGGCTCCCAGAGCACCTCTTTGCCACAAGTTTTCACTCTTAGCTGAGAAAAACTAGGAGGGGGATACCCTTGTAGAACTGACATGAAACTTACTTTTTGTGGTGGAGGCTTAATGTTATTTAAAGAAAAACTGAAACAGCCAATTAATGGTCTATTTTTGCTATCCTTTATGTTGTTTGTGTGACTAGACTGGAACTCAAATCTTCCTAATGTGGGATTCACTAGTGCCGTCATCTTGGGGGTCAGAGGAGAGCAAGTACAGTCTTATAATCTCATTTCTTTTTACCCATCACTCTCTTTAGAGGTGAGAAAAGGACCTTAGAAATCATTCATTTAACAAAGGAGGCTCAGAGAAGGCCGGCCCAAGTGGTACAGTGGGGGTTTGAACTGAGATCCAGCGTTTTACCCAGGTACAAACGTGAATTAGGCACCGGCTAACCTGCCACGTGTTGGGAGTTTTCTTAATACCAGTTCATAAACTGATTTAAATCACGCGATACGCCTAGATTAATGAATCAGCTGTATCCAGATTTTTCCTTCCCAACTCCTAATCATCAAATAATCCCAATTTGTGTCTATGTGGGAATTTTTAAAATACTTTTGCATGTTTTATTCACATTCTTCCCAGCTTGCCAAAGTGCTATATACAAAGCAGGAGCTCAGTAAAAATCTGTTGAATGAACTCAGGAATGAAGACGCTATTCTTTAGATTCCAAACCTACCAGATGATGTCCAAGCTCTTCCAGTCCAACAGCCGGTGATTGCCCTCCCTAAACAGCAACACTGGAGAAGGAAATAGGAGGAGCTAAACGCAGGCACCGACTTGGCTCGGGAGGCTGTCGGTTCCGGTTACTTCTATTTTGTGAAGGGGTGTGGCCAAGCCAGAAGCATGCGACCAATGGGAGCTCAGACTTGAAATGACGCGAGCAGCGGCAGTCCAATAGGAGAAGCGTCAGCGTTGCTAAGCGGCAGTTGGCTAGGTTTTTTTTCCGCCGGAGTGAGGCCGTGAAGGCTGTGTGTGACCCTGGGCAGTTTGGCACCTGCATCTTTGCTCGGGGCACCCGGAGATGTTCGCTGCCGAGACCGGAGCCTGGTGCAGGGGACGTGAAGTCCGGCCCTCGGATCGACGGAAGTGGGTGAAAGTAGGTGTCTTCCTGGCATCGGGCTTGGGAAGACCGTGTGGGGGGAACTTGACCTTGGATTCTGAGTGAAAATGGTCCAGCCTCGCCCCGAGGCAGGCAGCTGAGATGAGTAGCTTGGAAGCCAGAAAATTGGGGCTTCCCCTCCCAACCTTGATGCGTAGTACCCCGAAAGTCTCTTCTGTCTAGATCCTTCTGTAACATAGGGAAGTTGTACTGGATATCCTATAAGGACCCCTTCCATCTCTAAAAGTTCTTGGATGCTTTTCGAGAGTGCTATTGACTGGACCACCCAACTGAATGAATGTTAACTCTTTGAGAGCTGGGACTTCCATTTTTTGCATGAAAAAAATTAAAGAAAAAGCATTTATGGAACATATACTTACTATGTGTCAAGCACTCTCCTGTACCTTAGGATAGACATCCAAAAGTAAAGACAATCCCTGCCCTCAAGGAGCCTACATGTTAACAAAGGAAACTTTATCTGTTGGGGAGTAGTAGGTTGATCACTGGGCAAATCACTTAACTATTCTAAGCCTCAGTTTCCTCCTCGGTGAAATGGGAATAATAATAGCCCCTACGTCCCAGGTTGGTTCTTGGTAAGAACAAAATGAATAATTTTAAAGCTTTGTAGACCTTAAAATGTTTGTATAAATGCTAATTATTATTGAGGAAATTACTAGGATAGTGAGCTGGGCCATAGGGGAGTAAAGTCTCGAATAGTCACTAGTTTATGGCTTTTTAGACACAAGGTGGCAACAGCATACTACTCTTAAAAATTAAGTATAGAACACACTTTTTCCTCCAAAAAATTCTTAAAAATTAACTGTAGAACACAGTTTTTCTTCAGTGCTAATCCTAACCTACCCCCACACCTTTAGCTTAATATAGTGCTCTGTACGAAGTAGGCCCTTAATAAATGTTAAATTGAATTGATTGCATGCTAATCGTGAAAGGAGAGAAACATCCTTGCTAGAGCTTATTAATGAAGAAAGGTGCCCTTGATCATCCCCCTTTTTCTTTGAGTTTTTGATCTCCTTTCAGAAATGAACAAAAATTCAAGACCAATTATACAAAAATTTAAAAAACCAGACACAGTTCTGTTGCTCTAACTAAATATATTTAACATTCTTTAGGTATTTGAAGCATGCGATGAAGATAAAAAAGGCTATCTAAGCAGAGAAGACTTTAAAGTTGCTGTAGTAATGCTGTTTGGGTACAAACCCACAAAGGTATATTTTATTTTTCATTAATACGTATTTAGTGATGAAAAAGGCAGCAATATTATTTTGCCGTTGCTAAAACATAGTTTACAAATCTGAATCTAAGAATATTACAAATACTTAAGTACTTTGTATAGGCTTCTACACTTACATATCTGTCCAATGAAGAACTTTGCCTACCTTATAAATAAAATTTTGATTTTTTTTTTAATCATCTACATTTTGTAATGTTTCTCTCTCCGTATCCCTCTCAGAGAACAATCATGTAAAACAAAGTATAAAGAAAGGAAAAAGTGAGAAAAGCCTGACATTATGTTGTGTTCTACATCCCTAGGCCCTCACCTCTGCAAATGGAGGGAGATGCCTCTTCATAGGGGGCCAGTCTTAGTCATTATAACTTAGTAGCGTTTTTCTCAGTTGTTCTATTATTGTTCTTTCTGTTTACCGTTTCTGTAGTCATTGTGTGTATGGTTTTCCTGGTTCTGCTTAATTTACTTTGTATCAGTTCATGTATCTTCTTGTGCTTCTCTGGATTCACTATAGTTCATTGTTCCTTAAAACACAGTAACATCCCATTACATTTGAGTATCACAACCTGATTGACTGTTCTCCAGTCAGAGGGTATCTACTTCCAATTCTTTGCTACTATTAAAAAAAATGTATTGCTATAAATGTTTGTGTATATGGAGCCTTTCTTCTAGTCACTGATCTCAGGAATCTCTGAGTAAAAGGGATATAATCACATTGACTATTCCCGTCTTTTGTCCCCATGGACAGTTTGCTGTTGTTTTATTTTGCATGTTTCTTTTTTTTTAACTTTAAAAAAATTAATTATATTTTTTCATTACATTTTAAGGTCTGAACTGTCTCCCTTTCTCTTTCCCTCTCCACCCCACACTAGAGAAGGCCACCATTTGACACAGATATATATATAACACAGACACATATATGTTTATAGACATATATGTAAAACCATACTGCGAATACTTCTATTTATCAGTTCTTTCTCTAGAGGTGGAAAACATCTTTCTTCAAAGGTCCTTTGTAGTTAATTTGAATATTTGCAATATTTAGAATAGCTTAGTTCAGTTATTCTTTGAACAATATTACTGTTACTGTATCCAATGTTCTCTTGCTTCTGCTCATTTCACTTTTCATTATTTCATGCAAGTCTTTCCATGTTTTGCTAAAATCAATTTGCTTATCATTTTTTTATAGCACAGTAGTATTCCATCACAATCACATACCACAACTTGTTCAGCCATTTCCAAGTTGATGGGCGTCCCTTCAATTTCCAGTTCTTTGCCTCCACAAAGAGAGTTGTTCTAAGTATTATAGAACATATAGATTCTTTTCCATTTTCCCTGATTACCTTGGGAAATAGACCTAATAGTGGTATTGCTGGGTCCTTTGGCACACAGTTTTATTATTCTTAGAGCATAATTCCAGATTGCTCTCCAGAACAGTTGGATCTATTCCCAGTTCCGCCAACAGTATCTTTGCATACATGCCTTTTTTTATGTAGTTACTAGTAGTTTATAATTCTTCTTTTGAGAACTGTTCATAATCTTTGATCAGTTATTTGTTGGGCATCAATCATTAATCTTGTACAAATCTAGATCAGAAGATGGAGAAAGGTCCAAAAGTGTGATTTCAGTTGTCTCACCAAGATCCATTTAGGAATACTTCATACTGCAATGGTCTAGAATTCTTAACTGTTTCATTAAGCTCTGTGTGTGTGTGTGTGTGTGTACACAAATACATACCTATATTCATTCATTTATTTATGTATTTATAACTTTGTCATATATAGGGAGTAATTTCCTTAGTTCGTTTTTGTTTCTGTTTTTTGGAAAGGGGAAGGCAAGGCATCTGGGGTTAAGTGACTTGCCCAAGGTCATAACAACTAGTAAGTGTCAAGTTTCTGAGGCTGGATTTGAACTCAGGTCCTCCTGACTCCAGGGCTGGTGCTTTATTCACTGTGCCACCTAGCTGCCCCTTCATTAGTTTTAAGTGAAAAAGTAAAATCAAACTCCTCACTACTGATCTAATTATTAGTATTATAGTTATCACTGCTTTAAAGATTTATCATTTCACTGGTGTGGTTACAACCCTTGGTTGATACAGATTACATACCCTTTCTAACTGAGTAATTGATCTTCAAAAGTTATCTTGACTTTTTAAAAAATCCTTTTCTGGCCATCATAGTGATAGGGCTCTCTGAATCCAGGATCCTAATTCCTACCTTAGTGTTCTTTCTACTATCAATTAATCAACAAGCATTTTATTATGTACTAGGCACTGTATTAAACACTGGATACAAATATGAAAATAAGACAGTCTTCACCCCCTAGGAGGATATATCCTATTACTAATACAGAAGACATCCTCCCTAGTAAAATTATCTTTTACTAACTAGTTCAGTGATCTCTAGACTTCTTTGATAAACTCTCCAATCAGTGTAAATGTTTATAAAATGCACTATGTGTGTGTATAGGTGTGTATGTGTGTGTATATATATATTTACGTATTTATAAAGAATATTTACGTATTTATAAAGAATATGCATGTGCTACTATATTGATAATTATATATTACAAAATTTACACAAAAATAGAAATTTTGAAAGTAATAAAATAATACTCAATCCCAGAATCAGTAAGGAGCAACTGGAGTTTACTGAATAAACAGGGATTGTTCAGACCAGGATTAGGAAGATCACTTTGCAAAGTATTTGCCTGATAGATTAGAGGAGAGAGATAAAGCAGGGAGGTCAGTTAAAAAGCTATTGCTGTAATCCAGGGAAGAGGCAGAGATACCTGAACTAGGGTGGGGCTTTGTCAGTCATCAAGCATTTATGAAGCACTTAGTACATACCAGGCGCTGAGCTGAGTTCTCAGGACACAAAATAAAGCAAAAACATGGTTTCTGCCCTCAAGGAACTCACATTCTGATTGGAAAGACCATATATAAAAAGCTGTACATATAAGATATGTTAGTGGTGGTGTTTAGTTGTATCCCCTTTTTCTTGGCAAAGATACTGAAGTGGTTTGTAATTTCCTTCTCATTATTTTATAGATGAGGAAACTGAGGCAAACAGGGTTAAGTTACTTGCCCAGGGTCACATAGCTCCAACACCTAGCAGTGTTAATAAACATAAGATAATCTCAGAGAGAAGGTTCTGGGAGGAAAGACAGAGACAGAGAGGGTTATGAAGAGAAGAAAACCAGAAAAGGCTCCTTGTAGAATGTGGGATTTGAGCAGAGTCTTCGGGAAAGGCTGGATAAAGAATGAGAGCATTTGAAGAGGGGGGGGGGGAAGAGAGAGAAGAACCAGGAAGATAGCCAGTGAAAAGTACATTGTTGAAAGATATGTTTTGTGCAAGGAAGAACAAGAAGGCCATTCAGTATGGCTGGATCACTGAGTATGTGGAAGAGAGGAAAGTATAAAAAAACTGGAAAGATAGGAAATGGCCAAATGGTAAAGGCCTTTGAAAGCCAAAGTGAAGGTTTTATATTCTATCCTGGAGGTAATATGGAAACACCCCCCCTCACTCAATGGCTGTCCGGAGTCTCATCTGGCGAAATCACACAACTCTTCCCAAAGTGAGCCCCAAAGCAAAACCTTGCCTCAGAGGTATATATAGCTCCAGGGTCAAAGAACACCACAACCCCTCATGACCCACTTGACTACAAAGTAACAAAAGTTGCCTTCCTGAAAAACAAGCCTCTCACCACAGGCTCCAGGTGAGCACATGCAGCCTATGGGGGCAGAGTATATTTTCAAATAGGGATAGATCCTCAAGTTCAATTTAGGCTTATTAAGGGGCAGGGAAGATCTTCAAATTTCTATTACCATTACAGGTGTGAGTGATGGATGAAGGATGACTGTGAGGTTGGCAGTCTGGGTAGCTGGGAGGATGGTAATTCCCCTCAACATTAATAAATAAGTTCAGAAGAGGGGAATGTTTTTTGGGGGAAGATAGTAAGTTCTGTTTCAGACAGGTTGAGTTTGAGATGCCTATAGAACATCTGATCTTAGATATCCGAAAGGCAAAAGGCATTACAAAGGTAATGTGAGATTGGAGCCCAGGAGAGAGGCAAGGGCTGACTATTTAGCTATAAATATTGGGAACCATTTGCACAGAGATGATAATTAAACCCATAGGAGCTGTTGAGAGCATCAAACAAGGTAGTTTAGAGGGAAAAGGGAATACACTCTGCTCTCCTTTGATACTGCCAGCTACCTCAGTGCTGGCCCTCATCACCTCCCCCCTGGACTATTTAAATAGCCTGCTGGTGGGTCTGCCTGTCTCAAGTCTCTCACCATTTGTGTCCATCCTTCTTTGGGCCACATTGGTGATTTTTCTAAACCCAGGTCCAGTCATGTCACTCCCCTTCTCAATAAACGCTAGTGACTTTCTGTCACCTCAGCAATCAAAATCATCTGTTTGGGGAAAAAAAATAAAAATAACAATAAATCATCTGTTTGGAACTCAAAGCCCTTCATAACCTAAATTCCACCCTCCCCCTAAGGCATACATATACCTTTCTAATCTTCTTATACTTAGAATCCCCCAGGTACTCTTAAAGCAGTGACACTGGTCTCTTTCTGTTCCTTGAAAAAGACTCCATCCCTTGGTCCCAGGTGTTTTCTCTATCTGTGCCCCATACCTGAGATGCTCTCCTTCCTCATCTCTGCCTGCTGGCTTCCCTTAACTCCCCATTAAATACCCAGTTTCTACCGGAAGTCTTTCCCAATTCCTTTTAATTATAAGACCATCCCTCTGCTAATCATCTCCCCTTTATCCTACATATAGCCTATTTTTATGTAAATGTTTGCTTGTTGTCTCCCCCATTAAATTATGCACTCCTTGAGGGCAGGCACTTTTGCCTTTCTTTGTATCCCTAGCACTTAACACAGTGCCTGTCATATAATAGGCATTTAATAAATTCTTATTGGTTGACTAAGAAGAGGCCCCAAGACCAACCCATATGGGACACCTCTGGTTAGTGGGCATGGCCTGCTTATCGAACCAGCAAAGGAGACTGAGAGAATTTGATTAGAGAGATTGGAGAAGAAGCTGAAGAAATAATTATCTTGAAAATGGAAAAGGGAGAGACTATCTAGGAGAAGTGTGTGAGAGATATGGTGAAGACCCCTCATAAAACTTTTAGGCTAGGGGACCCTCATAGAATTAAGGTTGGGTTTTCAATTCAATTTTTTTGTAAAAACAAGCTGCTGACCCTGAAGTGTTCCAGGAGAGGAGGATAGGAACACAAGATGCTGACACATCTGCATGGTTACCCAGGTCAAGACACTAACAAGGATGGGAGTTGTACAAGAATTCTTATATGACTAAATCTGCAGGATAATCATATCTGCTTAGTTCCTTGCCCAGTTATACTGTAAGGGCAAGCTGACCATGAAGTATTACAGGAACAAGGACAAGAACACAAGCTTTGATCATGTTTGTTCATTAATCAAAGGAAAAGGGGGCCCTGAAAAATGTAGGAGCTGTGCCAAAGTCAATGGACTGCTAAACTTACAAAATAATTGCATCTGCTTACTGTACGTATGTCATCCCTGTCCTTGTGTTAGATTTATCACGTTTTAGATTGTGCCCTCAAAGCTTGTGAGAATGAGCTGAGAGGAAAGGAGAGGGGATTGTGATTAGGTAATGGGACTGGGACTATAAAAGTATGTATCTTCTCTATGCCTGCTGTGGTCTGACACTGAGAATGTATTGAATGCACTCAGTGTGAGTCGTCTTTTTCTCATGAGAATCATAATAAACTCCTTTCTACTTTCTTTTTTTTTATTTTTTTAAATTAATTTATTTATTTTCTTGTTTACATCACTCATTTCCATGAGATTTTGAGTTACAAATTTTCTCCCCATCTTTCCCCTACCCACCACCCCAAAACAGCGATCCCACTGTATAGACCCTCCCCCAATCTGCTCTCTCCTGTGTCCTCCCCCATCACGTCTCTGACTTTCTGGTAGGGCAGGATGGGTCTCCCTACCCCAGTGCCTGTATATCTTAATTCTCAGTGGCATGTAGTTAATAATAATAATAATACACACACACATATATATTTTTAACATTTGATTATAGAACTTTAAATTCTAGATTCTTTCCCTTCCTCTCTCATCACCCACCCCTACTGGAAGGGTAATTTCAATTCAATACAGGCTATATATGTGTAATTACGCAGAATATCTCCAGAGTGGACATATTGTGAAAAATTGATTATATGTCCCTCCTTCCTATCCCACCTCCCCCTTGTTCTATTCTCTACCCTGTCCCTGTCCCTTAACAGAAGTGTGTATTTCCAGAAACTCTCCCCTCCATCATCCCACCTCTCATCCCCATCCCCCCTACTCTTCCTGTGTGGCAAGATACCCAGTTTAGAGTTTATGTCATTCCTTCCCTAAGCCAAATTCAATGAGAGTAAGGTTGACCCTTTCCCTTTTGCCTTCCTGTTCTTTCCCTCCATTGTAACAACTATCCCTAGCCTCTTCTATATGAGATGATTGACCCCATTCTGTTTCGCCCTGTATCCCATTCTAATCCTCTCCCACCTCAGAATTTCACCTTTTAAAGTATCATCCCTTCTTATTCAATTGATCCTGTGCCCTCTATGTACACATATATACACATACTCAGATATTTGTTCATATGCATATATAAACCCTCCTACATAGACATATGTGTATGTATACGTATATATACATTTATATTTCCTTCACCTATCCTCATACTGAGAAAAGTTTCATAAGTTACAATTATCATTTTTCCATGTTGGCATGTATATAGTTCAATTTTAATAAGTTCCTTATGATTTCTTTTCCATGTTTACCTTCTCATGCTTCTTGTATTTGAGTGTCAGATTTTCTTTTCAGTTCT
>CM053582.1:422809356-422849474 GCA_028627135.1 Pseudochirops cupreus
TCAGAATTAGATTGGAGAAAATGGAAGCTAATGACTTTATGAGAAATCAAGATACTATTAAACAGATCCAAACAAATGGAAAAATAAAAGGCAATGTGAAATAACTCATTGGAAAAACCACTGACCTGGAAAATAGATCCAGGAGAGATAATTTAAAAATTATTGGACTACCTGAAAGCTATGATCAAAAAAAGAACCTAGAAATCATCCTTCAAGAAATTCTCAAGGAAAATTGCCCTGGTGTTTTAGAACCAAAGGGCAAAATAAGAGGTTGAAAGAATTCACTGATCATCTCTTGAAAAAGATCCCCAAAAGAAAACTCCTAGGAATATTATAGCCAGGTTCTAGAGTTCCCAGATTAAGGAGAAAATATTACAAGCAGCCAAGAAGAAACAATTTGCATATTGTGGAAACACAATCAGGATAACCCAGGATCCAGCAGCTTTTACATTAAGGTATTGAAGGCCTTGGAATATGATATTCCTGAGGTCAAAGGAGCTAGATTAAAACCAAGAATCACCTACCCGGCAAAACTGAGTATAATGTTTCAGGGGAAAATAATGTCATTCAGTGAAATAGAGGACTTTCAAGCTTTCTTGATGAAAAAACCAGAATTGAATAGAAAATTTGACTTTCAGATTCAAGAAGCAAGAGAAGCATGAGAAGGTAAACAGAAAAAAGATATCATAAGGAACTTATCAAAATTGAACTATTTACATTTCTAAATGGAAAAACAATAATTGTAACTTATGAAACTTTTCTCAGTATGAGGATAGGTGAAGAGAATATAAATGTATAAGTGTGTATACATACATATATATCTATATAGGAGGGTATATGGTTGTATGAATACATATGTGAGTGTGTGTATATATGTGTACAGGTATACATAGACTGAAGGCACAGGATCAATTGAATAGGAAGCAATGATACTTAAAAGGTAAAATTGAGAGATGAGAGAGGAATATAATGAGAGGAGATGGGGAAAGACAGAATGGGTAAATTATCTCATATAGAAGAGGTAAGGGAAAACTGTTACAATGAAGGGGAAGAACAGGAAAGCAAAAGGGAATGGGTCAACCTTACTCTGGTTGAATTTGGCTTAGGGAGGGAATGACATACACACTCAATAAGGTATATCACCCTACATGAGAGTAGGGGGGAAGGGGAAGAGGGGGGATGATGGAGGGGAGGGCAGGTTGGGGGGGAGGTAGTTAGATGCACACACTTTTGAAAAAGGACAGTGTCAAAGTAGAAAATAGAACAAGTAGGGGGCAGGATAGGATGGAGGGAAATATAGTCAGTCTTTCACAATATATCCACTATGGAAATGTTTTGCATAGCTACATATGTACAACCTATATTGAATTGCTTATATTCCCAGTAAGAGTGGGTGATGAGGGAGGAAGGGAAAGAATCTGGAATTCAAAGTTTTAAAATCAAATGTTTAAAAATATATATCATTATTATTATTATTATTTACACAGATCTGAGAAATAAGATATACAGGCATTGGGGTAAGGAGAGCCATCTTGCCCTACCAGAAAGTCAGTGGGGGGGATAGGGGAGGATATAGGAGAGAGCATATTGGGGGAGGGGGCATACAGTGGGATCACTGTTTTGGGGTAGGGGAAAGACAGTGAGAAAATTTGTAACTCAAAATCTTACAGAAATGAATGATGTAAGCTAAAAATAAACATAAAGTTTAATTTAAACAAAAAAATATGTTTGTTGACTGACAAACTTGCTGTGAAACAATCAAATAAATCCTAATATAACAAGCAAAGACCTTCAAAGGGACCAGATTTGTGGAAATTTCCATATAGAGATTCAGTATTGCTGTGCAGCCCTGCACCATGTCACATGTCACAAAAGGTTAAGATATTTTTCCTAGAGGCAGAGACAAATATGCTTCAGTAGCCTAGGAATCCACCTTCCCTAAAGTGAAAACCTATGGGCCATAATCAAGGCTGGAGTTGGAAAAATAGACTATTCATTAAATATATGCTTATTAATTATCCAGTGTGTTAAGTGTGATTTCAAAATGAAAAATTAAATAATATATTTTAAAATCATGTGTACTCAGTGCAAAATTATGTAAAACAAGTGATTGCAGGAAAATGAGGTCATTTTGCATGTTAAAATTTTAAATATATAAAGTTTTATAAGATTTATCATATAAATCTAAATTTGGTTTACTTTGCCCCAGTTAATTTCAAACCACTGTAGCTAAATATGAATAGAGGGGAACCTTCCATTTTTGTATTATTTTCTTGATTTCATTTTGTTGTTCTACTATATCCTGTTTGTATATATTTCATTTACTATTTTTAACATAGATATTTTTTAATTATGTTAAAGAGACATGTGGGAGAGGCAGTGGCCAGGGTGCTAAACTTAAGCGTCCTAAAGACCTTGGTTCATATTTAACCTCTAACAGTTATTGGTGATTGTGAATTTGATTGTTCCATTTAGGAATGATAATAACAAATATAGCTTACTTTTTACATGCATTTCCTCTTCTGAGGCTTACCATAACTGCACGACATTATTGGTACTTTAAGTATTTTTATCCCTGTTTAACTAGTGAGATAATAAGCTCAGAGAAATTAAATGTCTTGCCTGAGGCCACAGGAAAATATGGGAGGGGTCTTGTCTGACCCTAAATGTGACATTTCTCCCAAGGTCTCATCTAAATCTCGTTTGTCTAATAGAAGGAATCGGGTAACCTACTATCTTTCTTTAGTTTTGGGGCTTCTGACTGGTAAGCATTCACCTTAACCTCTTTTGGACTCAGACTTACCATGCAACTTCCCACCATCTCCAAACAAAGCAAGGAAGCAAGCACTTACTAAGGAACTACTGTGTGCCAGGCCCTCTGCTAAGTGTTGGGGATACAGAGTTAAAATAAAGGGCTGGAGCAAAGTCTACTATGCTTGACCTGAAGTGAAGAGGGCAGGGGTGGCAATCATGATCTCAGATAAAGCAAAAACAAAAATAAACCTAACTGAAAGAGATAATTAGAGAAACTATATTTTGCTACAAGGTACCATAGACAATGAAGCAATATAAAAAAAATTACAGCAAGTTTTTCGATAAAGGCCTTATTTCTTAAATATATAGGAAATCAAATCAAAATTGTTAAAATAAGAGCCATTCCCCATTTGATAAATGGTCAAACAATATGAACAGGCAGTTTTCAGAAGAAGAAACCAAAGTCATTTGAAAAATGGTCTATCACTATTGATTAGAGAAAGGTAAATTAAAACAACTCTGAGGTACCACCTCACACCTATTAGAAATTACAAATGCTGATGGTGATGAGGGATAATAGATACATAAATGAATTGTTGGTGGACTTGTGAACTGATCTAACCATTATGTAGAACAATCTGGAACTATGTCCAAAGGACTATAAAACTGTCTATACCTTTTGACCAAGCAATACCACCACTAGGTTTGTACCTCAGAGAGAGAAAAGGAAAAGGAAAAGGACCTATGTAACACCAATGCAATATTCACAACGCCCATGGTGGCTATGAATATGCTGGTGTAGTTGTGAATCACAAAATGTAACAGGCTCTCCACATGGAGGACAGAACCAAAGCCTTTATTCAAACACCAGAAAACCAAGTCCCAAAACCAGAAAGTAAAAGTCATTACAGTAACCACAAAGTTGGTACACATAGTTAATACAGTGAACACCCACATTCCCAGGCCTTCACAACAAAACAGGCTCCCTCAGGCAAAGATGCTCCTCTCCTCACTGACTCAGCTGGCTCTCGGAGATTATCAGCAGAAGTTCTGGCTGGCTCTCAGAAGTCCTCAGCAGAAGTTCTGGCTGGTTCTCAGAAGTCCTTAGCAGAAAAATCTCAGCAGAAGTTCTGGCTGGCTCTCAGAAGAAGTTCTGCCATCATAAGTTCTGTTCTCCAAATCTCTTCCCTCTCCAGCCTGGGCCTCTCCTTATATATGGTATTAGCTCCTCACTGCCCCACCCCTTCCTGTTATGACAGCAAGTCTATCCCACTGTGGGATTCACAAGTTCTGGGTCTTAATACTTGACACAATTATGAACTTGAAACTAAGTGCTAAGTACCTGTTAGCTTGCCAATACAAGAGGCTTAGAAGATCTTCAGATCCCATTACCATTACAACCTATTTGTACAAAAATATTACAAAAATATTTCTAGCAGCTAATCATTGCATGCTGACAAAGAATTGGAAATTGAAGGGATACTCGTCAGTTGGGGAATCAGCTGAAAGAAGATGTGGCATATGATTTTAATGTTTCTATTATATTATGAGTAATGATAAGGCATTAAAAAAAAACACAGGAAGACCCATACGAACTGATAGAAAGTGAAGTGAGAAGAACCAAGAGATCATTGTGCATAATAATAGAAATGTTGTAATGATGATGAATTATGAAAGACTTGGCTGCTCTGACAGTAATCAAAGATAATTCTGAAGGACTCATGATGAAAAAAATGCTTATCTACCTTCAGAGAGAGAGAGAGAACTAATGAACTCTGAGTGCGAATTGAAGCATAATTTTCTCGCTTTTTTCTTTTTTTTTTGCTATATAGCTAATATGAAAATATGTTTTGCATGATTTTACAAGTATAATTGGCATCATATTGTTTGCCTTCTCAGCGAATGGGGAAGGAGATAGGCGGAAAAGAGAATCTGGAACTCAAAATTTTAAAAGAAAAGAATTTAAAATGTAAGCTCCTTAAGGCAGGGACTGTTTTTTCTTTTTCTTGTATCCTAGCACTTAACACAGTGCCAATGAGCATTGAATAAATGTTTGTTGATTCCTTTTTTAAAAAAAGGAATCTACAACGCATTGTATCTTATCACCTTAAAATTCACTAAAAGATATAGAGAACAACAAAAAAAGCATCTTTAAATCTAGCTTTCGTTTTTCCTGTAGTTTTGGGGTTGATTGGTTTGTTTTTTTAAAAATCTCTATAACCTCTTTTGTTTGACCTTTTGGTTTTCTTAACAATGACAATTGTGGCTTAATTTTTTTCGAATGCCAGTATCTTGAATTGTTTCTTTTTTCCATACGCATTGCTTCTGGGATAGTGCTAATGGAAAGTGTCCTGTTGGATATGGCACCAGGCCTGGAGTCAGGATGACCTGACTTAAAATCTGGCATCAGATGCTTCCTAGCTGTGTGATCCTGGGCAAGTCACTTAATCTTGTTTGGCTCAGTTTCCTCATCTGTAAAAGGAGCTGGAGAAGGAAATGGCAAACCACTCCAGTATCTCTGCCAAGAAAGAGTGAAAGGAGACTGAACAACAGCAGTGTCTGTTATATGGTAGGCACTTAGTAAATGCTATTAGACTGATGACCAAGTGGTGCTTTATCTACTTCAATTGCAGCATTGTCTGTGTGTGCGCGCGTCTGTGTGTATGTATATGTGCATATACATTTTAACTATCGCTACAAGGATAATTTCCTTTTTTGATAATTTTTATTTTATTGTGGGCTTTTAAAAAGCTATTTCTCTTTTCTCTCTGCTGCTTTTTCATGGTTATGTGACAAGCCGGACTCCCTTTGAACCTCTTTCTCTGTCAGCTTGACAACCAGGCCTTTCTTCATCCAGTTGTTTTACCTCTTTGGGGTTCTTTGCTTTGATGATGCAATTCCCCACATTCTCACATAGATGATATTCACTCAGAGATTATATTACAGATTCAGATGGCTAAATAAGTGTTGCATAGTGGGTTGAAATATTCATTCTAGAGGGAGAAGTTTTAAGTGTCATCAGGGTTTGAATAACTTAAGGATAAAGATTCTGGAGTACATATTTTAAAAGTTTTCTGTAAAGGAGGCTCTTCTCTTAAAGAAATGCCAATCAAAATGTTTCTTGATGACTCTGTCACTCACTGTTGAAGGCTCTGGCATAAATTAGTCACGAATAATAAAGAATGAGTAACACAAGAAATGGTATAGTGAACGGAAGTCTGGTTTTGGGAGTTGGAATTTGGGTTCAGATTTCAGATCTGTTATTAGCCGTGGAACTCTAGACATGTTGTTTTATCCTCCAGACCAAAGTTTTCTCATCTATAAAATGGGGGGGTTATATTTTCATGATCCCTTTTAAGCTTTAAATCTTAAGGTCATAAATGTGGTTCTTTAGGTTGTACCTAAAAAAGTTGTTTCTCCAGTTATTCTCTGCCCTCGGCATTGGGGCCTCACCTTTGTCCCAAATCACACAGTGAAGGAGTGATGGGATTGGTAGATAGAAATATAATTGGATTTGTTTAAATATAATTGGTTTAAAAGGTGATTTTCCCCATGTCAAAAACCTCAAAATGAAGAAAATACTCTAGCATTTTAAAGTGCAGTTGATAGGAGAAGAAAAAACATGGAAATATCTCCATACAGTGAAGACCTTCTGAAGTCACAGTAGGGAGCCAAACTGTCTAAATCTCTCCCCCACCCTAACCACCCCACAGTGCATTACTTAGCACCTGGGCACAGCTAGGACAAATAACCTCATGCGCTTGTGTTTCAAACTTTAGCAGAAGTTGCTTTTACCCTTTCCAAGCACATGAACAAAAGGGACATACATATGAATGGGGGACTCCATCCTCCAAAAATCTATGAAATGCAGAGCCAGCTGGCAGAGTGAGAACTTCACTAAAAAACCTTACTAAAGTCAGTCCTCTCTGTGAAATATTCCCCAGTTTCATAAGGTTGAGACACCCCACCACCCAGGCTTCAGAGTTTGTGCAGAAAAAAAAATGGACTGACTGTGGAAGGAGGAGGGTCCAACAAGGGGCCTGAGTTAAAGTAACAGGAATAGAAGGATGAAAAGTACAAGAAAAAGAGCCTGGTGTAGCCCAACTACAGTTATCCCTTTCATATCACAACTTTCTCCATTACAATTTCGATATATCTCGAGTTGGCATGAGAAATTAAATGGCAGCATTTTGGGAGTTTTTTTGCAGAAGCCACAGACAACACACCAAGGCCAGCAGACAACACAGAAGAAATTTAGAAACTCAGATATGCATACAATATGTGTATAATTTTGTATGATGTCAACATATTTTATCTCTTAATACCATAATAATTCAGACTTCTCTGGTATGAAGGGAGGGTCAGAAAAGTTTATGTGGATTTTCTGCCTTGCAGGGCACCATGTCTGAGATGTGGAAGGGATTTTAAATTTTTAAGAGATTCTTAAAGAAGTAAAAAGGAACAACCAATCCAGAAAATTCCTAAATGCAATGAATAAATATTGTATTTTAAAGGAAAGGAAATTCAAAACACCAATGAAAAAAGCAAAACAAATTCTCCTGCCAATTTTCTAGACGTAGGGAAATTTCAAGAAACTCAAGAGTGGAAAAAAGAGGTAAAACTTTTTTTAAAATCCTCATAGTGAAAATTAGGTAAAAAATCAGAAATAAGAAACAAAAGCAAAGACAACTTAGGATACAAGAAGGAAAATCTTTCCAAAATAGAGTCTTTTAAGAAATAATCAAAACAATCACCTTAAAACCTAAAAATATAGAAATGAGAGGGGGGAAAAGATCTAGCAAGAGACAGGCAAAATATAACAACTTTGAAAGGATAATGAATTCTGTATAGTCCAGTTTCTGTAAAGGATGAATGACTTCATGAAGATGAGAAACAAAGATTTGAGAGTTGGGAGAAAACCCCCAGCCCTGCCATCTACTTTAGTTTGTGCCTGAACAAAATGCTACTCTAGAATATACCTAACAATCTCAAAATCCCACAATATTTGAATTGTTAAGGACCTTAGAAAGCATCTTGTCTAGCCCATACCCAAAAGAAATCCCTACAACAATGTATGGGGGAAGAAGTCATCAGGCCTTTCCTCAAAGACTACTAACAAGAAGGGTAACTTCCATTTTCCACAGCTGTCTATTCCACCGTTGGACACCTCTCATTGTTAGGTTATCTTGACATCAAGCCTAAATTTTTTCCTTTTACAAGCTTAATATTTTAAGTTGAACTTGTAGAACTTCACTACTTAGGTCAGCTGGGTGGTTCAGTGGATAGAGTGCCAGGCCTGGAGTCAGGAACACTTAGGTCCAATTCCAGCCTTCACACTTCCTAGCTATGTGGCCATGGATAAGTCACTTAACCCTGTTTGCCTCAGTTTTCTCATTTGTAAAATGAACTGGAGAAGGAAATGGCAAATCACTCCAGTATCACTGCCAAGAAGACCCCAAAAGGGGTGATGAAGAGTTGTACACAGCTGAAAAATGAATAAACAACAACACGTAAGGGCAAGGGCCACAGTGACTTTACCAGAACACCTCTGGACACTGTACAAAACAGCAGACGTTGTTTCTCACCCACAGGAAAGAAGTAAGAGGAAAGATGTAGGAGTGGGGGAGGGATAAAGATGTGCCATGTGTAGCTCTGAGAGTTGGAGATTGATGGGCAACAGTATATCAGACCTGATAAAAAAGGGGCTTGAAGCTCATCTATGGTTCATCTCCCCCCAAACAAGTTACACAGGGAAGTTACCTGCCCTGCTGACCAGCAAATCCCTAATGTGAGAAAACTGAGGCTGGCCAGCAGCTTAGCAACAGCCTGTGCACCCATGCCATTAGAAGAGAAGGGACCAAAGAATAAGGGGGAAAACAAGGAAAAGCCTTAGTGCAAACCCTGCCAACATGCAGATAAAGCACCAGGAAGGATCCTAAAAGCAGAGAAGTTTAAAATCTCAAAGAGAAACCAATCTACATTAAACAAATAACAGGAAGAACAGTTGATCAATATTTTATAATTAAAAATCCGTCCAGAAATCACGGAATGACATCAGGAAACTTCAGTGTGATTCAAAAGAGCATCAACATTACTAAGAGATGTTTATTTTCAGGATTTCTTTTTGTCTGTGTTTGGAGATTATTTGGAAGTTTACTGTTTTTTTAGTTTTTAATTTTTTTTTCTTTCTCAGTGTTTTATTGATACTCTTTTTTTATATCAGCATCATCTCCCGATGACTCCTACTTCCCTAAATATTCATTATGTTTGTAAGAATTATGTATAGTTAGGAAAATAAAAATATACTGCCCATGTCTAAATATGTGACTCATTCTGCATACCGTTGTATTAAAACTTGTATAGAGGCAAGAGGTATACTTCAGTCTCAGTCCTCTAAAGTCGTGATTGCTCACTGCATTGATAGGTTTTTTAAAAATAATTTTTTCTTGCTATTTCTTGGTTTTTACATCACCAGGGTATCTCCCAATTTCCCTTACACCCCCCCCCCCCCCCACCGAGAGCCATCCCATATCGCAAATAGTGTTATTGTTCTTGTTGTTTTAAAAAAAATAGAAAGATGCTAAATTGGCAAAACCAATTAAGATGTTAAAAAACAAAGTGTGAAAACACATGCAAGATACCATGCCTGTGGTTACCTCCACCTCTGCCAAAGAGTTGGGGGAGGAGGGTCCTCCTATTCCTACTTCTTTATGATTTTGTAATATTCGCTTTTGATTACTTTTCATTTAAATTGTTCTAGTTGTGTATATTGTTGGTTCTGCTCATATGATTCTGCATCAGATTATGCTAAAGTTGCCATGCTTTTATGTATTCATCATATTTCTCGGTTCTTAACAAAGTAATCTATTAAATTCCTGTGCCACAATTTGTTTAGCCATTCCCCAACTGTTGGATGTTTACTTTCTTATCATTTCTTTACTGCTATAAATAGTTAGGTGTATATATTCTTATTGGTGACCTCTTTAGGGTCTAAGTCTTGTAATGGCATCTCTGGGTGAACAGATCGTGACGTTTTAGCTATTTATTTGTCTAATCCCAGATTGCTTTCTAAAACGGATGTGCTGATTCACAGCTCCCCCAAGAACACACAAGTATCTTCTCATCACCAATCCAGCATTGACTACTCTTGTTTTTATCATCTTTGCCGACTGCTGGATTCAAAGTGAAACTTCAGAGTGATTTGGATTTGGATTTCTTTTATTAGTAGTAATTTGGAGTACTCTTTAATTTGGCTCGGAATAGTTTACAATTCTTTTGAAAATGATTTATCTGTATCCTTTGACCACATAAATAAATGAATAAAGGTTATGTATATACACATACACACATACACATACACATATACATATATACAGACATTTATATACACCAAAGTCTTTCAGTGTTGTTTTCCTTTTCATTATTGTGGTCTTCATGTAAATTGTTCTTTTTCTAGATCAGTTTATACAAATATTACTAAGTTGAGTTTTTTTAAGAATTCTTAATATTCATCATTCTTTTCATTGCAATAATATTTCATTATATTAACATGCCATAATTTGTTTAGCTGTTTCCTAGTCTGGGCTCACATGTGCAGTTCGTTAGTATTTTTGTCTCCCAACTTGTTGATATAGTTATTTAGGGGTCTTAACAAATTACTGGGTTTTGTTTTCTAATTCATTTTCGCGCCCTTCTTATATTGGATGTTTTCACCCCATTCATGCTTGCAGTTGCAATTTTTATGTGTATCATGTTTTTTCATATGTGTTTTAATTTCAGCCAAATCCTGGTCTATTTCTTCTCTGTGTGTGTCTCTGTCTGTCTGTCTCTCTGTTTCTCTCTATCCATCTCTCTTCCTCTTCTCCCTTTTTCTCTTTTTCCTCTCCTCTTACCTCTCTCTTTCTCTCTTTCCCTTCTTCTTTCTTCCCCCCCTTATAGGAAAAATAAATGAATAAATCAGCATCCTAGTATTAGTACCCTTAGTTCATATTACTTATTACTCATACTGTATGCATTTGTTCATAAACCCCTTAGACTATGAGTTTATTGCTGGCTTCTTTGTTGGATTTTGTCTCCTTTAAACTTCTGAGTGTCTCTTCTGCTCTCCTTCCTCTACTATGTGTGTCTCTGTGGTATGAATTTGACTGCTAAGTTTCAAGCTTTTTTGTGTCCTTCCCACTCTCCCTCCCTCCACCTTCCTGTTCAGTTTAAAACCCTTTTGATTACACTTAGAAGATTACACCAGCAAACACATTCTTACAGGCCGTTGTTAAGTGTACTGTATAACTGGCCAACAGCTTGTCATTCCTATTTTTTAAGCCATAGTTCAAAAATTCCATTCTCATACATCAATTTATCTGCCTTTCTCTTCTTAATCCTTTGCCTTCCAAGGACCACCTGTAATGACAATACCACCTGTGTGACTAAAGAAATTCAGTTTCTGGCATAAAACTTTGTAATCTTTAGCAGTGCATTCCTAGTTCTTTCAAGCGGCATCATTTGTCACCCCATGAATTACCAGATGTGGGTCATCAGGTCTGATAAGTCTTGAAGGTTCTTTGCCCTGTTTTGGCCCTGTGCCCTGGGAAGACAGCAGACTTCTTTATTATTGTTATCAGACAGACAAGTAACTGCTTCAGTGGCCCTCAGCAAGGCATCGCCAACCCCCACTGTCCTTCCCTTTTTCCCTTGACTCTAAGAAATTATCTCTTACCTCACAGCACCTGTAGATCTACAACATAATTCTTTTGAGGACAAGCAGCTGCTTTCTTTCCAGATTGTACAGTCTCTCATCTTGAGTAAAAGCTCTCTATCTGTCTCTAAGCTCCACACATTCAGGGTCCCATTTTCTGTTTCACTCTATATCCTCCTGATATAGAGCATGATTCTCCTCTGACCCTTCAAATCTTTCCTGTGTTTTTGTTTTCACATTGAAACTTTTCTCTCTCTCTCTCTTTTTTTAACTTAAGAAACATTTTATTCTACTTGATAATCTGGAAAGGGGAGAGGCATGCCTCAGTCCTCTTAACTCTTTCTCCTAGGAAACTGACCAGTCTCCACTTTGGGAATAGGAAGCATTTATTTGACTATAACAAGTCAACAGGCATTTATTAACCACTTACTATAACCAGGCACTGTGCTAAACAAAGAAAAGAAAAGGCAGTCGCTGCCCTCAAGGAGCTCACAATCTAATGATGGAGACAATATTCAAAGACAGATGTATGTGTATCACATATAGATGTCTGTATACATATATTGACATATGAATATATACACATATGTGGGATATGTGCAGTAAGATAGATATAAACAGGACACATCGGAAATCATCTCAGAGGGAAAGCCCTAACATTAAGGAAGATCAGGAAAGGCTTCTTACAGATAATGAAATTGCAGCTGAGACTTGAAGACAGGAATACAAGAAATACAAATTTTACACACTCCTAGGATCTTAGATTCAGAGCTGGAAAGGATGTTATAAGACATTTAATTCAACCTCATTTTCCATATGTGGAAACTGAGGCTCAGAACCCTGCTCAAGGTCACACAAGTGTTAAGTGATGGATTTGGGATTTTAATACAGCCCTTTCCATTGTACCATACTAACTCCCTGTATTTTTTTTTTAATGAAAAGTGAGATTCTCAGTCTTTGACTAGTATTTCTTATAGTGTGACATATAAAAAGTTTGAAGGACATAGTTTCTGGGTAATTAATCATTTTATTAATCATGCCAGTAGATAATTAATAAAAGGAGTCAGTGGTACTCTTTAAGGTCAAAGACCTCTCACAGAACTCACTCAGTGCTTATATGCCCTTGGAAGGCTGGATATTCCTGAGGATGACAATCAACTCTGATCAGTCAGTTAACAATTGATGAGAAGAATGAAAAGTATAATGAGAGGTGGGCCCATTCTAATGAGGGGAGGAGGGGCGTGACTTTGATCACTCTCACTCTTAGATTACCCCAAACCTCAGCAACCTAGACAAAAGATCTACCCCCCCACTCAAGCCTGAGTAGAACAAAATGGACTTGAATTCACCTTACATTAAATTCTTTGTAAGGCTCTCTAGTTGGGTGGTATTTCCTACCCAGCATCAAAAAGTATTTACCCCAGGGCTTTGGGCAATCTCATCCATCAACAGTGTCCTTCAGTTCAATGTCTTGAACAACCTACAGGTTTCTGAAAAAAAATTGTTATTCACTAATTGATTATTAATATAAGAGAAAAATGATCATTTTTCTTACTAGAAGAATGCTGTGGTAAATTGCTTCAGCTCACCTCATTAGCACCTTCTTAAAATTTTGAAAACCATTTCAGACTTTCCTTTCTCCTACTAGGCTCTTATCATATCTAACCAACTTATTTTTAATTCAACAAGCATTTATTTATTAAGCATCTACTATGTCAGGTTATTATCCTAGGCAAAGTAGGCATACAAAGACAAAAAGTTAAGCCCCTCTCATCTAGGAGTCTACATTCTGTTGGTTGAAAACAACTTGTACATTGACACAAACAAGCAAGAGAGTTCCTCCCTTCAAGTAGCTTATATTTTAATAAGGAAGGACAACTCTTATAGAAGAGTGATGGCCAGGGAGGAGTGTTGTGGTCCAGTTGATGCACACATCTTTCCCAGGAATGGTGGTGATGATTTCATTACTACTCCCAGAGCTAGAGATCCAAAGTTTGTATGTGTGTTTTGGGAGCGTTGAGGGCCAGGGAGGGCATTGGGTGTAGAGGCAGTTGATTGGTAGCATATCATGAAGCAGCCATGTTGTTCTCCCTTGGGCCTAGGAAGCTCTTCTTCCTTATATCTGCCTCCTGGCTTCCCAGGCTTCCTTCAGGTTCCATGTGAAAGACCACCTTCTACAGGAAGCCTTCACTCTTCAGTGTGTTTCCTCTTTTAATTAGTTCCTATTTATCTTATATATGGTTTGCCTTGTACATAGTAGTTTACATGTTATCTCCCCCATTAGATTATAACCTCCTTGAGGGCAGTGATGCTTTTGCCTCTTTTTGTATCCCCAACACTTAGCACAGTGGTTGGCATATCAATAGGTCCCTAATATACGTATTCATTGAATGAATGAACGTATGTGGAATGAGTCTGAGTTAGAAGTCAAGGACAATGCGCAAGTTGTCAGACTAGGCTACTAGGAGGATGGTGATAGCCTCAGTTCACAGCAATAACTTGTTATAAATGGAATTAAAACCTCATGAGAACATTTTAAAATAATGGGATATGTTTCTTCCAGAGCAAGTACACAAAAATTTTGTAACTTCATTGATTGGAAATCAATTCAGAGCTTCTGGTTATTGCAGAGATCCATGATTCATCTTTTAGTGGGTCTCTATCCTTGGCTTTTTTCTAGTTTAATATAAAAAGGTTATCAAATCCAGACTTCATACATTTAGTTTTGGTTTTTAGGAATTATTTTTTCAACTTGCTCTTTCAAAGTTTTTAGTTGTACTAGAATACTCCCTTCCTCTCCCATCCCAGCGTTCCTCATCATTCTTTCTTTCCATTCCATAAAGTTTTTTCATTAACACTACTGTTTTTGGAATATTTTAGTAGCTTAACACAGTTGTTAAATGTTTCTCATAAATCCATTTCATGTATGAGTCAAGACATCACCTTATGATGTCGATGGTCTTCTTCAAAACAAAGGACAGACAACAATCCCTCATCACCTTTTGGCTACAACATGCCCCCAGCTGGGAACCCCTGGAGATCAGAAGACATGGGTTCTGGTGCTGGCTGCTGTACTACAAATATCCTTTGTGACCTTGGGCAACTCACTTCTCTTCAGACCTGGTCTAAATGATCTGCAAGTCCCCTTCCTATACCAAGTCTGAAAGCAGCAGAAGGTCTGAATACTTATTTACAGATTTTGATGGTAGATTTATAAGAACTCCACCAGAGTTATTGTACATTATTTATCTACTAACTATATGATTTTGGTTTCTCATTAAGTGCATATTTTTCTAACAATTAATCATTAAGCTTAACCCCTAGAAAAACTTCTAAGATTACTTACCCTGTACTTTTTTTCTCTGTTCCAGATAGAAGCAGATTCTGTTATGACATCAATAAATTCAAATGCTTCAGGTAATATGATCATTAATAATTATTTTTCATCTAAATTTTTTGTATTCATGAATTCATAAAGATAACATTAAGCATATATATAGATACAGTGATTTTTTTTTGCTTTGTTTTCAAGTCATGCAGACTTTTAAAAACCGAGTTGCATTATTCTCTAATAAAAATAGTGTCCGTGAGTATTAGGAACACTCGTGGTACATAGATTATTTCCCCTTTAAAAGGCAGTTTAGCATCCCCGTAGAGCAGTGGTTCTCAACCTGTGGGTCGCAACCCCTTTAGGTGTCGAACAGGGTCTCCTAAGAAAAGGAAAGGAAAGGAAAACACGTATTTCTGATGGTCTTAGGAACCGAGACACCGCTCCTCTGTCTGTCCTCCCACATGCAGCTATGCCCACATACAAGTATTAAAGGGTCTCGGCATTAGGAAGGTTGAGAACCACTGCTCTAGAGAAAAGGAGATAGAGAATAGATACCAGCACTTCAAGCTCTTTGGTGGAAGAGAGCTGGGAAGAGATGCTTAAAAAATGAACTTCATGAAAGTAAGCTCTCTCTCTGTCCCTCTCTCCATTAAAATTACTCTGTATTACTCAGTATACATTTATCTGTGTATATATTGTATTCCCTCACCCAAGAATATAAGCTTCTTGAGAGAGGGGACTGTTTTGTTTTAATTTTTCTATCCCTTGCCCTTAGCACAGTGGCTTGTATTTAGTAGGTGCTTTAATTATTGTTGGTTGAATTGAATTTGGGTTAAAACAATAATAAATAAGACACCATTTATGCCTTTCAGGCTCCTAACCTGCTAACGATATTTTTAAAAATATCGTTTTCGATATCCAGCTAAGTTTTTCTTTGTTTGAATTGTTACTTATAGCATCACTTTATTTCATCTACAATAAATTCGTTCAGTTAACAAATACTTTTTGAGGGCTTGCTAAATGTATAAGACCGTGAGCTACAAAAGAAGCACCAGACACAATGGTCCCCACTTTCGAAGAGAAGATGACATAAACATAAAAAGTACAAGTATAATTAATAGTTCAATAATTGATAAAGACAATAAATTCAGGGAACAAAATTACCAAGGCCAGACTGGTGAGGGAAGGCTTCATCAAGGAAATGAAACTTGAACTAGCCCCCAGAGGATGGAGGATTATCGTTTAAACAGGAAGAATTAAGGGTGTCCCCTGTAGGGACAATAAAATTTACTGAGGTACAAAGGCGAGAATAAGCAAGATGTGTTCCAGATGTTAAGAACTGGATGAACCTGATGAAAGTGAAAGATTTGTTTAAATAAGAGGTAAATGAGAAATAAGGTTGGTAAGGTAGTTTGGTAAGAAGTTTTGAAAACCTTGAGTGTGAGACTAAGGAACTGTGTCTTTATCCTGCAAGTAGTGGGAAGCTTTTTATCTTAAGAGTGGTATGATGAAGTTGGTAATAGTTCAAATGATAATAGTAGAAATGTGTTTTCTGAATTCAAATTTATTCTCTTTGGTGGGTAATTCCCAATTCTGTCTCGATCTTCATTTCCATTTCTCATTAGAAGATTTGCTTTCTTACATCAAATTTATTCTTTTCTTTTATATTCTTATTTTGCACAAAGACAAATGTCAATATTTAGCCTACAAAGAATTCCTTATTTACTTATAAACATTATTATAACAGAAACTGGCCACATTTGGTATCGTTTTCTTTCTATCTTTATCTGTACATTGAATTTTTTTCCCATCCTTTTACATCATTGTCACCAATAATAATCATCTTAGTTTACTTTTCAAGCTGACATAAGCCTATTTTAGATAAATGCAGAGTCTACATATATACTTCTAAGAGCTCTTATTCTGAGGACATTTTCAGTCTATGAGAGGAATTGCTAAATTAACATAATTAATGATGAAACTACATCTCCATCATATTTGGACTCATGTTTGCTGTTGAAGTAAATACATTTTTGTTTCTTCTTTTAGTTTAATTATATATTATATATGTAATTGTATAATATATATTATATATGTAATTATTTGTATAATATATATTATATATGTAAATGTTTGTAGAATAAGTACAAACTGGTTTATGGAGAGAGTGCATTTGTAGTTGGGGAATCAAGAAAGGCTCTATGTAGAAGCTAGTGCTTGAGCTGTTTTGAAGGAAGTAAGAGACTCAGTGAAGAAGAGGTGAGAAGAGGGAGAGCACCCCATGCATAGGACATGGCCAATGTAAAGGCTTGAAAATGTAAGATAGATACCATTTTGCCTTGACCATAGAGTGAGAGAAGGGGAGTAATGTGTAATTGAGACTGGAAAGGTAGGTTGAGAACAAATGGAGAAGGACTTACAAGCCAAAAAGAAGAGCAGTTTATCCAAGAAAGACAATAAGGAACCACACTAGTAGAGGAATATCGTAGTTAGATCTGCGATTTTAAGGAAAATCACTTTGGCAACTGTTTGGAAGATGGATTGATGTGTTATGGAAGGTGGATTGGATGATGTCATCCTCGAAAGTTCTGTGTTGATGTTTGGTTATTTTGGTCACGTCCAACTCTGTGATCTCATTTGGGGTTTTCTTGGCAAAGATATTGGAGTGGTTTGCCATTTCTTTCTCCAGTTCATTTTACGGAAGAGGAAACAGGGTTTGCTCTGGGTCACAGAGCTAATGTCTGAGGCCAGATTTGAAGGAAAATGAATCTTCCTAACATTAGGTCCAGCACTATCTACTTAGCTGCCCTGAAAGTTACATAAGGATGTTCTACTACTACAAAACTTGTTTGTGACAAAAATCAAGGTAAAGTGCCTTTGGAAAATTGAAGTAACCCATTGTAGTGAAATTTGCAACATTTCCATCTTATCCATTACACCAGGCAAACAGAATTCTATACTTTCTAAGGTTATAAGCATCTGAATCTTCTGTTATGTGCTAAAAAAAAAAAGCCTACAATAATTCCTTTGCTATTTTGGGGCCCATTCACTACGTAAAACCTTCCCGATCCTTTGCTTGCCAGTAGCCACGTTCATGGGACTATATTAGATTATGTGTCCATCATCTAAGTGACCACCTAGCTGAGCTTAAAGGAGTTCATCACTAGGCCAAAGGAGAGCGATTTTCTTTTTCAACCAATGCAATTTCTCAAGCCTCTCTACTAAGTCCTACAGGGGCTGTGATCTGTATAAGTGTCTCTGCTAATGAAATTACAGTTACTTGAAGTATTATCATCATGAAAGCCCTACTCGTGAAGCCTCACCAGATAATAGAAAGATAAAAAAACAAAAGCAAAAACACAGACATGTACCTCAGCATCTCAAAGGTTATGTCTTTGTAGGAAAAACTCTGATGGGCCTTACCAGAATGGCAAGACCTCGCATAGCTTGTGTCGTACAATGCATATTCGTGATTGTTTGCATGTTGTTTCCCCCGTTAGAATGTGACCTCCTTGAGAGCAGAGATTGTTTTTTGCCTGTCTGTAATATCCCCTGCCCTTAGCATAGTGCCTGACATTTCTCAGACACTTAATTGGTCCCAACTGACTAGCCAACTGAGGGACTCATGACCAGATAGGTTGGCCACCAGATAATGAATATTTTTTAGACACAGAGCTCATGAAACTGTCTAGTAAAATGTAGAAGAGTTTTAATCTTTACTGACTAAAGAAATAACTACAAAGAGGGCTAGTTGGCACCCCTTCCTCACCATAGATACTCAGATGAAAGCAAAGGGCCCACATGGGGAATTTGAGACCCAGAAAGGGCATCAGACATACATTAGTCTTGAACTCTGAGACAGAAGGCTATTGGTTGTTGACTTGCCTACAAATAGCATTCCCCTTCTATGTCCCTGTCCCATAGTCCCACTCTTTTCCTTCTCAACAAATTAGTTAAAATAATTGGTTAAGGAGATATACTCTGTATCTAGTCCCCTTTCCTAATACATTACCTCTGAATTTTACATATATATGAGGTATTCTGAAAGGTTGAACTATATAAAATGTCAGTTTATTGTGCTAACTACTTACATAAAATGTGACCTTTTCCCCTGGCATTTGTTTAGAGTTTTTAAAAAATGAAAACGAATGTATTCATGTTGTTTTTGCTTAAAGCTAAAAATAATGCCATCTAGTTCAGTGAATGGATGATTTAAGAGCATCACCTTCTTCTCCTTGATACTCTCTTGTTTCTAGGTTTTCGTGACAACACTTTGTCCTTGTTGCTCCTTTTTGTTCTCATTTGATGTATCTTTATCCGCATCACACCAGTTAATTGTGGGTGTGAACCCTCAGGGTTCGGCTTGAACCCTCTCTCTCCTCCCTCTATATCCTTCTATAGCACTTGGTGATCTCCTCAGTTTCCATGGCTTTAATTATTGTCTCTGTGTTAGTAATTCTCAGAGCTGCTTATCTAGCCCTAATCTTTCTGCTGATCTCCAATCTCATATCTCCAACTGCCTCTTAGACATCTTGAACTGGATGTCCTTAAGACTTCTTAAACTCAAATGTTAATGAATACTCAGAAAAGAGAGTGTTCGTAAAGAATCAATATAACACCATCTCAGATGGGCTTTTTACCAAACTAGCAGATCAGTGGACTGGTAGCTCTTGTGACCCTGGGCAAGTCATTTAACCCTGTTTGTCTCAATTCCTCATCTGTAAAATAAGCTGGAGAAAGGAATGGCAAACCACTCTAGTATCTTTGCCAAGAACACCCCAGATGGTATCACAAAGAGTTGGACACAACTGAAAAGCAACTTGAAACAGCAACAGATCATGGGAATAGTGTAGATGCTAGATTTCAGCAAAGCATGAAATAAAACTATTCATGCTCATCTTATGGGCTAGGTGGATAAATGGGGGCTAGGTAGTTGTGTAGTTACGTAGATTTGGAACTCACAGAATTGCCAGACCCGAAAAGTCATTAATGATTCCCTGTCAATTTGGCTAGGTGGCACAGTAGAGCACCAAGCTTGGAGTCAGGAAGACCTAAGTTCAAATTCATCCAGATATTTACTAGCTCTGTGGCCCTGGGCAAGTCACTTAACCCTGTTTGCTTCAGTTTCCTCATCTGTAAAATGAACTGGAGAAGAAAAGCAAACCTCTCCAATATCTTTGCCAAGGAAAGCCCAGATGAGATCACAAAGAGTCAAGACAGGACAGAAATGACCCAACAACAACAACTTACCTAGAGAAATTCTCCAGATATCTGTGCTTGTCTGTGATATTTAGAATTTTTAGCAGTGACTTGAATATAGGAATTTGTAGTATGCTTATTAAACTTGTGAATTGTTCAAAACTATAGAAGGCAAACAAATTATGCAATAGAATCAGGATCCGAAAAGATCTCAATACCCTACAACATTGGAATCAAGTCTAATAAGACAAAATTAAATAGGGGAGATTGTAAAGTTTCACAGTTATAAGGTCTTACACAAATGTAACGTGAGAGAGGCACGTCTACCCAGAAAATTCCAAATCCAACGTCATACAACAGTGTACAATAGCAACCCCAAAAGGTAATGCATCCAAGCTAAGTAGCATCCAGGAACAAGGAGTGTATAATGCTGCCATATTCTGTCCTGGTCAGATACATGTGGAGTCTTGGCTTCAGTTCTGGTTGCCACACATTGAGAAGAACAATGATAAGATGGAATTTGTCCAGAGGAGGACAATCAAAATGGTGGAGAGCCCCAAGATCATGCCATACAAACATCAGTTGAAGGAATTTTTGAAATGTTAAGGCTTATTGAAGACATGATTATTGCTTTCAAATATTCATTCAGTTTGTTCTGTTTTGTCCCAGAGGTCAAAATTAGTATTAGTGGGTGTAAGTTGAACACATAAGAGACACATTTAGGCTCATTAAGGAAAGATTGACAATTACAACTATCTAAAAGTGGAATGCCCTACCTGGGGGAAAAGTGGGTTCCCTCTAATGAGATGTCTTCAAGCAAAGTCTTGTAGGACATACTCTAGAAGTGATTCTTATTCAGGTACATGTTACATTGGGGAGTTTTTGAGGTCCATTCAAATCTGAAAAGTTTGTGATTCTGAAAAAAAAATTGTAACTTGCAAGCAACTACATTATTTTAATATAAAACATTTTTTAAAAAAATCTACCATTGCCATTAAAACCTCCTACAAACATCACATTAGATCTCATTTTAATAGCCACCGTAAGCACAGTATTCCACTTTATACTATCCAACATGGCAATTTCATTATGACAGTCACAGGAATCCAGGTCTACGGTAGCTGAACGTATCGTGGAGTTTATTTAGTCCTGGGGATGGAGCCAGTTGTAATGCTCATATCATATTCTCTCCACCTTTCTCTGTGGTGTACCATCGATATTGAATTTTGAGAAACTAGTTTGACTTCGTCTCCCAGGTACAGAAAAAATACAGCAATGGTATCCAGGAAGGAAAAAAAAGGATCAAGAAAGGAGTACAAGAAAGCAAAGTAAGAAAAGTTGAGACCTTCTTTCATAAATGGTACCTGGGCCTATTTATTGAATTTTCATTAGTGAATGAAATACACACACACACACACACACACACACACACACACACACACTTTTGGAGAGGGATCAGTTCACTACCCAATTCCTAAGGGGAACATTTTTCTCTTATTTGTGACTGGTGTCAGGTATAATATTTAAGGCAGTCCTCAGTTTTATAAATCTTTGGGTTTTTAACCAATTTAAGTCCTTTGAAAATGTCTTCATTTATACATAGGGACAATTAGATGGTACAGTGGATAGACCCCTGGTCATGGAGTCAGAAAGACTTGTCTTCAAATCTGGCCTCAGGCATTTCCTAGCTGTGTGACCCTAGCAAGTCGCTTAATCTCTTTGCCTCGATTTTCTCATATATAAAATAGGGATAATAATAGCACATATCTCCCAGGGCTATTGTGAGGATCAAATGAAATAATATTTATGAAGTACCTGCACATATATAGTAAGTATTATATAAATGTTAACTGTCACACATACTTTTCTAAAAGAGAGAAATCATCTTTCTTTTGATTTCTAGGTATATGCCTTGAAGAGTTTATAAAACTCATGGAGAAAAAGAAGGCAGCCCAACTCTATCAGAATGAAATAAGACAGATTTTCACAGCTTTTGACAGGCAATGTAAGTGTTTTAAATCATCATAGTTAAAAATACATATTTTTTAAATTTCATTGTTTGTATAATGAAATATACTTGGATAGAATATTTCTGGACTGGTTGTTTTAAATATTGCTTCTAGAATTTTTTTCTTCCTTGTGCATTTAGAGTATTCTCTAATATATGACTTTTAAGATCTCTATCTCTTAAGTGTTTGATATTTATCATAGGTGGAATTATAAGTAAGAGCATATTAAAGGAAAATAAAACTTGGCCTGAATTGTAACCTGGGTTGGGGTAGAGAAGGGACAGGATTGCCATGAGATTGTCAGGAGTTGGCTTGGGACTTTCATATGAAAGATAAGTAAGAATGTCCAGGCTCAGTCCTTCCCTCTCCTCTGAGCCCAGATATTGCTAGGTTCTCAGGTATTTTAGAGGTTTCTTGAACTACTTTGTTGCTTGGGAGTAGCCAAAGTATGGTCATTTGGACTCTCTTGAGTCATTGGAGGGACCCCATAGATCACGTATAGGGATCTTCAGTGGCACTGAATCTTAAGTTAATACTGTGGTCCCTAATATGGTTTGTTGGGTTTTACTACTATATCATTATTTGATAGCTAAGTAGGAAAAGAAGCTACACTTCAAACATTCTCAAGTACAAATCATATTGGTAGCTCATAATTAGCAGAAACAGAATGTCATATTCAATGTATATTCCTGAATTCCATCACTGTCCTAGAACTAATTCCATTTTAAAATGTTGTTTCCCAAAGGACTGCTTAAATTATAGGATTTTGTTGCTGTAAGGACCTTGGCAATCTAATCCTTCTCTTTCCTTTTTTGCATATGGAAATTGAGATCCAATGGGCCTTAACCCAATGTCATCTAACTAGTATAAGTTAGAGGTAAGCCTGGAACTGAGAAAACCTAATTTTTCGTTTAGAACCGAATTCTTTTTCCATTGCACAGCATTTCTCCTTATCACTGTGTAATGGTAATAGAAATTTGAAGATCTTCCCTGCCCCCTAATAGGCCAAATGTAATCACATGGAACCTGTGGTGAGAGGAATTTGCTGAATGGTGGAGCAGAGCCCAGAAGAAGCTAGGAGTCAGAGCAGTCAGGGCAGAGGGAGATGGAGGACATAGGCAAGGAGACAGGCTTGTGAGCATTTGTTCGTGGGGAGACTTTGGGATGGTGTTGCTTTCTGCAGTGTAATTGTATATAGATTTCTTTGTTGCTGTAATTAATTCGGTTTTCTGATGTTGGGATTTGGCTTTCTGGTGTCTGAATAAATGTTTTGCTTCTATCTTCTGTGTGGAGAGGCTGTTGTATTTTGCGATTCAGAATTATTCTGGCATATTCATAGTCACCATCGGTGCTGTGAATATCGCATTGGCACTACACACTGGTGGCTCCTGTTATCAATGCTCACTTCTGTTTTGCTCAGTCATATTTCTTTCTTTCTAATTTATATTCTTCTGATTTATCGTCAGCCTTTCTTAGTGACTTCCCTACAGTCCTACTGAATGATTGTTTGTACGGCCCTGTGGCCCATATATGACCACTGAGCCTTGCTGTCATCTACTCGTTGACAGCTTTAATTCAGAGGCTGTTGGTCTTTAGGGCCTGCTGCTACTTATGGACTTAGAGTAGGTCCACATTCTGTCAATTCCAAGGCTAAATGGACTGACTGATGTGATATTTCTTCCCCTGGGCAGCCAAGAGGCATGCCTTGCCTGAAGAACAAACCTAAAAGCTTTTGCCTGGCTTAGGGAGAGAGAAAAAATACAGAAAACTTAAAATATACTGAGGACTTCATATCCTAAAAGCAGCTTTTAATTTAATCACAGTTCTTGTTATTAAAACTCAGAAATTCTAGAACTACTCAGCTACTTCATATGTAAGAATTTCAGTCCATCTCTAAACTCTTTTTAGAACTGCCCAGAAGCAGCTAAGTGATGCAGCAGACAAAACACTGGGACCTGAGTTCAAGTCCGGCCTCAAACACCTCCTAGAAGCATTACCCTGGGCCAGCCATGTAACCTCTGCTTCCTTCAGTTTCCTTAACTTTAAAATGGAAATAAGAATAGCACCTATCTCCCAGAGTTGTTTTAAAGATCAAATGAGATAATATTTGTAAAGGTGCTTAGCACAGTGCTTGGCATGCAGGAGGTGCTTAATAAGTGCTTGTTTTTTTTTTCCCCTTCCTTTATCCTACAGTAGCAAAAATTAACATTTCTGGCAGTTCATTGTGATAATTCCTCTAAAGTCTTGCCCTGACATCAGCCATATTGGGTGAAGGGAAAAGACATCTATTAAGTAATTGTTATGCGTCAGATACTCTGGTAAGTGCTTTACAAATGTTCTTTTATTTGATCCTCACAACAACCCTATGAGGTGGATACTCTCATCCTCACTTTTCAGTGGAGGAAACTGAGGTACACAGAGGTTAAGTGGCCCAGAGTCACACAGCTCCAATTCACTGTGTCACCTGGCTGCCTAATGTTGTAGTAAGGAGGTGACTTTGGGTTCCCAAATGGTCTAGCCATCTCCTTCGTTGTTTCTCTGTGCCTCACAGATACCTTTTAGAATGTGATTTATGAATGTATGCGAGGAAGGTTTGGATTGCAGCTCTGCTGATGGACTGTATTTCTCCTGCCCAGGGACCAGCTGAGGTAAAATCAAAAAGATTCATCATTAAGTCAGCCACAATCACTTTCAAAGACCGTATACCAAATTGTAGAAGGGCTGTGGTCTACATCAGTAAAGGGAAGGGAGTGCCCACACACATGAAAGTAGAGGCTCTCAAAGTATCAAGACGTGGATATTGCCAGTGACATCAAAGTCAAAAGGTCATTTCTGCTACGCCCTCTGAAATAAGCCTTCTGTTATATAGTCATTTCAGACTCTCCATGACCACATTTGGGGTTTTCTAGGCAAAGATTCTAGATTGGTTTGCTGTTTACTTCTCCAGCTCATTTTACAGATGAGGAAACTGAGGCAAACAGGATAAAGTGACTTGCCCAGGGTCACACAGTTATAAGTGTCTGAGGCTGGATTTGACTCATGCACATGAGTCTTCCTGCTTCCAAACCCAGTGCTCTATCCACTGCACCACCTTTAGTCTCACTAATTATTGCTGAAGATGAATAAAACTTACGCCTATGAAGTAGAGAGGAGTGACAACTTAAATCATTTTATAGTAAGAATAGACTACTAAATTGTCACCACTTATTTAAAAGGCTTCTCTTAGAATGTAGTAATAAATTATGGAAATACAGTGAAAGGCATTTTGCTCAAAGCATTTTTATGCTTGGAGAAAACTTTTCAGTGTTCTTGGCTCAATCACCTTAGTTTAGTGATAAATGAGTGTGCCTTAAACTACAGGTATGGTTGCATCCAATAGAACAACAGTGAACTTTCTGGAAGATTCTAAGTGGCACAGTAGATAGACTGCTGAACCTGGAGTCAGGAAAACCCGAGTTCAAATCTTGCCTCTGATAGTTACTAGTTGAGTGACCCTGGGTAAATCTCTTAGCCTCTCTAAGACTCAGTTTCCTCATCTGTAAAATGAAGATAATAACAGCAACTACCTCACAGGGTTGTGAAGATCAAATAAAATAACATATGGAAAGCATTTGGCAAAATTTGCAGTGATATGTAAATGCTTACTATTATTTGTCTTTTTTTAATTCTTTTTTTTCCTTTAAAATAAAGGGGCACCCAGGTGGTGTAGTGGATAGAGCACCAGGCCTGGAGTCAGAAAGACCTGAGTTCAAATCTTTAGATACTAGCTGTGTGATCCTGGGCCAGCCACTTCACCCCAATTTGCCTCAGTTCCTCATCTGTAAAATGGAGACTTGATAGAGAAGGGAATGGCAAACCTCTACAGTACTTTTGCCAAGAAATACCCTTGGATTTTCCCCTTCCTTTATCTCACAATAGCAAAATTTAACAAAGTCCATTGGGTCACGTAGAGTCAGACATGACTGAACTTCAACACCACCACCAATCAAAGTTGATACAAATCCTGTAGTTGAAATTACCAATGCGATGTTTTATACAAAAGAAATCTCTGAGTATGCGATAAGTGCTTTATATCTGAACAAATAATTCACATCTTTTTTTAATTTTGTTTTAAATAAGATCGTGGATTTTTAACTTTGGAAGATTTCAAAAAAGCCTTCAAACAAGTGGCTCCCAAGTTGCCAGAAAGGATTGTGCTTGAAGCTTTCAGGTAAGAGCTCTAGAATTACTCATATAGTGCCCAGGTTCACATGCTGAGAAGTTAGAGAAATGACAACAGTTGTTAACTCACAACAACCCCCTAAAAAGGTTATAGCATTTTTAGCACTTAGGTTTCAAGACCTGACAGAAATTTCCTTCAGTGTTGGAAAGTTATCTGCCAATTACAGAACCAGTAGTTGTGCCCTAATGTAGAATCCTGCATCAGAGACACTACTTTAAGGGCTACATATACTTCAGAAGTTCCTAGGAAACTAGTGCTATTGAGGAACTCATTAGATAGCTCAAGGCCAACCACTCAGTCAGTCAAGCAACAACCATTTATTAAGCACCTTGACCCTGGACATACAGACACAAAAATGAAGCCTTTGTTTCTCTCAAAGAGCTTGTGTTCTATCAGAACAGAAAAATTCTCTTCAGACTGGATAAGTACTGAATTCATCTACTAGAATTAGAATGGTAAGATCAGTAATGTCTAGAGCTCTAAGGTTTTAAATGAAGAGATTTTTCTTTCCAATGGCAGCTATATTTTAAGTTCTTATAGTGACTTTGGATGTCATTTCTTTGCCCAGAAATCTTCAATAACTCCCCATTGTCAACAGGATAAACTCATTATCCAAATGACCAACACCCTTTACAACCTGGTACCATTCTTCTTTCCGAATTGTGTCTCCTACTACCCCCCTATTGAACATTGGCCTGGAAGTCAGGAGACCTGGCTGCTAGTCCTGGCTCTGCCACTAACCAGCTACGTAACCTTAAGCATTCAATGCCCCTGGGTCTCAGTTTCCTCATCTGTAAAAAGAAAGAGGTTGGCCTAGATGATCTCTGTGATTCCCTCCAGATGGAAATTTCTGTGATCCTATGATGGACTTTTGCATGTGTGTGTCCTTCTAGAGTTTAGACCAAGATCTTTGCACTACATCACGTACTGCCTGCTAGCTCCCATGGTACCTAGTACAGTTGGTTATACATAGCAAATATTCAACTGATATTTGTTACTTAATTGGCTTACTATCACTGAATTCAGTGACCCTTTCCTTTATGGACAATAAATCTTCTCTCCTTTTTTATAGTTGTTATTGTTAAGTCATTTCAGGTATGTCCAACTCTTTATGACCCCATTTGGGGTTTTCTTGGCAAAGATACTGGAGTGATTTGCTATTTCCTTCTCCAGCTCATTTTACAGATGAGGAAACTGAGGCAAACAGGATTAAGTGACTTGCCCAGGGTCACACAGCTAGTAAGTGTCTGAGGTCAGATTTGAACTCAGGAAGATGAGTCTATTCACTGCACCACCTAGGTGCCCTAATTTTCCTTTACATACTGTTTTTATACATTCAATTCCATTCCATAAGAATATATTGAGGTGAGAATGTTAAGACAAGGAGACCAGTAGTCCTAATAAGAGGTGATGAGGACCTGAACTAAAGTTTTTGGCAGAAAGTCCTTATTTTTACTGCTTGTTGACTGACTGACTCAATGTTGCCCATTGTGAATGGAAAGGAAGGGGACATATGTGAGGTGTTATGGAAGTAGAATCAACAGAACTTGGCAACAGATTGCCTAAAGAGGGTAAAGAACACTGAAGAGCAGATC
This sequence comes from Pseudochirops cupreus, assembly GCA_028627135.1. Lineage (NCBI taxonomy): Eukaryota > Metazoa > Chordata > Mammalia > Diprotodontia > Pseudocheiridae > Pseudochirops > Pseudochirops cupreus. The sequence continues at coordinate 422,837,159 of CM053582.1, forward strand.
ATTCAGAGGTTATGAACCTGAGTGACTGGAAAAGGATGTTGGTACCTCCACTGAAATAGGGTAGTTTGAAGCAGGGGTGGATTGGGGGGGGGGGTGGTAATTAAAATCATTTGTGGTATGTTGAGTCTGAGGCATCTTTTCCCACCACAACATCCCTACATCTCGTTGAAAGGGGACTTAGTACCTCCCAGAGTAGCCCGTTCCATTTTGGATGATTCTAATAGGTAGACCTTTAACTCAAAGCCTGCTACCCTGTAAATTGTGCTCTTTGAGTCTGAATGGTGTGACTGGGAGGGCCTTTTCCATATTGTCTGAATGCAGTTCTGCTTGTCAGTGCCTGAAATTGCAGTGCCCAGAGCTGAACGTAATATGGGTTTCTACAAGCATTTTCACAAACTCATCACTTACTTTCCTCCTGTTTTTAGAGGTGCTTAATTCATATTTTAGTCTTGGTTGTCATCAGGAGGTAGGCTCTTCTTTCTTAACACAGCTCTTTAATGGGCACCCTACAGTATTTGGGGCTGACATTTTTCTCTATGCTAGGATATGTTTACCTCTAAATGCCTGGGAGCTTTCTCTTTCTGAGTGTAAGCAGTGAAATTTCTGTTTTCCCCACCACCTGACAGTTGGCATACAGCTCTAGGCTGCTTTTCCTTTTCCCTAGTGATGAAACAACATGCAAAGTACAAAGGGCCTCCTTTCTGATTTTCCCTTCCTCCAGTCCCCAATCAGGTGGTGAATACTGAGGCTTAATTCTGGTCCTTGATATAAAGTAGAAATACCAAAGCATCACAAAGGTCTCTACTCCCAAAGTCAGGTGATTAGTGACTACTATAATATAGCTCTGAGATTCAAGAAACCTCATTTGTTTATTTATTGGAGGTCAGAGTACACATGACAAACCTTTAACTGGTAGCAATGGTGAAAAAAGCATGACTGTCACTTTCTGTTAAATCATCCCTTTATTGGAAGCAGACTTCTGAGTGATTGTGATAACTAGTCTTGGTCCTAGAAAACCTAATGAAGCCTTCCTCCCTCTTCTTGAAAGAGAGACAAGAGCCTAAAGGAGCAGAATGTTGGTTGCATACATTGTCTGACAGTCTCTGTGTCAATTGTTTCTGTTCCTCTAATTTGATTACAAGGGAGGGATTTAGTTTTGGTCCGAGCACAGGGAGGGAGTCTTACTCACAAACAGCCACCATATAGAGACAAAAAAGATTAATAGAACTTATTTTTTAAAGTGAAAATAAATAATGCCTTTTTGGTATAGAGCTGTTAATGAGAATAGGAACTTGGCGTTTGAATTTTTTTAAAAAAAGATTACCCTCCAAACACAACCAAATTAAGGGAAAGGATTGATTTGAGCTTGGTTATCAGTAGGCTAACAAATTCTGTTCCACTGAATGGAAGAGTATTACTGTGCTGAGAAGCCTAAAGGGAGATGATTTAAGATAGCATTTTCAAATCAAAGCATTCATCTGTACCTCTTGTGAGGAGCCCAACTTCTCTGTAGTCTACACCTTGCCTGCAGTCAATTCTTGCCAATGTCTAATCATAATGACTTGTTTCACACTGTTTTCCCCTCTGGTCTCAAACAAAGGAGTTTTCTCAGTCACCATCCCATGCAGCATGATTCTGTGTATGTGTGTGTATGTGTGTGTGTGTGTGTGTGTGTGTGTGTGTATACATATACATATATAAATTAAATCACACTGACCGTAAGATCGAGAGAGTTCCAGTGACTCCCTCCTCTGCTTTGTCGTAGCACAGGGTGCTACTCACATCTCCGATTTGCCTCTATTTACATGCATGTGTGCACAACACCAAAAAGGCTTATCATTGTGATATTTGCAATCACCCAGGTGGTGAGTCATTAATACCTGATGTTTGAATTTGAAAGACAATGAAATGTAGCTGTCGGTTTATCTGTTTCTATGAAGGGTGCTCATTCTCTCTGCAGAGAGAGCCTTGCTACTTATTTTATGGTAAAAAGAACATTTGATTTGCCAACTTTCTCTTCCTACTTTCATCAGTTATTCTGGTGCACAATTGCATGAGAAGCATATTGTGAGGTTTTTTAAACTGAACCTATGTCCACTTTCACTAAAGGGAAATTCAAAGAATCTTTCATATGTAATATGCTCTGAGTGATTTTCTGCATCTGATTGCGATTCTTTATATTCATCATTAGAATTCATCATGCTATTCGTCCCATAAAAGATGAATTCCACAAAGGACTGATTTTGTTGCCTTGGTGATACGTATAGCCTCATCTTTGAGGTTTGATGGTTTACCCAACTGTTTAAACCCTTGGAATCAATGCCTATAAGTTCAAATAGCCAGACTAGAAAATAAATCTTAGAGGGTAGTGATTCTAGTTAATATAATAAAAATATTCACATCTTATATATTCTGTGTATAATTTTGTAAATAAAGCATAAGATCATTTGGTCACATCAGTCAGCATGCATAGGTTGGCTTTCGTTAGTCAAGGAAGACCCATCCCTATTTTAAGTGTAAGTGGACTATTTTAGGGATGCTAATTATCTCTTTGCCCAGTTCTGTGCTGTGTATATCATGCTTATTCCTAATGATAGTAATAACATCTCACATGTATATAGTATTTTCAGGTTTTCAAAGTCCTTTATATATATTATCTCCTTTGAGCTTCATGATAATCCTGTTAGAGTGATATTATCAGGATAGATATCCTGATATTATAATATCAGGATTATTAATCTTATAAGCATCATCTATTTTATAGATGAGGAAAATGATATTAAGAGAGATCATTTGACTTAGCCATGACCACACACAACAAAGGCTTGTTTAGGCAGGCTTTGAACCCAAACCATTCCTGCAAGTCCAGCCCTCTTTCCACCATACCATATTGCCTGATTCCTCATTTATATAATGTTTTCATAACACACTCCTCAGATGCAACATTGGAATCATGTTGAAGGTGGGGTAGTTGAGTAGAAAGAGTCTGAAAATGTGAGTCATACTTGAGTTCTAGCGCTAGCTTTTCTACCACTTGACCCTGAACTAGCAAGTCACAAACGAAGCCTTGCTGTGTCTCCATTTCCACTCATATGATGAGCATGTTAGATTTAGATTTATGAGATCCCCTGAAACTTTAGAATTCTACAGGCCAGTATCTGCCCTAGACAACAGCTCCACCTTCTCCTTCATCATCTCTGTTTGCTTTGCAGGTATCTTTTAAAATTCAGTACAGAATGAATACAAATGTGATCTGTCCGTGTGGCAAATAGTGTTCCTGGGAGACAATTACTATGTTAAGCGACTCTCCCACCCTGCTTCGGTTTTTAACCTCTTGCTTTAACAAATGTTCTTGCTGAAGCACCCTATTCCTCATCTACAGATAGAGTTGAACAAATTGTTCTTCTGGTAATAACACCTGTACATTTTCGCCAGTTATAAAATATGAAATTTTTCATTATGGCTTCTTTCTTACTTACTAATTATTGTTAACCCTTTCATTTATCCAAGGAGTTATTAATTTTTGTCTGAATAATATTCATCTATTCATGATATTTGCCTTTACCGAAAAGGGTTGCCTCTATTTCTCATTCTCTACAGATGATAATCCAGGTGAAAATCTTGAAATTCCTGTGCTTACCTATAATAATACTTTTCAAAATTATGAACTCTTTTTTTTTTTTGCTTTTGGGAGGGGGGAGGGAAGGGCAATTGGGGATAAGTGACTTGCCCAAGGTCACACACCTAGAAAGTATTAAGTGTCTGAGGCCGAATTTGAACTCAGGTCTTTCTGACTCCAGGGCTGGTGCTCTATTCACCACGCCACCCAGCTGCCCCAAAACTGTGAACTCTTATAATAATAACTAGCATTTATTTAGCATTCAGAGATTTGCCAAGAGCTTTACTTATGCAATATCATTTGATCCTCATAATAGCCTTATGAGGTAGGTGGTTTTTTTATCCCCACTTTGCAGATGAGGAGACTGAAGCTGAGAAAGATGGATTGACTTTCCCAGTGTTGCACAGGTATGATAAGTATCTAAGGCAGAATTAGAAGTCAGGTCTTCTTAACTGCAAGTCCAGCACTGTGCCCTTCTATGCCACCTCACTGCCATATGATATATGCGTACTGGGGAGGATCTAGGTGAATAACTGGCCCAAGACCTCACTACATATAGACTGTGAGTCGGGGGGTGAGTTCAAATCCCACTCTTCTATTTAGTTCTCCAGACAAATGACTTCTTAACTCCGTGACAGACCTGAGAACTTGCCAGATTCGTGGGGCAGGATGCCTTCCCTTTGTCTACAACTTCCCACACCTCTCGCCATCTGCCAACTATTTACATAGATATATACACACACACACACACACATACAGACTTGTGTGTGTGTGTGTGTGTGTGTGTGTGTGTGTGTGTGTGTGTGTGTAAACATAGCGGTCATCTTCTGTCATCTTTCCTACATCAGTACCTACCTTCCACCTCAACTTTGGACTTCAGGGCAAAAATTGGGTAAGGAGAGCAAGGGACCATCCCTGGCACACTGTCAGTTTGAAAGAGGTTTCTAGCAGAATACTAGTGTGAAATGTCTTCACCTTGTGTTGTTTAACATTTTTATCAGCGATTTGGATGAATGCGTAGGTGGAAGTCCTGTCAAATTTTTGGATTACAGAAAGTCAAAAAGAATAGCTGACAGGTTGGATGATAAAGTTTAGGCTCCCAAAAGATCTCAAAGGGCCAGAAGGTTGGGATGAAGGTAACAAGGCAAAACTCCGTAGGAAGGAATGTCAGAACTTCCCTGTGGGTTCTCTTTTCTCTTTATTTGGATCTTGTTCTCCAGTAGTCCAGTGAATGTAGGATCTCAGTAATGTGGCCATTCCCTCCAGCAAGGCAGACCCAGGCCTACCAGTCCATGTATGCTCAATTTACTTGACTCTCAGATATGTCTTCCTATAAATTCGCGGTGGATTCTGGGGGCCTTCTTCATATTATGTTCACATTTCTTGAGAACCAATGGAGTATATAGGGGCATCCCTTGGCCTTCACTCTTGCTACGTATGTAACCAGCCCATTGTTGTTTTTTTCAGCCTTATGTTTTTCTGATATTATCCTTCTGTATCATTCCTTTTCAGGATCTGTAAGAGCTTGCACATGCCTTGTATCTCACTTTCCGTTCTTCAAAGACCTACAATATGAATTTTTTTTCTTTTTTTGCTTTTTGGAGGGAGGAAGGCAGAGCAATTGGGGTTAAGTGACTTGCACAAGATCACATGGCTAGTGAGTGCTAAGTGTCTGAGGCTGGATTTGAATTCAAGTCCTCCTGACTCCAAGGCCGGTGCTTTATTCACTGTGCCACTTAGCCGCCCCACAATATGAATCCTTTAGAACTTATAGTATTCATGGCCACACAGTCTTGCTAGAAGAATCTTGCTGTCATGAGCCTCTCTTTGGTATCATTAGAAAAACTGCAATTTCCCAAAGACATTATAGGCTGCTACCTATTTAGTTTTGGGATCAGCTGATGGTCCTTTTTCAGAGTCTGTCCCAGATGGTATGGACAGACAGTGAGATACTGATATATGAACTGCTTGTCCACCCAATTACATATTATAGTCTATACAATAGGCAATTTATATCCACTGTTTTTGACAGTGTGAACAGCTAGGTCAAACTCTCTTGAGTGATTGTGGTTCTCATTTAGGAGATTTGCCACCATTCCAGGGATTGATCCAGTTAGTGCAATCTCATCTCCATAGAAAAGCATCTGTAGGGCCTAGGTATAGGGAAGGCCTCTTCAACCTGCATCTCATATTGACCTCTTTCATAGTGGCAAATATGTCACCTTTTTATGCCCTATTTGATATTAATAATTAGATGTTACCAAACTAAATTGGTCTGTCTTTTACATCTTTTAAAGGTATCATATAATTTTAAGGTATCATATACTTTTGACATTTGCACAGGGGACTGCTGGTTGGAAGAGAGTGTTTAGGATATTAGGATTTTTGCCCTACTGAAGAAAAATCCTTTTTTTATAATCAATAAATAGTAAACACAATGTGATCCTATGTTTTTATACTTTTTAGTCATTTGTATGATTGTAAAGATGTTATTATCCTGTGAAATATTGATTGTGAAATCCTGCCTGTTCCCTTCTAACGCTATTGTCAAATATGTCCACAATCGCACTGCAGATTAGTCACACAAAAATTCTGTATAGAAGGGAAAGTAGACTAAGGGTCAATAATTACTGATATTTCTTGATTGGTTTTTTTTTTTTTAGGTAATAATTTGGACCATAATTCTTTCCCATCTTCCCCTTTTTTACACACTTTGACAGTTCTCTCAGTGCCCTCAAAATTATGTCATTCCTCTCTATTCTGTGTTGACTTGGTCTAGTCTACCTGCTGTTTCCAATCTTTGTTTTCTTTAATACCATTTCTACTTCTTCTGTCAGTACATCAGAGATTATGATGTGACTATACAGATTTTATGGTGTTTGCAGATCTTTTCCATCTTTTGGCTCTTTGTTGTAATTCCACTATTTTCATTCTTAAATGCCCATGGATAATTTTGCTTTTTGGAGAGCAGTTGGGGGTTAAGTGACTTGCCCAAGGTCATACATGGCTAATTTTTGTGTTAAGTGTCTGAGGCTGGATTTAAACCCAGGTCCTCCTGACTCCAGGACCAATGCTCTATTCACTGCGCCACCTAGCTGCCCCCCATTTCATATTCTAAGCCAATATTGCCTTTGGCTGCCATATCTCCATGCTTAATAAGGAAATCAAGAGTTTACGGGCCTACTGGTCCAGGCAGTTTCTGGGATCTTCTGGTCTTCTTGTCGTGACAGTTGATATACTTCAGTTAAATTTGTATTCTAAATTATAGTTATTTTAATGCCTTTTCCTTCATCCATTTCCAATTTTTTTAGCAACAGTAACTTTTTTAAATAGGTAAAGGTGGAATTGTTTTGATTATCCACCATATATTTTTCTTAATTTTATTCTGGCTTTGCATTAATTTTTATCCTTACTTATTTGATTCCTGCTCTGTTGAGTGTATAAAGATAGCTGACCAATTCTGGCATAGTTCCCATATTAGTAACATTTAGTTTTCTGTCTGTTAAAATATCATCGGTTTTGTTTTTGTTATTATTTAATTCTCACCATGTCCAACTTTTGATATTTGATTATTTTCTTGAAGAATATATTCATGATGAATAGGCATAAGGCTTCTGGCATTCTACAAACATTTGATCTCACTCCTTCCTTATGCCACAAGCATATTTTTCTGCATGTTTTTTCACTGTTTTTACCATGCTTTCCTGTATACTGGAGTCACCAAGTATCTGAGCATATGTTGATTTAATTTAGAGGCTCTTATCAAGTTTCCTCATAAAATTTTTCTCTCTCTTCATCCTCTGCAATTGATGCTGACCCATAAACTACAATTATTTTCATAATGGTCTTCTTGCAGATACATCACATGAGCTTTACAATATGGATGACCAAATGTCACATTAAATAATGTTCCTTGTTGCCTGGATGCACAATAAAACCAACTCTGTCTCCACAGAGAACCTATAAGCCATCTTTCCATTTAGCTATAACTTCCTTTTGTCCTCTGATTTCATTTAAAGCATTGATGTATGGCCCCAAGTCATGGAATACTGCAGTCTCTAAAGAATTTAAGTTGAAGAAAACCTAAAGGGCTATTGAGAGATGCATGGTGGGCAGAAGCAAATTGTAACACACTACAAACAAAAAATCATGCAGAAGTTGTGTAAGGAATGTCAGTGAAATATATGTCTATAAGAACAGTTGGCACTTCCTGACAAAGAGGTGATGGATTAAGTATGAAATATGAGATTCATTTTTTAAACATAGCCAATATTGGAATTTGCTTCACCCCACTGTAATTATTTGTTAAAAGGGTTTTGTTTGTTTTTTTTTCCAGGCTGGGGGGAAGTGGGAAGGAGAGAAAATAGATACATATTAGTTGAAAATGTATATATAGTTTTTTTAAATGGACAGTCTCATAACTGGAGTAAGATATAACTAGTGGGTACCCTATGTGATATTATTATTCACCGGTGTAAAGAGACTAGAGGGAAGACTCCCCCCACCCAGCACATTGGATAGATCCTTAGTGGTGAATATATGGAATGAATTTATAGAAGTGAATTTCAGTAGGTGGGCTGGCATGAAGAGGTCATGTTCAGCATCATTTCAGGAACTACTCACATCATTGGAATCACAGACCAGTTGGAACATTTGAGTATTAATACAGAATGGTTTCTCATCTTCTCTTGGACTAGTTTAAGAATATTTAATTTTTTATGTGGACAAGCCACAGTAAAATGTAGAATATTACACAGTTGGGTTTCAGGAGTTAAGTTCTTTCTAATTTTATGTTTGATGATGAATACATTATTTTGCCTTCAATTTAATAGTAATACATTTAGAAATTTCTAAATAATATCCAAAACATATTGACTCAAAAGTTTTTTTGCAGTGGAACTTTTTAACCAGTGGGTGGTGCTAAATGCTCTCATGATGAACTAGATAAGCTAAAAGGTATCTAATCTGTAGATTTACTTTCACAAATAAATGTGTTATATTCATATTATTATATTATATGAATATATATCATATTATATGAATATATATTCATATATTCAAATGTGTTATATGCAGAATATTTGTATTATAAGATTAATGCCAAATTCTTATATCCTGAGGGTTAGCCAACCATCATTAATATCCAGTATAAATAACCTTTAATGATAATTCCAGAAAATTCCTCTTAGCCCTTACTTTAAATATTTAATTTAAAACATATAACATGTAACATTCCATTCTGCACCCCCCCCCCCAAATAGCCTCTTACATGCTCACCTGGCTGTAAAGATAGAGTAATTACTGATGCTAAATGAATAGAAATAGTTCTTATTTGAATAATTTGTTGACTTTTTAAAATAAAAATAATAATTATATGCAGGTCATTATTACTGTATTCCTATGTTTATGGAAAGTCTAGTTTGAAAAAAAGAAAAAGTAAAGTGACAATTTCCTCAATTCCCTATCATCCTAGGTACACTGTCACTTTTGGTTATCCATAGTTTCACAGAAAATCCACCACTTGAGCATAACTCATTGAACCTGACCTATCTTCAAGTCTATACAATAAGATCAGACCTGGATAATTGATCGTTTACAGAACCTTTAAGTAGATGAGTCTCTTTTAGACCCTTTTAGACCTATCTCCTGCAACCATAGACAGCCAGAACTGAGCCAGGTTCAGAGCAGATTCCCAAGGAAGGTCTAGACTGGATCAGGGCCCTTTAATTTGCCCTACAGGCCCCAAATAGTCCAGTATGGCTACCATACACTAATTGGAATATAGTATAAGTCACAAAATCATAACATTTTGGAGCCCATTTTTTCATAGATGAGAAACTTAGAAACAGAAAAGTGGAATGATTTATATAAAGCCATATGTAGAGCCAATCATTCAATTAGTCACTTTAATCTCTTTAGGTTCCTTGTTTTCTTCATTTTCTTAGAGTACATCCCCAATCCGCCAGTTCCCCAGGATATGCGAGTTGGTTGTGACAAAGCATTGTGGTGGCCCCAGCAATATTCAAAATTATACATATGCTTATATATGTGTGTCTATACACACGTATGTATGTATATGTATATTTAACCAATTTATATTATACTTAAATAAACAACACATAAAAGTGTATGTATAATTTTAGATGATGTTGGGACCACCAAGATGTTTTGTTACTTATTTTTCATATACTATGAAACTAATGGACTAAGTAATTAGATTACATTGCTTCTTGAGGACAGGGACTGTTTTTTTGCCTTTATATCCCTAGAATTCAGCAGAGTGACTAGCACACACTTAATAAATGCCTACTGACCGACTGACTAGTGGTCATAATTATGTTTGCCATCTTAGTAATAGTAGCAGTAGTCCTGACATTCCTATAAGGCTTTCAGGTTTGGAAGTATTTTGATCTTCACAATAACTATAGGTTAGGTGCTACAGGAATTATTTATCCCTATTGTTATATGAATGGAGAAACCAAGAGATTAAATTGACTTGCCTTTGGTCTCCTGCTAGTAAGACACTTATGCCCAAATATAATTTTGAAGTTCTATTAATGACTTTTACTTTTATATTACATTCAGTCCCCCAAACATACACTCCTGTGTTTTTCCCCTCCTTCCTCCACCCTCCCCCACCACAATAAAACCTTTTTAATAGAGGAAGGAATAAATTAAGACTGGAAGGTTAATGCCAACTCATGATCTTTTTAAAATATGTGGTAATCAATAAGCATTTATTAAACATATTAGATTTAAAACACTGTTAGGTACTGAAGATGCAAAGACAAAAATGAATAACAGTCCCTTCCCTCATTTTACTGGGGGATATGTGTAAGCAAGTAAGTAAATACAAGACCATTTGTGGGGGGGGCGTGAACATTAAACAACTCAGGATCAAGGAAGACTTCCCACTAGAATTTATGCATTGAAAAGAAACTAAGCCATGAAGCCAAGTTAAGATTTTAAGAGACAAAGATGAAAAAGCATAGCATTCTAGGTGTAGGGAACTACTCATGCAAGGACATGGCGGTAGATGGAATAGAATATTGAGTTCAGAAGCAGAAGGTGGGTCAGCTTGACTAGAATACAGTAGATTAATGTGAAATAAGGTAAGTTGTAATTATATTGTGAGTGGGGCTTTAAATGCCAAGCAAATTATATTTTATCCTGAGCTAGTAGGGAGCCACTGAATATTCTTGAGCAGGGGAGGTAACATTGTCAGATTTGTCCTTTAGAAAGATTATTTTGGTAACTGTGTGGGAAGATGGATAGGGGAGGAGGGTGGAAGCAAGAAATTCATTTAAAACGCTATTAGTCAAGGTGAGAGGTGATTAGGGTATGAATAGAGTGATGATGTGAATGGAAGGAAAGAAACGGATGTGACATGCATTGTGAAGATAGAATCAACCAGACTTGACTGCTAATTGGGTTCAGTGGATGAGGGAAGAGTCAAGGATGACTCCAAGGTTCCTTATCTGAGGGAATAGAATATTTTCTACTGAAATAAAGCAGTTTGGAAGATCTCTGGTTTTAGAGCAAAAAATAATGAGCCCTTCTTAGATTTAATTAGTGTGAGGTGCTAATGGGACATCAAGTATAGATGTCTCACAAACATTCCACCAGTGATATAGGACTGGAAGTTGGGGGAGTGATGAGAATTTGATATATAAATTTGAGAGTAATGTGCATAGAAATGAGAAGGGGGGAGGGAGGGAGGATAGAAGAGAAGAAAAAGGAGGGAGGAGAGAAGGGAAGAGAAGAAAAGAAAAGGGAAGGAGGAGAGAAAACAAGAGAAAAGGGGCTGAGGTCAAGACAAAAACCTGAAGGATATCCATATTTAAGGGTTGGGACATAAAATGATGATCCTGAAAAGGAAACTGAGAAGGAGTGGTGAGAAGTGGAGGAAAGAAACCAGGAGAGAACAGTTCAAAAAAATTGAGGTAGAAGAGAACATCCATTGAGAGGGATGGTCAGTAGTGACAAGAGCAACACAAAGGTTAAGTAGGATGAAGACCAAGAAAAGGTTTCTGGATTTGTTCATTAGTCAACAAGCATTTATTAAGCAGTACAATGTACCATTCTTTCACTGTCCCAAGTTCTGACGATACAAAGAAAGGCAAAAGACAGTCCTTGTTCTCAAGAATCTAATAGTCTGATGTATTTAAATGTACAACTGATAGAAAGATCACTAGACTCCAAGTGGTTGAGGAGTGAATAGGAGGTTACAATGTGAAGTATAGATTTTTTTTTCCTATAAAAGAGAAAGAGAGGAGATAGAATGATTGCTCAAGAAGGCAGCTAGATGAAGGGAAAGTGTGTTTTTGGTTTGTTTGTTTGTTTTTAAAATTTTAACTTTTATTTATTTTAGTTTATATCATTCATTTCCATGAGATTTTGAGTTATAAATTTTCTCCCCATCTTTCCCCTACCCACCACCCCAAAACAGCCATCCCATTGTATAACCTCTCCCCCAATCTATTCTCTTCTATATTCTCCCCCATACTCCTCTGACTTTCTGGCAGGGCAGGATGGATCTCCCTACCACAATGCCTGTATATCTTAAGTCCCAGTTGGATGTAGTTAATAATAATAATAATTGTGTGTGTGTGTGTGTGTGTGTATATATATGTATGTATGTATGTATGTATGTATGTATGTATGTATATACACATATATATTTTTAACATTTGATTA
>CM053582.1:422849974-422872472 GCA_028627135.1 Pseudochirops cupreus
TCAAAATCTTATGGAAATGAATGATGCAAACTATAATAAAATTTAAAAAAACAAACAAAAAAACCAAATATCAACAGATGATAAATTACCACAAAAAGACCAGAACGGCCAGACTTTGTTCAGGCATTACTAATCTTACCCATTTTTTAGTATCTATTACAGGTATGTCTTCAGACATTTCAAACACAGAAGTCTAGCAACCTGCCCAATACATCAACATTTGAAAATTTTTAAAAAGCAACAACTAGAAAGGAAAAATGTTTGGGAAAACAAATTAGTTAAATATGTGGTTGCTAATGAAATGAAACTGTGACTCCTTCATTAACCTCGTTCATTAAATTGACTCTTTAACAGAGCCCATTTAAAATGTTTGGGAGTTTGAATTGCTATTATTGAAATTAACATTTTTGCAGGCAGCACACGATGAATGGTGTTCTGCAAAAGCAATGGCACTATGAGAAACAAATTCTTTAAAAACATTAATAGTCACATAAATTTTAAGATACAATATTTTATGTATTGGCACAAAAACAAAATGATTAAAATTTACATTTTATTTTTCAAATAAGCCAAATACAAATTTTTAAAAAAAAGTTAAACAATGTACTTTAAGGTCTCTGCAAAGCTTTTCTTCTAGGTATCAATTTTAAAATAAAATACTTAAATGCACATATTCACTCCAAAATATTGTATTATATATGTCAAATAGAAGTATTCTACTCCAGAATAACCTGCCATAAAATTCACCAAATGCAACAATTAATTACAAACAGTTATTAGATGTTTACTATTTACAAGGCACTATACTCATCACTGAGGACATAATGAGAAAGGAAAAACATTCCTTGCTCTCAAGAAACCTCCACTTTATTTGCCTCTGTTGTATTTACACATGAAAATGACTGGTATTTAAACACCATCAAAAACAAAACAAAACAACTACACTTTTTTTTTCTGCAAAGTTGTCAGGACAGAAATATATAACACTGAAATCTATCAAAAGGAAGAGGAGTTACTGAAATAGATTCCATTTTTATAAAAATAGAGAATATAAAATTCTAAGTCAATGATGTGGCACAGAGAAAAGAGTACTGGTCCAGGAGTCCAAAAGCGGGGTTTCTAGTCAGATCTGCCAGTTATCAGCTGTGTAATCCTAGGTAAATCGCTTAATCTCTACTGACCTGAGCTTTCTCATCTGTAAACTAAGTTTCCTTCCAGATCTAAAACTACGATTTTATAACATATTTTAAAAATTAGAAGAGTTCCTAAGGAAATCTGGCTTATTATTTGAAGAAATTAAATTAAATTAATTCTATTCTGTAATTGATCCTGTTTTGTATTACTGCCCCATTTTGTGTGACTGCTCAACCTACCTTTCTTTGTTTCTTTGCCTATGAGCTAAGTTTAGAAGTTTGAGAGTCTCCTGCTACTCACTGTTCTATTTTTGCCTTAAGGAAATCTGTTATCCTTGAGGGATGCAGGTGGATACCGGGGAGTTCGGTCTAGTATCTTTACACCAGCAAGTTTTCCTTCAAGGATGTCTGGTTTGTTATCTAAAGGAGTCTGGTCCACTATCTCTAGCCCTGTAAGTGGATTCAAACAGTGAACGTTTCTAAGTCACAAGAGGGAAAAGGAAGGGGTTGTTGTTAGCTTCATATTCCCAATTTTAAACCAATCATATTGTCTTTACCTCCATGTTGCTGTCAACCTTGTAAGCAACTGAATTATTTTCTCCACCTGCCTCTGTTCTTTGTTGTCATGTACTCCCCCAAACCATATGAAGGTTAGTAAACTCTACCTTAGGGTCTTTGGTCATTTGTTACTAAAGGAGAAATGATAAAAACCTCTGGGACATGTAACCTCTCTATCAGACATCGTGATGAAAATGATGAAAGCCATGTCATATTCAACATACATTCAAGATTTTGGAAGAGTAGATATCTAGGTGTTCAGAAAAAGGACAGGTAAGGTCTAATGGTTTAATATTTTATATGGGATGTTGGTCCAGGAGGAATGGGTAGGTGTCAAGAATGAAATTTAAGACACACATTCAGAAATCATTTTGATGATGGAAAAGAGATTAACATGGCAGCACAGGAAACTTAACCGATGAACTCAAATTTTAAGATATCTATATATCTATATATGTAGATATATAGATATAAGAAGAGGTTCTAAAACAGATTCAAAACTATCTCAGATAGTGGTATTCAGGGCAGGAAACAATGAGAAGGAAAATGTTGAGCAGATGACTTATTGAGTAGATGGATTCCAGTAGGTTTTTTCCTTTGTGTCCAGGGAAATTGTAAAAATGAATCGATAATTCTTTTTTTCAGCTTGCAGCCCCCAGCCAGTGGGTCACTGCTCTCCTCTCCCTACCCAAAGAAAACAAAATAACGACAATGCTTTCTATTCTCTAAATCTATTCTTCCTGACACTGCCTGCTGCATTTGTTCAGTAACACACATATATCAGAAATGCAAAGTTTATCCCAGGTATTGACTTAGGAGATAAAATAAACAGAAAGGTAAACAACGTTTTAAGAAACAGAGATAAGCCTTGCATACTCTGAAGGAAAGCTTTGGGAGGAGTGAGGGAGTCTAAAGAGAGATGGGAAATGAGGATCTGTCCACACAGCCCCATTCTTGGAGTCTGGCTCTGACAATCTTCTGGAGCTGTCTCCTAATGCTTGTTTCCAGCTTTTTGCCATTTCTGGCTCTGTGGTGGACTCAGTGCTCCTTCTGCCCCATCCATGCTGTTCCTCTGTTTCTCTTTTTACCACAATCCTTTAGAAAGGGAGGGGCAAGTTTGTTGATCAAAATCTGGCTCCATCAGTCATAAGGTTAAGGCAGCCTTCCTAGGAAACTAAGGAAGGGAACTACAGAGATCTTTCTGCGTCCCAAATAGGAGGCATTCGTCTTCAGCATCAGGATCTCTTGGAAATGCCAAGAAGCACTGCACTTATCATTGGAGGAAACACCACTGTTTCCACAACTGCAGAACCCCTGGGAGTAGGGCCCTCAACTCTCCAACCATTCACGTTGGTAGGTCTTGGGTTAACCCACCTCATGAACTGCTGTGGAAAACTGCCTGTTTGCCATATGTTTGTTCCACTGGGAGCTCAGGCAGTGGATGCTTATGAGTAAGTTACTTAATTACAGTAAGCTTCTTGACTTTTTCTTCTCTATCTTACTTTATAGGTATCTCTGATTCTATAACTAACTAGAAAAGCTAAGTTGTAACTGCTATAACTTAGAATAATCCACATCATGTATGATTTCATTCAAAATTAAAATTATGCTTGATCATGTTGTTCATTTTCAAATTTCATGTACTCCTTTCATATTTTATTGAATGACAGAATCAAATAATACATGGGGTATTTGAAAAGTCTTAGTGTAGTTTTAAGCTATTAAAGTTTAAAACTGCATAAGACTTTTGGGAGTCTTAAAAGTGCATGTTTGTCTTGTTACACTGATTCACTTGAAAAGTTAATGTAGAATTTTCAAAAAACCTAATATTTGTAAACTCTCCCAAAAGATAATGGTATAAAAAGTTATTGCATTAAGAAGGTATTTAAGTCACTAATTTTTAAAAAATATGTGACAATAAATTTTCATTTCAAGGAAGCTTGTATGATAAATAATACTTGTGTTGAGAATTGTCCATCTTTTCTTTGCTTCCTTGTGAGTTTTCTTTTGTTCTCTGCTGTGCACTTTTTTACTTTGTTGTTTTTTCCCTCTCCCTTAGCCCCACCCCCCAGGCCACAATAAAATTTAGATATGTTTTTCTACAGCCATAAATATATACATACCCTCCCCCATCCCCCAGAAGGCTATAATAAAGTTTAGATTTGTTTCTCCATAGCTATAGAAATATACATACACACATATACACAGATATACTTTCCCAAACCTATTCTAATCCTAATCTTTGTTTTTAATGTATATGTGTATCTCTTGTTTCCTATCCCTTCTGCCTTCTCTATTTTACTTTCACCCACTACCTTGCCCTCCTATGACTTGCCTAACTCCCTCCAAGAATCTTTCCCCTATCCTCCCATTCCCATAAATCTAAACACCCTTCTATACTCCTATTTTACCTGTTTCTCACACTCCCTTCTAAAGATCCCTCTCTTGTCCTCTCTCCCCTCCCCATACCCCTACTGTTTTATTTCTTCTGAATTTAGAGGACTTATACTCTTTTAAATATATATGCATATGTATTGTTCCCTCTTAAACCCATTCCTGCTGAAAGTAGGTTACCAAAACTACCAGCACTCCTCCCCCCTCTAATTCCTCTGTATCAATTCTCCCTCTTGCACTTCATTTGTATGAAATAATTACTTTTTTAAGCTGTTCCTAAATTTATATCATACTCAGGTTTAGCCCAACCTTTCTTATGAACTACCCAATTATTAATGAGAATCTTAGACATACACTTTACACATATAAAAAGAAACTGTGCCTTATGGATCCCTCATAATCAGTCTTTGTTATGTACCTTATATTTCTATTGGTTCCTGTATGTTAAGTCATCTAGTAAGTTCAGGATGTTTTAAACAAAATTTTGAAAGTCTGGGGGTTTATCAAATGTGCATTTTTTTCATTCAATATAATAGTTAACTTTGCAGTGTATGATATTTTTGGCTGGAGCCCCAGCTTTTTTGCTCTTTGATATGTTGTGTTCCAAGACCTGCATCCTTTAATGTCTCTGCTGCTAGGTCTTGTGTAGTTCTAACTGTGGCACCATCATATTTAAATTGTTTTAATCTTGATGCTTTTAATATTTTATCCTTGAGCTGGGGGTTTCAGAATTTGACTAGGATATTCCTATGAGTTTTTTTAGAACCTTTTTAAAGTGGTGATAGATGGATTTTTTTTTTCTGTTTCTACTTTCTCCCCTTGTTCTAATGCTTCAGGACAATTTTCTTTAATTATTTCTTGTATTACTATATCAAGATTCTTTTTTTGATAGTAATTTTCAGTTAGTCCAATTATTTTTATATTTTTTCTTCCTGATCTATTCTCCAAATCTGTTGTTTTTCTTATAAGATGTTTCACTTTCTCTTCTATTTTCTCCTTATTCATTTTTTGTTTAATCATTTCCTGGTCTCTTATAATTTCATTGGTTTCACTTTACCCAATTCTAATTTTCAAGGTGTTGTTTTCTTCCTTAAGATTCTGGATCTCCTTTTCTAGTTAGCTGACTTTCCTTTCATACCCTTCTTGTTTTTCTTGGATTATTCTTATTTTCTTTTTTGTTTTTTCTCCCCCACCCCCTCCATCTCTGTCATTTGATTTTTAAAGTCTTTTTAAAGATCTTCTGTAAATTATTTTTGGGCAGGTGTCCATTTGAAATTACTCTTTGTGGAGTTCTTTTTTACTTCAATATCTTCCTCTGAAGATGAACCCTGGTCATCCCTATTCCCATAGTAGATTTCTCTGGTTGGATTCTTTCTCCTTTGCCTGAGTATTTTTTGTGGTGATAGTTTAATTATTTGTAGTCACCTCTAGCCTTGGGGTATGGGAAATGGTGCCTTTTGCCCCAGATCTTCAGTTCTTCCTGTTAGCCTGAAACCAAAACCAAACCTCCAACCTCCTGTAAGTGCCCACAGCCAGGGGCTCTCTGCCCCACTGCTTCGGCACTCACTGAGTTGTGCTGGTTCCTTCTTGCCTCTGCTGCTCTTTGCAGCACAGCTGGGTCTCATGTTCCTGGTCAGCAGAGGTTCACTAGATCTTCCCGGCTCAGAGGCCCAATTCCCCTCACTATCCTGGGGGTAAAAGTTCCTGTGGCTGGGGATGAGGAAGCCTCTTCAACCAACTAATCCCAGGACTTGCCACTTGTAGTTTAAGAGGCTAGAGCTTGGAGGTGTTTACTCTTCACAAGGACTAAACCTCCTGAGATTTTTCTCCCTATCTTCTCAAATTGTTCCAGGACAATCCAGTTATGTCCCTGTTCTTAGTTATTTCCACCCACCCTTTGTTTGCCTTAAGGAACTATTTTAACTCTTTTGTGGGGGGAAATCTTGAGAGCTTGGAATTTTCTGACCTATGCCACCATCTTCCTAGAATCTTCTCTCAGTCACTAATTTTTACCTAAATTGACTTCTTACTAAATGAAAATAACATAAGTATTTCTCCGCAATACATCTCAGCAAAGCCAGATGTAAAGTAAAAGCTTATCACAGTCCCTACTGACTTCTGTTTTAAAATCAAAGATATTTTACCATAGAAACACATTTCTCAGAATGACTTAATTTTGAACTTTGGGGTTGGCAGGAGTTATAAAGGTGATGATTCTCATTCCAGGATACTGGAATTCATCAGCAGCTTTGTGACTTATGGGAACAATCTCCAAAGCTTCTAGGTCAGCAGTTCTCAACCTGTGGGTCGTGACCCCTTTGGGGGGGGGGGTGTCGAATGACCCTTTCACAGGAGTCACAGGGGTCGCCTAAGACCATCGGAAAACATATTTCTGATGGTCTTAGGAACTGAGACACTGCTCCTCTATCCATCTCCAGGTGGGTCCGCCCACATGTAGATAACGCCCACATACAAGTATTAAAGGGTTGCGGCATTAGGAAAGTTGAGAACCACTGTTCTAGGTCTTATCATAATCTATGGTATTCTTGTCCCTCTCTTATTCAATTTATCTTTCTGCCCAAAGAGAAAAGGCAAGTTTCTGGATACTATGGATTCCCTAAGTCTACAGGGACAGCTCATAGAAGCTTGTTGTCCACAGAAACAAAATATTAGAACTGGAAGGGACCCTGGGGATCATCTAGTCATTTACCTATGACTAATAAATGATATACTCCTGACTAAAAATGTATTTGATTCAAGTTATCAGATTAGATAAATTCAAAATTTTATCAAGGACAAAATCACTTATACCAAATTTATTAAAAATACAAGGAATGCCACTGAAATGAACACTACTGTTTAATTTATGTATTTTTGCCTTGCTAATCTTCCACATCAAAAATGGAATATAAATCCATTCCTTATTTTAAATCCAGCTATTAATTTAATTAAGTTTTGCTACCTTGAGATATTACATTATCTTCTAACCAAATTACCTTGTACTTTCTAGCAGTGGCATTAGCTATCTCAATATGCAGCACAGATATTCTTGTAGTGCAAAAGATAGTGAGAGGTGAAACAATGTGAACATATTATTGAACAAAAATGCTCCTACAATGTGATTCCTTTTTCCATCCTGGAAAAAGAGACACAACACCTTAGATCAATCATCAGGGAAAAAGAAACAGATGAACAATGGCACCCATGTCTGCTTTTAGAAGTAATCAGGCTTCTATGTCTCTATTGCAGCATGAATAATTGTATTTACAGACAGCACACATGAAGGATAAAGCTATGGTTTCCACTCTTCGAAGGAACGTCACTTAACTCATTCCGCTTTAGAGGTTAGCGAGGGTGCGTTACAGTGCAGCAGCAAATTAAATTAAAAATTTGTCATTTTCCATACTTAGCCTGCTAAAGGTAATAGGCTTTCAAATAATGAACATAGACAGAATGAGAAAATACCTTATTACTTCAAAACGAATGACTGCGTCTCATTTGAAATTTTAAAAACCCACCTCTAAACTCTATACTACTTTCTACCAAAAAATAAACTCTTAGAAATAATAGTTTCTATTTGTTGTTATTATTTGAAGATACTGGAGTGGTTTGCCATTTCCTTCACTAGCTCATGTTACAGAGGAGGAAACTGAGGCAAATAGGGTTAAGTGACTTGCCCAGGATCACACAGCTAGCGAGTATCTGAGGCCAAATTTGAACTGAGGTTCTCCTGATTTCAGGCTGGTGCTCTACTCACTATACCATCTAGACAAATTGAAAGATAAGGGCTCGCCAACTTTTTTGGTGAAACACAGCTTGCTTTCTTAAAAAGAGAAAAAGTGTTACAAGTTCTTGAGAATCTGACAATACCAATACAAAACTTAAGGACCAAACTATTTAATAAAAGATAACATTTGCACAGTTGCCTTCCATATGTCAGCTGCTGTGCCAAGCGGTTTACAATCATGACCTGATTTGATCCTCACATCAACACTATGAGGCAGGTGCTATTATCATGCCCATTTTATAGATCAGGAAACTGAGTCCAAAAAAAAGTTAAGTGACTTGTCCAGGGTCACATAACTATTAAGAGTTAAGGCTCCATTTGAACTCAGGCCTTCCAAGCTCCAAGTCTGGTCCTCTATCCACTGTGCCACCTAGTCATCCTATTAGCTATTTTCTTGAGTTAAGACTTGTTAGATTGTTAGGAACTTTTCCCACCAAATGTGTATGTTGGATTTTACTCAGGTAACTGACCATAAAAGGCAAAATAGAGCTATGGTAGTAAAATGTGGAATAAAGTCACATTTAATTGTAACACAACTTTGTCAGTAGCTGAATGGAATAAAAAACATCCATCAACACTGTGGCTTAAAATCTAACTATTTGGGTGACAAGTCACTTCAACTTTCTGGGTCTCAGTTTCCTCATCTGTAAAATTATGACTAATATCTAACTCACTGAGTAATTGTAAAGCTCAAGTGAAATAATTTATGTACATCTATTTTGTTATCAAACAGCACCAAGCAAATGTAAATTATCTTTAATATTAGATAATCTTTGCAGCTCCTTATAATTACTAAAATATGGAACCAAGGCTAGATCAATAATTACTGATTTATATTTCTAGTTTCTCATCTATTTAAAAGTTTTATGAGAATAAACTACAAATGTATCCAGGGCATAGGAGGATTAGAAGGAAACATGCAGCAGGTTTTCATAAACAATATTCCATATTACTACATTTTTACCATTAAACAGTTGACTAAAAGTTTGAAGCAAACCATAAGATCCCACTATCCTTACTGTGTGCAGATTACAGAAAAGCATTTGATTTAGTAGATTTAGAAGGTACCTTCAAGGCTTTCCTTCAACCAGGTATAATCCTTGCATGCTTTAAAATTATAGGAAAAAAGTAATGAAAAAAATTATGCAAGATTCCTTGAAAAATATAACAAAAGAGAAAGCCTTGTTCAATGACCTTCTGACCTTTAGTAACGCATAAAACAGGGCAACAATAATATCAGAGATGAGATGCAGTGTAGAGGATAGTCAGTCAAGGAGGGATGGTGCATTCTTAGAGAAGCCCCAGTTTGCAGATGACATCGTGTGGATTGCATCAAATGTCAGAGAAGAGCCTTCTGAATGAGAACTACAGGAAAGCACAAGAGCTTTCCCTAACCATCTTCACTGTAAAAACTAAGTGCTCAGGCTATAACATGCAGTAGTAATGTACAACCAAAAGACGACTCATAAGGACATATATCTGGGATGGATTCGACAGAAACGACAATGAGCTAGGAGGAGGAGGAGAATGGGCTCCTTTGGGAAACTACAAAGTTCTATTAATGAATCCATTCATCTCCCTGAAACAACAATTCAAGTTTTCAATATGAATATCTTTCTAGTATTCTATGGCTTCAAGTTATGAAGCATTAAAGCATCTGGAAAAACTGAAAATTAATATCACTCTTCTATATGACAACAATGGAGAGATATGTGGTGAGTGGGAGTAAGCTGTACCATATAAGAAACAAGGTGGAGAAGGAGGAGAGTAAAGGATGCGGTAAAAAAAAAAAGTATGAACAAAAAAGAAGATGGACTGGTCACATGGTCAGATTGAGGAATAAACAATGGATTTTGTATTCCACTGATATTCTTAAAATTTCAAGAAAAAGTAAAACCCTTGACATGTTAGATGGATTCTTCCTGGCAAATTTATAGGAGAACATGGACAAGAGTCCCATAGGATGGGTAGGTTTGGATGGGTTGTGATCCTTATCACTGGGGGGAACAGCCACATTGACAAAATCACAAATTGATCTGAATATTTTTGAGAATATGAGGTTCCTTCTTGTTCTTCAAATTCAGGCTTCTATGATAATATCTGACATTTACATATGACTTTACAGGTTATAAAATACTTTCATCACAATTCAAACTAACTTCTTTTAAAAATGCAGGCATATTCTACAAACGTCCTAGCTTTAAAAAGCAAGATACAGTCAATTGGTCATCACAAAATTATCTAGGTACTCCTTATCACTAACAATCCTATGAATAAATAAAACTATTTGTGACAAGAAGAGATGATTCAAATCAAAAGAATCTTATATAAATACTCCTCCATAGACAATGAGAATGCTTTTTTTTTCATAGCATCAACAAAAAATAGTAATAATGAAGCTGAGAGGAGGGATAGGCTTCAGGAAAGATAATGAGTTCAGTTCTGCAGACACTGAATTTGAGGTGCCTGAAGGACATCCAGGTGGAGAATCCACTATGTAGCTGGGAAAGCAGAAATGGAGCTAGGGATATTGGTTGATGAGGAAAATAAAGATTTGGAAGTATAGAGGTAATAATTAAAGCCAGTCCTGAGCCAGGGCAGTCAGATGACACGTACCAGGGATTAGGTAAACCAGGCATTGTTCGAAAGAAAGAGAATGTGCAGAGAATCTAGATCCATCATCTGAGATGGGTAGGAAGTCTAGCTGCCTGGCAGAGATTCAGGAATCTATGTGAGCTTAGGAAACTGGAGTGCAAAAATTGCAAAGGAGATAACTGTTTATCCCACTTAGCCTTGATTATCGAAAACATCAGTCTTTTTATTGCAGTAGCTTACATTCCTTATCCACAGCTGGTTTGGTCATGGGAAAGGTCTACAAAAATTCTTAGGATCCAACTGTCCTAATGGACCATGTATTTAAAAATATACATGAGATCTCTAAAAGAAAGCATACAGAGTGAGAAGAAGAGGAATGAGGACAGAGCTTTGGGGAGCACCGACCCTTAGAGTGCAGGAGGAGGAAGATGAACAACAAAGTTGGAACAGAATCAGAAGAGGAAAGGGGCATGGAAGTCAAGGAACAGGAGAATATTCACAAGAATGGGGTAGTCAATAGTATGAAATGCTGTAGAAAGGTCAAGAAAGATGGAGACTGAGAAAAGGTCTCTGGATTTTATAATTAGGAATTATAATTGGGAATAATTTTACCTTGAAAAGAATGATTTCAATTGAGAGATGAGAAAAGAAGCCTTATTAAAATGGAGGCGATGATTATAGACTATGATTAGGCTAGCTGTGACACAGGATAGCAGAAGGTACATCTTCTTTCCAGTTAGTGGAGACCTGGGCTCAAATCTCGTCTCTGACTTGTATAAACTTTTGTGAATTTGAGCAAGTCACAACTTCTCTGGGTGTCATCTATAAAATAAGAGAATTGGCTAGATGGCCCCTAAGGTCATCACACCCTAAGGAGTGAGCAGGAAGGTCAAGGGAAGGTTTCTCTTTTGTTTTTAAGGAGAGGCATGGATCTGGTCATAAGCAGAAAGGAAGGAAAAGGTAGAAGGAGAAATTGGAGGTGAGGATATAATACAGGCCTGCACAAATTGCAGCCTACAGACCACTTATGGCCCTTGTGTGGCTTGCAGCTTGCCAAAGGATTTCCTCTACATACAAAGAATGTTTTCCTCTACATTTTCCGGGGGTGCCAGGAATCCTTTGGCAGCCACCAGTGACCCAATGGCTATAAGCAGCTGGTGGGCCGCAAGTTGTGCTGCCCTGATATAACAGATTGATCAAGCCCCAGAAAGGGATGGTATCACATATATAAGTATAGTGGTTAAACTGGGCAAAAAAAACCCAAACCAAACAAAAATAAGATCTAGGGCTTAAGGAAAGGCGGGGAGAATGGATAAAGACCTAGATGCTTTAAGAAATAGAGAAGAGAAGAGGGACCTCATAAAGGATAGCTTTGGTTAATGATGGTACTATTAAAACAGAAAGAAGGGTAGCTAGGTGGTGCAGTGGATACAGCACTAGCTCTGGAGTAAGGAAAGCCTGAGTTCAAATCTGACCTCAGACACTTAGTAGCCGTGTGACCCAGGACAAGTCACTTAACCCCAATTGCCTTCAAAATGCCCCAGAAAAAAAAAAAAAAACCAAAACAGAATTAGGCAAGCCGGGCAAAAGATCTGGTCTGGGCAAAACAGCGGACTTATGTATTTTCCTGTAAGATGCACCCCATCCTCCACGAAACCTTCCTGATATCTCCAGGTGGAAGTGATCTCTCTCAAATATTAAGACATTTCATTTGAACCATTCCTTGACTCTAATCACATTGTACTTTGCATCTCCCCTCCCCCCTATTAGAGTACAAGTTCCATGAGGACATCTACTGCTATTTTTAAAAATCTCTGTATCTCAAGTGCCTCCACATAACAGACTCTTGATAATATTTTTCAAGTTTTACAAATAACTCAAGTCAAAGTGAGATGGAGGTGATAGAGGAAATTCAAAGCCATTATCAACCTTTCTCTACAGTGGTCAGTTCTGAATAGACTAATGAACCAGAAATATTCTAGGTCAAGTGCCAACTTAACTGCTTTTGTCATACAAGGGAGTATATCACACACATCTTATTAAGGATGCTCTACACAACCAACCTCTCCAGTGATCTCTTTTCAATGACATTCTTATTCAGCTTTCAACAGCATAAAGATATAGACAGTTCATAACCTGGGCAGAATTCCACCTCTTTTAGTAAATTCATAACTGGAACCCATTAAGACCAGTTGAGCCAACTGATCCATCTGTATTATACTTGAACATCTGCCAGTTAACACATTTTTCCTGGAGCAGACTCAAGTAGATTTAAAATTTTGTTTTCCATTACAGACAAAGTTAACGGAAAATACTGTGAAAAGATTTTACAGTAATGTGTAACATGCTAAGGGATCACTTGGGATAAAAGGCTTGGTGTTACTGTTAATACTGTATAAGCTTTCATGCTAACAATGTGGCAAAGAGGGCCAAAAAAACATCAGGAGAGATGAATGTTATCTAAAACTTAATGGCCTTGCAGGTCAAATAAGGTTGATTCTCAGTCATAGAGGGTCTGATTATCTAGACTTTGAATCATTCAGGTCTTCACTTTTCTTTATCTCTCTTTTTTGACTTTGTAGACTATTTCACTATTCATTAGCAGTTTCCTCAAATGTAGGTCAGGGGAAATTAAAGGAATCACAGAATTGAATTTTAAAGCTGGACAGGTTACCTTAGAAATCATCTGCTCCAAATGCATTATTTTGTGGGTGAGGACATTTGCTCAAGGTCAGATGGTTACTAAGAATAAAGCTGGGACAGATTCCTGAAGTCGGATTCCCAGAGAAGGACTCTTTCTATTACCACTGAATTGGGAATCAGTATTAGAAAGGATGGAAAGAAACAAGTATTCATTAAGTACTACTATTAGCCAGGCAGTGTGCTAAGCCCTTTACAAATTTAGCTCATTTGATCCTCACAACAACTCTGCAAGGGAGGTACTATTATTATCCCCACTTTCGGGGATACTGAGGCAGAAGGACGTTAAGTGACTTCTCCAGGTTCATCTAAGGTAGTAAGTACCTGAGGCCTGACTTGAATTCTGGTCTTCCTGTCTCCTGGGCAAGTGCTCAATCCATTGCTGCTGCAAGACAGAACAATAGTTCTAGAAAATAGGTTGCTAGGGTGGAAATGATGAGAACCTGGGGGAAAAGTAACAATTGAACCTTAGCATTTGTGATGAATCAGCAAAAAGCTGGACTGAGGACAGGCACCCTACATCTTGGAAAAGATGATTTCAAAAGGTTCAGGATCCCATGAAAATTCTACAGGGAAGTCATACATAGAGAGATGCAAAGCTCTCAAGAATGAACTTATGAAGACAAAAAAGACAACTGCAATGAAGAGAGGAAGAAAAAAGGAGTTGTCTAAAGAAATGGATGTGGATGTACCAGAAACTAGATGACCAATTTAGATCTTTAAAAGACACATGGTACTAAAGATGGGAGAAAGGTCAGGTAATGAAGGATGGGTATGAAGTGTGCCGAAATGGTGTAAGAATAGCATTCGGAACACTAAAACAGAAAATGAGCTGGAGCTGGCAAGGCCAGCTAACGGGGAAAAAAAAAAAAAAAAATATATATATATATATATATATATATATATGTTTTAAATGTTTAAAGTTGTGGTAAGAAAAACAGGAGAATTGTGGAAGAGACGGGCCTGCCATTCGACTCTATTTTCCTTCTTTTTCCTCTGCCAAGGAAAATGTTCTTTAGATTAAAAAGGAGGGAACAAAAATTGCTAATAGGGAGTTGAGACCTAAGAAAAGTAGCAGGTAGGAAAGCCCCAGCTGCCCTCCCTCAGGGTAAGTCACAAGCCCAGATGAGTCACATCCAATGGTATATTTGTAACAATACTGATATTAATAATAATGTTCAGTAATGGCCTTTCTGGAAATGAAGGACATACTTTTAAGTTTAATCTGTATTGTCTACATTTTCTCTATCATTTCTTTTTTTCCCCCTTTTTGGAGGGAGGAGGGCCGGGCAATTGGAGTTAAGTGACTTGCCTAAGGTCACATGGCTAGTAAGTGTTAAGTGTCTGAGGCCACATTTGAACTCAGGAAGATGAATCTTTCTGATTTCAGGCCCAGCACTCGATCCCCTGCACACCTAGCTGCGTCAAAACTATCTTATGTTTATGTTTATGTTTATGCCTATCTATATTAACAGAGTACTAAGCTTGGAGTTAGGAAGACCTGAGTTCAAATCTGTCCTCAAACACTTACTAACTGTGTGACCCTGAGCAATTCACTTAACCCTGTTTGCCTCAGTTTCCTCATGTGTAAAATGAACCGGAGAAGGAAACATCAACCACTCCAGTATCTTTGGTAAGAAAATCCCAAATGTGGCTGCGAAGAGTTGGACATGGTTGAAAATGACTGAACAAATCTTTCCCAATTACAGGCCAATAAAATAGATAACAAATAAATGAGAGGAATATTTACAAAAGTATAAAATACTCAAATGAAAAGAATACAGAATTTAAGTATTCATATATAAAATAAAAGACATTGAAAAGCCAAAAATTATCTCCTCAAGGGGGAAAACCCTTTAGGAACATATGGATTTACAAGTAAAATCATTCAAACCTTCATTCTAAATACAATGAATTCCAATACTGTTATCAACTATTCACAAAAGCAGAAAAAGAAAGGGATGCTACTAAATCCCTTTTGTGATAGAAGTCTGGTTTTGATGCCTAAAATAGGGAAAGACAAAGAAGACAAAGAAACCTGTAGACCAATATCCCTAATGAATATCAATGTGAAAAGGCTGAATGGAATATTAGCAAAGAGGCTACAGCAACAAATTTAAATGATTTTACACTATGACCAGATTGGATTTATACCAGAAATGAAAGGTTGATTCAATATTAGTAAAACAAGGAACATAACAGACAATGTAAATAATCAGAACTATAAAAATTACATATTTATGTCTATAGATGCAGAAAAAATTATGACAAAATACAACTATCATTTGTTTAAAAACACCAAGTAGCACAGGAATAAATAGATCTTTCCTTGATATCACAAATTGTAACTATCTAAAACAAAGAGCCACTATTATATATAAGGGAGGAACATGAAACTCTTTTGAAATAAAATTGGGGGTAACAGATGGATGTTTATTATCATCCCTTTTATTTGATATAATTATAAAAATTCTAGTAATAGGACAAAAATTGAGGTAATATGCATAGACAAAGAAGAAAAAATATTCCTTTTTGCAGAAAATGACATTCCACTTAGAGAACTCCAGAGATTCAACTAAAATTAATTAAAACAATTAATAATTTCAGCAAAGTTGCAGGATATAAAATAAACCCACATATATCTTCAGCCTTTCTGTATATCATCAAGAAAACCCAGCAAGAAAAAACAGAAAGTGAACGTCCATTCAAAATAGCTACAAAATAGATTAAAATTATGGTATTTGACTCACTCATACACACAGAAGTTACAAGAATACAACCACGAAACACTCTTCACAGAAATAAAGGCAGACCGTAATAAATGGAGACATGTTAAGTATTCATGGTTGGGCTATTCCAATATAATGAAAATTACAATATTACCTAAATTAATTTACTTACTCAATTGCCATACCAACCAAACTACCAAAGAGTTATTTTACAGAAAATATAGTAACAATTCATCTGGGAATAATGAAAAAAGCAAGAAAGAAGGGGACCTATTTCAAACTATACTATAAAGTAGTAATCATCAAAATTATTTAGTATTAGTTAAAACCAGTAAAGTTGATTAATGGAATAGATAAAATACATATAGAAGCAAACAAACCCAACAACATAGTGTTTAACAAACTCAAAGACCTTAGCTACTGGGGTAAGATCTCGTTATAACAAAAACTTCTGGAAAGTCATCTCACAGAAATTCCTTCTGTGTTGTAAATCTTCACATCAATAAGCTTCCAAAGTACATAGGATACAGATATAAAAAAATTAGATCATAAAAAATTAGAGGCACAGGGCAGGAGATACTTTTCACAACTATGGACAGGGGAAGAATTTTTCACCAAACAAGCAGATCACAGAGATAAAATGGCCAATTTTGATAAGTTAAAATTGAAGTTTTTTGCACAGACAAAATCCATGTCGTTATAAGTAAAGCAATACCTAGAACATTGGTCATGGGAAACTATGTTAGTTTATAGTGGATAGACATTAAAATGCAGGAGACAAATATGAAGGGAGATGGTAAGCTGAGTAAAATACACATTTAGATTAGACTAGAAACTTAGACAAGGGAAAACAGGAATTCAAACAGTTAAAAATTATGAAATGTCTAGACCTGTGAATAGATTATTTATAGGTGGTGAAAAATGTGTTAGTCTGAGGTTCTGAAAATGGAAATAAAAGAATCTCTACTTATAGTGATAAAGTACATGAAGGAGTATTGGGAGGACTGGAGTTCTACCTTAACTGTATTGATTTTGAGAGTAGGAAGAATGTACTATCAGTGGCTCTAACAAAGCTGACTGGCAGGAAGCATTCTGGGATTCACAGATTGATTTGGAAGTTACTGTTGGAAGAAGCCATAAAGTGGATGAAGTTTTGAAAGGAGTGGGTATAAAGATTTCTAGGGCAGAACCTTGAGAGCTATGTTCATCACCCATGACAAGACTTATAGAATTCATATTTTTAGAACCGGAATGATCGTTAGAGACCATATACTCTAATACCTTCATTTCAGAAACTATGAATGCGTAGCCTAAAGAGATCAAGTGACTTGCACTGTATACAGCTAGAGTTAGAATTCAGGTCCCCTGGCTTCCACGCCAGCATTTTCCCCCATCATATAGCACACTTAGAGGATTTACACTTGGAAATCAAAAGTAGCCTGACCAAAGGGGATCAGACATAAAACAAGTTTCAACAGGGGAATGAGGTAGGTGGGGGAAAGGGCTAGAAAATTGTAAGTAGCAAGGATATGAAAGAGGGAAAAGGATATTATGAAAGAGGAACAAAGATACTCTGAAAGGGGGAAAGGAAGAGATCATTGAAAAAGGGTTTAGCAGAAGAGTTCATGAGAACAAACTTCTCTCCCTTTAAAATTCTTTGGATGGAACTGGCCCCATGGCCAAAAGGCTGAAGTTATAAGTGGTGTTGGAAAGGAGAAGGAGGAAAAGAGAAGAAACATAAGAGACTTCGTATATTTAATCTATGATTTGTGTACAAAGGTTTAGATGCAAATAAATAGAATGGAGTTTGGAGACAATAGGACAAAGGTTGACAATATGAAAATGTAAAGGTTATTATGTTTCAATTATTAAAAATTATACCTATGAAGCAGGAGTTGTGACTCAATCAAGAGTAAAAAATAAATTAATCAAAGGCTGCTGATTTGGGGAAAGAGTAAAATCAACTTAAGTTGTACCAGTACTGTGAATTAAGCTAGCAAAAGTATTTTACAAATAGAAATGAAGGTCAAGGGAGGTAAAAGATGAAAGTTTGGAGGAAAAAAAACTTCACAAAGTAAAACAGACAAAACACAAGGCTAAGCAAACAAAAGCTAAACCAAATAAACACACTTTGCAGTGTGCCCTGGAGGGCTGCCAAGAAGAGTGAATTCCAACAAAGAATGCTCTGCTACCAGTTCTGAAACCTTCAAGTCTGGGAACCGATAGCAAGAATACCCTGGCCAATCCTAACTGCCATGAAAATACATGGAGGTAGAAAAGCAGCCTCAGTTTTACAGTTTTACATGTTCATACTAGCACATTCACCAGAAGTATTCATCCTTGCATTTAATTTACTGGTGATGAAAGTAAAAAGAACTTTAGAAGGTTAGTCAAGAGATGGAATTTCTAGTCCAGGCTCTAACACCAAGTATTCATGTAAGGAGATAACTAAGTAAGTACCTTGGAGAGGTCACTTTGCTGCTGCACACCTATTTCCTCATCTAATTTAAAATGACTAGATAGATGTTAAGGTCCTTTCCAGATCTCAGATGCTATGATTCTACTATCCCCAGGGCATAATGTTCACCATATTTAACCCATACATTTTTATTCAAATCTTAATGTTGGTCAGATTCTGACAAAGAAAAAAGCTGAAAAAAAGAGCTTTATAAGTATGTAGGTTCTTTTGGTTATCATTACCTTGAGATCCCAAATTTAGACCTATAATCAGTTGAAAACAGTGGGGGACATAAGAATCTGGAGTTCCAAAATGTCCCTATGATGGTTTTATTTTCCTATCAGACCCTTTTAAAATATGACTCTTAAAATTTGGGGGGCACATTAACACATGAGAGGTGGCTGTGGCATAGCAGATAGAAAGACAGGATGAACTGGGTTGAAGTTCGACTTTGACATGAATATTGACACCACAATTCTAGGCTGGTCACTTAATCATTCACTGGCCCCAAGCAATTCTAAGTTGCAGAACAGGAGCAGAACTGCATTGGTAGAGTGAGTGTCTTTACTAAGAGTTCTTTAAACCAATAAAATCACAGGTATGGTAAAAGAAAATTAAGCACTAAAAAAAGCATGTATGACCTGTTCTCCCAAAAGACGAAAGGAAGAAACAAACAAAAACACAATGCCTATTTAAAGCTATGAAAATTTAAATTATCTTCTTGCATGTAAAATGATGCTCTATTTAAGATGAAAGATAAAAACTTGTGTACATGACTAATTGTGAGGATGAAAGAATGCAAGACAGTTGCTTAAGAACGAGAACAACAAAGAGATAAACTACTGCAGGCATCACCAGAACTGGAATGACATTGCACTGTGTACTATATTGCCATGGCAACTAGCAATGGGAAGATGAATGTTTCATATTCACTCAGCTCTGCAGTACATGTCTATAAATCAAACTTGCATAAAGAACACAAGATTTCTGCTGTGGGCTGTACCCAGAGCCAGTTTATTTTCCTGTTACTGTATAATTATGGAAAAGAAGCACAAAACAATGAGGTCATTTTTAGTATGGAACAAAACTCAAAAATTTCTAAAACACCTCCGGCACGTGATTCGATTCCATTCCATTCATCTAGCAGGAGAGGCAAAGCAATAAATTCAGGGTGCAAATGGAAATCCTGTTTGCATACGTTCAGTGAGGACGCAGGTACCTGTCTGCTTGGGTGAATAACTAACTATAGGAGATGGGCATGGTCTCCCTAAGCCTTTCTTTACTGTTGTTTTAAGATGCATTTAGGGCATCTTAATTATTAATTCATTTGGAGTCGCAGTCTAAGTTTTCACTGTTGGTAATTTGCAGGCATTATCATTCCATGCTCAGCAGAAAGTTCATTAGGAATAAACTATTACAGTTATTTTGCTTATATTATACAATCTCTCACAATTTAGGAACTGAGACAAATGGCTACATTTCTACACATAAAGAGAATGTTATCTGATTTTTTAAAATCAAAGGTTATCTGCAATTTCTGGAAAACATTTCTTAGGAGGTCATATTAAACCACACACCAGCTAAAGCACTTATTTAATGGTTACATGATTTCATCAGCCTTTCTGAGTTCCATTTCAAGGAAAAATTTGTGCAATTTAGCCTAGAAAGCACTTTTGTAACTGAGTTTTCTATATAAGTAGTATATCTACATATGTAAGTACTCTATATTAATGAAGTAAAAGATCTAGTTCTTGTGTCCTATATGCTTACACACATATACACACACACACAGTGTGTTTGTGTGTGTGTGTGTGTGTGTGTGTGTGTGTGTGTGTATCATGATTTATTTTTTTTAATACTCTAACTCCACCTTCAAGATAAAGGCTCACCAGGAGCAGGTATAGCAGTCATGATTAGCAATTATAGCACTTAGTTTCTTAGTACTGGGAATTATTTCTAAGACTCAAAAAAAAAAAAAGAAAGAATAAGACCTCTTTGCCTTGGTGGGAAATATTCTACACCCGTAGGCCCCTTTCCTTTCTTCAAAAGTGCATAGATACATTCCGAATGATAAGTATACTTGGTTTAAGGTTACTTTTTTAAAAGAATAGACCCATCAACCAACAAGCAACTAATACTGACTTGGGCCCATTGCTAAGTTCTATAAAAATGAAACAAACCCTATTCGTAAGAAGCTTATATTCAATGGGAGAGACAAGAAGCACAATATATAAGAATATATAAGTATATAAAGAATAAATACATAGAGGATAAATACAAATAAATAAAACAATAGTTCCATATAAGGTAGTACGGAAGGGAGGGCACTAACATTTTGGAGAGTTCAAGAGAAGGCTTCCTATAGAAAGTGGTGATTGAGTTGGAAGGATGAAAGGGATTCCATGAGGCTCAAGTATGGATGGAGTGCAGTCCAGACATGAGGGAGGGCCAGAGCAGCTACGAGAAACAGAGAGAAGTATAGTTCTGCTAGATGGCAGAGAAGAGGAGTAATGTCCAGTGAGACTGGAAAGAGAGGTACATGTTGTGAAGGGCTTTAAAAGCTAAAAAGGAGTCTATATTTTATCCATGAGGCTGTAGGGAGCCAGTGGAATTTATTGCTTTAGGGAAGTGATATGGTCAGATCTGCATTTAAGGAAAATCACTTTGGAAGAATGGTGGTGCCTTCATTGGAAAGAGGGAAGTTTGGAAGACAGAAAGGTTTGGGAGGAAAAGAGATATAGCCCTATCACTGCCTCTATCACCTGAATTGACAAATTCCATGGAAAATTTCACAGGTTTTACTTCCTTCTCTATGGTACAACTTCAGACAGGGAGGTTGGCCTTCTTCTTTCCAAGGCCACCCTTTCCACTTGATTCTTTGAGCACATCCCCTCTTATATCCTTCACACTCTTTTCACATTGTTTATTTATCAGCTGGCATCTTTATCGCTATCTACAACTACGTCCACGTATTCCCACTCAAAAACAAACAAACCGGGGGGAAGAGCCAAGATGGAGGCATAGGAGCAGCAAGGTATGGCAGCTCCCACACAGCCACATCAAATACCCATACAATATGACTCTAAACAAATTCGGCTTGGCTTGAAGGGACCATCTCAGCACTGGGAGGCAAAACCAGCCCAGCCTGAAACTGCGGCGTGGCCCCGGGGGCAGCCAGACAAGCCGAGCCGAGCTGAGCCAAGCCACAGCTGGAGTTTCAGGAGAGTGGATCAGCGGCAGCTATGGCAGTTTCCAGAATTATCAAGCCATAAGAAAAAAAGGAGTAAGTTAAAGGTCAGTGGAGTTCAGCTAAAATTGGGGGAGAAAAGCAGGTCGGCAAAACTGCCTCGAGGGCAAGGAAGCGGCAGATGTGGAGGCCCTGCAGCTGCCTCCACATTGCTGCTTCAGAGCTCCCAGCCTGCAGACTGCAGGGGGGCCAAGCAATAGTTCAGAGGCCAAGTGCTCTTGCATTGAGCAGCCTGGATCCGGATCGTGGTCTTGGGTGGTGGTCCTGGGGTGCGTTTTCAGTGAGCCAAAGCCAGTGAGGGCTGCAGCAGCCTCCTAAAAGCTCCAGCAGCTGGGAAAATCCCAGCGATTTGGGACAGAGCTTTCCCCTCTGGAAGCAGAGTTCCACAGAGCTAAAAAATCATTGACTGGCCATCATGAACAGGCAAAGGAAGTAAAGTAAGAACAGCAATCAAACTCTAGATTCCTTCTTTGGGGAAAAGAAGGATCAAATCAGGAAATGGGAGGAAAACAACACAGTCAGAACTCCTGCACCAAAAGCTTCCAAGAAACATGAAGACTGCCTAAAAGCCACAGATCACCTTAAGAAGGATTTTGAAACCAAATGAGAGAAGTGGAGGAAAAATTGGGAAGAGAAATAAGAATGATGCAAGAAAATCATGAAAAGAGAGTCAACAACCTGACTGAAGAAATTAACACCTTAAAAAATAGATTAACTCAAATGACAAAAGAGGCCCAAAAAGCCAATGAGGAGAAGAATGCCTTAAAAAGTTGACTTTGCCAGATGGAAAAAGAATCTCAAAAGATTTCTGAAGAGAATAATTCCTTCAAAATCAGAGTGGAGCAAATGGAAGCAAATGACTTTATGAGAAATCAAGTTATTATTAAACAGATTCAA
>CM053582.1:422872972-422889068 GCA_028627135.1 Pseudochirops cupreus
TGGGGGCTGCAGAGGCCTCCTAATAGCTCCAGCAGCTGTGAAAACCCCAGTGATTTGGGACAAAGCCCTCCCCTCTGAAAGCAGAGTTCTACTGAACCTAAAAGTCAAGTAATTGACTGGCAACATGAGCAGGCAAAGGAAGCAAAGTAAGAATAGCAATGCAACTTTAGATTCTGGGCCTGGAATCAGAAAAACATGAGTTCAACTCTGGTCTCAGATACTTGCTGTGGGGTTCTCTGAGGATAATATTGAGGATAATAACAGCAACTATCTCCCAAGTTTGTTGTGAGAATCAAATGAGATAACATATTTAAAGATCTTTGCAACCTTGAGTGATTAAATCAATGCTAGCTATGATGATGATGATGATGATGATATAGTAGATATTACTTCTGTGTATCAGCTGCAATGTGAGGTCCCTTATAATTCTCAACTTCTATGATTTTGTTCAGTTCTGAGTAACACAGATTTAAAGGGACATTGACAATGTGGAAAACATCCAGAAATGGTCAACCAGGATGGTGAAAGACTTCAAGTCCAAGTGAAGACTGACTGAAGGAAATGGGTGTAACTTGGGTAAAAATAAAAGATTTACATGCAAAACAATGATGGCCATCTTCAAATTTCATTTCTGAAGAATTATTTTGTAGAATGGGTTAGACACATTTTCTCTGGCTTAAGAAGGAAGGATCAAAGGGTAGAAGCTTCAATGAAGCAATTTAAAGCTAGATATCAAGAAAAAACTTCCAAAAATTTAGTGCCATCTCAAAGTGAAATGACTTGTCTTGGGAGGTGGTAGTGTCCTTTTTACTAGAGGTCTTTAAGTAGAGGCTTGAAATGAATGACCACTTATTGGGTATGTTATTGTACTGATTCTTTTCAGGAAAAGGTTGTATTGGGAGGTCTCTTTCAACTGTAAAATTCTGTGAGTCCATGGTATATAAATCAGTTGCCAAAGTAAGGAAGTCAAATCACCTGGGTTGTGATCCAGGACTAGACCAGACTAGACTACAGAGACATGATAAGATTACTGAGAAAGAATATAGAGAGAGTAGAGAGCTGAGGACAGAATCTTAGTGTACAACCACAGTTAGCAGGCAGAACACAGAAAGTGATACAGCAAAGAAGACTGAGAAGGGGCAGCAAGACCAGTAGAAGGAGAACCAAAAGAGAGGAACATCACAAAAACTTAAAGAGGAGAGAATATTCAGGAGGAGAGAGAGTGATCAACAATGTCAAAAGCAACAGAGAGTTCAGAAGTATAAGGACTGAGAAAAGGCTACCCAATTTGACAAGAGATTATGAATAATTTCAGAGAAAATATTTTCAGTTGAGGATAACATCAGAAACCAAACTCTAAGAGACTGATAAATGAGAGGAAAAGTAGAGGAAATTACTACTGAAGAATAAAGAAATATTAGAATATAGAATATTAGAATATAGAAATAGTCTTCCAGAAAGAAGCTTAACTGTGAAAGGGAAGGGATACAAAAAAAAATAGCGTAAGGAGGTGTTAGAATTTATTTTTTTTTAAATGACAATATTTAGGCAAAATAAGCAATTAAAAATGGGTGCCACTGTCAGCTGTTTTTCCAAATTGTATTTAGAAAATATCAATTTAATAAAACAAGTATTTATTGAGCACTTACTATGTGGGAAAGCCAGCATGGCACAGTGGATAGAGTTGACCTCAAAGCCAGGAAGACCTGGATACAAGTTCTATCTCTTGGAAAAGAGCTTAGTCCAAAGACTCTACCAATGGTGACTTAGTTCAGATCACAGGTCTAGTCCTTTACCCTATCGTGCCCAAGGACCTGTGCCAGGTGCTATAGGGGAATGCAAAGATGCATAAGAAGTTGTCTCAATACTTAAGGAGATTAGTCTAATGGGAAAAAAAACCCATAAGAGAGATATAAAGTGTTCTGTATGCTATAACTATAAACGAAAGAGCTCAGAGGAGAAAGCTCTCATAGTACAACTGACAAATAAAGGCTTAACAGGCTATGCTTCCTAGGGGGCTTTGATAGTTTTCAAAGGGGTCATTTGTTAACAGGAAGGGCTGAAACTCTAAGGATAGATTTTAGGCACTGTTGGTGAACTGATAAATTTAGGCAGCAAGGAACCTACTGAGTGACCCTGTAATCTCCTAGGTGGATGGCAGCTTCTTTTGTCTATCCATAAGACAGTCTTTGGGGGATGTCAAGAGGCTAAGTAATAAGAGTTAACATTTCATGATCTGCCAAAGGGTTGAGTGTTGCTTGAACCAATGTTTCCAAAGGGTAAGGAGAGGGTGAAAGGCCAATCAGGAGCCAGTATAACTTTATAGAATTTGCGAGAAGAGAGTCTTAAGAAGCATAATCTTATGCAAAACCTTGAGGTTTTTTTTTTTAAGAGTTGTACTTCTCTTGGGAGGAATTAAGAAGATGTCATCTGTGGTGAGGAAACAGAATAATATAAGATGAGGCTGTCAGTAGGAGCACATGAAGGCAAAGATGGTAAGTGGACTGAAAACCATGCTACATAAGGATTGGTTGAAGAAACTAGGGACGTTTGGCTTGGAGAAGAGATTCCATAAGGGGAACATGACTTGGGTCATCAAGTATTTGAAGCAATGTGATGGGGAAAAGGGATTAGACTTGTTCTGCTTGGTTGGCCGTAGGTGGCAGAATTAGGACCAATGAGTAGAAGCTTCAAAGAAGCAGATTTAAGTCTGATGCAAGAAAAAACTTCCTAATATTGACTGTCCAAAAGCAAAATGGGTTTTCTTGGCAAGAAATGATTTATCTGAAATGTTACTGAAGGGATAACTGGCCCAAGTTAGGGTGTGACTGATGTCAATATGGAGCTCTTTTGTAGATCTGATACCACGTGATTCTGTTAGCTTAGGTGAAAAATGTATACTAGAGTCAGAGGATTAGAAAAGGCTTCATTAAGGAGTAATTATTTGAGGTATTCCTTGAAGAATGCGTAGTAGTATCCTTTCAGTGGGGAAGCTAGATGGCACAGTCAATAGAGTGTCAGGTCTGGAGTCAGGAGAATCTGAGTTCAAATCTGGCCTTAGACATTTACTAGCTGTATGATCCTGAGCAAGTCCCTTAGACTGTTTGTCTCAGTTTCTGTAAGATAAGCTGGATAATAAAATAGCAAACTACTCTAGTATCTTTGCCAAGAAAACCTCAAACAGGGGCACAGAGTCAGACATGACTGAAATGACGACAATCGTTTTAATAGTCTATTTAAAAAAATTTATAAATGGATTCTCTTAAAATATTTAAAAACGCTAAAAATTTGAATATCAGTTGTGTTAGCATACTATTTATTAATAGTAATCAAACTATTTGCTTCTTAGGAATATTCTTCAAATGATCATAATATGATATCTAATAAATAAAAAAAATCTTCCTGAAAGACCATTAACAAAAGAAGAACATTTATCTCAACTTGCTTTGAAGTCTGAATTCATTCTTTGTCTTCGCTTTCCTCATTTTCACCTTATCCCTGATTGTATAAGGCACGTCTTCTTTTAATTACATTTATTACTTCCTTTTTCATCCATTTCCCCCTTTTATTGCTTGTTGCTAAGATTATGTCTAACAGAGATATATATTATCTTTGAACATTTCTTACTTTGTCTCGTTTCCCTGCCTTACTTTTTACCGCATCAAGGTTGACCCACGTTGAACTTTATTCTTTCTTGTGGATCTTCCTTTTCATAAAAGCATAGTTCTTGCACTGTTGTTCCTTTGATCATTTTGCAACCGTCTACAGCTACTTAGCTCCTTTTTTCTATTCCCTACCATGTTTCATTTAAACACTAATGGACAGGATGGATCTTCCCCTTTGTGAGTCTCTTTTTTTATTCTCTGCTTTTTTGTCTCTTCTCTTTTACTTGTATTTAGGGACCTTAGAAACAGACCTATGCAAGAAATTTAGCTTTATTTACCTTTTTTTTCCTTTGAATTCTTGAGCTGAGCTTTTTGGTATTATCAGTATCTGCAATGACTTTCTTTCACTTTATCTTTACCTTCGGTATTAATAACTGACATTTATATAGAGCTTTAAGATTTGCAAAGCACATTGCAAACATTATCTCATTTGAGCCTCACAACAACCCTTTGAGGTAAGGAACAGACAGGACTATAGAGGTATTTCTGCTCAGAACTAGACCAGTAGGCTTGGAGAGATTAAGTGGCTAGTCCATGGATCCACAACTAGTCAGTACAGGAGGTGGGATTTAAACTCAGGTCCTCCTAACTCTTTCTATACCTTCCATACACATGCTCTATTTTGTGGCTATGACATTCTCTGTGGTGTAAGCTTTTAGAACCACCCTCCTCTTCTTCAACTATAAATTTAAATTTTATCTAATTTTTTATTGAGTTATAGTCCATTTTACTCAATTATTTCTCACCTAGTAGGAAAAAAGCCACAATGCCAGAAAAACTTCATCCATTTTTCCCTTTGCGTGTTTTTAGATTCTTTTATACTATCTTAGGAATGGTGATTCATTTCAGAAATAGTAGTATTTTTCAAAGTATTAAAAGGGGTCTTATTTATTTATTTTGTAGGGGGTATAGACTAACATATAATCTAACTGAATATTTATTCATTTGAAAACACAATGAAAATGCCAAACTAAGAAACTGAGAGATGTGATTCATTCAACTAAAAAATATCTGAGTATCTACTATAGACAAGGTACTGCTATGTAAAGCACTGAAGAGAACACCAAATATTAAAAAAAAAAGTGTCATGGCCTTGATGGAGCCTCAGGTCTACTAGGGAGGATATAACAGGTGGTAAATAATTATAACGTAGGAAATTGTAATAACTGATAAAAAGAGCTGACATGTATAGAACATTTTTTTTTGACAAAAAGTATTTTTATTTTGACATCTGAATAAGTGTTGACTCCTCCTCTAACCAACCCACGGCCTTTGGCATCTTTTCCAACTTATTCATCAGCTTGTTGAACTGTGCCTTTCTCAGAAACATAGATGCCATCCAAAAATTTTCTGATATCCTTGTTTTTGACTGTGGTGGCCTGTTGGATCAGGGCAGCTGAGTTTGAAACAAGTTCAATATCATTTCCTTCAAGAATTAACTCATCTTTTTGGGCTTGAGAAACAGCAAAAGCAACACCTGGTCTCATGCGCACTCTTCGGATGTATTTTTCACCCAAGAAATTTCTGATTTCAACAAGTGAGCCATTCTCTTGAATAACAACATTGATGGGAAAGTGAGCATACACAGACCTCATCGTGTAATGAAAACCCAGGGTAACGCCTTTGATCATGTTTTGTACGTGGCTACAAATTGTGTGCACAGTTGCAAGTTCTTTTCAATTTCCCCACCACTTGTCTACCTGGAGCCTTTTTTTCTTCTTTCCAAGGAGACTGAGCTCAACATTGATATGGTTGAAATCCCTACGGAGGATTCCTCTGGGCCCCTTCACAATAACTGTCTGACCCTTAAGAGAGAAGTCAACATTTTCTGGGATGTCGACAGTCTGGTTGCTTAGAATGGTCTTCATTCTGGTAGCAAATGGGCCAAAGCGACATGTATAGAACATTGACATTTGAGAAGTGCTTTGTATAATCTCATTTCATCTTCACAACAATCTTTTGGAGGGAGGTGCTATTATTAACCAACCCATTTTTTAGATGGTGAAACTGAGGCTCAGAGAAGTTGTTTCTTATCCAGGATCACGCAGCTATTAAGTATCTAAAGCAGGATTTGAACCTTGATTCCAAATCCATTACCCTATTCATGCTTTCATCATGGAGAAAGAATATAAAATTGTAATAACAGACATATGGATTGCTATAGGGTCACACAGGTGGCGCAGTGAATACAGCACCAGCCCTAGAGTCATTCTTCCTGAATTCAAATTTGGCCTGAGACACTTAACTAGCTGTATGATCCTGGGCAAGTCACTTAACCCTGTTTGCCTCAGTTTCCTCATCTATAAAATGAGCTGGAGAAGGAAATGGCAAATCACTCCAGTATCTTTACCAAGAAAACCCCAAATGGTGTCAAAGAGAGTTGGACATGACTGAAATGACTGAACAATGACAAATGAATTGTTATGAGAACTTCGTTGAGGGAAGCAGGAGAAAAAAACTGAAAAAGTGTGTGGGTCCCAAATGTGAGAGTTCTGAATGTCAGATTTTAGTCTAAATGTCAGTTTAGACTTTTCCTTGATCTGAGAAGACATCATTATTTCTCTTTTTAGTCCAAAATCAGACTAATTTTCCTTTGGGGGCTTTAAGTGATATAAAACATACTATGGAAAATGGATTATCTAAGTTCTTGCATTGGGGAGACATTCTCCCATACCCAAAGATATCTACAAAGGACTTCCTTCTGAAAAGATGGAGAATCAGACTGAATATTGAAAGAGGAAATTAACTAATATTCCTAAAAAAGAAAGAGACCTCCTAAATTCTAGTTATAATCTTTTCTGTTAAAGAATGGGGTTGGATCTCCCAGCTCCTCCTCTCAGAGCCTTACCTTTGAGACTTTGTGCTCAAAGTGTAGGGGAGATACCAGGAGGCAGTGAGACTTCTCTTTAAGTATATGAGACCTGTAACTTCTTTTTACTCATAGAGAGACATTTGCCTAACTATGCTTCCTTTTTTTCTTTTCTTTTGGTACTTAATGGATCTCTTTCAAGCTTGAAGGGACACTCTCCTTCACTCTTGAATTCTGGGATTTTAGTAAAGCTCATGTTCCATAACTTTATCTGTGCCCCTCTTGAT
This sequence comes from Pseudochirops cupreus, assembly GCA_028627135.1. NCBI lineage: Eukaryota > Metazoa > Chordata > Mammalia > Diprotodontia > Pseudocheiridae > Pseudochirops > Pseudochirops cupreus. Next base: position 422,879,734 of record CM053582.1, read on the forward strand.
TTTTTTTAGAGTTTCTATCTGGAAAGAATTCCCCCATCTCAATGAACCTTAATTCCTTTAGCCTGTCCTCATAGAACTCATATAGCACCTTGCCTAGCTTCACCAGCTTGATCCGTTACATCAGATCAAGAAGACTGGCAAAGGGACAAAGAATCAGAAAATTCAGAGCAGAGATGATCTTTTTGCTTTTCTTTGTATCCGCAGTGGTGAACATAGTGCCTGGTATGCAGAAGGCGTTTAAAAATGTTTACTGGGGCAGCTAGGTGGCACAGTGAATAGAGCATTGACCCTGGAGTAAGGAGGACCTCAGTTCAAATCTGACCTCAGACACTTGACATATTTACTAGCTGTGTGACCTTGGGCCAGTCACTTAACCCCAATTGCCTTGCCAACACACACACACACACACACACACACACACACACACACCCCGTTTATTGACTTGACCTTTAGTGTCTGAATCAAAGGTCAGTCTGGACATTGGGCATGGTTTTTGTCTCTACAATGATCACGATGGGCAAAAAACTTAATCTGTTTTGGTCTCACTTTCTTCATGTTAGATGACTTCTGAGGTCCCTTCCAGCTACAAATCTCTAAAACCTAGGCTCCTTCATTTCCTATGCTGCCAATGAAACTTTGACAGGTGGCAACTCTACTCTTTTCAGATCTAATGAAAATCAAATATAATATCTCAGGCAAACAGATTGCATCCAGATAGAATTAATTTATTTTGCTGTCTTTAACAAATCTCCTTATGAAGGAGCATATGTCTTGATTCACAACTGGCTGCACCTGATTCCATATTCATAAAGCATCTTAAATATTCCAGGCCCATGTAAATAAACACAATGCTAAAACAACAGGCTTTTTTTCTCCCCAAAAGGTTATAACTGGAGATTTCCATTTATTCCCTTTCATTATACTTGTCTAAACCCTTTGTCATGATATAACTTAAGTAGTATTTTGCCTAATATAAAATACCCTGGGAATCACTAAAGCATTTATTAAGAGATACTAGTAAAAAAGAGATACTATTACGCTAGCATATACTCCAAAAATTCCGAAAAGACAACAGATTATAAAAACCATTCCCACAAACAGGTGGTATATAGAATGCTAGCTTAGGCAAAGAATCAAAGACAGGTGACTAAGGAGGGGAAAGCAATATTTTAGTCAGACGTTAAACATCTGCATCATATTTTGGCACATGTGTTAACGTTCAGGAGCTTTCCTCGAAGCTACAATGTGTTTTCTTTTGGTAAGTGGCAGATTGCTTCATTTCGTTGGGAGGGAAGTGATCCAAATTATACTTAGATGATGATGATCAGTTACGACCCAGAAAGGGAATCTGGACTGCTCCCTAAAGACATCATCTAATGAATTTTTAAAAAGGGGCCAACAAAATTCTGGACATCATCCGGGAGAGTGCTCAAAGGAAAAAGAATGGCTAGCATCATTCTAGACTTTAAAAACTGAGTATCAATAGCTTGAAGTACTGAATGTATTTCTTACTGTAACATCTCAGGCGAAAGAAAGAGACAGAGAAACCTGAGAGGGGGTAATTGAAATGATCATCTCCGAATCCTAAACGCTAAGCACAATACCTTATATAATAGTAAGACACTTAATAAATGTTTGTTGAACTGAATCAAAGAGACAGTGTGTTCTGTGGTGAAGAAAGAGGAAAACAATCAGGATTCTTCATTCTGGAAAGACAAAGGCTAGCCGAAAACTAGAAAGGTATTCTTTTTTTTTCCTTTTTTCTTTTTGGAGGGGGGAGGGCCGGGCAATTGGGGTTAAGTGACTTGTCCAAGGCCACATGGCCAGCAAGTGTTAAGTGTCTGAGGCAGGATCCAAACTCAGGTTCTCCTGACTCCAAGGACGGTGCTCTATTCACTTTGTCGCCTAGCTGCCCCTACAAAGGCATTCTTTAAAAAAACCTCCAGGGGGCTGTCTATTTTGTTCTGTGTAAGGTTCAAGCTCTCTGCATGATTTTTAGGTTCCTATATAATCTGGGGCCACATCATCTTTTTGGCCTTACTCATTTCATTTCCCTCCATAGACCTTGTACTCTGGGCAATCTAGAGTACTTTTTACCCGTGAAACACGCCTTGAACTTTGTTCTCAAAGGCTGGGGGCAGGGGATGTGTGACAGCATGAAGTGCCACTACAGTCAGAGATGTTGGATGCGATTTCTGCCTTAGAAATACGTATGACTGCGGGCATTTAATAGCTGTGGGCCTCGGTTTCCTCATCTGTAAAATGAAGGTGTTGGACTAGGTGGCCTCTAACATCCCTTCCAATTCTAAATTTATGAACCTAGGAATGTCCCTCCAACTCTCTTTGCCTATAGAATTCATATGCATCTTAAAGCCTGACCCCATCTTGTCTCTTCCACCATGAAATCCTAATCTAACTCTCCTTGGATCTCTATAGCATTTTGTTTTGAAACCCTCTGATGTCCTGCTGTTTTTGTGTGTTAGTTAATTTTTGTGCATGTTCTCACACTACTAGACATAAAAAATTGTCCAAGCATTCACTGTAGGCACCGCTGCCATTCATCCTTATCAACCTGCAGAGACATTTTAATAACTGGTTTATTTTACTCACAGAGCATAGTCCCATGGTACATGACAACCAATGGGTCTGACCAATGTTTTCAGCAACCTTTTATTGGTTTTAGTTACCAGGCAGGATGGATACAATGGGATTTTGCACAGGGCAGAAGGGGAAGGTAAAGATTTACACATCAAATAACAGATAACAGAGGGAGACGATCTACATCAGGTAAAATAATAAACTTATCAGCAAATACTGGAGGATTTAGCCAGAATTTGCTGACTAACCATTAACGCTAGAGTTATGGCTAGTGACAGAAAATGCTCATCATAAGTAAATGAAGTTAATAAAGCTGAGCCAGAAATTCTTCTATCACTAACCAGTTCATCACCTGAGCTAAAGTGTGATGTCTCAGCTAAATACTGCGAACCCCAGCTCAGGATGTGACCTGCTATCTGCAGCCAGTGGCAGCCATACTGAAATCTCCTATGACAGCTTGAAGAGGGCAGGCACTGTCTTAGCTAAATTCCTTACCTTTCTGCAAGCGTGCTGGACACAGAATTTGATAACTATTTGTTGAATTGAATTGAACAAAAGGTCAGGCTAGGTTAAACATGAACTTGTTCCCCAAACCCTAGAATAATCTTAAATATAAAAGATGTAATTTTAGAACAAAGAAAAAGAAGGTACACCTTGACCTCTCAGAAGTTTTTGATACTATGCGATCTCTCCCAAAGTCCTTCCTTCCTGGGTTTTTGGAACATTATTCAATTCTAGTTCTCTTACCTATTCACCACAGGTAGCCTGTGCAAAGTGTGCGTGTGTGTATGTATTCTCTTCTTTTCCTTCTCTATGCTCTGTTTTTGTGACCACAGTGACTTCAATGAATCAAATTTATCATCTCTATGCAGATGATTCCCAAGTCTACAAATCGAATTCTCATAGCTCACCAGAACTTCTATTCTGTATTTCCAACATCTTTACTTAAATTTCTCAAAAGCCAATATGGCCAAAACAGAATCTACTAAATCCAAAATCATCAGCTACCTCCAAAATTGCCCCACTTCCTAACATCTCATTTCTTTTTTAAAAATAAATTTGTAGGGGCAGCTAGATGGCACAGTGGATCTAGAGTATCGGCCTTGGAGTCAGGCGGACCTGAGTTCAAATCCAGCCTCAGGCACTTAACACAAAAAAACTAGCCATGTGACCTTGGGCAAGTCACTTTACCCCAAATGCCCTACCTTCCCCCTCCAAAAAAAAAAGCAAAAAACACACACAAAAAATTTGTATTTATACCTTCTATTTTTACATCATCTATAGTTCTCAATGTTTACAATTCTTTTGAGAACTTTTTCTTCATATGCTTTGACAACTTATCTTTTGGGAGAATAGCTTTTGGTCTTAAATATTTCTGTTAACTGACTGTATATCTTGGATATGAGAGTCTTATTTTGGATATTTGATAAAAACATTTTTCCCTGTTGACCTGCTCCCTTCTTAACATAGCTGCATTAAATATGTTCATGCAAAAGATTTCCAATTTCATGTTATCTATTTTATCTTTTGCTTGTTTGATTAAGAAGTCACTCCTTAACCACAGTTGTGAAAAGTACCTGCTTTGGTTGTCTGCTAATTTTTTTATAGAATATTTTTATTATTCAGGTCACATGTTCATTTTGAGTTGCATTATACTGTATAAGATGCTGGTGTTGGATATAATTCCTGCCAGACTGATTTCCAGTTTTCTCAGTAATTCTTATCAAACAGAGAATTCTTTAATAGGTCATTTATGTTTTAGAGCAGTGGTTCTCAACCTTCCTAATGCCACGAAACTTTAATACTTGTATGTGGGCGTATCTGCATGTGGGCAGACCCGCCTGGAAACGGACAGAGGAACAGTATCTCAGTTCCTAAGACCATCGGAAATATGTGTTTTCCAATGGTCTTAGGGGACCCCTGTGAAAGGGTCGTTTGACCCCCCAAAGGTGTCGCAACCCACAGGTTGAGAACCACTGTTTCAGAGTTTATCAAGCACTGGGTTATTGAGTTCATTTTTTTTTTCAAATCCTTCCTTTTTCAGCCTGTTTCATTGTTCTGCTTTTCTATTTTAATAATAATATTAGCTAACATTTATACAGTTCCCACTGTGTCAGTATAATGGTAATGAAATTTAAGGATCCCTTTTGGAAAGCTAAGGGGTACTTAGCACCTAGATCAAATTAAGCCTCTGTTAAAGAAACAAGGTATGAACCCCTGTCGTTGACGTAACAGGAAGGGGTTGGCTGAAACAGGAAGGAACTAATGCTGTGTGCATATGAGGAGAAGTCTTTGCTGGGTCACACAGATCTTCTTGGAGCAAGCTTCATGGAGGCAGAAGATGCTGCCACCGAGGAGGCTGAAGAGGAAAAGCCCCCCAGGCTGGAGGGAATGATTTTGATTTTGGGAACCTGGGTGAAGTGATTTTGATTCTAGGAATCAGCTGGAGCTTCTGCTGAGAAACTGCTGAGTCTGAGGGCCAGCTGGAGCTTCTGGGAGCTGCCAAAGACATCCAAGGGCCAGCTGGAGCTGCCGCAGACAGAAAGCATGACTGTCATGCTGGTACTTTATATGAACCTGTTTGTAGCTTTGTTAAGCCTTAACTTCCTGGGAAAAGAGACTGTAAAGGATTTAAGGTGGACTGGATGCTGTAAGCTTCTGCATGGAACAGGAAGAGCATGGAGAGCTCGACAAGGACCTGGGAGCTGTCTGCCTAGTGACAGTATGGTGAATCCAGGTAGGATCTGGGACCATGGAAAGGGATCCAGGAAATCTGAGGGACCACCCTGAATCAAGCTGAAAGAAGACTTTACTTGGATATTGTGTACTGACTGAGAAATTGTAATTTACTAGTGAACTAAGGGTAGAGGGCTTGTGTGTTTTCTGATGATTGAATAGTGAATGGTGACTAAATAAGTGACTGATTTGTAACTTGGTGTGCTCCATGGGTGGAGAACTTTGACTATTGTACTTTGTGTCCCTTAAAGCCTCCTTAAGGATGACTGAATGAATGAGTTGATTGAATATTAAATGATTCTTCTTTGTTGAAAACTATGTGACTACTGTGGGGAAAACTGTGTGGTCATTTTAGTGATAAGCTGTTGTGAATGCTGTATTTTGATTTTCTGTGATAAGTTATAACATTATGAATTTTGATTTTCTGTGAATGTTTTGCTCTGATTTGTTATTGAATAGAGTGTTCACTATATTATGTAATCAGAACCTTAAAAGCTGTTCACAGCAGCATTCTTCTGGAAAGCTGCTCATGCTTGGCTTTATAGTCAGGAACTGTACTAAGTGTTTTATATTTATTATCCCATTTGATGCTTAGGACAACCCTAAGCGGTGGATGCTATTATTGTCCCCATTTTTACAAATGAGGAAACTTAGGCAAACAGAGGTGAAATGACTCACCCAGGGTCACACAGCTAGTCAGAATCTGAGGCTGGGGCAGCTAGGTGGCGCAGCAATTAGAGCACCGGCCCTGGAGTCAGGAGGACCTGAGTTCAAATTTGACCTCAGACACTTAACACACACACACACACACACACACACACACACACACACACACACAAACAACCTAGCTGTGTGACCTTGGGCAAGTCACTTAACCCCAAATGCCCTCCAAAAAAAAGCAAAAAAAAAATGTTTAAAAAAAAAAAAGAATCTGAGGCTGCAGTCGAACTCAGATCTTCCTAACTCCAGGACTGGCACTCTATTCACTGTGCCACCTACCTGCTGTCAGTACCAAATAATTTTATGATCATTATTTAATAATGTTTTTTGAAGTCTGGAAATGCTATCTCCCCTTTGTTTCGATTCTCCCCCCATTATTTTACTTGATATTCTTGATATTTTGTTCCTCCAAATAAAATTTATTATTTTTGTTTAATTCTGTAAAGTATCCCTTTGGTAGTTTTGAGTGATAAAGCACTAAAGCTATTCATTAATTTCAGTTAGTACAATTATATCTGCACAGTGCAAACATGAGCACTGAATATCTTTCTAATTATTTACGTTTTTTTTTTTATTTCTTTAAGGAACATTTGCCAATTGTATTATTGTAGGTGTTGCACTTATTTTTTAAAGATTGACTCCCAGATACTTTATATATTTTACTGTCATCGTGAATGGTACTTCCCTTTCTATTACTACCTCCTGGACTGTGATAGCTATATAGAAACGCTATTGGCTCCTGTGGGTTTTATAACCTGGTACTTTACTGAAGTATTAATTGTCCTGATTAGTTTTTTTTACTTATTCTCTAGGATTTTCTAAGTAAACTATTATTTCATCAGCAAATAGGCATGGTTTTCTCTCCTCTTTGCCTATCCTTATGCCTGTAACTTCTTTTGCTTATCTTACTGTTATTGTTAGCATTTCTAGAACTATGTCAAATAAGAGATGAGAAAGGAAAATAATTTTTTTACTTCTGTATTTGTTGGCAAAGCTACTAGTATTTCCCCATTGCATTTAGGGCCAGCTTTTGGTTTTTAAATAGATGAATTTTAGTATACTACAAAAAAAGACCCTTCCATGCCTATGCTTTGTAAGGTTTTTAGCATAAATGATTGTTGTACTTTGCCAAAGGCTTTTTCTGCATCTCTTGATACCATCACATAAATTTGAATTTGTTACTTTTGGTAATATTAAAAAAAAATTAGGAACTAACTTCAATTTTGAATAAAGCACAGCAAAATGAGAGAAAGAAAGACAAAGAAATCATTCCATAATTTTCTTCTTTTCAAATGTTTTATAGTAATACAAATATGTGGATGTAATAAAATATACACACTTTAACTGTATCTTACTATTTCTTGGACTCCGCTAAAGTCCTATTTCCAGCACTTCATTGTGGTACAGGTTCTCAAAGGCTGGACCCGTGGAAGGTAGCTCTGAAAGATCTAGAAAGTTGCAGATACGGACTCAGTAATGGGTTGTGTGCCTGGCGTTTGAAGAACAGACTAGCTAAATATAGCTGGGCATTTAGCTAAATGCACCAGGAGATTGGTCTCTAGGTAAAGATTTTTTTTCCTTAGAGCAATCGATGAAGATCATTCAGTAATGCATGGAAGGGCTACAGTCTTTGCTGGGACAAATTTCTGCACCAGAGAAATGATTCACTTCAGGAATCCTCTGATGCACTACAGTCTTTCAGGCCCCTCACTTTTATGGTTAAGTTCTCTCTTCAGTCTGCCCTTCAGGACACTGACAGAGTAATTTTCCTACTACATAAATTGAATCATATGCTTCTTGCATGGGAACTTTTAGTAGCTCCCTATTACAAAGCAAATAAAACATAAACTCATTCTTCTGGCATCCAAAGTCTTCCACAATGTGGCAGCTCTAATTTACTTGTCTGGCCTGGTCTTACATTACTGGTCTTCATGTATTCTTTGTTCCAGTCAAACTGGACTTCTTGCCCTTTACCAATTTTGTTTGATGCCCTCTGCATATATCATCCTCTGTCACTGGAAGAGACTCTCCTCAAATTTCTCTACCTGGTGAAATTTTATGCCTGGCACATAAGAAGTGTTAAATGTTTATTTCTTTTCCCTTCCCTTCACCCTTTCTATTCCCACTCTGTGGATTTACTGTATTTTAATTTGCATTATATACATGGGCAGAGCTCTTGATCGTTCAAAAACTCAGTTTACCCATCTGTAACAATGTCATAAGATTTGCCCTAGCTACCCCATAAGGTTGTGAGAAAAGTACTCTGAAAACCTTCAAGCACTATACACAAGTGAATAATTACCACTGAAATATCTTATCCCCTCTATGAGACTGTAGGCTCCTTGCGAGTAAGGACCTTCATATTACATATTTAATAGATGTTTGCTAAAGTACAGAAAATGGTCACCAAGGTAATGTTCTAGACTGATAATTATTCAAAATGATGTGTAGAAATACTTGGACACAGTCTCCAAATATAAACAGATGGGGGGGGTGGAGCCAAGATGGCGGCATAGCAGCAGCAACATATCGCAGCTCCCACATAGCCACCCCAAAATACCCATAAGATAGGACTCTAAACCAATCCCAGAACTCCAAAACGCACACAAAGATACTTCCCACTAAAGTCAGCTCAGCTACGAGGAACCATATCAGCACTGCGAACCGAAACCAGCCTGGCCTGAAGCCGCTGCTGAGCCCTGGGGGCGGCTGGACAAGAGGAGTGGTGAGCGGATTAGCAGCAGCTGCCAGCAGTGTTGAGAACTATTGTGAAATTAGGAGAGAAAAGCAGTCCTGCCGAAAGGCCTCCAGAGCGGAAAAGCGAAAGGCAGAGGTTTTACACCCACCTCCGCGTTGCAGCTTCCGTGCCCGCGGCCTGCACACAGCAGGGGGACTAAGCGATTGTTCAGAGGCCGAGTGCTCTCGCGTTGAGCGGCCTGGATCCGGATTGCGGTCTTGGGCTTTCTTATCCAGTGAGCCGGAAGTAAGTAGGAAAGGGACCCAGCACCTTCCTGAGAGCTACGGCAGCGGGGAGGACCCCAGCAATTTGGGACAGAGCTTTCCCTTCTGGAAGCAGAGCCCCACAGAGATTGAAAAAAAAATCACGGACTGACCAACCATGAGTAAGAATAAGTATAAGAAGCAACGTAAGAACTGCAACCAAACCCTAGATTCCTTCTTTGGGGAAAAGAAAGATCATGGGAGAGAGAGGGAGGAGGAGAGCGCAGCCAGAGCGCCCCCACCAGAGGCCTCCAATAAACATGAAGAATGCCTTAAAGCTA
>CM053582.1:422889568-422916598 GCA_028627135.1 Pseudochirops cupreus
TCCTCGTAGCCGAGCTGACTTTAGTGGGAAGTATCTTTGTGTGTGTTTTGGAGTTCCAGGATTGGTTTAGAGTCCTATTTTATGGGTATTTTGGGGTGGCTATGTGAGAGCTGCGATATGTTGTTGCTACTACGCTGCCATCTTGGCTCCGCCCCCCTCAAGTTATTGTTTTCTTCTGAGTTTGTGTCTTGATCTTCCTTGCCACCAAAGTAGATATTTATGGTTAAGTTCTTTTTTGTCGTTGTTTCCTCATTTTTTCAGCCTGTTTCTTAACTTTGAACATCATGTTAAAGTTGAGCTCTGTTCACCTAGGAATGGGGAGATGCTGTCTCAAGGTTCAGGAATTTTCATGCTGCTGTTTTCAGAGATAGTTCTGGGAGTCTGCAAGTTTTCAGTGCTTCTAAGGTGTTGTGATCTGGGGAGAAGTAGGGTTACTGTTCTTCCGGTCTGCATTCTGATCCTTACCCAGGAAGGTCCCCTGCTTCCCTGCAGCCACAAGAATTGGCACTCCTATTGGCCCAGGATCTGAGAACAGATTTCCTGCTTTACTACAGCTGCCTTGCTAGAGATCCTCTCTGTCTTGGAATGCAACCAGGGGCCCTGCTCCCTTGTGACCCACCACAAATGCTCCTCTCCACCCGGATCTGCAGTCCAGAAATACATATGGGTGATAGAGTTGCCAGTCAGCACCAGCTGGAGCCCGTGTCAGCAGTGGGTAATATTTTTGTAACCAGTTGTCTGACCCCCTTACTCCTTCTGGGCTGAAAGCCGTGGAAACTGCTATGCCTGCTACAGCCGCTGTTGCTACTACAGCATGGGTACACTCTAGACGGGACTCCACTGCAGTGTCACAGACTTCTCTTGCCTCCCTCCTAAGTTTTCTTGGTCCAGAAAAATGTCTCAACCTTAGCTTTTGTTGGATCTGCCACTCTGAAATTTGATTTGAGTCATTTTAAAGTTGTTTGGAGGAGGATGTTGAAAGAGTTTAGCTGGATCACAAACTCTAATCCATCATCTTGGCTCCACTCATAAAAATGACACTTTAGAACAATTTATTCAACCACTACTACAGTTCTTCATCATGACACAAAGGTGGCCCTGGGTTCACCTAAGAGTTTATCATTGCATAGCAATCTTTGGCAGGTCTTATAAGCTGGAAAGCATTGACCTGGAAATAGACTACATGTCCTTTATTTGAGGCTGAATCTAGCACAATTCTAAGAGGCTTATTAGGTTTGCCACAAAGGGTTGAATGTTTCAACCACAGCAATCTATGAAGACTAGGATTTAGAGGGATTGAATTCTCCATTGTTGGAGGATGAACTCATACCTTCCAAATCACAAATTCATTGGAGTATTCAGAATGTAACCTGGCTGCAATATAGAAGATGAAAAGACTGGAAGCAGGCAACATATTATAGTAATTCATTAGTTAAGTGATAAGGTGATTAATTAGGGTGATTTCTATTGAAATGTAGAGAAAAGGCCAATTCTAAGAAGTATTGCAGCTGAGCTTGTAAACTGGAGGCAAATCAGAGGCAAAAGGGAGTTTTGAAGTTGGGAGTTGAAGGAATCAGAAGAATTATGAGTCTGTATTACAAAATGGGGGAAAGTTTGTTTAGAGAGCCAGTTTAGGGGAAGAGACAGAGGAATTTAGCTTTGGACAAGTTGAATTTGGAATAATGGAAGGACATTCAAGTCACAAAATCCTGAAGGCAATTAGTGATACAGTCATTGCTGGAAATGTAGATTTGGAAAACACCATCACGGAAATAATCATTGAAGCCACAAAGTGAATCATCCCTTCAGTGGTGGTGAGTTGTAGAAGATCATAATGCAGAGGAGGAGAAAGAAGGAAGAAGAACTAGTGAAGGAAGCCACAGGTAGAGCGGGGAGAACCAGGAGATGATAGTGTCACGGAGGCCAAGGAAAGAGAATGTTTGAATAATGAAGAGTGAGCCACATTGGCACATTCCCCCCAAAAAGCTGTGAAAAATGTGTACGTGCAAAAAAAAAATGGACTTGGCTAGGAGAAGTCAGTTAGTGACCTTAAAATAATTTCAGCAAGATGGTAGTAGTAGGAAAAATACTATATAGACTCTGAAAATGATAAATGAAATTTGATTATCACAAGTTCTTTCAATTACTTTCCTATAATAAAAACCTTTTTCAAGGCAGTTCCTACCTTATGTTGAATTCTTCTCTATAACGTCAAATTCCCTTCTATATTGTATACTAGTGTTCTAGTATATTTTAATACCATTTAATTGGAATGTACGTATTTCTGCATTCCTGTATAAAACGTTTTTATAAGCCATTTAGAAAACAATACTTTTGTATTCTTTTACTCTACATTTTCAATATTTAACTGACATCTTTCTGCAGTTGTTTTCTAGGTCATTGATTAGTTCTAAAAATTCTACAACTGGTATTTTCAGGAATGCTTGCTTCATGCCTCCTAGAGTTTAAATTCAAAAGATTTTTCTTCATAGCAACAATAATTATTTGAGAGAGATCACATCTACCTTGTCTCTTTTCCATGTGAACATCTCTCTTATAAAATATCTTAGATTGGCAGCACCAGGAACTGAAAGCAAAAATATTCTTAACAGCCAGCTGTGCTTTCTGGTATTGGTAGAAAAAATGTGTTTAAACTTGCTTCTAATTCTTAAAATCTTCTGTTTCTCTTTGAAGGAACCAGTCAGGGAATAACTTTGTTATAAGGATCAAGTGAGATAGGACATGTAAAGTGCTTTGCAGGCCTTAAAATGCTATAAAAATATTAGCTGTGCTTATTACTCTCGGGTCTCCTAACCAAGACTGTCATTGTAGTGTGGTAACACATTTTAAAATGTAACATATAAAAAGAAGAAATGAAAAGGAAGCTCAGTTTTCTTCTTTGTACAAGAGTATGACTGATTCTTTGGGTTCCCACTTCAGTTTACTCAGAAAAATGTATATATTAAAGAGGTAGGAGTGAGTGGAGTTTCTAAATCCTCCAAACGAGAAAGAAGTCTGGAATTCCAGGTAAAATCTTTCATTCCTAATTTAATGCCTTTTATATTGGTCTAAAATAATTTTTTCTGTCTTATACTGTTGGTAATTTTATAACTTGTTAAAAAGCACTCTGGTTTCTTTATAGACCTTTGGACTATTAGTGACTTTAAGTGCTCTGTTAAGAAGTTGACATTCGACAAAACCAGTCTTTTTTACCTGTTTAAATTTCTATACTTGCCAGTGTCATTTTGTTTTTTCTAGGCAAAAAACAATGTTGAAAATAGAACCAGTTGGACTTATCTTTGTTGCCTCACCACCCACAATTATTTAAAGGAATTTTGTGTTATTGGTAGTGGGGTTTTTCTTAAGCTATCAGGAAATTAATGTTAAATTGAACATCAAAACCTTAGAGCTACAGTGTTGGAGCCATAATATGGAAGCACTGCTTGGAACTAATTCAGAAGGCTTTGAGCAAGGATCTGAATGCATCAAACAAGTAAATGCCAGCATAAATTTGCAGCATGCTTAAAACAGAGTCGCTGGTCACCTTTACTTAGCTCCTTGTCCAGAGATATTCAACACCCTGAGATAAGAACCCAGAGCTATTAATTCGCCATACATAGTTTAGTGTTGGAGTTTTATTTGTTCGCACAGGATAACTTGCTAATGTAAAATGATTATGTCTTCCTAGAACTTTAAAGCTGTAACAAACCTTAGAGATCACCTGGTTCATCCCCCCCATTTCCTGAATGAGGAAGCTAAGACAGAGAGTTTAAATGACATGCGCACGTCTTAGCACCGGTTTTTGGTAGAAATGAGAATACAAGGCTCCCAGCTTCTGGCCTAGCCGTTTCCAAGACTTCTCGACTTAACTTGTTACTAGTTATCTGTGTAACCTTGGAGAAGTTCTGTAACTTCTCTCAGCCTCAGTTTCTCCACCTATAAAATAAAGATTGTTTCACAGGGTGCTTGTGAAAATTAAACAAGAGAAAGTCATAACATTTTAGAACTAGATGGGAACCTTAAGAAATAACCTAATCTGCCCCATAAGAACCAGTCCAGGCTAAATGAACTTATCAGAAGCCACGCAGCTAGTCAATGGCAGAACCCAGACTGAGAGTCAAAGTCTGCTAACTCCAAAGTCTTTTGTTTTTTTCCCCCACCATGACACACTGCCAGTCTTGAGCCTGATTTCATCTGGCCTATGACAAATACCATGGGCAGTATTTATTGCTTTGGCGGTAACACCATAGTTCAGGTTTCCACCCTAAGAATTCTTCTAGGGCTCTGATCAATTAAAACCTGAAATGATAAAAGCTGGTTAGCTTCATCAATTGGATCCAATTTTAATACAAGGAGTGCTTATTAACTGCCTACTGTGTATTAAGTGTTTGCCAGATACCTACTGCTGTCTGGCAAGAATATGAAGACAAAAAGGAAACTTATATTTACTGGGGAGGAACAGCTGCACAATAAGTAAACACAAGAGATAGAGTACAGAGCAATGAGGACAGAGGAGGTGTGGGAAGAGAGCACTAACAGCAAAAAGGAAAGGCCTCAAGGAGAGGGCAGCTTATGAGCTGAGCCTGGAAGGGTCCTAGGAAACCCAAGAAGTACAAGGAAGGAACATTTCTGAGAGAGAGGACAGCCTGTACAAAGACAAAATGTCTTGCACAGGGACCATCAAATAGGCCAGTTTGTATGGGCCCCAGACATCCTTCCAATGTCGTGTGAAATCGGTCTAGAAATATAGGTAAATACCAGATTGGGAAATTCCTTAAATGCCAAACATTCTTCTCCATTCTAGCCCATCTTCTCCAGGAAACCTTCATTGAAAGAGACTTGAGAATCATACCCAGACCCAATCTATTAACCATCCAACTCCCATAAAACATCACGTATGCCTGATTTTGTTTGCATGTCTGAAATGGATTACAGGTCCCTTCTGGTGAGGAGCTATATCTCACATTGCAGCAGCCAAAATCTTAACTAAATTAAAGGCAGAATCCCTACCATTATAATAAATACCACCACTCAACCCCACCCCCAGCCATGTTACCAGTCACAGATTTTTTCCTATTCCTGTTGTCCCCAGCAGTTGTTTCTTTAGGTGAACTTCTTTCTTAGGACTCAGCATCTTTAGTTTCTGTCTTGAACATTCTTGGTACTATGATCAGCTGGGAAGGTCACATGCCTTTCCTGTAGACGATCTGTCCGATTTTCCACATCCATCTTAAGGACCAGACGAGTAAGCATTATTTCATGCCTATTTGTGGCTCGCTGGGAAGAGGGAGAAAACATGCAGGAAGAATTTCTAGGGTTGATCCATCTTTGTAGAAACCATTTTACTGGTAAATAAGTAGTGTTTTGAAAGAGATGGGCTTGTTTTTTCCTGTCAGATATTACTTTAAATGATAATATAGCTGGATTGCCAGGTCATAATAGAGAACAATGTTAAGCCAAGAATAGTCACTATACTTTCATAAAACCAATGTACAGTTATTAGTGGCAAGCTAGATCCAAGTTATAGATAGCATTGTCTAAAAATGAATAAAGATTGCAAGGCAGCTGCTATACAGACTTCAGGTAGGAGAAAATATTTAACAGTTAAAGCTGAAGTTGTCCTATCCTAATCACCAATATTACTTTGGAGAAGGGAGGTAGAGAGAAGCTGAGTTCATAATAAGAGAAAATAAAGTCAGCCAGCCAAATGGAATAGCGGTACCATAGGATTTATACCAAAAGGAAAGAAAGAGCTGTTGATATTCCTTGAAGTCCATTAGACTCCGGGTGGAAACTGAGTATCTTTGATGTTAAATAAGATAATGCTCTAGGGCAGTGGTTCTCAACCTGTGGGTTATGTTCAGTTTGTAACAATGAAAGTACATCTTGTATACCAGATATTTACATTACGATTCATAACAGTAGCAAAATTACAGTTATGAAGTAGCAACAAAAATAATTTTATGGTTGGGGGTCACCACAACATGAGGAACTGTATTAAAGGGTCATGGCATTAGGAAGATTGAGAACCACTGCTTTAGGGGATGATGTATTATTTGAGGGTACCAGACATTATCTTAGAGACAAACCTGAAGAGAGAAAAGGTAAATAGTCATACTTCTGAGTACCGTTCTAACTAGGATTCAAACCTAGAGTTTTTAGTTCCAAATTAGAGCTCTTTCCATTATGCCACGATCTTTCCAGATTTTGAGGAGAGAAACAGAGACAAAGTCAGGGACAAAAAGAGAGAGAACTTTTTAAGTGTTTACCATGTGCCAAGCACCAAGGATGCAAATTCGGGCAATACAGTACCTCTCCTCAAAGAGGGCATGATAATTACATTCATATGGGGGAAGTGGCATGGAAACATGGTGCAAGTCAGGATGAGGCAAAAACTCACCTATCAGAACCCAGCTCTATGACTATGAACCAGAATGGATGCTGGCCAATCTGACCAAAGTGATCACTGCGAGGAAGCAGTGTTCCAGTAGAGAAACTGCAACTGTACTCAAGAAGAACACTTTCCTGTCTTCTTGTTGTCCAGGCATTTCAGTTATGTCGGACTCTTTGTGACCCCACTTAGGGTTTTCTTGGCAAAGACACTGGAGTGGTTTGCTGTTTCCTTCTCTAACTCATTTTATAGATGAGGAACTGAGGCAGTAACTTGTTCAGGGTAACACAACTAGTGTATATCTGAGCTGGATTTAAACTCAGGTCTTCCTGACTCCCAGCCTGGCACTCTATCCACGGTGCCATCTAGCTGCCCCCAGCTGGCCTGTCTGCCCAGGTCAATTATGAGGTACTGAAATAGAAACTCGTTGCCTATTGTTATATCTCAATGTCTGTGATCTGGGGGGAAAATGCTTGTTAATAAAATAATGGATCATCATTTGCCATTCATCCCTTCTATCAGGCTCTCTCCCAGGGCCTTTAGGGAAAACCTGTTTGCCCTTAGTTCTACTAAGTTAATATGGAGGTAAGACCATGTGCCTTAGGTACCAAAATAGCCAGTATGCTTACACCTACAAGAGCCATATTAGAAGAGGTAATGGAGTGGAGAGTGCTTTGAAGATTGCAAAGAACCATAAGAATATGGTTGCATTTGTATAAGTGTATTTATATAAGTACTACCTAGTCAAAACTTCAAATGAAAAATTCAGAGGCAGACATAATAGGAGTATGAATGAAAATACGTACTTCATATGTTCCAGTACTGTTAAAGATTCTGTTTTTATGTTCTCTGTGTCTGTTTTAAAGGATCAGTTTATTTTTTTCTCTTTTCTTTAGTTGATCACATGTCTAGCCAGAATTAATTCAGAAAATCCATCTGATAAAACTCAAATTTTCTTTTCCATCTAGACTTTAGTTAGATGGTCACTTGTCATAAGGTCTCTTTGATTAGTAACTCGCGGTTTTTTGATTGAATTTCTTAGATGTGTAAGCTCTCTGGGTCTGGTTTTTTTTTCTCTTCAAAGGGATATGTTTACCAGATTTGGCTTTTATTATTCACTGTACCCTCTTCACTTCTTTCCTGTATGACTTATTCCCATCTTGATCCTAATCTGATAACAACACATTTAAAATTTTGGATTTCAGTTTGTTCCTTGACAAACGTTAAATAACTCTTTTCTCTATTTTTTTTTTACTTTAAATTGCTGTATTTTCCCCCTTACTCTATGTAATATGATGACTATAGTACCTTTGTGCTGTATTTAAAAATCACATTTTATACCGTCATAGGTATGTGTGGTCCTTCCCTCTTTGCAGATTGCAGCCAGTTTACACCTTTTCCTCCTTCAGAATTCTCACCCACGTCCTTCATGTCATCCATAGAGCAACCCCCCCATGCAATTTCTCTCATCCTTTTTAATGTCTTGAAGGTACCAATAATATTAATTATAACTAACATTATACGACACCTACAATTTGCCAGATACTTTGGTAAGCATTTTATAGCTCATGTGATCCTCACAACAACCCTGGGAGGTAGGTTCTCTTATCATCTCCATTTTACAGTTGAGGAAACTGAGCTAGATAGAGGTTAAGTGACTTGCCTGGGGTCACACAGCTAGGAAGTGGCTGAAGTTGCACTGAACCCAGGTCTTCCTGACTCAAGCTGTCTGTTTGTGGTGACTCACTTTGACAACATGACTTCCCCATCTCCTTTTTGAATCATATAATCTTTAACAATATGTTCTATGTCAGCTTCACTCTTAGATCCACTTTGTTGGGGCAGCTAGGGGGTGCAATGGAACACTGACCCTGGAGTCAGGAGGATCCGAGTTCAAACTTGGCCTCAGACAATTACTAGCTGTCTGACCTCAGGCAAGTCATTTAACTCTGATTGCCTTAAAAAAAAATCCACCTTATTTAGTGTTCTATAGACAATCAGGATGAAACAAAGCATTTATTAAATACCTATTATGGCCCTGGCCTTGTGCTAAGTACTTTATAGATATTTCAGTTGATTCCCACTACAACCTGGGAAGTAGGTGCTATTCTTATCCCCATTTTGAGGCACCTGAGGCAAACAGCAGTGAAGTGACTTGCCCAGGATAACACAGCTAGGAAGCGCTTGAGGCCAGATTTAAACTCAGATCTTCCTGATTGCTGGCCCAGTGCTCTATCCCTGGCACCACCTAGCTGCCTCTATTCACGCTCACTATGACATTCTGCTGCCCAGACAGTGATGTTCAGTGAATAAAAGCCTTATGCTATCACTAGGAGAATATTGGCATTAACAAAGTAGGGTTTTGTAGCAGCAAGTATCTTCGAATCACTGAAAGGGCTATGCAGTTTCCCAAATGAATCCAGCCCACTCTCAGAAACACGTCCATAAAAGCTTAAATCTAAACCCCTCTTTTAAAAATCAGATTCATTTCTTACATTATTCAACTTGCATTGACCCACATTATTTACACTAAAGGGAAGGATGACTGACTCCCTTTTAAAATGTGATTTTAAATGTAGCACAAAGATACATCACATAGTATCAATTTTTCCTTCTTCCAAAGCATTTCAGCATCAAGATATACTGCTGCCCTTTCATCGTAAACGCCATTCTCTTTCATTTATTCTTAGCCCCCTTCATTTAGCATTATTTTGTTGTTTCCTTGGTTTCAAATTTTATCTCTTTATGTGAACTAGGAACCAAAGCCTTTCATTTGATGGGTGATCTTGTGTATTCTGGAAACTCATACATGTAATCGTGGAACAAATATAGCAGCTGGAAGGACTCTTTTCTGAACCAAACCCAAGTGGGACATTTGGGTGCAAGCCAAGATTTCGGCAGCCACAGCAGTAGAAGTAAAAAGACTGGCTCCATTACAACACCGACAAATCACTCCTGGACTGATAGAAATGTCCTTCAGTTAACGACCAGACAGAGGGTTGGGACCCTACGTGTTTAATTGCCTGACCACAAAATAACATGTTTTCTGTAACCTTCCCTAGTCCCTATACCAAATTAATTGCCTTAATGCAACTAAAAGTAAAGAAGCTACATGACTCAGTGGAAAAGATTAAAAATAAAAATAAAAAATTGGAGGCTTTTCCATAGGAACCTAGGTCTAGCACCAAATTGCAAGATAATCAACATCTTGGTACCTAAGTTTTCATCCAGTAAGGAGGGCAGCAAGGTATCTCTTAACTCAAGAATATCAGAAAAGGGTTTGACTCATAGAGACAGCCAGTATAAAAGAAACATTGCAAGAACAAGAAAAGCAGCGTGATGCAGTCAAAGAGACTTCAAACTCTTAGTCAAAAGACAGGCACTCAGTCCATCAATCTGCCTTTTAACTAACTGCATAACTTTAGGGTTGTAACCTTCCTAAGCCTCGGTTTTCTTCATCTGAAAAATGAAAATAATAATGCTCATACTGTCTACCTCACAGGGTTATGAGAAAAGCAATTAGTAAATATAGAACAGTACTTAACTGTAAGGGGCAGTTAGGTGGCGCAGTAGATAGAGTGCCAGGCCTGGAATCAGTAAGACTCATCTTCCTGAGTTCAAATCTGGCCTCACACACATACTAGCTGTGCGACTCTTGACAAGTCTGGACCCGGTTTGCCTCAGTTTCTTCATCGTAAAATGAGTTAGAAAAGGAAATGCAAACCACTCCAATATCTTTGCCAAGAAAACCCCAAATGGGGTCACAAAGAATTGGCCACAACTGAAATGACTTGAAGAACAGCATACAAATGTGATCCTAGGATAATAATACTTAGAGAAATGCTTACTTTCAGGGTATTAGAGCATCTTAACAATAAAAACTCCATCAGCTAAGACTTCATGTGGCTTTTTAAAAAACTGGTTTGGTGGTATTATTTGAAAGAAAGATGAGCAGAATTTTGTGTATTATATCATTCAACCATCAGAGAATTGTTTCAGGAAGAATCAGTTAATTATACTAACAAGAAATTCCATCTTTCCTAGTATAAGAAGGTTATGCTGTTATGTTATTCTTCGTAGTTCAAGGATGCCTAGGGGGGAAAAATAGTGCAAGAGTTATAAGAGAAATAAAGTCATTTCTGTCTAAATAATAGAAGTGGTTACCCAATAGGAAGAGTCACTTTGAAAATCATATTAATTTTCTTCTAAAAAGTACTTGGTGAAAACTTTTCAAAACATCTTGCCTTGCCCTTTGCATGCTGAAGTCTTCCTCTTTGATATTCAAACAATTTATTTGCAAAGGTCTTGCTGAAATCTTGTACTTGGATGAATTCCTGAGCAATTCAGAACACTGATGGAGGCGAAATGAAAGAATAAGCGGTGCTTAAAGTGCAAAATGTTGAACAGTGATTCCAGCTTATGTCCATTTGTTCAAAGATTTACTTCCAATTACTTTTTTCTTACCAGAGCACAAGAGGGAAAGCGCATATTCTGGAAGCATTTTTCAGCTTGTCTTTTTAAGAGTTTCTTTCTTTTTTTTTTATTTTGAACCTTGACCATTTACCCCACATTTGTCCTTATTAGACTGTAGCTGATTTAACTAGCAATATGGGATTCCCACCAATTGTGCTCGTCTCTATTTACCAAACCATTAATTTCTTTTGAGTAACTCAAATCCGTCATTATGTGCTTTTGTTGTTTGCTTTTATGTTCATCCACAGTGATGTCGTAAACATTACAGTCTCCCTGGGTTTAAAAAAATCTATTTATTATGAACAAACTTATTGCTTCATTGATTTACATATTTAAGATGCAGAGAACCACAAATTAAAAGTATTGCTTTCCTATTTAAAAAAAAAGGAGATGCCATTCTTTCTAAATGTACTGTGTTTGTCT
This sequence comes from Pseudochirops cupreus, assembly GCA_028627135.1. Taxonomy (NCBI): domain Eukaryota; kingdom Metazoa; phylum Chordata; class Mammalia; order Diprotodontia; family Pseudocheiridae; genus Pseudochirops; species Pseudochirops cupreus. Next base: position 422,900,856 of record CM053582.1, read on the forward strand.
TACATAATTAACACTCAGAATTCAAAGACTGGTAGCTACTTTTCATCATTTATCTTTATATATGCTGGTAATGGTGATGGTAAGAAGACTTGATTCCAAAAGCCTGGATGTGTTGTGCTTCACATGATTCCAAATTGATTCCTGAAAACTAACGGTCAACAACCTTATTCTCCCAATTCTTTTTGTCTGAGGTCATATCATCCATAAGAAGAAAATAAAATTTCTTCAAAGAAATTGTGAATTCACCTTTCCAGTGCATTTACTATGAGATAAACTCATTAAACCTTTTTACCCTGTTGAGTTTACAGGCTTTCCTTAGTTGTTTATTGTTTCTAAGACATAGGATTGGGGGTTTTTTCTAGCTTCATACATTTTATCCACCTTACAGGGCTGCGGTAGACAAAGTCTTTTCTAAACCTTAAAACACTATGGAAATATGAGTTGTGATGATAGCGATTATGTAACAGAGAAGTTTATAGGGGAAATACTTTAAAATTTTGAACCCTAATGTCCATTCCCTGATAAAATGTTCACCCCGGACATCTTTTTTACTAATACAAATTCAAAGAAGATGTGATAGTTCTGTTTAAAATATAGAATTTCTAAAAATAAATATAGGCCAAAATATTGCTTGACTGACACTGATTATGTGTGTGTGTGTGTGTGTGTGTGTGTATAAAAGTTTTAATTGCCATTACTGTTTCCTAAATCTTGCACATATAAGGTTCTACTCTTGGGCTTGTGGTTGCCTTAGCATTTTGACAGAATCATGCTAGCTGATCCAACTGACTTCTCATTCCTTCCTTGCTTTGCATGCCAGTCACTCTCTTGTGGCCATTGTGACCCATTGTGGCCTTGTGTCTCATTTGCCCAACATTCATATAATTTTTCTTGATAGGCATGTGTGACCCTAGGCAAATCACTTAATCCTGTTTGCCTCCATTTCTCATCTATAAAATGGACTGGAGAAGGAAATGACAGACCACTCCAGGATCTTTGCTAAGAAAACTCCCAAATAGGATCAGGAAGAGTCATAACTGACTGAAATGACTCAACAACAACAAAAATTCTTTCCTGGCTACTGAAAGCTCTTGTTGTAAAATGGGAAGCTGAGGATCAGTTGAATGGTCTAATGAATACCAGATTTCTCCATGATCCCCACCCTCCAGGACAAAACCCTTCTAGTCAGGGCTGAGAATGAAAAGGTAATCAAGTTACAGGTCAGAACTTTGATGTATTCAAAGAACTGCCTTATATATCTATGTTATCATACAATACTTATGCATTGATAGATTCCACGTTCCACATCAAGGAGATCAAATCAGTCAGTACTTAATTAATTCAGGTTATTCACTAGAAGGTCAAGATACGGAAGCTAAAGCTTAAATATTTTGGCCACTTAAAGAGAAGATAGGACTAATTGGAAAAGACCCTGATGTTGGGAAAGTTTGAAGACAAAAGCAAAAGGAGATGGCAGAGGATGAGATGGGTAGATAGTGTCATGGAAACAATGAACATGAGTTTGGACCGACTTCAAGACATAGTAGAGGATAGAAAGGCCTGGCATGCTATGCATGGGGTCATAAAGGGTCAGATATGACTGAGTGATTGAACAACAGCAACATTCCACATGCATAATTCAGTGTTAGATGTTAAATTGAGCAAGTAGGAGATCTCCTTCTAGTATAAATGTACAAATCCAGATGTTGACATAGACATATATATGTATATTGTACATAATTATGAAGATTCCATACAGATAAAATACACAATGATAAAGATGATGTAGATGGGTCCAGCTACTGACTTTAGAATTCAATCTCTTTGAAGTTCATGTAAAAAGAAACAAACATTTTCTTGTCATTGCGCACATTTCCAATTATGTCTAATATATTACTTGTTACAGCATGAGTCCACTGAGAGAAAAAATTGTAATAGCTTATTTTCAGAACAAATATGACTATACATTAGCAACAGAAGAAATATAGCCATCTCATAAGAAATACAACAGAGAGATTATTTGCTAAACTGTTTTCCCACACTGTTGTATTTTGTTCTTATATGTACTGATAATTTAACCAGAAAGGGGAAAAAATGAACTACATTTTCTAAGATTTAGATTTTTGTTACTCCAAGGAAAAAAAGAAGGTAATATTCATGGATTTATTCTGGAAAACAGTCTGGAATGATGTGAGAAAAGGCTAATAAGCTGTTCATGCCCTTTGGCTCATTGTCGCAATGCCACCACTGGGACATTCCCCCCAAGAAAGTCAAAGACAAAAAGAAAGAGCCCACATATGCCAAAATATTCATAGCAGCATTTTTGTGGTAGCAATAAAACTAAAGAAAAAAAAGTGAGTACCCATTGATCAGGTAATGATTGAACAAATTGTGACTTGTAAACATTATGGAATATTATAGTACCATAAGAAACTGAATATAAGGAATTCAGAGAAATTATACTGATGCAAAATAAAGAAAACAGAGCTGGGAAAGTGGACAAAGAGACAACTGAACTCAGATTAGGCGAATTAGCCAATTGTGTAGGTGTCTAGGTGGCTATCCTTGGAGTCAAAAGAGACCGAAATCAAATTCTGCTTCAGTTACATAATAACTGTATGACCCTGGAAGGATCACTTAACTTCTCAAACTTGGTCACAGAATTGTTTTAAGATGAAATGAGATAACCCTAGAAAGTACTTTGCAAACCTTAAAATACTATATGGAAGGGGCGGCTAGGTGGCACAATGAATAGAGCAACGGCCCTGGAGTCAAGAGAACCTACCTTTTCCCCTCCAAAAAGCAGCAAAAAAAAAATGCTATATGAATGCTAGATATTATTATTATTAAATGAAATGACCAAATAAATTCTAAGGCATAGATGATGAAACCCTTCTACCATCTCTCAGTAGAATGTATTATCTGAGACAGATACAGTTATTAGACTAGGGAATGAATGAATGAAACATTTATTAAGAAGTTACTATGTACAAATTTATGTAGGGCCTTCAGATTTTAAAGAACTTTCCTTATAAGAACACTGTGAGATAGGTAGTACAATTAGACAGAGACCTGAGGCTCAGATATAAAGTGATTTATAGTCATGTAGTTGCTGAATGTAAATTAAGAGACTCGGATTGAACTCCAAGCTCTTGACCCCACACACAATACTCTTTCCACTGCACCATGATGCTTGGATTTCTATATGACATTTGACAAAGTCTTTCCTTATTTCTTGAGGGCAAGATGCAGAAATTTGGTTTAGATATTGGTCTCATTATTTGCATTCAAAACTGGTAGAATTACTAAAACCAAAATATGATTTCCATGGATCAGCATCAACCATGGGCGAGTCATTGGGTGTCGGTTTCCTCACATATAAAATGGGTTTTCTTAAACTGACTACCTCAAAAAATTATCAGGAGAAAAAGGCAAAAAGAAAGTTATCAGGAGAAAAAAAACCACCCTTTTGTAAGTCAAAAAGCACTATACATTGTTGACTTCTCTAAGAGCCAGAGGCTCTTCCTTGTGAGAAGGCAATCATGGCTTCTCTAAGTTATGCCATAAGAATGCAGGTTCTGGCAGGTTGTAACAAGCTAAACACTTTTGGAGTCTACACATTGCAGCAAACTATATCTGCTTCCCAGCTCAATGCAAAAAAAAAAAAATTAGCAGTAGCAGGTGCACCACTAAGTAATTAATTCTTTGTCCATGGCTACCCATGGAACATAAACAGATCATCTCTTAAGTGACTCTGATAAAATGGAAAAAATGTTGCTAAGAATCCAAGTTTATAGAACATCTTTACACATCAGCTTGATTGCTGATAGTCAAAGTGTGACTTTATCCAAAAACCAACTAGTTGATGCCAATGAAAGAACTGAACCATATCCATATTGGCATTCTTACTATATATGATGCCAGAAGACATTAAAAAGTTTCAATTAAATGGAAGAACAGGTCACTGGTTCTCCTTAAGAAAATAAAGAAATAGGTAGATTTGGTTTCATCATAGACTCAAAGGCCACAAGCAATATCATGTCTTCTAACACTTGGACAGCTCATCATAGAGTGCTCTCGATGAGCATCAAGAAAAAGATTACCATGAAGATAACTGCAGTTTATGTGCCAACCTCTAATGTGGGGGGATGAAGAAGTAGAAATATTCAATGAGAAACTTAACAAGATCTTCAAAAATTAAAAAGGGGGGGGGGGAACAATATCTACCTGAATGGATACTCAGTGAGTGACTTAAATGTATAGGAGAGCACATGGTAGGAGGGTAAAAGAATATTTTGGAAAATGGGATGACTTATTAAGAAACACAAGAGATCAAAGACTTATGATCAATTTCTGAGATAGAAATAACTTATTATCCAGGAGGGATTTATTTTTTTAAGTCATCTGTGCTTTCAGACTATTGACTAGTTAAGGGTCAAAATCAGAACTAAGTTAGAAAGAAGGCTAAGATAAGAACACATTCGTTCAGTTACAACAATTCCAACCTAATATACCTGTACAGGCTGTTGATCCCAAAACAAAAAAACTGAGAAATTGATTTAAAAAAAAAATACTGACCTATCGCCGTTTTAGAGACGTTTCATAGTTGCCATTTTAATAGTTGCAAGGATAAAAGAGCCCAGAAACTGTCTCAATTAGCAATTATTTTATCTCCTTACCAAACAGAAACGGCAGGAAGATCATTTCCAGAGAACTTAAGAAAGGGTTTTGCAAATGATGGATGATGCCACACAAAATAAAGGAAAAAATGGAGGGAATAAAAAGGCTGCTGAAAGCATAATGCAAGATCAAGCCAAATCATCCCCAAAACTTTTACTGATCAAACTGAAGATGGTATGGCAAATAAACATGTAGTGGATCAGGTTTGCCACTGTTTCTAGTGATCTGCCCTCATCACTGCTGATAGTGGAATCATCATATTTAGGTACTACTTCTTCATTTCTCCGTCACTACATGCAGAAGTAGAAACATCACTAAGAAAAAAAGAATGGATGGACCTGACCAAATATATATTGAAGAAATCTGTGCTGGAGATGCTTGATTTTTCAAGCTATCTCTTGGGGGAAGAGGGAAAGAGTTCAAAAGAATGGAAAATAGTGTTGATGTTATTATTATTAAAGAAATATTAGAGAAAAATTAGCAGCCACCAATTCGCATTCCTACTGTCTCATCTCTATAAAATCTTTACAAGAAAGATACATGTACATATTGATGATATCCAGAATGAAAATATGAGGTGAAAAACAGGCTTTGGAGTGACTGTCTGTGGTAGACCTCATCTTCCCAATTACACAGTTGACTGAGGGATTATCAGAATTCGAGGTTCTAACATTTGTTGTTTGTTGTATACAAAAAAAAATTTGACTTGGTAGGACAAAATGAAGCCTTAAAGTCTCTTCTCCAACAAATTGTCTTCTAATAATATGTTAAAACTGTAGATGAACAAACAGTTCTCAAAGGAATTACAAGGTATTAACAACCATATGAAAAAATACTCCAGATCGCCAGTAAAAGAAATATGAATCAAAATGACCTGAAGTTTCACTCCATACTCGGCAAATTAGCAAAGATCAAAAAGATAGGAATAGTCAGTGTTGGAGGAAGATAGGTACACTAATGCATTGTTGGTGGAGCTGGGAATAAGTGCAGCTGTTATGAAAAGCAATTTCTAATCATGCCAATAAAGTGAGTAAAAAAATCCATACCCTTTGACTCAGAGATTCCATTACTTGGCTTATACCCCAAGGAGGCTATTGGTAATTTTTAATAAGTACTCATATGTACTTTTTGTGATAGTGAAGACTTGAATATAATTAGTATCTAATTAATAAGAGGATAAGATTCTCTTACTCAAAGAAGTAGGGGGATAGGAGAGGCACAGTGTAGAGAGGCTTTGAAGTGTAGAACAAAGTGAAAAGAGAACTAAAAGCAAAAGGTATCCATTTTCTCAGTAAAGCAGCCAGTAAAGTCCTTGCTAAGAGGAAAGGGGTGACGATAGCAGCTTTGAAAAGAATGTTTTGAACAACCACTGCATGGAGTGTGATAGAAATCAATAAGGGACAAGTAAAAAGATTGCTGTGGACTCATGTTGGCCAGTTAAGTTTAAACAGCAAAAATGTATTGCAGACTCCTTCCTGATGGTTATATGACTTCCCCCAGCAGCATTTAGCCACACAGGCGTAGGAACAGAGAAGGCACGCCAGGGTTGGACTTTTCAAGGTATGAGGAATGTGATAGGACTAATATCTACTAGTTTTCCCCTCAACATGGGGTAGGCCCAAGCCTTCCCTTTTTTCCTTCCTCTGACAGGGATTAGCTTCCCCTGACAGGAGACAAAACTTTCCCCAGTATGTGATTGGCCCTGGCTTCCCTGAGAAAGCTTTTTGGTCACTTAAGGACATAAAAATTCCAGCTAGGTAGATTCTAGGCCTCTTAGACTTGGTGAATGCCAGAATCCACACAAATTGTCCTATTCTAATGACCTGCTGACCAGACTCCTTTCCAAAAGCAAGAATAGAAAGCTGTATCTACCAAAGCTGAAGAGCCCCTGTATCCCTGTTGCGTAATCTGTGATGTGCTTCTTTTTGTTAGCTTTTCAGCAATGCCTTATTTCATCCCCAAATCAAACCTGAACTAAGGGAATGCTGACATTAGGCCAGTCACTTACAACAGCAATAAGACAAAGGCACAAGGGATTTCAGAGTAAGAGATAGAGTATAATTGAATAGGTCAATGTTACAGAATAAGAACTGTGAAGAAGGGAGAGGCCAGAGTAGATACTATGGTTATTTATGGATGTTTGGATAGGTATCATTATGTCACCTATATTTGCCAAGTTTGTATTCTGTAGCTACCTGTCCAGATTTCTATCCCAACCCTTGCAGTCTCTTTTTAACAAATAATACCTATCTTGAGCAATGGCGTATGTTGAAGATGATATTTCTGTGATTCCATCTGTCCGTACAAAACAGCTTTGGTAGCCGTCTGTGTTATGCTATCCTAATGGATTATTTTATAATTAAACAGATGGAAAAAATCTAGTTAGTACAAGAAGAAAGGAAATCAACAGATTTCAATAAGCGGTCACGAGCTTTAGTTAACCTTCCTAAAATGTGGTGTGTGTATCTCAACTGTTCTGACCTTATGTGTGGAGTATTTAGCTTTTGTTAACTTTGAACTAAAGAAATAAAATGGGCTTATAACAGTTGCTTTTATTCTTATCCAACAGCATGAAATTTTTCATTCAGGAAATTTTTAGAGTAAATAATGTACGCACAACACCATACCAAGTACTGTGGAAGATAAAAAGTATGAGGCAATCTCTGCCCTCAAGGAGTTTATAATCTAAAAACGGCTTTTCTGTCTTAGATCCCTTATCAGTTTTTTCTCTTTTGAAGTAAACTAACAGTATCATTAGTAATTGTTATTTATTTAGCTTATGATTACTAATTACTATTTAAGTTGTCAATATTAAATGCTTCCATTATTTAATTTAGAAATTTCTAAGTCATGTTATTTTTTTTCCTTTTCTGCTTTGTTTATAATAAATGCTTGTGGAAATAAAACAGGGATGGGGGAAGAGATGTTTCTTGTAAACATCAGCAGAGTAATTAAAGGAGTAACTAGTGAAGGGAAACAAGAAGAGGGGAAGAGAGGAAAAATGTGAAAACTAAAATTAGGTACTGAATACTATTTTCTGTGCTTTAAGTACCTGTAGCTATAGTTATATGATGCCATAATTAGTTGAACAGCAAAAAAATTTAGTCAACCAACTTCTTATTTTTCTCTAAGCTATAAAACAAACAACTTTTATAATACAATTTTTAAATTAATGTTAAGATTTTTTTATTTTTAATGTTAAAAATTTTTGTTAAAAAAGCTGCAAAATTTTTTGTTAAATCTCTGCAATTCATTGGTTGAATTGACCTAATTTGGATATGTTTTCATAGTACACAATCAATTTGAATTTTTAAAATGAATTATTAGATGTCATATCAGATAGGGCACAGTCAGTAAAAGGCAGAAGTGATCTGAATCAAGAGTCAGGAGCAGCAGGTAACTTTGTGAAGAACTGACATTGTGTTGAGGTTAGGGAAATTAAGCGGCAGGTAAATTGAGGTAAATTCATCTTAATACTTTTAAAGAATGAAAGGTTACAGCAACATCCCATCTGGATGTTTGCAGTTGATGAAGAAAGATACCATAAGACTATTTCTGGCACTTTTAGATACCTAGGCTTTTGATTAAGTAGATTTGGGCAAAACTGATTAGAGAAATACCTTTTTTAAAAATGCATGAAGATGTGAGACATAAACAAACACTGTGAATCAAGGAACTAACATTGATTGAGTTGACAACCAAGTCAATTAAAAAATTGAATAAGTAGGTCACCTCAGACCTTCACCCAATTAAGGAATCTGTATCTTAGAGCTTTTACTTGAGCAAAATTTCTTGTGAAATAATCAGTAAGCTTGAGTAATGCTAGATTAGATGAATCATTTATACAGTAAGATTGTTAGGAGATTGTGTGTGAGAGGGAGAAATGAAAGGAAAATAGAGATGGAAAAAAGCAACTCTTCATAGGTCTTTGCCATTTTTGGAAATCAGTCATAGTCCTAGAGTTTTAAAGATAGATATTTTAATAATTAGGATTATCTATGTGATAAATCATTTTCCATCTACTCAATCCATAATCTGCATTCTCTAAAATTTCCCCAAAATTCAAATCAGTTAAATAACCATTTGTTAAGCACCTGTTATGTTCAGGGAATTATGCTAATTGCTGAGGATAGAAAAACAAAAATGAACCAGTCCCTGCCCCGACATGTTTATATTCTACCAAGAGAAAATGCAACATAAATACATATATGTGTGTGTGTATGTATATACGTATGTCTGTATATAGTTGTATAAATGCAAATGAATCTAAAAATGCAAAGTAATTTCCTAAGATAGAGGGCAATAACTGGGGAGATGATGATGATGATGATGATGATGATGATGATAGCATTTATATAGCTCTTTGAGGTTTGTAAAGTTTTTTACATATGTGATCTCATTTGATACAACAACCCTATGACATAAGTACTAGTATTACCCCTGTAGTATAGATGAGGAAACTGAGGCTGAGGCTAAATCATTTAGGGTCTCTAGATCAGTTTTCTCCCGTAAAATGAGAGGATTGATCTAGATTATTTCTAAGGACTTTTCTAACTCTAATATTCTGTTGTGATAAGCATTGGTTCATTTTCATGCCTCAGTGAAAATCAAGAGACATGCTTTACTCATATTCTCAAATGGCTCTGTAATCTCATTATTTTTGAACATTCCTTCCCACTATATAGATTGCAACCCACCCACACCTGCCCATCCTGTCTGCCTTTTGACAGTCCTTGCACAAATTGGCTACCAAATACATGGCCTTCTTCACTTTCTCCTGATACAATGCAGATGCCAGTGAGGCACTAGAGCAGGGCATCTGTCAGTCCTCACTTTTTACATAACCAGCATATCTATGTGTTCAATGAATTGATACAGCAAAGGAGACTGAGAAAGAGTGGCCTGAGAGGTAGGAGGAGAGAACCAAGAGAAAACAGTAATAGCAAAAACCTAGAAAGGAGAAAGTATTTAATAAAACAGGGTAGTCAACAGTGAAATGGGATGAGAGAAGTCAAGGATAATGATTGATAAAGACCATTAGATTTGGCAGCTAGGAGATCCTTGATTACCTCAGAGAGAACGGTTTTAGGTGAATGAGGTCAGAAGCCAGATATGTAGAGGGATTTTTCAAGGAGTTTAGCTGAGATGAGAAGAAAATATATAACAGGATGACAGCTGGAGCATTAAGATCTAGTTAGGCTGTTTTTTAAGGATAGAGGTGATTTGACCCTATAGGTAGAGGGAAGGAAGCAATAGATTGAGAATGGAGGCAATATTGGAGAAGCCAGAGGAGATCAAGGACTTATATGGCAGCATTGGCTTTCATATGGAGAAATCATCAGAAATTGGAATAAAGAAGAAGATAGTAGAGTATGATATCAATGAGATGTTTAATGAGGAATAGGGGAAAAGCAGGGGCTCTTGGGGAATGGCCTCAATATGTTTGGTAAAATCTGAAGCAAAGATTTCAGCTGAGAGAGTGAGAGCATGGGATGGCCCAGGAAGCTTGAGAAGAGAAGGTATGGAATGGCAGCTGTAGTGAATTGAATAAGGAATCAGGGAGGAGTAGAATTGCCTTGCTGCAGTGAGGGCCCAGTTAAAATGAGATCTGCAATTATGAGAGAATATATAGACAATTCTAGAAAAGATGGTCTGAGGCTAGATTTGAACTCAGGTTCTCTTGACTCCAGGGCCAGTGCTGTAATCACTGTGCCACCTAGCTATCCCCTGGCCTTGTTTTTCTTAGGTCTGCAGTGAGTTAGGGATTAAATGCTGCTCCATTATCTCAGGCTTCTGGGAGTTTGATCTGATCATTCTACTTTTCCTTTATTCTTATTTTTCAATTGATTTTTTTCTTTCCATTTAAATGCTCTGTCAAATCAATCAAAATTTTAATCATCAGTTTACAGAATCTTGTCGGCATTCAAAACACTCTAATAGTTTATCTTCCCCACTAGTGTGTAAAGCTAAAGTTTACAACAAAACCTATAATATTGATTAGATAAGAGATTTACTTTTTAATGAAATTCCTCTAATTGATATGCCAGTGCTTCGATTAAACTCACATTATTCTAAGGACACACTTCCCAAAGACAGCAATTGTAATTAAAGGATTAATGGAAATTTTCCAAATGTATACTTACTATCTAATTTTGAAATATTTTGGCAGATTTTTTTCCCCAAAATTTTAGGAGTTTTCAATTACGGTGATGAAACAACAATGTGGTAGACACCAGTGTGTGTCCCCTTCCTCATTATGTCCCCTTTCTCATTACCTACTTGCTCTCACCTACTTAATCTTCCATATGTCCCCATTCTTGAGAGATTGCCAATGACTCTGTAATTCAAAAATTCAGTGGCCTTTTATGCAGACATTATCCTCCTTAGCTAGAAATCACTTTAAAATAAAAACAAAAATGTCAATATTAAAAAAAAGAATGCATGTGTCACTCTAAATTGTTGGTGTATCAGATTCATAAAGGAAATTCTGGAAATAGCATATGTGACAGAAGGGCAGTGGCATCTATAGAGGAGAAAGAACACAGGAGCTTAGGGTCGGAAGATCTGAGTTTGAGTAACAGTGAAACTGAATACCTATGTGACTGTGTTAAAATCAGGTACCCCTCGGAAGCATACTTTCCTCATGTTGAAATAGAGGAAACACTTCATGAACTCTAAAGTACCATGTACAGATGAGCTGTAAATATTATGTTACTGCCATTTTCCACAAAAATCCTCTTCCCAAGCTTTGTCATAATGTTGTCCTGATCTATAGGTTGCCACTGGACCCAGATGACTCTGGAGGAGAGAGTGAGGCTGGTGACTTTGCACAGCCCTGCGTCACTTAAATCCAGTTTACTTGCAAGTCATGATATCACCTTCCTGATGTCATAGTCCACTTCCAGAACGAAGGACAAACACAACAGCAAACAGTCATAATGTCAAAGTGACATCGGGTTCTTTAAGGCTGTGCCAGTGGAGCTCAAGCTGTGGAAGTTTTTAAAAAGAGATTAGTAAGGACCTGATGACAAATTGTCTCCAATTTGAGGACTAGCCTAAGTATAGAAATGCTCATTGCCACGAGGCTGGCCAATTATTTGTCCATAGCAACCCATGAACCAGACAAAAATGCAAAATAGTTCTCAGTCCTACATAGTTTCCCCCTTTACTCCTGAAGTAACTGTGGCAAATTAGTAGGAAAGAGGGCATAAAGGTTAACACTCAATTTCTAAACTATCTAGAGATTCCTCATACTCTTTTTTTTTTCCCTTTTTGGAGGGGCAATTGGGGTTAAGTGACTTGCCCAAGGTCACACAGCTAGTAAGTGTTAAGCGTCTGAGGCTGGATTTGAACTCAGGTCCTCCTGACTCCAGAGCCATTGGTCTATTCACTGCACCACCTAACCATCCCCCTCATACTCTTAATGTTTAGTTTTTAAGCTATAAGCAACAAGTTAAAGCACTAGTGGAGGAACTGAGCCATAACTATGTTGATCCTCCTTAAGTTCATAAAACCAAAAGATCTAGAAAGCAACTTGGCCAAAAAAAAAAATGGCTTTCGACCTTAATCACACCATATACCATAATAAGTTCAAAAAGGGGAATTTACACATATAAAAAGTCACATTTTTTTAAATGGAGGGAGCTGGATATAGGCATCTTTTATAGTTCTGTCTGACTGGAGACTTCTTAGCCAAAACAAGGGGTAGAGAACATCATAAAAAATAAAGCACATAACTTTGATTACATACAAATTTCTGTATAAACAAAACAATAAAGTTAAGATTAGAAGGGGAACCATCAATTGAGGGAAAAACATATTTTTGCCAAATATCTCTAATAAGAATTTAGTATACAATACTTGTAGGGAGTTGAAACAAATATGTAAGACTAAAAGCCATACTCCAATATAATACATAAGTGATTAAAGGTTATAAACACTTGACCATCAAATGAATTATAAGTAATTAAAAGCTAAAGGAAAGGTTGCTCCAAATCACTAGTAACAGGAGAACTGCAAATTAAAGCTCTGGGATTTCACTGATATCCAGAAAGTTGGCAAAGAAAACAAAAACAAAAAAACAATAGAAATAGTGCGTGTTGGCAGGGCTATGGGAAGATAGGTACAATAACAGATTGCCAGTGTAACTTAGTCCAACCATTCTGGAAAGCAATTTAGTATGATGTAAAAAAAAAAGTGTTGGGACAGCTAGGTGGCACAGTGAATAGAGCACTGGCCCTGGAGTCAGGAGGGCCTGAGTTCAAATCTGGACTCAGACACTTAACACGTACTAGCTGTGTGACCTTGGGCAAGTCACTTAACCCCAATTGCCCTGCCTTCCCCCCTCCAAAAAAAAAAGTGACTGTCTATTAATGAATGTTCATTCCCTTTGACCCAGCAATTCCACAAGTGGCGTATATCCTAAAGACTTCGCTCTGCTGGTAGCCCAACTTTGAAATTCTTATCATATTAACATCCTTTCTAAAATATGCCACATAGAACTGGATGCATTGTTCCCAGTGTGGTCTGGACTGGATAGGGCAGAGAATACTGCAACTATCTTTTTCTCATTCTCATTTCTCATTTTCTTATTCTCATTATATTTCTCTTAATACAGCCTAAGATAGAATTAGTTTCTTTGACCACCATATCATACTCCTGACTCATAGAACTTTCAGTTTGCACCAGACAAACTTCTGACCATGGCTCATTTTGCACTCAAGTTGACTTTTTTAACCCAAGTAGAGGACTTTATATTACCTCAGTGTGCTGGCTACTGGGATCTTTTTGGCTGTGTCATCCAACATGCCAACTCTTTAGCAGGCTAGATTTGCTTCATCTGTAAATTTCTTCCTTGCCTTTCACTATACCATTAATAAACAACAAAGCACCAGGGACAGATTTTCTCTGCTAGAAACCTCCCTCTCAGTTGATTTAACCAAATGTGATTACCCTTTGGGTGTACTTGTTTTAACATATCTGAATTTACTTAACTGTAATGATATCAAGGCTATAACTGTCTCTACACCTTGTTCACAAGGACTTGGTCCAGTGCTTTGTTAAAATCTAGGTAAACCCTCCACTCCTTGATCACTGCCTTGTTGTGGTTGGAAGGTCCTATGCAAGTCAATGAAACTGTGAGCTCTGCCATGCATAGTTACCCAACACAAACTGGTCATAGTGGAGAGTTCTAACAAAAGATGATCCACTAGAGAAGGAAATGGCCTAACTGAATGCAGAATTCCAGAGAACAGCAAAGAGAGATAAGAAGGTTTTCTTAAATGAACAACGTGAAAAATTGAAGAAACAATGGAATGGTAAAGACAAGAAAATTAGAGATATCAAGGGAACTTTTCATGAAAAAATGGACCCGGTAAAAGACAAAAATGGTAGGGACTTAAGAGAAGTAGAAGAGATTAGGAAAAGGTGGCAAAAATACTCAGAGCTACGTGAGAAAGATTAACATCACCAATAACCACCATGGTGTGATTATTGATGTAGAGTCAAACTTCCTAGAGAACAAAGTCAAGTGTGCCTTAGGAAGCGTTGCTAACAGTAAGGCTAGTGTAGGTGATAGAATTTCAGCTGAGCTATTTAAAACGGTAAAAGATGATGCCATTAAAGGCTATACTCAGTATGCCAGCAAATTTGGAAAACTCAGCAGTAGCCGCTGGATTGGAAAAGATCAGTTTACATCTCAATGCCAAAGAAAATTCCAATGCAATCATCTCACATGCCAGCAAGGTTATGATTACGACTCTGCAAGTTGGGCTTCAGCAATATGTGAACCAAGAATTAGCAGAAGAGTAGCCTGGTTTTCAAAGAAGCAGAGGAACGAGAGAACAGATTGCCAACATTTTCTGGATTATGAAGAAAGCAAGGGAGTTCCAGAAAAACATCTGCTTCTTTTACTACACCAAAGCCTCTGACAGTGTGGATCACAATAAAATGTGGCAAGTCCTCAAAGAGATGGGAGTACCAAATCATCTCACTTGTCTCCTGAGGAACCTGCATGTGAGGCAAAAAGCAACAGTTAGAACCAAACACAGAACAATAGATCAGTTTAAGATTGGGAAAGGAGTACCACAAGGCTCTATATATTGTCACCTTATTTATTTAATTTGTAGGCAGAGTATGACATGCAGAATGCCAGGCTGGACAAATAAAATGCTGGAATTAAGGTTGCTGGGAGAAAAATCAATCTCAGATGTGCAAATGATTCCACTCTAATGGCAAAAGTTGAACTAAGAAGCCTCTGGATGAGGGTGAGAGAGAAGAGTGTAAAATCTGGCTTGAAGCTTCACATCAAAAAAACCAAGATCTTGGCAGCTCATCCCATCACTTCCTGGCAGAAATGGAAACAATGTCAGATTTTATATTTTTGGGCTCAAAAATCACTGTAGACAGCAACTGCAGCCATGAAATTTAAAAGATGCTTATTCCTTGGGAGGAAGACTGGCAACAGCATACTAAAAAGCAGAGACATCACCTTACTGACAAAGGTCTATATAGTCAAAGCTATAGTTTTTCCAGTAGCAACATATGGCTGTGAGAGTTGAACTACAAGGAAAGCTGAGTACCACAGAATTTATGCTTTTTAATTGTGGTGCTGGAGAAGATTTTTGAGAGCCCCTTTGACAGCAAGGAGATCAAATCAGTCACTACTTAAAGAAATTAATTCAGACTGTTCACTGGAAGGTCAAATACTGAAGCTGAAGCTTAAATACTTTAGCTACATAATGAGAAAACAGGACTCCTTGGAAAGATTCTGATACTGGGAAGATGGAAGGCAAAAGGAAACAGGGTTGGCAGAAGATGAGATGGATAGATGGTGTCATGGAAGCAACAAACATGAGCTTAGACAGACTTCAGGAGACAGTGGAAGGTAGAAGGGCCTGGCATGCTGTGGTCCATGGGGTCAGGAAGAGTCAAACACTACTAAATAACAGAACAAAGGTAAGCCATACCTAATGCACCTGCTGCTCTATCGTTCTGGAAACCTTGTTTAAAAAAGGAAATAAGCCTAGTCTGCCATAATACATTCTCAGTCACTCCTTTTCTTT
>CM053582.1:422924446-422934983 GCA_028627135.1 Pseudochirops cupreus
GGAGCTAGGATTAAAACCAAGAATCACCTACCCAGCAAAACTGAGTATAATGTTTCAGTGGAAAATATGGTCATTCAATGAGGTGGAGGACTTTCAAACATTCTTGAGGAAAAAACCAGAACTGAACAGAAAATTTGACATTCAAGAACAAAAAATGAGTATGACCCAGAGGGCAGTGGAAAGGTACATGGTAGAGATAAGCAGGCTGAAACATATAACCAATGAAGAACTCCAGAGAATAACTGGAGAAATGGATTTCACCAGGAAATGTTATAGTAGGAAGAGGAGATGATCTGGTCACGTGAAAAGAATGAGATGACAGGGAGTGCCAGAGACTCCTCTGGTACCATTGTGGTACCAAAAAAAAAGCCTAGAAATTCCTTCAACATGTTGGGTGGATCTCCAGTAACAAACCTGGGAGAATATAGTTGAGAACAGCACAGAGTGGGCAGGCATGGATGGTGGCATTCTGGATTGCTGTGGGGAATTCCTGAATCACGAAACTTTTAAGTATTCATTTCTTTTGATTCATTTGAGTATTTAATAGTAATCAAAACATTATGGTCATCCTAGAAGGTAATAGAGAAAAAAATCCTTCAAGAATTGAATTCTTTGCTTTTCTTTAACCTAATTTATTTAGGATTTATGTAGTGTTAGACTTTAGGTTCTTATATAATTTTATTATGTTCTTGAAGAAATGTTCCTCATTGAACATACAATGGGAAACAACTGCCAATCTCCAATGAATATGCAAGAAAGCATACCTTTCCATCTACTTTCCTACATCAGATAGTTAGTCTCTTTTTATGAACAGGGTATTAGAAATGGTTTTATGCCTGTAGTTCACATTTCAACTCCTCCTCTATTTGTTGCATTAGCAAAGTGAAACTCATTAAATCTCATTACTCCAGCCCATCTTTCCAAGCGTGTGAACCTAAGGAACACTCATCTTGCTCGTATGGCCACACATAATCTCTCTTACATTATGCTTGAAAGTTCGGCTTGCTTCTGAACCCTCAGTCAAAGGATATGAACTTGGTACTTTCAAAAAGGCTGCATCTGCGAGCTCAGCCATTACACCATCTGTTAAAGTGGTCAGAGTTCGTTTTATTGCCTCCTTTGTGGAAGGACTTGGTACTGTAAAAGCCTGTGTTATTGAAAAACATAATTTTCCTCATCATTATGCTTTCTTTCTAGCCGGATCATAACCTGCTAGAAATCTATTGAGCATAGAGTGAAAAGCTCTTCAGAATAGCAGTTCTTAAGGAATTAAATGATTACCATCTCTGTCCCATTTCTTTTATCTCATAATCAAGTTCAAGATGATACTAGATATCTCTGTTGAAGTGATTATATATTTGAAATAGAAATGGTTTTATCTCCATTTAGTGATCACACTGTTGAAGGCAGAACTATTTCTCCCCATTTATGTTTAAATATGTTTATAGTTCTTTACAACTGTCCTTTTGGTTAAAGACTTGAACTACATTTTAAAGAGTAACGCGGCTAATGGGCGTGTTTTAGAATGCTTTATTCACGTTAATGATGGGGATAATGAAGATCCGCTTTAGAATCTGAGAATGTTAAGGCTAGAAGGGACCAAAAAGATCACCTAGTCCAACTCTCTCATTTTACAGATGAGGAAACCGAGGCCTGGAGGGGTGAAATACCAAAGGTCAAGTAACTAGTTGATGGTCACTGCAGGGCCAGTACTTGGGTCTTTACTAACTGTCAAGTCTGGTTCTTTGCAAATAATATCTTTATAGTTATACAAGTTTGGTTTGGGGGAAAGTAGAAAGGGGTGATATAGTGAGAAGTGTAGAACAGAATATACTAGAAATGCAACAAATAGGCCATTTTGAGATTGATTCAAAAATCATCACATAAAATTAAATTGTCTTGATCATTTTATAGCAAAGTCTGAACAAGACTATTTCCCCAGACTTGTCAGATATATATGAGAAAGATAACTTAGTCTGATAAAAGTGTAAATTGCTTTGTCACCTATAGCAATAAGCCTTTTCAAAACATGAATATAGATTCCTGTCCCTAAAACCACCTCCTGAATGGTTGGCATAAGGATTCACATTACCATTTTATTGGATAAAACCCAATTTTGTATTTTAATTACTTTCAGACACAAAAGAGAAATCACAGAGTTCAAATTTTGGCAAGTCTTCTCTCAATTTTTCAGGATCTGATTACCATGGCATTTGATTTCTTATTAAGGCTGCCTGAATTTTTATTATTTCCCCATTTACTAATTCCTCTATCAAGGAGTGCAACTGAGGAAATAATTTGATGTGACAATTCATCTAGCCTGTATTTGATTCTGGTAAAGTGTTTAATAATGAAGGAAGCTAAAACCAGAAACAAAAAAAGTGCTGTTTTTCATTTATCTCCTTATTTATTTACCTCCTTATCTATCCAGATTTTCATTGTCTTCTGATGCCACAGAAGAAATAATATGGCACAGCATATAGAAAACATTTAATAAGTTGTTTCTGTATACCAAAATGCTTATTGACCATGCCATAGTTCCATCTTGGTGCTCTCTTTCTGAAGTTCCATGTTTTTTTTTTAAGCAAAACCTTTTTCATTTTTCTTTTTTAACTGTTAGATTAAATTTTTGAATCATTTTGAATATTAATCACTTTTGTCAGGCGTTTCAATTTCATTTGTCATCAGGAACAATAAATGGAGAGCTAGATACACCCTTGTTAAGCACCTAATAATATACAAAATACTGTCCATCAAAAATAAGTGAGACATAGTTCCTGCCTTCAAGAGGCTTACAATCTAGTCTGGCTAGGTAAGATAGGCACACAAATAAATAATAAGATGAAACTCTGAAAGGACATGAGATAGAGAGTTTACATGATTAAAAAAAATAGACTCAGAGCACATCATATAGTAGCAGTAGGTCAAATTGCTTTTATCTTTTCAACCAAAAATTGTACTTTTTATATTAGGGAATAGATAGTCTCTTCCTCGAAGGAACTCAGTCTAATCACATTATTTGCTATTGGCAGAATAAATTAGATTAAATGAAATAGGGTCTTTAAAAAAGAGAGAGGAAGAAAGAAGAGTATTCCTATTCTTATCCTTGTTAACTCTGACATTTCTGTTTCCTTAAAACTAACACTTCAAGATTCCTTTTGAAGGCAATATTTAATTTGAAACCTGCTCTAAAAATAATTTTGCAAATAGAACACTCTAGCCTCTTCCAAGTGGTAAGATCCTTTATACCTGAATGATAGTATGATGTGACATGCTATGCTGATGACAATTTAAATGCCTCCTTGAGGGCTTCATCTCTCAAAATAAACTTTCCACTACAAGTCATGCATCAACATAAGTCATATAGTCATCTAAAAAAGGAACAGAAATTGTCTGCAGATCTTTCCTGTGTTTACTTGAGTGTGTGTGTAGCTTTTTCTTAACACTGGTGTCTTTAAAGGAGTGAAATTAATATACACATTACCAACTAGATTACTGTGGAACCCTGCAGGGGTTTCTCATGAGCAAAGAAGGAAAAACTACGAGAAGAAAGGGTTAGACCAGAGCTGGTTAATCTGAGGAGAAGGAAGCTTGTTGGAGAAACTGTCATCCTTACATCTTCAATTGGTGGGTCATTTCATCCCCAGCAGGGGTTTCTTTCCTGAAGTGTAATTTTTTCTCTCACTATTTGGTCAGTATAACAGCTTTGGTTCTAATGCAATAGCGGTGTTGACTTAAGTTTAAATATTTCCTGACAGTCAAAAAATGGTGAGGGAGAGAAATAGGGAAAAGAGAGAGTTCTCTTCCCATTTTCCCCTCCTTCATCACCTCCAAGTCATGAAAATTTTCCTAATTCAGACCTCTGCCCCACCATTTTATTTCAGCTCTTCATGTTCCAGATGAAGCTAACATATACAGTGTCAACTTTCAGAACTCTGTGTGGTTGTCATGATGCCTCAGAATAAAAAAAAATGTTATTAAGTTTATTGTTTGGAAGTAACCCAAACAGTCAGCAAGGTACCTAGATATATCTGTCAACACACACCATGAGCTACACATACCATCTGAAAATCTCTAATGTTGGCTCCTCTGAATCTAGGATGTGGATGTGAGCAGAGTCACTTCAGTTTCAGGATATAAAATAAACACAGATAAGTCATCAGCATTTCTTTGTATTACCAATAATGTCCAACAGGAAAAGACAGAAAGAGAAATTCCATTTAAAATAACTGCAGACAATTTAAAATACTTGAGAGTCTCCTGCCAAGACATACCCAGGAACTATATGAACAAAATTATAAAATGTTTTTCATACAAAGTCAGATCTAAACAAGTGGAGAAATATTAATTGCTCATGGGTAAGCCAAGCCAATATAATTAAAATGACAATCCTGCCTCAGTTAATTTACATATTCAGTACCATACCAACCAAATTACCAAAAATTGTTCTGTAGAGCTAGAAAAAAATAATAAAAATTCATATGGAAGAACAAATGGTCAAGAATGTCAGGCAAATCAATAAAAAAAATGTAAAAGGAAGTAGTTTATCAGTATCACCTCTCAAACTATACTACAAAATGGTGATCATGGAAACAGTCTGGTGCTGGCTGAGAAAGAGAGTGGTGGATCAATGCAGTGGATTGGGTACACAATACATAGCAGTGAATGGTCATAGTAATTCAATGTTTGACAAACCCAAAGAGCTAAAATTTGGGGCCAACAAATCACTATTTGACAGAAATTACTGGGACAGCTAGAAGGCAGTTTGGCAGAAACTGGGTATAGATCAGCATCTCACACCATATACCAAGATAAGGTCAAAATGAGTACAAGATTTAGACATAAAAAGTGATAACATAAGCAAATTAGGGGAGCATGGAATACTTCACCTGTCCAATTTTATGGATAAGGGTAGAATTTATGCCCAAACAAAAGATAAAGAGCATTATGGGATGTAAAATGAATCATTTTAATTACCTTAAATTAAAAAGAGGTTACACAAATAAAATTAATACAGTCAAGATTTGAAGAAAAGCAAGAAACAGGATAAAATTTATAGCATTTCTTTGATAAAAACGTCATTTCTCAAATATATAAAGAATCAAGTTAAATTTATAATATGTATCATTTCCCAATTGAAAAATGGTTAAAAGATGTTAACAGGCAGTTTTCAGAAGAAGAAATCCAAACTAACTATAGTCATATGAAAATATGCTCTAAATCACTCTTGGAGAAATGGAAATTAAAATAACTCTGAAGTTCCATCTCTCATTGGCTGACATCACAGAAAAAGAAAATGACAAATGTTGTAGGGCATGTGGGAAAATAAGGATACTAAATGTACACGTTCAAGTTGTGAAACAATCTAACCATTCTAGAGAGCAATTTGGAACTATGCCCAAAGAGCTATCAAACTGTACATACAGTTTGACCCAGCAATACCACTACTAGGTCTGTGTCCCAAAGAGATAAAAGGAAAAGGAAGTATTTGCACAAAAATATTTATAGAAGTCCCTTTTGGGATGGCAAAGAATTAGAAATCAAGAGAATGCCCATTATTTGGGAAACTGGTTAAACAAGTTGTGGTATATGATTGTAATGGAATACTGTTGTGCTATAAGAAATGATGAGCAAGATGCTTTCAGAAAAACATAACACCACTTACATGAACTGATGCAAAGCAAAAAGACCAGAACCAGGAGACCAGTGTACACAGTAACAGCAATATTGTACAATGATCAGCTGTGAATGACTTAGCTATTCTCAGCAATATGATGATACAAGATAGTTCCAAAGGACTTATGATGAAAAATGCTATCCACTACCAGAGAAAGAACTAATGGAATCTGAATGCAGATCAGAGCATACTTTTCTTACTTCATTATTGAGTTTTTTGACCTGCATTTTCTTTTGCAACACAGCTAATATGGAAATGCTTTACATGACTGCACATGTATAATCTATATCAAATTGCTTGCCTTCTCAAAGAGGGGGAGGGAAGGGAAGGACAGAGAGAATTTGGGACTCAGAAATTTTTTTTAATGTTAAAAATGTTATTTACATGTAATGGAGAAAAAAATTAAACTTAATTTAAATTGAAAAAAAAGTCACCAGTAGAGTATTGAGGAATTACCTGCATAATTCAGCCAAAGAATATATATTGACTGGGCTACTTCAGAAATAATTCAAATTTTGTTTTGTTTTTCCAAACTACTCTTATCTGAATTATTTTAGTAAAATGTAAGTTTCATCAGAATCATCCAACAAATTGCCACAACCCTCAGTTTCACTTTAGTTGTCTAGACACAACATGAAACCTGCAGCATAAGGCCAAATATTTGAAAACTTAAGAAAAGGAAAAAATAGACCCTCCTCACAGTTTTCTAACGATTTTTAAAAAATCCAGGGTTTGACCTTGAATTATCTGAACATTTTGAGCATTGTGAAACTACTACCACATGCTTTCAAAATAATCATTTTACAAGAGAGTATATTTTCCAAAAAATAACAATGGGACCGGCTAGGTGGTGCAGTAAATAGAGCACCAGCCCTGGAGTCAGGAGGACCTGAGTTCAAATATGGCAGTGGTTCTCAACCTTCCTAATGCCGCCACCCTTTAATACAGTTCCTCATGTTGTGGTGACCCCCAACCATAAAATTATTTTTGTTGCTACGTCATAACTGTAATTTTGCTACTGTTGTGAATCATAATGTAAATATCTGACATGCAGGATGTATTTTCATTGTTACAAATTGAACATAACCCACAGGTTGAGAGCTGCTGATATGGTCTCAGACACTTGACACATTTACCAGCTGTGTGATGTTGATCAAGTCACTGAACCCCTATTGCCATCCCTTCCCCCCCTCCAAAAAAAGACAAAAAATGACAATGCTCAGGACAATTTGTTTAGCATCTTTCCTTTCTGATTTTGGATGGAAAATTTCCATACAAGAAATATTTGTTGCTTATACAATAAAATGAACTTGGTGCGATTTCTTTATCATTTAGTGTTTTCCTTCAGACTGTGTTAGAGAAGCAGTGTAACCTGGCTTACTAAAAGGTTCACACAGTATAACATTGTCTTATAGAACTATCTCTACAATTCACACTTACCCTTAATTATTTAAGTTAATACTTAATTAGAAAAGGAAAGAGCATATTCCGTCTTAGTGAAATCAGGCTAAAAGAAGAAGTCTCCAAGTTTATGTTGGTGACAAAGGCTTTTTATAAGTACATTTTAATACAATGAATTAGAAAATGTTAGTATTTTAATAGATTTCACAACTGTCAGAATCTAGTTGAAAGAACTGGAGGGATCTGTTTGAAGTTCTCTCTCTAATCTTTGATAAGCACTTTGAAATGAAAGTTCTGAAATAGGAGTTACACAAATGAGAAGTTGATAGAATACCAATCACTCTGCTGGAGGAAATCCGTCTTGGACTATATTATAAATGCAGTTCACATTCATATAGCTGTTTTTATTGGTTCTAGGTTGCCTACATTTTCAAATCTAATCTCAACCTAGTGTTCAAAGCCTTCCATCAATTGCCACAACTATCTCATAAAACTCCCTTCATGTTTCCCTTTCCTGAAAACCATTCTGATCATTCCTTTTTTTATATCACCTAAGAACTTTTGTGCTTGGCTCATGCTGTATTATTATTATGTTTGTCAACATACAAAATTGGCTGCTGCTTAATGAGGTCCCTATACCTGGAGTTGTTCAAAGGCCTGATGCCCATTTGGGAGTGCTAGTGGAGTAGGGTGTCAGATTAAACAGTTATCTGGAGTCCTTTCCAATTCTGAGGTTTTATAATTCCATGGAGGT
The DNA here is from genome assembly GCA_028627135.1 of Pseudochirops cupreus. NCBI lineage: Eukaryota > Metazoa > Chordata > Mammalia > Diprotodontia > Pseudocheiridae > Pseudochirops > Pseudochirops cupreus. The sequence goes on from CM053582.1 coordinate 422,932,279, forward strand.
GAGCCAGTCATGCAACATGAGTGAAGAATAGATGGTGCAACAGACAAAGAACTAGGCCTAGGGTCAGGAAGTTGCTATTGTTCCATTGTTTTCAATTGAATCTGACTCTTTGTGACTCCGTTTGGGGTTTTCTTAGTAAAGATACTGGAATGGTTTGCCATTTCCTTCAAGAAGATCTGAGTTCAAATATGTCCTCAGATACTTAAGAGTGTGACCCTGGGCAAGTCACTTAACCTCCATATGACTCAGTTTCCTCCTCCGTAAAATGGGAATGATAATGATAGCATACACCCCCCATAGTTGTTGTGAGGATTACATGAGATACTTTTTTTTTAAGCACTTAGCACAGTGGCTGGAACGTAGTAATATACATGCTTATTCCCTCCCCTCCCCTTTCTTTTCCTTCCCTTCCCTTCTACCAGGTACTAGTTGTTAAAAAAAAAAAAAGTTGGAAATTTCCAAAGCCTTGAGTGGATCCTTTATAGAGTACCTATGGAGAAGCATGGACAAAAGTTGCAAGGGATGAGGGGCATGGGAGGGTTGAGTGATCCATCCCAATAGATACAAAAACGAGATGACAGATTCATTGAAGTATTGATAAATTACCTTGGGTATATGCTTGGCTTTCCTTCCAAGTTGGTTACACATATTCTTCAAGAGTTGGGGGTTATATATTCAATTTATGTTTTAATCTCCAAGTAGTACCGTGTTCACCTAGGTAGTTATAACAGCTAACATATACACAGTGCTTCAAGGTTTTGCAAAGCACTTTATAGACCTCATTTCACGTGGGACTCATAGTAACCCTGTGAGATAGTTACACTAGGTGTGATCCCCATTTTAGGAAGGAAGACCCTTAGGGAGAGAAAGATTAAGGGACATGTGCATTGTCACACAGCTAATAAGCATCAGAGCCAGAATTTGAATTAAGGTCTTCCATCTGCTGCTGCTATTTGCTGCTATTTAGTTGTTTTCATTCATTTCTGACGCTTTAAGAACCCTATTTGGGATTTTCTTGGCAGAGATACTGGAATGGTTTGCTGTTTCCTTCTCCAGCACATTTTACAGAGGAGGAAACTGAGACAAGTAGCTTTAAGTGACTTGCCCAGGATCACACAGTCAGTAAGTGTCTGAGATGACCTTCCTCAATAAATTTAAAGTAATTAGCAGAGAGGAGGTACTAGAACTGAAGGGGATCAGAAAAGGCTTCTTGTTTCATTTATTCGACAAGGAATGACCTCCTCTCTTCATAGTGCAAATTCATGTCTATCACACCAGGCTCTCAGAGGGCACAGTGAGTAGAGTCCCATACTTTCTGGAATCAGAAAATTTGTGTTCAAATCCAGCTTCAGAACCTTACGAGCTGTGTTAGCCTGGTCAAGTCACCCTCTCCCCGCCTCATTTTTCTCATCTATAAAAGGGGATAATAATAATACCTACCTCATAGGGTTGTTGGGAAGATCAAGCGTGATAACCTTTGTAAAGCTCCTTGCAAACCATGAAGAGCTAAATAAATGTTAACTATTTCAGATAATTAGATGGTATAAGGGGATAGAGTACCAGACTTGGGAGTCAGGAAGACCTGAGTACAAATTCAGCTTCAGATACTAACTGTGTGATCCTGGGCAATATATTAACCTTCTCTCAGCCTCAACTTCTTCATCCATAGAATGAGAATCAGGGGTGGAGCCAGGATGGCAGAGTAGAAGCACCAACTTGGCCAGGGCTCTGGCTCCAGAAAATTCCAATACCTATTTTAAAAATGACTAAACAAATTTTAAAGCTACAGAACCCACAAAGTGACAGAGAGAAACAAATCTCTCACTGAAGTAAGCCCCGCAGGCTGACAGGAAAGGTCTATTGCAGCACGCTGGGAGCCAAGCACAGTCCTACATGAGCTGCACAATTCCAGCCCCAGAGTGGCCCCGACCAGCAGCAGCCAGAGCAGATTTCAGGAGAGTGAATCACCAGCAGCTGTGGCAGCTTCAAGACTTCTCCACCCATAAATGCCAAAGACAAAGTAAAAGGTCAGTGTGGAACTCTGTTGGAACAGGGGAGGACTGAGGAAACTGTTCTAGCCCCTGCCCCTGGGGTGAAAAACAGTGGAAGCAAGGTGGCTGTGCAGTGACCACCATGTGGCCACCTCAGGAGCTCCTGGCCTGCAGATCATAGGGGGACCAAGCAACCATTCAGAGGGTAATCACTCTTGCTTTAGCCTGCTTGGATCTGGACCGTGGCCTTGGGTGGTGGTCCTGGGGTGTGTGGCCAGTGAGCCAGAACTTGTGGGGGCTGTAGAGATGGCGCCCTCCTAATAGGTTTAGCAGCTGCAAAACCCCCAGCAATTTGGGACAAAGCTCTCTCCATTCTGGAAACAGAGTTCTACCATGGCAAAGAGCTCAAAAGTTGCTGGCAATATGACTAAGCACAGGAAGCACAAATAGACCAAAGAATCTTTTTGGGGGGACAAAAAGGATCAACGCATGGAGTGGAAGGAAGACAGCAAAGTCAGAACTCCTGCATCAGAAGCCTCCAAGAAAATATGAATTGATTACAGGCCATGGAGGAGCTCAAGAAGGATTTTGAAAATCAAGTAAGAGAAGTGGAGGAAAAATTGGGAAGAGAAATGAGAATGATGCAAGAAAATCATGAAAAGTGAGTCAACAGCCTGCTAAAGGAGACCCAAAAATACACTGAAGAAAATAACA
>CM053582.1:422935483-422967473 GCA_028627135.1 Pseudochirops cupreus
CCCTGAAACATTATACTCAGTGTTGCTGGGTAGGTGATTCTTGGTTTTAATCCCAGCTCCTTTGACCTCCAGAATATCATATTCCAGGCCTTTCAATCCCTTAATGTAGAAGTTGCTAGGTCTTCTGTTATCCTGATTGTGTTTCCACAATATTCAAATTGTTTCTTCTTGGCTGCTTGTATTATTTTCTCCTTGATACGGGAACTCTGGAACCTGGCTATAATATTCCTAGGAGTTTTCTTTTTTGGCATCTTTTTCAAGAGGTGATTGGTGAATTCTTTCAATTTCTGTTTTGTCCTCTGGTTCTAGAATATCATGGCAGTTTTCCTTGAGAATTTCTTGAAGGATGATTTCTCTTGATCACGGCTTTCAGGTAGTCTAATAATTTTTAAATTATCTCTCCCAGATCTATTTTCCAGGTCAGTGGTTTTTCCAATGAGATATGTCAGATTGCCTTCTATTTTTTCATTTGTTTGGATCTGTTTCATAGTATTTTGATTTCTGATAAAGTCATTAGCTTCTGTTTGCTCCAGTCTAATTCTCAAGGACTTATTCTCTTCAGTGAACTTTTGCAATTCTTTTTCCATCTGGCAAATTCAGCTTTTTAAGGCATTCTTCTCCTAATTGGCTTTTTGGGCCTCTTTTGCCATTTGAGTTAGTCTATTTTTTTAAGGTGTGTTTTCTTCAGTCAGGTTGTTGACTTGCTTTTCATGATTTTCTTGCATAATTCTCATTTCTCTTCCCAATTTTTCCTCCACTTCTCTTACTTGATTTTCAGAATCTTTCTTTAGCTCCTCCATGGCCTATAACCAGTTCCTATTTTTCTTCAAAGCTTTTGGTGCAGGAATTCTGATTTCATAGTCTTCCTCCTGTTCCATGCTTTGATCCTTTTTGTCCCCAAAGAAGGAATCTAAGGTTTGATTGCTGTGATTGCTTTGCTTCCTTTTCTTGCTCATGTCGCCAGTCAATTAACTTGACTTTTGAGGTCTTTGCCACAGTAGAACTCTGCTTCCAGAGGGGAGAGCTTTGTCCCAAATCACTGGGGTTTTCACAGCTGCTAGAGCTATTAGTTGGGTGCCCTTTCTGCAGCCCCCACAAGCTCTGGCCCACTGGCCACATACCCCAGGACCTCCACCCAAGACAGCAATCCAGGTCCAAGCAGATTAAAGCAAGAGCAATTACCGTCTGAATGGTTGCTTGGTCTCCCTCTGATCTGCAGGCCAGGAGCTCCTGAGGCAGCCATGTGGTGGTGGCTGCACAACCACTGCACCTCTGCTGCTTCTCACCCTGGGGGCAGAGGGCAGACTGTGCTCCCATCCCCCTGCCCAGTTTTAACAGAGTTCCACACTGACCTTTTACTTTGTCTTTGGCATTTATGGGTTGATAATTCTGGAAACTGCTGCTGCTATTGGTGATCCTCTCTCCTGAAGTTCGCTCTAGCCACTGTGGTCGAGGCCACCCTGGGGCTAAAACCGTGGGCTCACAGGGGGCTGGGCTCGGCTTTCAGCATGCTGTGATGGACCCTTCCTGTAGGCCTGCTGGACTGCCTTCAGCGGAAGATTTGTTTCTTTCTGTCTCTTTGTGGATTCTGTAGCTCTAAAATTTGTTTAGAGTCATATTTTATAGATATTCGAGGTGGTTATGGGGTCATGGAGTCATCTTGGTTCCGCCCCCCTGAGATATTTATGTTAAAGCTGTGTGACCCTGGGCAAGTCACTTAATTTCTGTACCTCTGTTTTCCCATCTGTGAAATGAGGATAAGAGCACCCACCTCTGAGGGTTGTTGTGAGGATAAAATGGAATATTTATAAAGTACTTTGCAAACCTTAAAGCCATCTTAATTTTAATTTTTATATCATTTGTTTTAACAATAAGAATTATATATAGGATACATGAGGTTTTAATAATTCAGAGGAGATTTTTGATGATTGGCCATCAAATACCCTTTCAGATATACTCCTTAGGACATGATTAGTATTCACTGAAGGACACGTTTGTTGTTTGTGGTTTTTAAACTGAAAATGCAGTGTGTTGTTTCTGCACCCCACCTACCTTTTTCCTCTTTAATTGCTACAAGTGCCTTGGTCTTTGTTCCAGAAGCAAAACAACTACCTAGCTTGGGAGATTTGGGGACCCACATAGACAGCAGTGTAGTCACCTCCACCTTTCCCCCTTCAGTAGCACCCTAGCTAACTGGTTGGTGCAGAAATTCAGTGAAACTTCCTAACCATTTGAGCAGCTCCAAAGTGGGATTAGCTGCCTGCCTGGAAGCCCTTAAGCACGCACTGAATGATTCCTTTGGCAGAGATATTGTAGTTCAGATTCCCATTTAGGGACAAATTAGTCCAGATGACTTTCGAAGTCACTTCCAAGTCTTGAGATCCTGTGATACCCCCTTCATATACAAGGTCCTGTGCACTAGACACAAACATGAAATTTCAGACAGTGCCTGCGCACAAGAAGGTTGCAGTTTGTTAGGGAGATTAGGAAAGCTGAAATAAAGGGAGTGTACTGAGTTCAAATCCAACCTTAGTAGCTGTGTGACCCTAGTCAAGTCACTTAACATCTGTCTCCCTCTGTATCCTCAACTGTAAAATAGGGACAATAATAGCACCTACCCTCTATTATGAAGATAAAATGAGATAATATTTATAAAGCACTTCATGAACCTTAAAGCACTTTATAAATGCCATTAATTATTGATAGCCTATTTATTATATTGATATTTATATGAATTATTATTTAATATCAACATTATTTCTTAGATATGGAATATATGCAATTTCATCTAAAAATAAATAACACGTAAGGTGTAGCTATAAAATAATGAGAATGACTTTGGATGTAACTTCTGGAATTAATTCAATGATTTTTATACCTTACATGGAAGGCAGACACGTTTATCATATAACATTCAGTGCCTTTAGTTATGTGGGCATGGTGGAAGAGGCCTTGTGGTATGGTACAAAGAACCTGGGCTCTGGTAGCAAAGGACCTCCCTTTGAGCCCTTACTTCCTGTGTGACCTTGGACAAGTCACTTAAACAATCCAATTCAAGCGTCTATTAACCTCCCTGTGCCTCAGTTTCCCTATCTGTAAAATGAGGATAAGGGAATACCCATGTCCCAGGTTTGTTGTGAGGATAAAATGAGAATTTACTACATGTAGGTAAACCTTCATGCTGCAGACTAGATACAAAGCCAACGTGAAAAACAATAGCCCCTGCCTTCAAGCGACTTACATTCTAGTGAACTGAGGGATATAAATGTGTTCCCTGATCAGGAAAAAATACACGATGATTTGAGGAGGGAGCGGATACTGATAGCCAGGAGCGTCAGGGAAGGCTCCCCTTAGGAGGTAGCCCATGAGTCAGGTCTTCAGGACGCTCAGGTTTATAAGGCAGAGGTCATCAGGGGATGACCGTCAGAGACGGGAGATAAATTGCTGAATTTGGGGAGCAGTTTCTCTGCGCCCTTCGGTTTCTTCTTCTCTAAAAGAAGAGGAGTTGACCAGATGACGCTTTAAATCCTTTGATCCTAAGACCCGTGTAGATTTGCAAGTGAAAGAAAAATACTCTCAGATGCTCCTGAAGCAGTTTTTTAATCAGCAAATTTAACCTCTTTTTTTTCTTTTTTTAGGGAAGTAGATCAGGACTCAGATGGACATGTCAGCTTTAAAGACTTCGAATACGCAATGAGCTATGGTCAGAACGAAGCCTAAACATCAGAATCTACTTATGCCAAATTCCAGAAGGCCAGGGATTTAACGCAGGATCAACACAATGTCCAGTGTTTTGAGAAACTGCTTTCAAGGCTGTTGTAAAATTTATCCTATTCTTAATAGATTATAAATATATAATTCAGTGTGTTTTCATTTTGAATCATTCCAATTTACCAATAATATCACTTTAATTATGCACTCCCTGTGATTAGACTCTTTCTTGATTCTGGTTTTTAATGTGACTTTTAGCCTTTATAATGGTCTAGTCTCTTTGCTAATAATGCATTAGAGGAAGCTGGAATATGATATGATAAAAATTTAGGTGTCTCAGAATTCTAGTGGATAATCACATGTAGATTATTACTGATAAAAGGATAGTCTATTACCTGGCCAATAGCCTTAAAGGAGAATGTATTAAAAAGTGAAATGTCCAAATTGTAATTCCATTTGGAAAGGCTGATTAGAAACATTAATGCAAAGAGAATTTGAAGGAAGAGGTTGTTGAAGGGCAAATCAATTAAATTGAGAGAAAGAAGTTACTTTTAAGCCTTTATGATAAAAACTGAGCATAGTTTCTATTCTCATCAATTTAATAGTTGCTGGAAAGGATAAGGAATGGGAGAAACACTGTGGAAGAGGAAGAGCACGTAGAGTTTCATTTCCCAGGTATACATTGTGAATATATGTAAAAGATATGTATACTTATATAGGATAACTTAATTGCATATACCAGAGTGCCTATATAGCTACAGGTTTAGAGTCATTCATTCATTCAACAACTGTTTCTTGAGCTTTGGAATTGTGGAAGATACAAAACACTTGTCCAGTGCTTCATTGAGATACAAAGAGAATTAAGACATTATTCCTGACCCTATGGAGTTTAATCAGTCAATCAGCCAATCACTAAATATGTATTAAACCCCACTATTTACTAAGCCCTGGAGATACAAAAGAAAGTCCCTGCTTTTTAGGAGCTTAGTACCTTTATTTAAATTTCACTGTTCATTCTGAAGTTGACTTGCCCTGAGATGCCATTGGTCACTTCCAACCACAGCTATCTTATCAGTCAGCCTACTGTCACCAGAAATTACCTTCTGAAATAGAGTAAACACCTGTGAACACCAAAGCACAATATTTGAGCTTCATTTCAGATATTTTACCACCCTGTGCACAAAAGTTTATAGCATTAACCTAATATTGATCTCGGAGTGGAGAGGGGAACAGACACGTAACAGAGATTCTCATTGATCCCGATAGCTTTTAATATCACCATCAAACCACTTATTACTCTCCAAGCTGCACTTAGGACTTTGTCTACCCTACCCTTGAAAGCCTTGGAATTCACACATTGGAAGCATCCCACCCCTGTAGCCTCTTGCTCTGATTGGATGTTTCCTCCTAAAATTTTCATTTAAGGAGGTCACGCAGGCCCACCATATCTCATTTCTCTGTGGACTACACTCTGGACTTTTTCTTCTTTTCTTCTTTTTTTTTTTTTGGAGGAGGGAGGGCAGAGCAATTGGGGTTAAGTAACTTGCCCAAGGTCACACAGCTAGTAAGTGTTAAGTGTCTGAGGTCGGATTTGAACTCGGGTCCTCCTGACTCCTGGGCTGGTGCTCTACTCACTGCGCCACCTAGCTGCCCCTGGACTTTTTCTAACACACACACAATACAAACACACACACACAAATAGACAACACATTTTATAGTAGCCACTTAATGTTCTACTTTTTTGCTCGGTGCCTTAGAACATCAGAAATAAACAACTACCCACCCCTAACCGTGCTGTTATTTTGCCTTAAATACGTGTAGAGGTTTTAGATATGACTATGTCTGTATCTCCAATAAGGAAAACTCTTAGCTTTGTATGTTTTAAAATGAAAGCACTCTATATCTCCTCTGGATTTCATAAGAGTTTCTCTATTACAGATATCAAAAGCCTTTTTTTTTTTTTGCTGATTGATCTCTCTAGCTTGTCTGTAAGTGGCTATCAATTGAATAATACAGTGATGGGTCTTTCAGTATCTGTGTGGTTTCTCAGCGACAGATTGCAATGGCATTACAAGTTCCATGGTGCGTCTTTCCTTCAGAAAAAGAGTCCTAGACTCTCAGAAGTAGAAAGGGCCTCCGAGAAGGTCATCTGCTCCAACCCGTTCCTGAACAGGAATCCTTCCTACAACATCCCCAACGAGCAGTCTTCCAGTACCCACTTAAAGCTCTCCAGCAGAAGGACCAAAGCAACATATTATACTTTTTGACAGTTTTAATTGTTGGGAAGGGTTTTTTTTCCCTTATATAAAGAAGAAATCTTTCTTCAGGTCAAGTAGATTTATGAAGAGCTTACTGAGTGCTAGGCACGATACTAAGCACCGGGGTACAAGGAAAAAGGCCAAAAACCAACAAGAGTCAACACCTGCTGTCAAGGAATTCACCATCTAATGGGAAGACAACGTGCAGACAACTATCCAAACAAGATATGCTGTACACAGGATAGACTGGAGACAATCTCAGAGGTAGGGCAGCCAGATGATACAGTGGATAGAGCACCAGGCTTGAAGTCATGAAGACTCGTCTTCTTAAGTTCAAATCTGGCCTCAGACACTTATTAGCTGTGTGACCCTGGGCAGGTCACTTAACCCTGTTTGCCTGTTTCCTCATCAGCAAAATGAGTTAGAAAAGGAAATGGCAAACTACCCCAGAATCTTTACCAAGGAAACCCTAAATGGGGTCATGAAGAGTCAGAAATGAATGAAAACAGTAGAACAACAATTTCAAAGACATTAAGGAGGAATGAGACAGGTTTCTTGTAGGAAGTGGAATTTTAGCTGAGCGTTGAAGGAAGCCAGAAGGGAGAGATCAGGAAGGAGAGGATTCTAGATATGATAAACAGCCAGTGAAAATGCACTAGATTTGAGAGATGGAAGGGCTTGTGGAAAGAACAGCAAGAAGGACAGTGTCACTGGATATAGTGCATGTAGAAGGGAGTAAGGTATATGAAGACTGGAAAGGATAGGGCAGCTAGGGGGCACAATGGATAGAGCATGGGCCATGGAGTTGGGAGGAACTGAGTTCAAATGTGGCCCCAGATACATACTACCTGTGTGACCCTGGACAAGTCACTTAACCCTTATTGCCTCTCCAAAAACAAAAAAAAAGGACTGGAAAGGTAGGAAGGAGTCAGTTAATAAACAGCTTTAAAAGCTGAACAGAAAGTGTTACATTTGGTCCTAGAGGAAATGGGGAACCATTGAAGTTTATTGAATAGGTGGGTGATGTGGTCAGACCTGCACTTTAAGAAGATCATTTGAGAGCTGAATGGATGCTAGAGTGGAGTGGGGAGAAACTTGAAGCAGGAACACTGACCAGATAGTTATTCCAATAATCCAGGTTTGAGGACATGCATCAGGTGGGTGCCAGTGCTCAGAGAAGAGAAGAGGGGTGAATACCAAAGGTGTTAAAAAGGTAGAATTGATGGGACTTGGCTACTGATTCAACATGGGGCATGCAAAGAGTTGAGAATGATTCCTAGGTTGTAAGCATGGGTGATTAAGAGGATGGTAACAGTAACCGGGAAGTTAGTAAGAGGGATCAGTTTGAGGGGAAAGATAATGAGTTCAGTTTTTGCCAGTTCTGTCCTTTGGGACCAAGCAGAAATCAAATCTTTCTTCTATATGACAGCCTTCAAACAGAATCACACATTTGACCTGGAAGGAAGGAACCTTCAGGGCAGGGGCATACTGGAGTCAGCTCTAGAGCTTGTGGTTAATTTTTCAGTTTGAACATTTACACCTCAGTAATCAGCCATGGCTACAAATCAGGGCTTTATTGTTTCGTTGAGTAACATTAAAGAGGATTGAGAAAGGCTTCTGGTAGAAGGTGGGATTTTAGCTGAGAGCTGAAGGAAACCAGGAAGTAGAGATGAAGAAGCAAAGGATTCTAGACATGATAGAAAAGCCTACACAGTTTAGACTTTAGAAAGTAGTGGAGAAAATGTTAATAATGCAAATTAAACTTAAAAGTGTGTTGCAAGGATATATTTATTTTTTGAGAACCGGTTAAACACTTAGCACTCCCTTGCTTACAGACCATCTAAGCATCTAAGTCCAACCCCCTTGTTTTAAATGAAGTTCAGTGATTTGTCCAAGGTCCCACAGATAATAGCTAACAGAGCCAGGATCTGAACTCAGATCTTGACTCCAAATCAAGTGCTTTCTCTACTGTATCAAATACTTGAAGTTAATTAACATCCTCTCAAATATTTTCTTCTTCAGATCAAACCTCCCTAATTCCATTAATCCTTATACAACATCATTCCAACTCACCTCATAACTTGATTGTCTTCTCAATGCACTCCAATTTATTGGTATTCTTTCGAAAATGAACAGAGTTCTCTGGATATGGTATAATCATGGCAGAGAACACTTGACTAATTCCCCCTTCCCTTCCTGCCAGTACTCCCTTCCCTTTTGCATTTCCTGGCTGAGCATTTACCCCCACCTCACCCCACATCCTCACCCAAGCAGGAGAGAACTCAGGATCCCCACTCCACTCCAAACCTTGGTTCCACTCCCAATCTTGGTTTCACTCCCCACCTCCTATTGACAGTAGGCTGGGCACCTCCAGACCTTACCCCCTTGCTAGTCTAACAAGACTATTCACAGCACACAGATGTGCAGGGAGTCACCAACTACAATCCTTCAACCACCAGTCTAGACCATCTGCCTTCTGCTGGACCCTTAGGTCCCCTGGACACTGACCTGCCACTGTGTAGTCCAGATCCTTAGACATTGCTATCTGACCTGCTAATTAATGCACCCAAAACGTCCTAGAGCAGTGGTTCTCAACCTTACTAATGCCGCAACCCTTTAATACTCACATGTGGGCGGACCGGCCTGGAGACGGATAGCGGAGCAGTGTCTCAGTTTCTAAGACCATGGGAAATATGTGTTTTCTGATGGTCTTAGGCAACCCCATTCGACCCCCAAAGGGGTCGCGACCCACAGGTTGAGAATCGCTGTCCTAGAGTTATACACCCTCAGGACCACCACACCCTTCCATCCTCTCTGCAACTCAAACTTTTATATGTATTGTCTCTCCATGGATTAAAATATGAACTCCTTAAGAGCAAAATCTATTTTACTTTTCTTTTTTATAAACCAAGGCCTTAACACAGTGCTTAGCATACAGTAAACACTTAAAAAATGCTTCTGGTGATGTGGCCTAAAGTCTTTTTCTAATAGAGTTTTCATTAGCAAACTGTCTATTGAATAAAACAGTGTTGGTTTGGTCAGTATATCTATGCTATTTCGTAGCTACCAAATAGATTGTAAAAACATTGAAAACTCAATAAGGATCTACCCCTTCCCAAATTTATACAGTTGATCTTTAAAACGCAAGTGTAGTGGTGTAAGGAGAAGAATAGATTTAGAATCAGTATGTTCTTACTGCTGTTCCATCGTTTCAATCATGTCTGACTCTTCATGACCCCGTGGACCTCTGTCCATGGAGTTTTCTTGGCAGAGAAACCTTCTAAAAGTGTTAATAGGGATTTGAAACCCAAATTTCAAATATGATAAGAGAGTATCTAAGGGCAGGTCAGTGGCATGGTAGATAGAATGCTGACTTAACCAAGGTCACACAGCTAGGAAATTTCTGAGGCTGGATTTGGACTCAGGTTTTCCTGTCTCCAAGCCCAGCACTCTATCCACTGCGCCCAGTATAGAGCCAGTATACCTTGATTCAAATCCCAGCCTTGCCAATTGACCTAAAATTAAGGAATCGGACAAGTTCCCTTCCAGCTCTAGGGAAGGACCTATATCTTATGACTTTACATTTTTCCAATTATAAATTTCATTTTGTTAAATCTAGACTACCATTCCAGCCAGTCGAGTTTTTGGTAGATTATAACAGAAGTTTTCCACTGTTAATTCTCCCTCCTAGTTCTGTATCATCTGTCCCATCCCCCAGTAAAATGTAAGCTTCCTAAGGGCAGAGACTGTTATTTTTGCCTTGGGTCCACATTACAAAGCACAGTGCCTTATATATAGTGAATATTTTTAATAAGTGTTTGTTGAATTGAATAAGATCTGCAGATCTGATAAGCATTCCGCCCATGTCTTCAATTGCAAGTAATTGATAAAAATGTTGAAGAGACACAGACCCGGAACAGTGCAAGGTGGCACTCTGCTATGGATTTGCCCTCCGGGATGACATCAGTCCCTTCATTTCCACTTTTTTGGCCTAGTCATTCAGCCAGCTGAAGCAGGTTTTATACCAGACGAATTTATTATTTTGTAGCTATTTATATTCTCTCCATCTTTTCCATAAAGATTTCTTGAGAGACTTTGGAATGTACCTTGCTGAAGTCTATGCGTAACCTATCTATGGCATTTCCCCGATCTCCTAATCACCCCATTAAAGTGGAAATGAAATTAGTATAGCATTACATGTTCCTGATGAAGTCGTGCCCGTTCACAAGAATCACTTTCTGCAAACGCTCATTACCCATTCCTTACAGAGGCTTTCTTGAATTTCGCCAGGAGTCACTAGCCCATAGTTTCCAGAATCTACCTTCACTTTTATTTTTTATAAGTGCAATACTTTAAGTGCAATTTCTTGTCCTTTAACTCTGTCCTCCGTGGTTTTACAAAGGAAAGCATTAGTAACCCAACTATCCCATTTAAAAGTTCCCCAGGATACAGCTGATCTAAGCCTGCCTGGAATTCACTGGGGGCTGCCAAATACTCTCTTTGTCAGTCATTTTTCTGTTATGTCCTACTCTTCACAACCCCATTTGGGGTTTGCTTGGCAAAGACACTAGATTGGTTTGGCATTTCCTTTTCCAGTTCATTATACAGATGAGGAAACTGAAGCAAATTGGGTGAAAATGATTTGCCCAGGGTCACACAGCTCGTAAGTGTCCGAGGCCAGATTTGAACTCAGGAAGATGAGTCTTCCTGACTCCCAGCCCAGCATTCTATCCACCGTGCCATCTAACTGCCCTTAAATACTCTCTTACCATATTTGAAATTTGGATTTCAAATCCCTATTAACACTTTTAGAAGTTTTCCTCTTTCCTAGTCTAAAGGTAATTCACTTTAGGAGAGAAATCAGAAGCAAAATAGGCTTTGAGTTCTGCTTTCTCTCCTGTCTACCTCGCACAGAGATGATTTCCCTTTGAGCTTCTGCTTATCCCCAGATAGCTTTTAAAAGCCCTTTTTATTGATCTTAGTACCCAGCACTAGCCTCAGCTAACCTACCATTCCTTGATACTTTTGGCTTCATCTTCAGTTTTCTGTCCTTGCTTTCACATTGTGTACATGTCTCTTTAATATCTAAGTTGGTTGATATGTTTCCCTGGGCATTCATGCATATCTCTTTTGGGAAAGTTTTGAATTTAACTTTCCCTGGAAAATCTTAGACCACGAGATCTCACCTAGCCTTCCTCTGAAGCCTTTGAAATCCACTCTTCCAAATTCCTGGTTGCATAGAAAACCGTGCTGGGCATTACTCTCTTATTGGTTATTAAATATAGTCACTTCCTCTGGAGTTTCCCAACATTTCTACTTTGGACATTTCTTGCTCTGTATGAGTCAGAATCATATCCAAAATAACTTCTTTCATCCACATTCCAAAGAATGGCATTATCAGAAATGAGAGTCAAGAATACCTCAGCTGCATAGATAAGAATGTTTCCATGATGCCAATTACTTTGATTTCAACATTTCTAATTAGTTTGCCTGAAGGCTTTATCATTGAAAAATGAAACACTTTGCCATTTTATGTTGGAATCAGTGATTAATATGGGAGTAGAAGTAGGATATAGAAAGAGGTAGGATATAGAGAAAGGCATGAATAGAAAGCTAACCTTGGAGTAGGAAGGACTTCGGTTCAAGTCCAACAAATGACACACATGGGGCATGTTTACATGTCTGCTCCCAGACAATTCTAGAAGACTCTCAGTTACGGGTAAGTAACTAATCTGGATTAATAGAGGATGTCTCCATACCAAAAGTCAATTATACAGATGAAATTGCACCCCTGCCACACACACACACACACACACACACACACACACACACACACACATACCCCATCACCTTCACCTTAAAAAAATTATGTATTTGTCATTTAGAGGATTACACAGAGAATTTTAATCAAAAAGGTTCTATCCCCTGTATTACTGCTCAATACAGGACCTTCTCCCTTGAATAAAAAAGTTAAATCCATAAAAACACCAAGTTTTTAAAAAACAGGGCTTTTACTTCATTTGACTTAAAATAACCATACTTTTGTGTACTTTATAAGTTTAATAGTAAATATTCAATTCAATGAGCATTTATTAAGTACTTCCTGTGGCTAGGCACTGGATTAGATAGAGTTTCTACAAGATGTCAGTCCTTCCCTCCTATAGCTTATGGCCTAGTAAAGGGATAAGACATACATAGATATAAATCTCTCACCACATGTATACTGCCCCCCGCCGATAACGACAGGGACAGTGGAGAAGGAGGAGAGGTCAAGTTTTCGCTGCTAGTTGGAAGAGTCAGAGCAGAAGTGATAGGATACAGTAACAAGGTAGAGGCGATAGGTAGACTGAGTCAAGGAAAGAGAGATGCCAGGGCAGAATGGTTTAGAATGGGCCAGCTGTTGAGTTCACCCTCCTTGAATTGAATTCTCTGCCACTCTGTCATTACGGGGAAGATGAAAGTCACAATCCCTAGAAAATGCTCTTCAACAATTGCTCTCTGGAAGTAGCCAAGGAATGGAAGCTTGCAAAAATTACCAAACTTTTAAGAGAAATAACTCGGGGAATCCCTATGGCGTCACACTATGGTTAAAAGTAAAGCTATGGTGTAGAGGTACAGAAACACATGCAAAGACCCCCAAAATAAAGACAATTATAAGTAGCAATAGAATCAATATGCTCACAGCCATCAAAGTTCTCACACAAGAAGGGAGTGGTTCAGGGCTCATGTATCCATCCAGCAGGAGAGCCAAGGCTGCGTTGGAGGTGCAGTTTCAGGTTCTCAGGCTCTCCTGATTCAGTTGTCCATGTCACAGGAAATTCAACAGGTTCCTTTACTCTGGTATGGTGAGTCCAGCCTCCCTCCTGGGTCTGGATGGCTATATCAGAGGTTAGTAGGACCTACGAGCTATGCGCGCATGACTGTCCTTCTTTTCACCAGCCCGCTGGAGTTTCCTGGTTCCTCTCTGTATGTCCCTGTTCCTCCCAAAAGTTCCCCTCTCCGGGACTTTACCCACATGGGGAGAAGTGTGTGGAGGGCACCTGCCTGGAGACCGAAGTGGGGAGCAGTTGCTCACAAGTGGGGCGATCCCAGATGAACCCCCAAATCTGTGTGGGGCACAGGAACCCCAAAAAACCCTTACCCATGAAAAATCAAAATTCAGAGACATCTTGAGGAAAGAACAGGAAGTTTTCTTCTCTTCCCCCGGCAGGAAGAGGGTGGTCCTCTCCATGGCAGGGATCAAGGAGAAGAGGCTGAGATTTCTTTATATAATTAAAATCAATATCCTATTCCTATCTCTAAGTATTATTTATTGTTTTTGTTTTTCCTAAGCCAAAAGTAGAATACTGTATACAGTGGATTTTGTTCTATTGTAATTTCATTATGCCAAGGTCATGTGACTAGGACTCAGTGAAACAACAAGTGCAAGGGTGTGGAGCTGATGGTGTCTACTAACTGACGAGACAGTGTGGCCATTCCAAGAGAAAAGGAACTAGATAGAGGATAGAAAGAAGGCTGCTAATTCTCTGAGAACCACAGAGAACTCGGCATTTCTGTAACACTTGTGGTCAGGGATATGCTGGTAAACATTTAACTGAATCTCTTGGGGAGAGATGTACACCAACATACTCTTAAGTTTAGTTTGTGTTATAAACATTTTCTCCAACACTTTTTTAAGTCTATATGTTTAACAAAATAACAAGCAGACCCTGATTTGTAGCATTTGCTGATTCCCAAAGTGTAAATACACTAAAAATTTAACAATTGGCTCCAAGAGCAGGTAGACAGGGGTGGGGAGGTTGCATGGTAATTTAGAGGACAGGCAAGAGAAAACAACCTGGTGAAGTAAGATGACAATTCAGAACCTATAGATTGGTGGTATCAGACTTACATTGACCTACGGTATTGATACTAAATGTATCAAGGACCCCACTAGCAACAGCTCTGAGGCACCCTGAAGCCCACACATTTCTAGACAAGCAGATGAACCTCTCCATTCAAACCCCTAAATCCATAGTCAGACTCTGCTGCTGTGAGGACAGCAGAAAAACCCCCTGCACTTGATAAGCCCAATTTTCCAACAATAATTTTTTCAAGTAATGATTTGGAAATACTATTAATATTGTGGTGTCATTGTAATGTGAACAGTAATGTGATTCGATTCCCTCTGAACTACTTCTGGTTTTTATAGAGAAACTTCCCAATGGAACTTCCCATCCCTCTCAGAGAAGCAGTTGGAATCACCCTCCTTGAAATATGGGAGGTAGCATCAGATTTGGCACCATGCCACTCATGATGTGGCAGTGTCATTGCAAATCTGAGAGAATCTGCAGCTTTCAGACCTTTAGCTTGAGACATGAAAATGATTTTATTTTAATTTAAAACTGATTTTTTTGGTTCTTCAGTGTTTCTATTATTACGACATTGCGGTTTCGCTGTTTAATATATCTAGTTTGATCCATAGCTTATTATACCAAGCAATCCATAGGAAGTACAAATAGATCTGTAAAGTAGATTTTTCACATCATGTTCATAAGAAAGTAATAACTAATATCACTTTTACCACCCCATGGTATTGTAGGAATAATGCTAGACTTGGATTCAGGTTTCAGCTGGGAAATGAATTATGTGACCCTGGACAAGCCATTTCACAATGGCAGAGTTTCCTTATGTGGGAGTCCTCTCTACCAATTGAATCAGAAATCAAAAAATCTAACCAAAATCTAACCAATTCACTCAAGCCCCATTGTGGTCTTTGTATCTTTTGTTTATCGATGCCAGCTCTGGGGCCGCCCGTCTGGCATCCCTTCCCCTTACTACGTGAGCAGCCTACCCCCTTTTCCGGCCGTGCGCGGCTTCAGTGATGCTCTTCACACTGTTGTTGCTCAGTTGTTTTTCAGTCATTTCTCACTTTTCATGACCCCATTTGGGGTTTTCTTGGCAAAGACACTGGAGGGGTTTGACACTTCCTTCTTCAGCTTATTTTACAGATGAGGAAACTGAGGTAAGCAGAACCCTGCACATGACTTGCCCTCTGTCTGAGGCCAGATTTGAACTCGTGAAGAGGAATCTTCCTGACTTCATGCCTAGCACTCTATCTACTATTCAACCTAGTTGCCCATCCTTTTATACTACTATCATATGTAAAGGGTAATAACTGCAGCTTACTCAGTTCCAGCACGTCCCCTGCAAGCCTCTTTGTTCTGAAATCAATCAGCGAATCAATAGGTATTATTATAAACCTATTGTGTGCCAGGTACAATGCTAGATTTGGGAGATACAAAACCAAAAATGAAATTTTTCCTACCCTCAAGGAGTTTGCATTCTACTGGAGGGAACCATATGTACATTATCAAAGTAAACACAAAATATATGCAAAGTAATCTGGTGGGGATGGAGAAGACACCCTAGCAATTGAGGCTGTCAGGAAAGGCCTCATGTAAGAGGGAGCATTTTAACTGAGCTTTGAAAAAAGCTAGGGATTCTAAGAAGTAAAGATCAGGGAAAAGTTCTTTGCAATGCTTCTTAAACTGTGGGTTATAATCCCATATGGGGTTGAAAATAATTTGGCAACAATAAAAGGTTTCTGAAAGTGCAATGATCAAAACTTAATTAAAAATCAAATGTATAAGGAATCTGAGGTGTTTCGGGCAGTTCTTGCCCATGTTGCATCATGCAACTTCACTGCAGCCTTGGTTCTGAACACACAGCATGCGCACTTTGCACTACACACGCCCTCAGGCCACACAATGCCAATGAATGCTGCCACAATGGCAAAAGGGGTTGTGGGTGGAACAGTTTAAGAAGTCCTGGTCTAGGGTATTACCTGTAAAAATGAGCAGAGGTTGAGATGAACTGTTGTGTGTGAGATCATGGTGTTCCATTGTAGCCACATATCATCACTGGAAAAATATTGTCATTGCAAGAATTATCTTGGTATCATTGGAAAATACTGGAAATTTTCCAAAACGGTCCAACCCAATCTCTTCCTATTCAACTCAGATCTGGTCTATTGCCTATTTGTAGCACTGATCTAAAATATAGATGCTGATAGACCAGTTGGTGTACCCATCCAACTTCATATAATCTGGGAAATATTCCATCTTTATCCATTTGTTTTTCCTGTGTGGATGGCTAAGCAAGTCCCTTTTGATTGACATAGGTGTCATACACCCTGCCCTCAGTACTGTGCCATCTGTGAGCAGCTGGAGAGCCTTGCCATCTTATAGAAAATCCATCTTTTATGTAGACTATCCTCCGTGAAACTGACAAACATGCCACTGTATTTTATGTCTCACCTAATGCTGATTCTCATTAGATCTTCAAGAAAAGTGTCTCCATGGTCATCTCTGCCATAGCATCTTATCTGATTTTAATATACACATGGATGACACCTGGTCTGAAATTAGTCTTTAAAGTTACATTTTTTCCTGCCAAGTCAAATGTCTTTTCTGAAATCACTGAACTATGTACAATGGATTATGACATACTCTAAATTTCTCAGCTAACTATGGGACTATATGAAGATGATATGTTATAGAAAATGATCTGTGAAAGCCTGCCTGTTGTTCCTTTCTCATTATTTCAGCAAAGAAACTCTCATTATGTGTTTAGCCCGTTCTCCAAAACAAATTCATTAAAATGAAAAAGGTATATTGGTCATCAATATTTTGTCAGTCACTTTTCTGGGTAAAAATAAATTTTTTGTTTTTCATTCTTTTGGAATCTTTCCCCTATGAAATATTTAAAATCAATCCCTTGATTCCTTTTACTTTTTTTTTTTTAACTTTTGACATATATTTCTTTTGTTTTTGGTGAAGACCAGATGCTTTTCCAGATTTCAGCTTTTTAAGCTTATGGAAACCATTGACTTTGCTGCTAGCAGTCATGTGCAGCAAAGGCCTCAAAGCAGAAGAATGAAACTAGGACAGAGGTTATCAGCTCCAGTGACTCTACCTGGCCCTTTCAATCTTGCTCCAAGTTGGTTTGAGTGGCAAACAAGATATTATAAAAGCTGAAAAGAATCTCATCACTCTAGCCCAAATTCCTTTTCAGTTTTTCCATCTGGATTCTCCAGAATGCAGACTAATGACCAGTCTATGACAGAGATGAAATTAATTTCCTAACCCCGAGTCAAAGAGACTGAGAGAGCAAATCTTGAACCCAGAAAACAGCAAAGAAGTTGAAATGACATGGTTAAGTAATTTTAGCATGAGAACTAATGGGGGGAGGTTGGTTATCCAATTAAGTATGACCATGGCTGTATGGCCAGGGACTACGACTGAAAGAGAGAAAAGGTTGCCTAGCCCCTTCATTCCAACATGTGGCAGCAGATAGCAGCAGGGGACCTGAAGAGTCTGCAGACCGGCAGATGGTAGCAGAGAGCAACTCAGCCTCAAAGGTACCCTGCAGTAATGGAAATACCCAGCAAAGAACTCCCCAGCAGGGATAATAGAGCATCGTAGAACGCCAGCTCAGTGAAATCAGATCACCAGATGGCATCAAGAGCACATGGCTTTGAGTGATTTGGTTTTGACCCCCAACTATAACATATCCCAAACCTGGGGATGATATCCAAGGAGGCCCCCAAGGCTAAGAAAATTTTTGTCCAACTTCAATTAAAGTATCAAGGTACTTAGCCACTTTGGAGGATTTTGTCAAGTTCTTAATAGAATTTCTCTATCTCTCCATTCTGTACAATAGATGATGCAGCATAAGTGGCAATTATCTTTATAGCTGTCTATTTGCACTCATCATGAGTACTATAAGGTGAAATAATCAAGGTTCCCTGAGATTGCACCAACTGCTTTATTTGTTTCTCCAAATAGAACCTGTGAGCCATCCTTCCATTTAGCTGAAACTTCTTTATAAATGAATGAATGGAGTATTTATTAAGTACTTACTATATACAAAGGACTGTGCTAAGTGCTGAGGATGCATATCAAAAAGTAAGAGATCCCCTGCTCTCAAGGTGCTCACATTCTAATGAGAGAGATAACACATGTGGAAAGTTTCAACCACAAATCAGATGGAAATATCCCATGGTCCTTAGGGTGCAAAGCAAAGAAGATGCTAATACTTCTCTTCTTTATGTGTTCTTCTTTCATTTATGAGAGAAAATATCACTATGAGGATGGTTCATTTCCCCCCAGTAATGCATTAATTTGCTCATTGGAGAAGGATCATGCATTAAGAGTAGCAAAAGTTAAACTAACGTTTGTAGGTGATCTAAGAACAATGGGATTCTTACCTTCTGCCCCCTTTCTCCTTATTCTCCCATTGTGACTGTGAAAACAAAGCTACAAAGGGCCATTTTGTTCTTAATCTATTTCATAGGACACCATAACCAAAAAATTCATTACCTCACAGCCAGCTTACCTTCCTTGACTAGGCTGGTTCAGCTTGCCTTGCTTGGCTAGGTTGAGCTTTAGAAGCAACCACATTCTTCCTCTGAGCCCACACCTGACAGAATGGTGCCAAAGCTTGAGTTCTACAGGCATAGCATTCAAGAAACCAGGGTGATCTCCCTACCACAATGAGGCATCATGGTATAAGCTGCCAGGAATTGAAATAATTTATAAAACCAAAAACAGAAATAAAAAGAAGCATCACAATCTAATCCCCAGAGTCCTAACTGGATTCCCTACTCTCAGTATTCGTTGTTGTTGAGTCATTTTGGTCATGTCTGACTTTTTGTGACCCCATGTGGGGTTTTCTTGGCAAAGAAGCTGGAGTGGCTTGCTATTTCCTTCTCTAGTTTATTTTATGGATGAGGAACTGAGGCAGAGTTAAGTGACTTGCCCAGGGTCATACACTTAGTAAGTGTCTGAGGTCATACACTTAGTAAGTTTGAACTTGTGAGGATGTCATCAGTATTTAGGACTCAGTATTTAGTAAAATTTAAAGAGCTTCAGCTCTTTACATATAAGCAAATAGACAGATTTCTATATTTAACAGGAACGTGCTTAGATTTATTTATATATTTTAGCAGGAAAATATATCAAATATATTCCTGCTATCTTTTAGAGGGAGCTAAGGAGCTATAGGCCTTTCAGTAGTCATTTAATTCTCTCTAATAGTCAGTGGTGTCTTTGCATCTCGGATGAATGAATGAATTTTTTTTTAAGTATTTATTAAATGCTCACTATTTGCCAAGCATTGTGATAGAGGTCACCAGAGGTCTAATATATGGCTTCTCAGGCAGACCTCTATTAACAATTAAAAGGGTGGAAGCCATTAAAAATGTATAGTGGCACTGATGGTACCTCTAATGAGCTGATTTAGATTAACTTGTGGAGACCACAGCCAAAGCCATTCCTAAAAGCAATTCTTCACCTCCTTACCCATGCCAGCCCTGACCTTTTGACCACTGGCTTTATGATCAGAATCCGTTGGTCCAAATTCTTGTTTTATTGCTTACTATGGGTGTGACTATGGACATGTCACTTATCCTCTCTGGATCTCGGATTCCTCTGCTGAAAATGAACTTCAAAATCCTTTCCAACTCTAAATCTATGAGCCTATGATTCTCCTTTGGAGAACGCTCAACTCTCCCTGGGGTCATATCCCTTATCCTTGTAGCCATCAATGTACTACTTTTAGCAGTCTTGGCCACTGCTTTTGTCCATAACCAATGATTAAAAAAACAACTGCTGACCAGTTTCTCTTAAGTTGAACAGACTTCTCTTTATCTCATCCTCTTCAGTAGTTAACCTGTGCTGAATTAGGTTTTATTTGGAGAGTTCAGGGCTGTTGTTGCTCCTTTGAATGCTGACCCATGTGTGAGAGTATGTGGGTAGGCAATAGACCATCTGGTCCTCATCTTAGCTTAGATCAATAGGAGGAGGTTATGTGACCAGGGATTCCAGTAACTGAGTAATAATGGTATATAATTACTCTGCTCTCTGTTATTGAGTTTTGAATACACTAGACAAATTGAAAGTCTAAGAAGCAAAAAGCCTCTTTTTTTAATTCATTTTATTTTTGAGAAGGATAAAATTATATGAGCTTCATCGTCCATGCCTTATACAAATGCAAAGTTTACCATAGCTGTGATTGAAATACTGATTACATTCTCCTTTTTTTTTTTTCAAAATCAAGTAAGAGGAGGGGTGAATAAGAGCTTATTAATTTTCTGGGTTTTTCTCTTGGAAATGAACATGCTGGCACAATTTTAATTGGGTTTTAGTTGTTGTTGTTGTTTTAATTCTCACAGCGATGGCTTGGCTGTGCCTTTGGGGACTACAGAGAGAAACCGGCATCTGGTGTTTGAGGATTCTAGGGATTTGCACCATATTTTTGTGTAATAACTATACAGTAAATAAACAGAATGAATAATTAAGTGAATAATGAGTTTCTCAAAAAAGATGACTCTTCTAAAGATATCAACAGAAAATCTCACATGTGTTCTACACTCCCACTCTGTGTTTCTACTGTGTGCCATCGGTGTGTCATTCATTGCCCTCGTGGAAATTAGTGAGAACACTTTCCAGGCAGAAACCAAGAGTGCCATTAATCAAGGTGGTTAGATACAAATGAAATACTTCCCTCCTATTTTAATTTTACTTGAAAACACAAGGATATCAGGTTTCGGCATTAAAAAAAAGAAAGACTATCCTTATCCTCTTCCCCTAGATGTACGTTTCCCTTATTTAAATGGTCACACATTTGAATTTCATTGAATTCATTGTTTCCACAGAAAGGGTGCTGAATTTGAAATCATGCAAACTGAATTCAAATGCTGACCCTGATGCTTACTACTTCTATTTACTAAATAGTTATTACACATATGTACCTATGTGACCTTGGGCAAGTCACTTAACTCTGGGTCCCAGATTCCTCAATTGTAAAATGAGAAGATTGGACAAAGTAACATCCGAGGGCTTTTCTAGTTCTAAATATTTAACACTGACTCCATGACTGGCTAAGAGCCATGTTAGCTGACTAATACTGGTCATCCCCTACATCAGTGATCTCCAAGCATTTTTTTTATTGTCTACCATGATCAGAAAAAAAAATTTTTTAACATACATCCCTATACATAGAAGTAAATTATAAGATATACATGTACTATTCTGTTATTCTATCATGTACATTATACATACACAAAAGCAGGAATTTTAAAAGGATGAAGTAAAAATTAAATGAACAATATTTTAAATAATTTTTCATTTTATTTAATTTTTTTGCTTTTCAAAAAAGTACTATTAATTATATCATAGAGCAGTGTGATCAAACATGCTATATTCTTTTTAAAATCTTAGTCGAACATTTTATGATTGCCATAATTCAGAAATTTGGTTCTAAGATCAATTCATTTCAATACTGGGATATAATAGATGTCATAGCTTTAAAAAAAAAAAGACACACAAAAATATGTAGATCCAAGTGGCAAGGGTGCATAGATAACTTGACTAATTAAATCATGATACCCATTTTTCAGTCTCCTCTACCAATTATACAAAGGCTTTTTTGAAATTTGTCTTTTCATCTTCCCTAATGTCAATCAATAATTACTGCAAACTAACCAGGTGGTGCTAGATTTTTAATATTTAACAAATGGATTTAAAATCCAGGGCAACTATATTCGGAAGAGTTTTAAAGAGATTAGAAAATTTTTTCCAACTTTTTTTAAGTGAGCTGATATGAATGTGTTAGGTATATATCATATAGTTTTAGGCAACAAAATCTTGGAATAATAGAAACATTTCCTAACATCCATTTTCAAAATTCTCTCTCCATGTAGCACTAATTTGTTTTGAAAAAGCAGTAACTTTCTTATTCATTGTTACAATATCACCTTCACCTTAGAGAAACAGATTAAGTGCATTTGTGCTTGTGTGTCTGTGTTTAGTATCTATAAGGTAATGTTCTACTAACAACCATTTTCATTACAGAAAAGGTACATTTGGATCAATTTTTTAAGAATCACATATAACATCTTTACATTTAATAGCTCTTCTAAGTATTTTGTTCTGAAATCATCATTTTTTTTACCTGATAATGTGTCTAACAAAGAGTTTGCGCTAAGAGTAAAAGTATTGGTCATGATCATGGTCACTGAAAGGGTGCAAACAGATGAGGATGCTATTCTGTTCACTATTCCATATTGTGGAACTCACTCTTCCCTTAGGATACCTCACGTACTACTCATTATGTGACCAACTGACATAGAGACTAAGTGAAGTGTCAATCTGTATATAGAGTATAGAGTATTATAGTAGATATCAGTATTAGATAGTATTATGGTAATATAGAGTATAATAGTATTTGTATAATTTATATAGGTGTATATATAGTACTAGCATAATTATATCATAGTATTAGTATAATACCCCACTGGAATACTTCCTCCAACTGATACTTGACACTTGTTGATTGGGTCCCCAGAGGGGTGAGTACTACTATCTAGTTTAGGGGTAAGTGCATGGATAGATATTCTCACTACTGAAATTTCTGAGCCCCCACCATTGTGCTTCCCATTATAAATCAGGACTAAAACTAGCGAGCCTTTAGCAAAGGTATTTACTAAGATGTTATAGGAAGAAAAACTGGGATGTACTCTGTCACACATATGCACAGGTTCATGTTGTTGTTGTGTTTGTCCTTTGTTTTCAAAAAGGACTGTGGCATCAGGGAAATGATGACATGACTTGCAGTTGACTTTTATTTGAGTGAGGGAAAGCTGTGCAAGGTCACCAGCCTCACTTTATCCTCTTGAGACATCTGGGTCCAGTGGCCAGATATTCAAAAATGAAGGACAAACGCAACCTGTGAGTAGACCGAGCTGCCTGAATGGGGACCCAGCCAGTTGGGTAACTCAGCTCATCCTCTCCCTTTTCCTCTTCACAGGTTCATGGGAAGAGTGGGCTCAAACCTTGAGTACAATGGTAGGGAGAAAAATACGTAAGATGCATACATGTCACAGAATAACTCACAAATCCTGGTACTTTCTGACCTGGAAGTCCTTTCTTGAGTCCATAGCCAGAATTCCTCTCTGGCACTAGGCACTGCTTCTTGAGTCTGTTTGCCCTCCTGAATGACCATCTTTTTGCATCCATGTCCATCATCAGCATGTCTTTCCACTCCCAATGCAGATGTTTCCCCTGCTGTTAGCCACTGACACTCTGGGGACACCGTAACTGCCATCTCATAAACCTCTATGACTTCCTGACCTTTTGAAGCTAACAGTACCAGAATTCTCATTCACCCAAGATGAGGAAAAAAACAATTACAAAGAGACAAAGGGGGCCATATGCTCACAGAGAAGCCTGTTGGGAGGCAGGGAAGCCACCAGCTTCCTCAGCTGGCTCTTGGGACTAGCTCTAAATAGGCCTCATACTTCACAGTTAGGGAGAAAAAGACAAAGATCTTCAAGAACCCAGTAGCTTGTCTTTATATATCCCTTGACATATCAGTTCTTAAGGCTCAGTGGCCAATGAGAGGACTCTTTATCATCACACAGTGCAATCCCCTGCACATGGCTAGAAGTAGGCTCCCCCAAGCTCCTACATGGTAAATCAGGCTGGGACTTATTATTAATTAAGACTGAATTTCTTTCTTTTGGGGTGGCTAGGTGGTGCAGTGAATAGAGCACCAACCCTGGAGTCAGGAGGACCTGAGTTCAAATCCAGTCTCAGACACTTAATACAAAACTAGCCATGTGACCTTGGGCAAATCACTTAACCCCAATTGCCCTGCTTTCCCCCCTCCAAAAAAATTTTTTTTAATTCTTTCTTTTTTTCATATAAAAATTAAGTGGAAATAGAAATTCTAATAGTTTCTTCCCACACCCCAGTGAAGTCCACTACCCTCGATGATCTCTGAGGTTCCTTCTAACTCTTAATGGAGTAATACTATAATGACTCCAAGTATAGCTTATAGAAACAGCCTCCAGTTTTTAGACAGTGGTGCAGTGGATAAAGCTCCAGACCTGAATTCAGGAAGATCTGAGTTCAAATCCAGCCTCAGACACTTTCTAGAAGTGTGACCCTAAGCAAATCACATAGCCTCTATTTGCCTCAGTTTCCTCATCTGTGAAATAAGGATAAATATAGCGCCCACCTCTCATGATTGTTGTGAGGACCAAGCAAGATAATAATTGTGAATTCCTTAGCACAGTCCTTGGCACATAATAGAGCTATATACGTGCTAACTACTATTATCTTAAGCTTGGCCCCCATTTTTAGACAGATAAATGGTACAGGGGAAAGGGTGCTGGGCCTGGAGTCAGGAGGACCTGAATTCAAATCCAACATCAGACACTTACCAACTGTTTGACCCTGGACAAGTCACTAAACCCCTACCTCAGCTTCCTCAGCTGTAAAACAGGGATAATAATAACATCTACCTCCCAGGGTTGCAGTGAGGACCAAATGAGGTATTTATAAAGCATTCCCCACAGTTCTTGGCACACAGAAAATGCTTAATAAGGGCTTGTTCCCTTCCATCTCCACTTTAGACAATGTATCTTACAGTAGATCTCTGCAAGGCAAAAATCTTGTGGCGTGGCCTTCATGTCTTCAGAACATCACCATAAGCAAATAAGTTAGTGAGGGAGATGAGTAGCAAAGCTGTCTG
This sequence comes from Pseudochirops cupreus, assembly GCA_028627135.1. Classification (NCBI taxonomy): domain Eukaryota; kingdom Metazoa; phylum Chordata; class Mammalia; order Diprotodontia; family Pseudocheiridae; genus Pseudochirops; species Pseudochirops cupreus. The sequence continues at coordinate 422,960,032 of CM053582.1, forward strand.
TTTAAAGCAGCATTTAAAAATAGAGTGCTCTAATGAAGAACAGAGAAAAATAGGGACTTCTATTACCTCATTATGTAGCTGAAATTGGTAGTACCTACACATGTCTTTCACTAAGACAGATCTATCCACAGGTTCATTAATAATATGCTCCTTCCAGGTCCTAAGGCATCAATTCAACAAGTGTTTACTAAATAGCTAACATGTTTCAGACACTATAGTAAGCACGGGGGATATGAAGACAAAAATGAACATGGTCCCTACCCTCAAAGAACTCAGATTCTGTTGGAATGGTTCCTTCCACAGGTACATGATCATTAATGAAATAACAAGTTGGTTTTGGTTGGTTTCGTCTTGGTTTGTTTTTTTTTACAAGAAAAGCCAGGATCCAAACTGTATCACCCACAGTGCAGTCACCAGTTTCTCATCCGATTAAATACTGACATCAAGTACTTGAAATGGGTGAGTTGCTGAAGATGTGTCCTACTCAGTCCAAACTCAGTACATGGTTTGCATGTGTGAGATCAATCCTGGCATCTCTATCAGGCTCAACTATCCCTAAGTGTATCTCTAGAGGTAGAAACAACAAATAAAGCCTTGCTTCCCTGCCAGTCACTACCACACCCAAAAAACAAAAAGAGCATCCCTAACACATGTGAAAAGGGGAACTTTTTCTGTACAAAAAGGGAAATTTAAGAAGCCACTTTCAGTGCCACGAAATGACTACTCCAGTATCTGTGCAAAGTTGGGAGATGACAGCACCTGTCCTATCTCCAACCTTGCTGAGTGCTCAGCTAGCTGTACAGAATATCCTTTAATAAGTCTTATTTGGACATATAAGTCTTCTGCATGAGATTTTTCTTCTTTTTTCTGTCCCTAGTGTAAACACTGACTTACCATATAATCAATGGGTTTGAAGAGGCTTTGGTACCAAATATAAGAATTGACACAGAGGACAGGGAGATTAATCAAGGCTCCTTCTCATCATAAAACTCCTAGAACTCCCACAAGTAGCCGTCTTTCAAATTTCTATACTGAGTGACCCTAATTCAAATACCCATTATAAGTGATGCTTGTCCATCATATCAGGAGAAAAATGTCCTAAATCTTTTTTAACACTCTAACTGTATTTTGTCCAATGTTAAAGCAACAACCCAAAGACTATTTTTATCCCATTCCTATGAGATTATTTGGCTCTGTAATAAAAAGTTTTCCTTCAAACTAGTTAACGTGAATTTTATGCTTACTCATTGTGTCACATGCTCCAATTCAATTTATTTTAAAGCAGATTCTTTGGGGGAAAATTGTAAAACTAATTTGAATTGATTCTTTAGAGACTCTGTTTTAAATGAAGTGCTATAAAATTGGCAAAGTGAAAAAGTAGTATTGAATTGCATTTTTCAACCCTCCATTGGATCCTGAAATCTCTTTTTTTGACAATGGCCAGCGTTTTGATATGATATGATTTATACAATTTTCATAATGTTTGTCTTAAACATGGTTGCATTTAAGTTTTGGTTATTTGATCACCAACAATACCTTTAAAAAAAAAAGCAAAGCAACTAATTCCATATCCAAGCAAAATATTGGTTGGAAGAGTCAAGAAGAAGAAATCTGGTGCTTTGATGTAAACCTACACCCAGCTCCACTCCCAGCCTAAAATGACCTCCTCATTCAAAAGCAGATGTTTTGGAGAGTGAACATTTGTGGGAAAACCCCAGGGTGGGGGGGGAAACTCCTCCTCTTTCCTCCCACTTCGTACAATTTGTATACCTCCTTTCCATATTTGATGGATTTACAGCTTGGAGAAAGTGCAGAAATAATAGTTGGGAAGCCTGATGGCTCAATTTCCTGTCAGGCATAGTACCAGAGAGGTGTTCATTATTCTGTCAGCCCAGGATGTTTCAACCCTAATCAGAAACAGCAGTTAATATATTGAGAAAGGTGCCTCGTTCATTGAGAAAGGGCTTCCTTTTTACTGATTTAGTTTTGATCAATGGCAATATGACGAAATACATGGAAAACACATGTCTGCTTCCAGCTTAGGACCCTCCTCCTTCCAGCCCCCACCTCTTCCAACCAGTTTCCTTTGATGTCCTTTAAAAGGGTGCTTTATTTTTGTGTTACCTTTTTTCTCTATTGACCTCTAAATAGTGACACCCACCCCTGTTGATTGAGTACATTAGTGGTTGCTGGTGATTGGAGTTTTTTCCTAACATCAGTCATAGAATCACAGATTTAGGGCTAGAAAGGTCCTTAGAGGCCATCTAGGCTAACACCATCCTTTTATATACGCAGAATTAAGGTTAGGAGAGGTTAAGAAGACACTAAACCAACGTCACACTGGGAAGTGTTGTTCATTTTTCAGTATTATCTGACTCTTCACGACCTCATTTGGGGTTTTCTTGGCAAAGATACTGGAGTGGTTTGTCATTTCCTTCTCCAGCTCATTTTACAGATGAGGAACTGAGTTAAATGACTTGCCCAGGGTCACACAGCTAGTAAGTGTCTGAGGCCAAATTTGAACTTCCTGACTGCACCTAGCTTCAGAAAGGTCCTTAGAGGTCATCTAGAGATCCCATTCATTTTATATATGAGGACCTAAGGTTAGGAGAGGTTAAGAAGAGACTTGCTCAATGTCACACTGGGAAGTGGACCTAGGATTAATAGTAATTATTATTTATAGATTGCCTTTAAGATTTTCAAAGTGCTTTGGATATCTTATTTATTGGATGAATGAATTAATCCAAAATTAGAATAGTAGGTTAGTAAGTAGTCCACTACAACCCAATGCACCTACTATGCGCAAGGTTCTCTGCACTCTATTAGATACCAAAGAGACTACTTGCCCTTACAGAGTGTAAAGTGCCATTCTCAACCCTCTACATCATGGAATTTATGCACTTTCCTCAGGATACTTTATGCATGGTATGTGACAAAGACCATCTGACCTAGACCAAAAGTAGACACAACTGTCAATCCAGATAGTAAATATTAATAAAGCTTAGTTTCTTTTTTAGGATAAAAATAAATGGAAATAAAGATGCTAACATTTCCTTACCACACCCCATTGTATTGTCCTGGGCCCCCCATAGAGTATGCATGCCTCACTTTGGAAACCACTGGGCTGGACAATAGCATAGCATGTGTAGTTGGAACCAGCTGGATGATAAGATCCAAAGAGCAATAATTAGTGGTTCCATGCCAACTTGGAAGAAGTATAGTGCCCCAGGGTTCTATATTTGGCTGTATATAGCCTAACACTCTTTATCAATGATTTCAATAAAGACCTAGCATGATTATCAAATTTGCAGATAATACAATGTGGGGGGATCCAAAAAGATCTTCACAAAGTAAAAGATAGCTAGATAACACAGTGGATAAAAAACTGGTCCTGGAGTCAGGAAGACCTGAGTTCAAATCCAGCCTCAGACATTTACTAGACATGTGACCCTGGGCAAGTCACTTACTAACTGCCTCAGTTTCCTCATCTGTAAACTGGAAATAAAATAGCACTCATATCCCAGGATTGTTGTGAGGATAAAATAAGACATTTGTAAAGTGCTTTGTGAACTTTAAAACTAGCTAAATAAATGCTGGCTATTGTTATCAATATCATCATCATTTTTTAAAGGTTTGACTGAATCTACCAACATGAATTTTTAGTAATGATAAATGCAAAGCCTTAGATTTATGTTAAAAAAAAATCAGTTTCACAAGTACAAGATGGGGTAGTCATAGACAGATGAAATTTTATCTGAAAAAGATCTGGGGATTTTAGCAGACTGAAGCCCCAATATTTTAATAGTGCTATATGGTAGCTAAAAGAAATGATGCGTGTTGCCAAGATCATAATTCTGCAGGACTTTGCTATGGTCAGATTATTTTATCTGCCATATAGAACAGTTTCTTTGCTATTTGCTATGTGTATGTTCACTACGGCAGCTAGGTGGCGCTATGGATAGAGCACTGAGCCTGGAGTCAGGAAACATCATCTTCCTGAGTTCAAATTCAGCCTCAGACACTAGTTGTGGGATCCTGGGCAAATCACTTAATCCTTTTGCCTCACTTTCCTCATCCAGTCCAGTGAGCTGGAGAAGGAAATGACGAATCACTCCAGTATCTTGGCCAAGAAAACCCCAAATGGGGTCACAAAGAGTCTGACGTGACTGAAATTATTGAACTAGACCCCCAGTCTTTCCTGCCTCCTTTGGTGTGTTTTCTCTCCACATCCCCATTAGAATGTAAGCTCCTTTGGGGTCAGGGGTTATCTTTCTTTTTTATTAATTGTATCTCCAGAACTTAGCACATAATAGATGCTTAATAAATGTTTATCAGATTGGATTTGGAAAGGAGTCAAACCTTGGATGTAAAACTTGGAGTCTTCCTTTCCCCATTAAGAAATAATGATCAGAAGTTTAATTTGAACCATAAAACTACATTTTCCCCAAACTGATAATAAAAATACAAAATAATCCTCAGTTTTGTGTGACCATCCTCCCCCTTCTGTTTCTGCCATGATGACACCACAGTGGTGGAAGATCCCTATGACCCTTCCATCAGTATGATATTTCCATCAGTTAGTTCCTCCTGAGCCTCCATTTTGAAGAACTGCCCAGAGCCAGGGATGGGGAACCTGGTGGGGAACTTGTGAAGTTTGGATTCAATCAAAGGGCAGCACTTGAGGACCTAGAGGGCCACATGTGGCCTCAAGGTCACAGGTTCCCCATCCCTGGCCCAGACCCTCCATCTTTTACTCCTTTGCTAGCTCTGCTCCTTACTGTATTTTGCCACCAAGGCTAAATTTCCTTCTTATGCAGGAAGATCCCTCTGCCACTGTAGCTCTTCCTCTCCTGGAACTTTCATTTTGAGGAAGATGAGCCATTCTTCACTCCTCTCCCAGCTCTACTCCTAACTCTCCAGGTACTTTCTACCCATCCTTCCCTACCCCACCTTCCACCCCTGGTCTTTTTCTTCACTTGCCTTTGTATTCCCAGCGCTTAGCACAGTGCTATTGACTCAAGAAAGGGGTGCTATGAATCACACAGTTTTTTTTAACTGTCTATAGGTATTTACTTAACCATTAGTACTCTAAATATTTTAAGAAGGAAAACATTTTCTTATGGAAACTTTCTTTACATCACAAGGAGCGCCACAGCTTTTTCAAATACAATTTTGGAAACACCAGCCTAAAATGTGAAGAAAGAAATTGAAAGAGAGCTCAGTGGACCCACATTTAAATGATTTTTTAGAGGTTTCTCATCCTTTGTTCTTTGTCTCTGAAAGGATGCCAGTTGAATTAGAGTAAAACAGTCAAGAAACATTTAAAATCTACACAGTGATCTTCAGAAAGGATCAATATAGATATTGAGATGTAATTCGAAAGCAAAGAAAACATCTTGCAAAACAAGAAATATACATACATACACACAAACATGCATATCTACATATGTGTGTATGTATATAATGTTTCCTATGAAGAGAGACCAGAAAGTGTAACTGGAATACCCTTTAAACAGTTTTTAAAAGCACATTATATAAATAAATGTTTTAGATATTAAGAAACTTAGTTCAGGAAACATGAATTTCATCTTTATTCTGTTCCATTCTAATGAATAGCTTCCAATTTGAGCTGAGTAAAAATTCATTTTAATATATATAATTTAAATTTTATTATATGCAGTAATATATAAGTGAAAATAATTTATTATAACAATATATAATGAAAACATATACATAATACAAAATATTAATAATATATATTTATTATTATGCACCTCCACTCTCAAAAATGTCCTTCCATAGCATGCAGCTCCCCTAAACAGAGAGAATACTGTTTTTGAAAAACTATAAAGCCTCCTCAATGGCGATGACCCATTAATTGGAATTGACTGGCTGGTTGACTGAACTGACCATTTTAGTCAAAAGAGACAAATCAGTTGTGCATGTAGGCATAGATGAAGAACAAGATCAAACACAAATGATCAAAAGTGGCCACACACACAAAAGTAAGAATGAGCCGAAGAGAAACCAGTCAGCAGAAAATTTAAAATGTTAATACAAATTGAAAAGGTCCTCCAGCACAGACTGAGATGCCTTCTTTTGGACATGGTCAATGTGTAGATTTGTCTTGCTTGATTATACTTGTTTTTTACAAGGGTTTTTTTCCCCCTTTTTTTAAAATTTGGGCAGAGAGAGTTGAAAGGAGTGGGAAGATAGTGATCACAGTGATACTCAAAAAAAGAAAGAAGATCAGGGGAGCATTTTTAAAAATGAACAGAAAACAGGAGGTTCAGAAGGAGTCATTGACAAGTAGGAAAGCTTTGAAATTAACATGTTAAATTTATAATTTAATTTGGAAAAGAAATGAAAGCTACATGTGGAGATATGGGATTTCATATGCAATATCTTTCTGCTTTTTGTATGTAGAAATGTTCATGTTGGTTGATGTTTACCAAGTTCTGTTTAATAACAAGAACAAAATTAACACTACTAGTTTTTTTATATTTTATTTTTATATATTTTAGTTTACATCATTCATTTCCACAAGATTTTGAGTTACAAATTTTCTCCCCATCTTTCCCCTAACCCCCCTCAAAACAGCCATCCCCTTGTATAACCCTGCCCCCAATCTAATCTCTTCTATTTCCTCCCCCATCACTCCTCTAACTTTCTGATAGGGCAGGATGGATCTCCCTTCCACAGTGCCTCTGAATCTTAAGTTCCAGTTGGATATAGTTAATAATAATAGTAATAATAATTGTATATGTATATATATACATATATTTTTTTTTAACATTTGATTATACAGCTTTAAATTCTAGATTTTTTCTCTTCCTCCCTCGTCAGCCAGCCCTACTGGAAGAACAAGCCATCAAATACAGGTTGTACATGTGTAATTACGCAGAACCTCTCCACAGTGGGCACATTGTGAGAGACTGATTACAAGTCCCTCCTTCCTATCTGGCTCCCTTCCCCTGTTTGATTCTCTACCCTGTCCCTGTCCCTGTCCCTCTATAGAAGTGTGCGCTTTCATCAACCCTTCCCTGACCCTGCCCTCCCCTCCATCATCCTACCCCTCATCCCCATTCCCCCTATTCTCCTGTGTGGCAAGATGCCCAGTTTAGAATTTATGTCATTCCTTCCCTAAGCCAAGTTCAGTGAGAGTAAGGTTGACTCTTTCCCTTTTGCCTTCCTGTTCTCCCCCACTATTGTAACAATTATCCTTTGTCTCTTCCATGAGATGCTCAAACCCATTCTGTCTCTTCCTGTTTCCTCTCAATCTAATCCTCTCTCACCTCAGTATTTCACATTTTAGTATATTGTCCCTTCCTATTCAATTGATCTTATGCCCTCTATGTATTCATATATATATATATATATATACATACTCAGATATGTGCTTGTATGCATATATAAACCCTCTTATATAAATATATGTGTAT
>CM053582.1:422967973-422989592 GCA_028627135.1 Pseudochirops cupreus
GAAAATCTGCCTCTGTCAGAAAACCATGCAAAATCTGACCTCTTCCTGCTGCTCAAAGGTGTTCCCCAAGTCTGGAGTCCCCTGCTTGGGACCCTTTCTACCAACTCAAGGCATGGCTCACCTTTTAAATTCTCCTCTAATGTCTCCTTTCTTGATGCTACTTTTCTGTACTACTATTAAATTTATTAGTCTGCTATTACACCATTTGTTGCTGTTGTGTTTTGTCCTTCATTTTCAAAGAGGACCATGGCGTCAGGGGAATGATGACATGACTTGCAGTTGACTTTGATTTGAGTGAGGGAGGGCTGTGCAAGGTCACCAGTCTCACTTTCTCCTCCAGAGCCATCTGGATCCAGTGACCTGATATTCATCAGGATGACTGGAGATGACCCAGGATGCACCATTTAGAGCTTGACTCAAGATTATTGTTAAATGTTCTCTGTTTCAGGTATGTCTGGTTTGTTGTTTTTTTTTTAACACAAGGAAATCATAAGGTCCTTGAGGAGCAAGGACTTTTTTTTTCAGACACAGAGTTTTGTACATTTTAGGCACCTAATCAATATTCGGTGAATTTGATTTATTTATGTTTGTAGCCACTTGTCTTATCCTCTAGTGCCTAGCACAGTGGAGGCCTTCGATAAGCATTTGAACAACTGACAAGGAATGGGTGAAGTTCACTTAATACTGTATAATTTGGGCCCAGTCCTAGGCAGTGATCTGTTGGAGCTGATTGTTAAATTTTCAATGTGAATGTTTATACCTCAGAAATTTACAAACACTACAAATGGGGCTTGACTTATTTAGTGACTGTCCAAACTTAAAAGTGATGAAAAATGCTAATAATAATGTCGATTAAACTTAAAAGCATGTCAAGCCTACTTCCCCCCACCCTGAAAGTCAGTTGTTAAACATTTCCCAGCATCCATTTCCTAAGTTCATTTGGTGGTTTATACTGTAAGTCTTCCAGAGAGATATGAGAAGAAGGATAATCAAGCTATAGGTCAAGGCTAAAGATCAGAGACTCAGGATTGTAGACTTAGAACTTTAAGAGGTCTCCTTTTACATACCAAGAGCATTAGACTTAGAAAGGTGTTTTATTCAAGGTCATGTAACTTTAAATGGCAGAATAAGAATTTGAACACAAATCCTCTGACTTGAAATCCAGTTATCTCCTCATTACATCACACTGTGTCCTTGTTTTCAGTTCTTGTATTTGGAAAGTAGAAGAGAGTCACTTAATCTTCTTGGGCCTCAGTTCCCTCACCTGTAAAGCTGAAGGGGTTAGCCTAGATGAACTCTGAATTCCCTTCTATCTAAGTTTAAGATGCCATGAGAAAATCCCATGTACTCATCTCATCTGGACAAAGAAAGCTTGGACATATAAAAAGCATACGATTGTTTTTAAAAGGTATAAATTATAAAGAATTTGGAGTCAAAGGATTAGCAATTTGCTTTTGCTGCTTACTAATTCTAAGTATAACCTTAAATCTCAATTTCCTCATATGGAAAAAAAGAGAGATCTGGACTAGTTGAACTCTCTACCATTTTGATATCCAAAGATTCTATGATTCTGAGTCAAATGCTGGGGCTATCCTGAGCAGAAAAAAGTGGTCTACTATGAAGATTTGAGAACAATTCTTTGCTTCAAGAATGAAGGCTCTTTGAGGGCAGAGATTTTGTTTTATTTCATTTTGGTGCTCTCCAGGGGAGCCTGAAACAGTACTTCACACACAATATGTGCTTGATAACTTTATTGCATTGAACTGAATTCATTCCAAGAAATTAAAGATGGGGAGATGAGAGGGGAAAGCACTTTCTTTAAGTGAGAAAGGATATGTAAAGTGCTTTGCAAGTTTTAAAGTGCTATATAAATGCTAGCTTTTATCATTATTATTTAAATTTGCAGGGAGGGCTCCATTGCATATGAGGTCAGATTCTTTGATGTGTTGATTAGTTTTGCTAAAAAACAATTTATCTTCTTTTTACAAAAATTCTTTGTTATAAAGTAGGAGTTCTTGGGGAGAGGAATGTCCATGAACTAGTCTTAAAATTTTTTTTTTGATAACTGTATTTCAATATAATTGGTTTCCATTGTAAGTCTTTGTATTTTAAGCACTTAAAAACATTATTCTAAGAAGAGGTTCATAGATTTTGTTGGATTGTCAAAGGGGTCCATGATCACAAAAAAAGATAAGAACCCTTGTTATATGGTATGGTTCTCTGGGAAGGGGAGAGGAGGGGATAAAGGAGAAATCTCCTACCTTTCTGACTACTCCTTCTGAGTCTCCTCTGCTGGATCCGGATCTTCATCTAGGTCATACCTGCTAACCATGGGTGTAGTAGGGGTATCTCTTGGGCTCACTTTTCTTCTCCCTCTACACTATTTTACTTCATGGTCTCATGAACTCTTGTGGATTTAATTTTCATCTCTATGCTAACAATTTTCAGATCTACTTAATGCAGCTCTAACCTCTCTGTTGACCTCCAGGATCACACCTCAAATTGTCTCTTGGGCACCTAGAACTAGACATAGTTCCCATAGACATCTTAAACTCCATATGTCCAAAACTAAACTTATTATCTAATTAAGTTCTACTGTGAATCACACACTAAACCATGTAAATGCATTTCAAAGGATTCATACAATCATTGATCTAAACCTAAAAAAGATTTCAATGTTGATCAAGTCCATCTCTCTCATTTTTCAGATGAGGAAAATGAGGCCCAGGGAGCCAGAATGATTTCTCTTAGGTCACTCGAGCAATAAGCATTACAGATAAGATCTGAACCCAGTTCCTCTGACTACAAAGCAGTACCCTTTGATATTGTCTAGTTCCTGTTAACCCACTCTGGCCAAGCAGCTGAATTCCACACTTTGGCACCTGACACACTCCATCTCAAACTCCTTGTTTACCCAGGTGAGGAAGTTGCGACCTAGAAAGGGGATCAGATGCATCTGAGTCCTAAGCTCTGAGACAAAAGGTTTTGGGGCCTGTTTACATATAGGGGTCCCATCCTAAGTGACCCTCCCATGGTACTACTCCCCTCTACAAATTAGTTAAAATGATTAGTTAAGGAGAAGTACTCTGTACATAGTTCCCTTTCCTAATGTCACCTCTGAATTTTACTTGGACATTAGGAATACTAAAAAGTTGAGCTATCTAAAATGTCAATTCATTTTAATATGTGCCTTTCAAAAATGTAACCTTTTATCTGGGGATTTATTTAGATTTTTTTAAAAAATGAAAACAAATATATCCATGTGGTTTTTGCTTAAAGCTACAATCAGAATATCACTCTTTTTTCTTCTCTCTAGGCCTCTCTAGGCTATTCTCTCCTAGTTCTCCTCCTAACTATCCGACCATTCATTCTTAGTCTTTCTTACTAGATCTTCATCCATGGAATTCCCACAAACCGTGCAGGTACTACAGGACTTTTTTCCACCTATACTATTTATATCATGTTGTGGTTGTTAAGTCATTTTTTTTTTCAATCATGTCCAACTCATCGGACTAAGGTTTTCTTTTTCTTTCTTTCTTTCTGGTTTTTTGTTTGTTTGTTTGTTTTTGCTTTTTGGAGGGGGAAGGTAGGGCAATTGGGGTTAAGTGACTTACCCAAGGCCACATGGCTAGTAAATGTCTGAGGCTCTATTTGAATTCATGAAATTGAACATTCCTGACTTCAGGCTCAGCACTCCATTCACCAGACCACCTAGCTGCCACTTTACATAGTATAGGGATTCAATTAATCTTTACTATACTGATAATTCACAAACCTATTTATTCAGCCCCAATCTCTCTCTTGACCCCCAGTCTCACATCTCCAATTGTCTATTGGACATCTCAAAGTGGATGTCCAATAGACATCTTAAACTCAACATGTTCAAAATCGAACTCCTTATCTTCCCTCCCTTTACATTTCCCTATTACTACCAGGATTCCATGATCCTTGTAGTCAATCAGGCTTAGTCAGCTGAGTGTCATCCTTTACTCCTCACTTTCTCACACCATCCCTCCATATCCAATCTCTTCTCAAGTCCTGTCTTTCTATCTTTGCTTGCAACATCTCTTCTTAATTCCCTCTCTCTCCTCCCTCATTGCCACCACCCTAGTGAAGGTCATTATAACCTCAGGCCTGGACTGCTATAATTGCCTGCTGATGGGTCTCCTTGCCTCAAGGCACTCCAGTCCATCCTTAGGTCAGCTGTCAAAGCGATTGTCTTAAAGAGTAGGTCTAACCAAGTCACTTCCCTAAACTCAATGGCTCCATCTGCCCTCCAGGAGCTAATTTAAAATCTTTGGTTGGCGTTCAAAGCCCTTCATAACTTCTACCTTTCCATTCTTCTTACATCTCTCCACCCCCTTCTTCCCCAACTCTTCCATCCAGTGACACTGGCTTCCTTGATGTCCCTAGAACAAGACACTCCATCTCTAGCGTTCTGGCCGTTCCCCATGCCTAGAATGCTTTCCCTCCTCATGTCTACCTCTAGGCTTCCCTGGCTTCCTTCAGGTCCCAACTAAAATCCTCCCTCCTACAGGAAGCCTTTCTGTTATCCTCTTCAATTCCAGTGCTTCCCTCTGCGACGATCTCCAATTTATACTGTAAGCAAATCTTGTCTTTTGTCTCTCTCATTTAACCGGAGCTCTTTGAGAGCAAGAACTTTCTTTTGTCCCCCAAATTTAGCACACGGACTGGTAACTGGTAGGAGCCTAACAAATGTTTATTGAATGACTGTAAAAACAAAAGTGATCAATAATTTTTTTTTTAATGCTAGGGGAAATAAAACTTTTTAAAAGAAAAAAAATTTCAGGGATGTTTTTTGTTCCCCAGACTCGGGGCATAAAACGAAAACTAGAGGTCCAGGGATTCAACAGGGCTCACTTTGATCTGCGGATGTGAGGAAGGTAAGATGTGGGGAGGGAACAGAGAGAGAGCAGGGACTGGAGACATCCTGGCACCGCTCCGCCTCCAGGGTCCCCCTTAGGAGAAACAGAAGGCAGTCTTCCCATGCGCATGCGTCTAACCGGATGCCTATATGTTTTGGTTAGGAAAAATCCTAGCCAGAGCCTACAGAAACACTGGGAGGGGAAAACAGAAGCCAAGATGCTGTTTCCTAGGCGACGGGACTCCGCCCCAAGGTGCTGTTTCCTAGGCGACGGCACTCCACCTCCTCCCTCTTCCTTCTGAAGCTGGCCCAGGATTGGGGAGGAAAGAGAGAAGAGAGAAGTAGGTGGGGTCATTGGTTGCTATGGTACCGAGACCACTTCTGTCCAATCGCTGGTTACCGCAGGGATGGAGAGTCTTCTCTGTAGGCTAAATGAGCGTGAGGACTCGATGCGTGTGAATGTGCCTGACTTGTGTGTAGACGTGCTAGGCCTGTTGTGGCGATTAATAAGTGCTTGCTGATTTCTTGTCTATTAGCGGAGCTCCGGCTGAGCCAGATAAACGTCCTCACTTCACTTCTGGCCTCACATATAGACATTCCAAGTTTTTTCTTTACTTATTAATAACCAACTAGACCAAAAGCGCCATACCTCCAACTAAGGATGGTAAAGAGGTTCCAAAAGAGTCCTAGAATTATAGGATGTTTGCAGTTGCTTTCGTTTATACTAAATTTTATAGGATTAGACCTGCAAGGCAAGGGTATCTAGACCCAATCTCTCTTACTGAAAAAGCAACTGAGTACCAGGGAGGGGATGTAAAAAATAGGAGCAAGTCTAGAAATAAAAAAGTTATCTTTACAGTTTTCATATATTTAGAAGATGGACGTGAATTTTGAAACTTTGTCTTGCAACTAAGAGTAGGAATTGAGATTTCAAGGACTGCCCTGAAATCACTAACATGTACTCCCAAAGAAAAAACAAATGAAGCTTAGACATACTTTATTGACAGCAGTAAGAAATTCAACTGATGAATTTTCATGGAAATAATAAAATTTCTTGTGTGCAAAACCCAAAAAATATATCATATGTCTTTATATTGTAGAAGAAAACTGATCCTATGTGTTTCATTGGACAATTTCAGTTCGAATTTTAGAACACTAAGCAAACATTAGGGGTAGCACCATTAGCTTCAAAGAATTGCTTATTTTCAACTCTTTCACAGTCAAAACAGATTCTAGAAATCTTCCATATTCCACAAAATTGAATTATATAATAATTCATCTTTTTAACCACATACTAAGTTGCAAATCTGCTTGAAAGAGAACATGAGCTCATTTGTAACTACAGCAAAGTTTTAATAGAACTAACATATGTGTTCCAGGAAGATCTGACTATTAGTGCACTTCAAAATGAATCCTGTATTTGTTTCAGAAAAGCATTTTAGTAGAGGATCCTCTTTCTCAATTATTGAGAATACTTTTATAAAAGATATCATTTACTTTTTTATTTGGTAAAATTGTAAATCCATTTAGATCTTTTTTTCCCTTCAGCATTTCACTTATGGATTGGTCAATTTTTCTTTTAAAGATTGGGTTCCTTAAGATCCCTATTTCTTTATTATTTTGGAGTATTTCATATTTTGAAATTCTGGAATATAAATACATTTGTTGTTGTTCAGTCCCCCAACTCTTTGTGATCCCTTTGACCATAGTACTCTATGTCCTTCCAATGTGAGGGGCTTATCATCTAAAACTTTTAGTATTTAGTCCATGGTTGTTTTTTTTTATTTTTTTAACAAAGATACTGGAGTTATTTGCCATTTGCTTCTCCAGTGGATTATCTTTTCTCAGAGCTCTCCACTATGATCTGTCGGGTAACCCTGCATGGCATAGCTCATCTTTCATAGTTACACAAGCCACTGATCCAGGTGAGGCTATAAATGCATAATTTCTGATAACTGTTCAATTTTCTGTTAATTACTTGTGAATTCACCTGATTCATTTTAATTCTGGCAAATTGATTTTCTTCCTCTTTTTTTTTTAATCAAATCGGCTAATGACTTATCCATTTTGTTATTCTCTAAAAACAACCGTCATGGTTTTTTCCATCATTTTGATAGTGGGTTTGCTTTCTATTTTACCTGTTTGTCCTCTAATGTTAAATATTACCTCTTTTGTGATGATTTATATTTATTCATTTATTTAGCTTTTGTAAATTGTATACACAATTCATCAGTCTTCTATTATTTTGTTGCTATATGTTTTGGAGCTATAATTTTTCCTCTGAGCACTGTCTCAGCTTCATCCCTAAATTTCTCGTAGGTTGTCTCATTGTTATCATTCCCTTTTACATGGTTATTAGTTGTGTCTCTTTGATTTGTCCTTTGTCCCACTTATTCATGATACTAAGTCTAAATTTATGCCTCTATTTTTTGATGAAGTTCCCTATATTAATTACTATTTTTATTACATTGGGGTGTATAAATCATGAGTTTAACCTTTCATCCTTCTGACATTGACTTGTGTTTTCTTTGTACCCTAGCACATGATCATTTTTGTAAATGAGCCATTGATGCTAAGAACCACATATATTCTTAAATGTTCTTACTCATAAGACACCAGAATTCTTTTACATCTCATTTTCCCAACAACCTATTTAGCAATATGGGATTTTTGTTTATCTTTCTGTTAGACTTATAGAGGAATATTAATGTTTTCTGAAAATATTGAGTTATTACTCTTTTTAATTTTTTCTTACTTAGACATATGTCATTTTCTCTATACATTTAATAATAGAATTGTTTTATTTCTTATGGTATCTTTAAACATAATGTAATTTCCTTGCATATTCCTCTTGATATTGTGAATTTTTAGTGTGCCCTTGTCTGAAATTATGATTGTAATTCCTGCCTTTTGGGGATCACCTGACACATAGTAAATTTTGCTCCAGACTTTCAGTTTGTTTGCGCACATCTTTATTTTTTAAACGTGTTTATTCTGTACAACAAATTGCAGGGCTTTCTTTTCTTATCCAATTCTTTTACATTTTTTGAGGAGTTTAAACCATTCACCTTGAAGACTATAATTATTAGGTTTGTGTGTCTAGCCAATGAGAGTCCAATACTTATAGTCATATATAGCAACTGGCTCCATCTAACACAATCCCCGAGGTGGACTTCAGAGCATACATAGGCATTCTCTATCCGTTTCTGATCTGCTAACTGTATATCATAAAGGAATGAACTTCTGATTGAAAGCTGAACCAGAATTGAGTGTGCATTCAAAAGGCACTAAACAACAACAGTGAGTCACTTACTCTTTTTCACCTGGTGGTGTTTGTGTAAGGAGTGGACAATTAGTAACCCTCCAGTTAGGGACAGAGAAGAGTCATTGACCCTCCCTGACAACATGAAGCTATAAACACATAGCATCCACATGGCTTCTCTTCATGTTGTGTCTAATCTTCCTGCTTTAGGTGAGGGAGTATTAGAAATGAGATTGGCTAACCTGTGGCCTTCTGAGCTTTGAAAGTTCAGAAGAGTGAAGCACCAGGTATCCTGTGATAACAATCCCGGTCAAAGTTTGTAGGCCACAAAGACTGATGAGGAACAAGGCTATAAACGACTGATTTAATCCAGTACAGCAGTGAATCAAAGGAAACCAAGAGAGATTGGCTTATCCATTAGTTAGAATACACTCAGAAGTGATTTTGGTTGGGGCAATTGCTTTAAGTCTCAGCCTATTCTCCTTAGGGACCAATATTATATAAGGGAGAGTGTCCCCTAAGATGTTGGAGGAAATGGTTTATATTTCTTCCTATATATTCTCAGCAAACATGCCTTTGTAAAAGCTGATTGATGTTAATTGTTTAAATGATACTGATAGTGCTAATCAGTGGTTTGCTTCAAGATACAAAGGAGATAGTGACTTAACTGGCGATTAATATGGGAGACAGTGCACCAGAATCAGGGTTTGTGCTTATAGCATTGCAGAAGAATCCTACAAATCCTTAGTTAGCATTACCCCAAGAACCCTGAGGGGGAGATGTGGCCTTGCTTTAAGGACTTGACAGTAAGAAGAAGAGTTAGGATAAGAACTCACAGTGCTAGCTGAGGGACTTGACTTGACACTGATTGAGTGTAGGGATAATTGACGTCTAGGTAATCATGCTCTGGTATAGATGTATGTCTGGTAGATGATGTATATAGATAATCATGCTTGGGTACCTGGCTTGCCAGCGAGAGTCGAAGTTAGGTTAAGGATCCCCAGAGTTGATAACGGTTACATTCCATTTTATCAGTTTGTTTTCATTATCACTCATTTCTTCTTTTAAGTAAGCACTTGATCCCAGTGATTAGTTTTGCTCACACCAATTTGATCCTAGTCTTTTCTCTCAGGCTCTCTCCCTTTACAGTTCCATGCCCTCTCCCAAGTCTTTCTTCCACCTTATGCATTTATGTATTTTTATCATTTGACTCTTTCTTTCCCAGCCCAGATAAAATATAACTCAGAATTCTCTCTCCATCCCATGCATCTTAACTTTAGTATTATTAATTTGTGGCACACTTTTCCAAGAAATGTCCATTTACTTCCTCTCTTTCCTTCTTTTCTTTTCTATTCTCTTTGGGAATCTAGTCTCTTCATCATGGGATATACACTCGTATATTCTTTCTTTTTTCCTTCCATGTTGTTGTTCATTGTTAATTCATTGTTTTGTGGTTCATTCTTCGAAGAGGATTATGACATCAGGAAGGTGATATTATGACTTGCAAGTGAATTGGATTTAAGTGAGGGAGAGCTGTGCAAAGTCTCCAGCCTCACTCTCTCCTCCAGAGCCATCTGGATCCAGTGGCAAGATGTAAATCAACACAACTGGAGATGGCCCTGGATGCAGTGGGAGGCTTTGGTCTTTTTACGCTAAAGTGTTTTCTAGGTCTCAGTTTGACTGAAGCAAGGCCCATTCAGTGATTAAGGCTAGGTAAGAAATGGGGCAAAGAATGTCCTTTTTTCACCTAGTCAAAAAAATAAAACAACAACAACAACAAAAAAAACACAATCTGGGAGAAGAAGACCATCAGGGTTTCTGGCCAAAACAGAAACAATTACTATTTACACTCTCCTGTGGCCATCAGAGCCCAAACAATGACCAAGTGAGGCTTGGACTGGGACTCATTGTTGGACAGTCATCGAGAGCCAGTGATTTGGGTTTAAGCATGGTCCTTAAAAAATAAATCTAGTCTGTAAACCCCAAGATATCTTGTGAGGTTTCAGTGATCAAAATTTATACTTCTTTGGGCAGAGCATCCATAGGTAAAGGCATGATTCCTTATGTGAACAGAGGGAAAAGAAAGAGGGAAGGAAGGAAAGAAGGAAGGAAGGGGATGCATTGTCCAACTGGAACTAGCCCATGGGTCCCCAGTGGGGCAGCAACTACTACTCACAGATTGTCAGATTGTCGTTTGTTCTTCCTTCTTGAAGAGGTTCCTGACATCAAGAAGGTGATGTCATGACTTGCAAATGAAAAGGATTTAAGGGAGGAAGAGCTGTGTAAAATCATTAGTCTCACGCTCTCTTTCCATGTACTTAACACAAGGTAGATCTGGGGGTCAAAATCATTATTCTGTAGATTGTCATATTCATCTGTTAATATGATCATTGATCACATTATCTTTTTTCCCCCATCCTTCTGTTTGTTTGTTTAGTTTTATTTATAAAAGACTTTTTATGAGTCTTACTCCTGCCTTAATTCATAAAGAGGACACTGTAATATGGTAAAATATACTTAATGTCTGTCGCTTGGCTTTGTATCTGACTCATGTGTTCTTCCAGTGATGCTGTCCTTTAATTATCTTTTGACAAATTTTCATACATGTCTGTAATTTTGTGTTCCAGATGTATCATTCTGTTTCTCGGAACAGCTACTCTCTTAGAGATATTCTCTGTCATGAGTTTTCAATGACCTTTTGTTTTATTGAATTTGCTTTGAAAATTTTGATTTTCACTTTAATTTCAGTCCAAATTTATTTCATTTAAAAATTTTTTCTCTTTTGAATTATTATGGGGTATCTTGATTTTGTTCCATTATTTCTAGGAATCCTATAGAATTTGTTATCTTGTTTTCTTTTGCAGTGGGTGTACTCAAGTCACTTTCTGGAAAAGTACAATGTTTCTTCATTGTATTGTGATCATTTCTTGATTCTGTAATCATGTTTCCTTCTTTCTTTGAGTTTCTTTGCTGACTTTTTCATCTGAGAATGCCCTATCCCCAATCTTTCCCTGTCTGCCTTCTTGCTCTTTGCACCTTAAAATTTTGTCCATGGAACTTCGAATCAGGTCTCTACTCTGTTTTGCACCTTTATGGTTACTGTCAGGATATTTTCTCTTTTCCAGATCATTAGCACTGGACAATTTCAGAGCCCACCTCAAATTGAGAGTTGGAGATGACTGACTTTCCCACATGTAGAGAAATTCAAGGAGGGAAGGGGGAGAGTGGGGAGAGGATAATTGCACCTAAATTTATAGGGAACTGCCCTCTTTCCTTCACACTGATGAGAGGTCTCTACCCATACCCTTTCTGGCTTGGGTAAATACCATGCTCCATCCTCCTTAAAGGGAGTGGACATTGGAGGGTCAGTCTAAGTCACTACCAAGAAGGGAGTGATAGAAGCCACTCTAACCATACCTTGAAACAGAAGTCTATGTGGTGGTTTGTGGGGTGGGGATGAATGGGGGCTCAACCTTCTGGGGTTATTTCAGTAGGCGAAAGAATTTTTAGGAATCCTAGATGCTGGGCAACTGAGACTGGTTCCATCTTTTCTCTTATCAGGTTCCCAATTCCCAGTTGCTTTCAGGGCTATAGTGTCTCTGAGGGGATTAAAGTAATAAAATCAATCAGTCCAACTGCTGCCTTACACAAATTAAGATAAACTATTGCAATGAAACTAGGTTAACTAAATGGGACCCAACATGCTGACTTCTTCAAAGTCTCTAGCAACATTATGAGAATGTAGCACCACCATTTTTCCTGCTTCTAAAATGTCTTTTACTACTTCAAAAACTTTCCAATGTGCAAGGACCATTTATGTATGCTAAGTCCAAAGTATCATCTCTCTCACAGCCAGACACCTTAAGGGCAGAAAAATGCAGGGTTATCTCTTCCACTCATCTTCCCATTTCCCCCTGGCCTTAGCCTCTTACTCTAAAGTTCCCGAGATTTTGTTTAGTCTTCTAACTTCATCCCTCACCATGTCATAAGTAACAGGATAAAAATAACTTTGGTAGATAATAGGTAACATATTTAACCTGTTTTTCAAAATGTTAATGGGTATATCATTAGATAGATTTGTACTTTGGCTTTTTAGGGAAATGCTAAAGATCTCAATTTTTATATTAGTGATTAAAACCATGACTATTTTCAAATAGCTAAGGCCTGAGCAAAAAACATTTAATTTTCTTCAGTGAAACTTGAATACTCAATTCACTGTTGACAAAAAACTGAAATGTTCATCAAATCCATAATCTGAAAAACTAACACAAATTAAAAGTCCTTCACTGCATCCATTCAATAAAAAATACTATATGAAACTCAATATTTGTATACACTATGATAAGGTAAAAAAATTCTATTTTTATAGTGAAACATTCTATTTTTGTTACCATTTAGTTGTTTCATTCATGTCCAACTCTTCATGACCCCATTTGGGGTTTTCTTGGCAAAGAGACGGTTTGTCATTCTACAGCTCATTTTACAAATGAGGAACTAAAGTAAACAGGGTTAAGTGACTTACCCAGGTTCACACACCTGGCAAGTATCTAAAGTCAAATTTCAACTCAGAAAAATGACTCTTTTTGACTTCAGGCCCAGAGTTCTATCCACTGAGTCACCTAGCTGCCAAAATATTCTATTAACCAAATATTCCCTTAACAGAATTTTTGAAAAAATAATACAGTATCCCTCTCAGAAATAGATGTCATTTACCAGAGCTGTAACTGCCAGTTTTGGTTGCTGGACCTAGTAGTATGACCCTGTGCCTTCGGTTCAACTTGATAATTCATAATGTGCAAATACTACAAAAAGTAATTGAAAGAAATTCCATTGAGCTGGGGGAAGAGGGGAAATTATTTATTATAAGGACCTACAGATGGGTTTTATTTATAATAGTTGACTGCATACTAAGTTCAGTTGCTCCTACAATGATAAATGAGTTCATATGTTGTACTTCTTTACTCGCTAAAGTTCAGCACACGAGGGATAAACCCTAGCTATCTACTCTAATTACCACTCTGACACTTGCCACACAATCAATATCTATGATTCTATTTCAATCTAAAACAGGATTTCTTAACCTGAGGTCTGTGAACTTATTTTTAAAGACATTTTGATAACTGTATTTCATTATAATTGGTTTCCCTATAATCCTATGTATTTTATTTTTTGCATCTAAAAACATTATTCTGAGAAAGAGTCCATAAGCTTCCCCAAATTACCAAAGGAGTCTAAAGTTAAGAACCCCTGTTCTAAACCAAATGCATTAAGAATTAAGCCCCTTTTTGTGCTATCACTGAAGAAGCTTAAAACAGGTTCAGAATTAAATATAAATGCACTTGGCCTTGCTATATTATCTAGTGTCTTACAGAACCAGTTTTTAATGTTTTATTTGGAAAACTGATCCATAAGGGTATAGAATTTTATATAGACATTGCAGATAAATAATGAGCTAGATGTGAAGTAAGGAGAAGGTGCAATGAATTGCATATGAAGGTTCCTAAAACAAACAAACAAAAAAACCTTACTTTTTAGTAACAATATCTTCCAAGCATGGCTCCAAATCATAGAATAGTCAAATCTGTGAAATTGTGGGTCACAAAAAAAGGCAATGGCAAGACTCATAAATTATCAACAAAAAGTGGAGTAAAAGAAATTGTATAAAAAATATTTTAATATAATATTTTTGCTATTCTAAACTTGATGAACATCAATAAACATGAATTTTTCCGCATACAGATAATAGAAAAAGGGAATTGTCTATGAAAACAAATCTCCTTCATGTTCCTGCATTTCTTCCCAAACTTATTTAACAAATTCAACATATTTTATTTCAAAGAAACTTGAAATGACTCTCATGAACTGATGCAAAGTAAAGTGAGGACAAAAAGGAAAACAATTTCTACAATGAAAATATTGTAAAAATAAACAACTTTGGAAAATTTAAGAACTATGATCAATGCAGTGACCTACCATGATTCCAAAGGACCAAGGATGAAAAATGCTATCCACTTTTTGACAGAGATAGGAGAATGAAAATGAAGAATGAGACACATTTCTGGATGTGCAAATATGGGAAATTTGTTTTGCTTAACTATGCATGCTTAATAAAAGGGTTTTGGGGGGGTTAGATGGTACAGTGAATAGAGCACCGGCCCTGGAGTCAGGAGAACCTGAGTTCAAATCCGGCCTCAGACACTTAACACTTACTAGCCGTGTGAACTTGGGCAAGTTACTTAACCCCAATTGCCCTCCAAAAAGCAAAACAATAAAATAAAATAAAATGAGGAGACTAGAGTAGATGCCCACTGAGGTCCCTTTCAGATCTATATCTATGGTGCTATGATCCAAAAATATGTAACAATTGAGATTTAGTAAGGATAGATATTGAATTAAGAGGTACTAAAGGTACACATGTACTTTTGATAGGTCCTCTAATCCTTCACCCATTGCCCCAGTCTTCTCATTTGCTTTTTAAGATAAAATTTTATCGATGCCTTTTGTTATTACATGATAGCCATTCCTGGACAAACTAATGTTCTTTTAAAATACCTTGAATTTTAAAAATGTAGGCAGAGAGCAAAAGAAAACTTAGAAGGAAGTACAGAGAAGCTGGGTTGCTTTGAAAACAATGTGCAGTATTTATTACGTAGTCGTTTTTTTTAAGTAAACAGTCTGAAATGGGAATTTATGATATCATATTGAATTTTTTATTTATGCTCTGCCATGTACATGGAAATGTTCTTTTTCCCCTCATTTTATGTTTAAGCTTAAGGTGAATACATTTTTTTAAAGAAATAAATTAGCAAAATAGCTTGAACTAAAGGAATGAATGAATAAATAAGTAATAAGATAAAATACTCTGACTATCAGCATGTGAAAAAAATCCCCGGATTATGGAATATTGGGAGAAGTCATCTTGTCTCTGTGAATCAATTCGAGCATTTCTAAAACACAGTTTGAGCGAGCTGACAAGATCTGCTACGCGACTGGTTTTTAGTCCTTTATCAATTCAGGATTCATTACACATCTGATTTAACTCAACTTTCACCCCACATACTCTGCTGACCATTCTGGAGACAGTGCAGAATCATTAAAGAGGCTCTATAGAAAACGAATGAATTTATTACCGTGCCTTATTTTATTAACAATACTGGAATGCTTCTGACCATTTACACATGACATCAGAAAAGCTAACTTTTATATGGGTCTTACTATGGACCAGCCAGTGTGCTAAGTACTTTACATTTATTATCTCATTTGAAACTGACAACCACCCTGGGAGTTTACAGATGAAGAAACTGAGGCAAATCGTGACTTGTCTGTGGCCACACAGTTAATAAGTATGTGACAAACTCTGACGGTTTTCCCCTCCCAGTTTTTCCAAACTCTTCATTTGCTGACACACTTTCATCTTCTCTATTCACATTATAGAAAAATATTTAAAAACTGATTTTTTTGGTAAAATTGAAAATATTAAGAAATAATATTTTCTTCTAAAGCCCTTTTCAGAGTCCTGGGAAATGCCTCCTTATACTTTGTGATAGTAAACTGAGCCATCTTTACTTCCATTCTTACTTGTCCCTTAGTCATTGAATGGGTACAAACTAAGACCTGGGAAAGACCTTAAGTTAAAAAGGCCAAGGTCATCCCCTGTGTCCTGGGCTACTGCCTGTCATCTTAACTTTTGTCTTGCCATTGAATTACAATGACTCTGGAGGAGAGAGTAAAGATGACGACCTTGCACAGTTCTGCCTCACTCAAATCCAATTCGCTAGCAAGTCACGACATCACCCTCCTGATGTCATTGGTCTTCTTCAAGGACAAGGAATGAACAACAAACAAGTGTGTGAGCCTGGATTTGAACTCAGTTCTTCCATACTCCAAGCCCAGAGTCCTATGCACTGCAGCATATGGTTACCAAATGGGGAAAGGAAATAATCAGTCTGCCTCTGTTCCAGCTAATCTTCTGGAATTGCAAGACTTTTCAACTTTATCACTTATGATTATATTTTCAGGTACTCTGTGTTTATCAAACATGAAATCCATTTGGCAGACTTACCTTTTCCTATTTTCCAAATAATCAGTGACCGTAAGCTTTAAGCATCTTACCGTTATTACAAACTACCAAGCTCTCACCTAATCTAGCATTAAACTCTTGATTTACTGACTTACCTATGCCACTTCAGTCTCTTAGAGATTTAATATAATATGTACTCTAATGAAACATTTTATCATAAGAATAAACCAACCTTTCTCCTCCAGCTTTTTTTCCCAAACTCTTCATTTGCTGACACACTTTCATCTTCTCTATTCACATTGTAGAAACATATTAAAAA
Organism: Pseudochirops cupreus; assembly: GCA_028627135.1. Lineage (NCBI taxonomy): Eukaryota > Metazoa > Chordata > Mammalia > Diprotodontia > Pseudocheiridae > Pseudochirops > Pseudochirops cupreus. Next base: position 422,984,460 of record CM053582.1, read on the forward strand.
CTTCATTTTTTGGTAAAACTGAAAATATTAAGAAATAATATTTTCCTCTAGAGCCTTTTTCCAGTGTCCTGGGAAATGCCTCTTGGAAACATGAGTGATAAGTGAGAAGACAAAAAGGCTTTTCTTAGGGAAATGGATTAAGGATGGCGGCTTAACTTTTGTCTACTATAAATCTTACCCTCTCCGCCTACCTAAAGTTATTGGTGCTAGGACCCATCCTTCTCCACTGAGAAAGAGTTGTTGGAAAGAAAGAAGTCGCTCTGCTTATTCCAAGAGTGAGAGAATATTAAACTCGAATTGCAATTTAGTATGTCATTTCCTTTTTCAAGATTGCTATAAATGTTATCTGAAATCTTCTTGGGGCAGTGAGTCATGTTGGAGGGCATTATATGCCAGTCTGAGCATCTCTCTCCAAGCTAGAAACGACTTGAATATATATTATTGCTGTTTAGTCATTTTTCAGTCATGTCTAACCCTTCATAACCCCAATTGGGGTTTTCTTGTCAAAGATACTGGAGTGGTTTGCCGTTTCTTTATTCTCTCCAGTTCATTTGACAGATGAGAAAACTGAAGCAAACAGGGTTAAGTGACTTGCCCAGGGTCACATAGCTAGTGTCTGAGGCTGGATTTGAACTAAGGAAGAGAAGTCTTCTTCACTCCAGGTCTGGTGCTCTATACCAGGGGTGGGGAACTTGTGGCCTTGGGTGTGGCCTTTTGACTGAGTCCAAGTTTTACAGAACAAATCCTTTTATTAAGGGGATTTGTTCTATGACATTTGTTTTCAGTCATATGGCTGCATTTGAGGACCTAGAGGGTCCCATGTGGCCTGAAGGTTGCAGGTTCTCCACCCCTGCTCTATCCACTGTTCCACCTAGCTGTCCCTTGAATATACACACACGTGTGTGTGTATGTATAAAATTATTGAGACATGTGTATACATGTGCATATGTGTATATTTATATATACATATATGTATGTGTATATATCTTATATTAAATAAAATTATTTCTGGCACACTTACGCCTAAATCACAGAGTACAATATTAGTAGTAATACTTTTTCAACATTTTTGCTTGCTTTTTTCCCCCCACAGTGAAGTAAAACAAAAGTCAGCTTATCTTGCATTACAAAAATGACTTCTTTGCCATAAAATGTGGCACTGTCTTATTTCTACAGCTTTAATTTTATCAGGTGCATCACTAAGTCTGAACTGATAAGGGACTAAAAGCCATTTATGCATAGAATAACAATAGCTAATACTGATATAAAACTTTGAGATTCATTAAGTGCTTTTCATTTGTTATCTTATTTGATACTCACAAAAATCTTCTTTAGGAAGCTCTACAGGTATTATCTTCCCTATACAGATGAGGAAATTGAGGCTCATAGAGGTTAAAAACGTTGCCCACAGTAACACAATCAGAAGGGGTCTGATGGATTTGAACCCATACAAATTTGAGCCACTACATTGGTTCTTTAACTGATCTCTCTTGAGGGGGAAAGAAACCTCACTATAAACCTTTCTCACTGGTGCCTCTGTTTCAAAAGAATTCTCCCACTAGCTGGGCCAAATGCCCCAAATTAGTCACTCCTTTGACTTAAAGTAAGCCAATTCTAATGGCTTCCCATTACCTGTAAGAAAAGGGTTGTGTGTGTGTGTGTGTGTGTGTGTGTGTATGTGTGTGTATTTTGATCCCTATATTTCAATAACACTGGTTTCCTTTGTAATCATACATATTTTCCTTTTCACATTCAAAAACATTATTCTGGCACTTCATCAGATTGCCAAAGGGGGCCATGATACAAAAAAAGTTTAAGAATAACTGCTCTAGGGCAGGTAGGTGGTGCAGTGAACAGAGCACCGGCCCTGGAGTCAGGAGGACCTGAGTTCAAATCTTATCTCAGACACTTAACACAAAAAACTAGCCATATGACCTTGGGCAAGTCACTTAACACCAATTGCCCAACCTTCCTCCCTCCAAAAAGCAAAAAAAAAATAAAAAACAAAGAATAGCTGCTCTACTATTAACTATGAACTCCTCTGTCTAGTTTTTAAGGCCCTAAACAAGCCAGCCCCCTTCTGTTTTTGTAGACTCTTTGGATATTGTCCCTACTCCACTCAAGGATCCAGTCAAACTCTCTATTCCTCTCACAGGATGTTCCATCTACTATTCCCTCCCTTTATCCTTGAATATCCCCCATGACTGCAATGTTCCTTCTACGTCATGGAGTCACTTTCTTCCTTCAAGATGCAGCCTAGACACCATCTGCTGCATGAAGCCTTTCTGGATCACCCCAATGACTCATACCTTCTCACTCAAAGTACCTTACATTTATTTTATAGGCATGTATGTTTTATTATTTTATTCTGTTCTACTATACTATGCTATGCTGTGTTGTGTTGTGTTATATTATATCATATCATATCATATTAATGTGTATGTATATGTGTGTGTGTGCATGTGTGTATTGTTGCTTTGTTGTTTCCAATTCTTCGTGACCCCGTTTGTGATTTTCGTGGTAAAGATCCTGGAGTGTTTTGCCATTTCCTTCTCCAGCTCATCTTATAGATGAGGAAACTGAGGCAAACAGGGATTGCTTGCCCAGGGTCCCATAGCTAGTAAGAGACTGAGGCTGAATTTGAACTCAAATCTTTCTGACTCCAGGCCCAGTCCTTCATCTGCTACGCCACCTCGCTGCCCCTGTGTGTTTCTATTAACTTTTTTACTTATGCTCAATATATTTTTGTTTGTCATTAGAATGTTAACTCATTGCTAGAAAGGAACAAGCATTGATTTATTAAATACCTACTATGTGTCAGGTACTGTGCTGAGCACATATTTTCTTGTTTGATCACCACAACAACTCTAGGAGGTAGGTAACTATTATTATCCTCATTTTATTGTTGAAGAAACTGAGGCCGATAAAAGTTAAGTGCCTTGTCCACAGTCACACAGATAGCATGTCTAAGTCTGGATTTGAACTCGAGTTTACTAGACTCTAGGCCCATTGCTGTTTTGTTCTTTGTACTTCTATTCCCAGCATCTAGCCTACTGTAGGTGCTTAATAAATGTTTGTTGACTACGGATTAAAGCATTCTCTTTAGAAAGCTCTGGCTAAAATGTGCCTATAGTATAGAAAGGGGTCATCTACTGTTGCTTAGATTAGTTTAGCAGATTAGTTGTGTGACAGTGTATTAACAATCACCCTAGCACACCCAGCATGGCCTGCTAGCACAGGTTCTTTGATCTGCTTTGCTAAAAGAAAGACGACTTTCAAAGGAGTCAACAATCTTGCTTTAACTCACAGAGAGAAGTAGAAAGTTCAAGCAGAGAAATTAACACAGAGGTTCAACAGACAGGGCTCCTACTGTCTGAACAAAGTAATACAACCACCTACATACACCACCAGACTGGGAGAACACAAACCTCTGAGTAGTTGGAAGGCTCTTAGCAAATGGGTACTTAGAGTCCCATCCAGGGAATCAAAAGGTCCTTCTCATAAGTAAACCCCCCAAGCAAAATGCCAGCCTCTCAGAATACATAACAGAGATTGGCTCAGAGTCAGAAGGCATGAAACCTACATGACTCAGCACCACTGTGAATTATCAGGGTTCAAAGGAAATTCGTCCTTCAGATCTTTACAATTTAGCCTGAGCCTGGGAAACTGAAACTCCAAAAAGAAAATAACAAAAATCCCACCTTGCTTGTGCTTACAGACAGAATAACAAAAATTAAGTGAAGAAGGAAGGTTGGTAAAAAGGGATCCAGGACATGGGGCATGGCCAAAGGAGGACAGGCCTATGAGGTACAGTAAGGAAGCCTGAATAGCCAGGGAAGAAATGGAGATAAGGGATTACGGAAAGAAAGGATAGAATGGTGGGAAAATTACTGAAGATGAACTTTCTCACTTTGTAATATTTTCTGGACCCTATTCCATCTAGCAGGACCATTATGCTATTTTACTGTCACTATTTCAGTGAACTGGAATAAAGCAGTAATTTATGAAAGTATTCCCTAGTGTCTTAAAAAGGCTAATGTTCTCTTAATGGGGTCTAAACTTACAGCTAACAGATACCCGCCTCATTTGACCATATTTCTAGGTGACAATTTTAATAACATTAGTCAGTCAACAATATATGACTGTCCATTTTGTGCAAAGCAATCTACAAGATGCCTCCTTTTACACAAAAGTAATAGGACACGAGGTCTCTTCCAGATCTAAATTTGTGATCCAATGACTGAACATAAACACATGAAAAGGACTTATGTCAATAAGGGGCAGTTTCTGATACAATCAGTGAGGGACAGGTAAATAGTGAAGGTCCAAAAATATAATGGATAAACTCAGTTTTGTTGTTGTTTAGTCGAGTCTGAATCTTTGGGACCCTATTTGGAGTTTTCTTAGCAGAGATACTGGTGCTTAATAAATGCTGGCTGATTTACTATATGATGAAATTGCAAGTACATTTAAATTCCCAGAAGAATATGGTATTCCAAAAGTGTTCATACAATTTTAAGCTAGCTTAAAACTATATTAAGACATTGAGTTTGTGTATATGTATGTATACATGTATGTATATATGTATGAACCGAGTATCAAACTACATATAGTGAGTAACGTGTGTGTTGACACACACATGTGATGTTGTCCAGTTGTTTCAGTCATTTCTGACGTCATAACCCATTTGAGGTTTTCTTGGCAAAGACACTGGAGTGGTTTGCCATTTCTTTTTCCAGCTCATTTTACAGGTGAGGAAATTGGGGCAAACAGGGTTAAGTGATTTGCCCAGGGTCACACAACTATTATGTGTCTGAGGTCAGATTTCAACTCAGGGAGATGAGTCTTCCTAGTACCAGGTCTGGTGCTCTATCCACTGCATCACCTACTTGACCCCAAAACACATATACATACAGTGAGTATCAAATGTCTTAATGCAGTTATTTTCCAACATATGCATTTAAATATGTACATATGTATTTGTTCATGCATATGTGTATATATACACGCACAACTACACATGAATACATAAGTGTATATACAGGGAGTCCCAAAAGTATTAGGGCAATTTGGGACCATTCTGTATATCTCCTACTCAATCTTCTTGAACGGAATTAATAAATAGTACAGTAC
>CM053582.1:422990092-423012223 GCA_028627135.1 Pseudochirops cupreus
CTGCGATATGTTGCTGCTGCTACGCCGCCATCTTGGCTCCGCCCCCATAACTGTTAGTTTAATAACTGTTACTCTCAGCATCACCTGCCTTTTTTTTTCTTTGGCCCTATAATAAAGGGCTAGAGATTGAGCCTAGAGCTATGATGTCATTAGTAAAAGGAAGTCCTAGTTGAGGAAATTCACCCTGTCAATGCTGGTCAATATCTTCTCTATAATTTACAGAGAGTTGTCTAGAGCACCAAGAGGTTAGTTAAGTGACTTGCCCAGCATCATGCATCTGGTATGTGTCAGGGTTAGGACTTGAACCCAGGTCTTCTTGCCACAAGATCAGCTTTCTATCCACTATTCCACACTATTGATTTAAAAGTTCACATTCTAAATGTGAGATCCTTATCTAAGGACCAAAGAGTTGACATACCAGAGGAAATAATGAATGATATCCATGCTGATATTTTTGTTATAAATGAAATCTAAGAATCTAAAAAAGTTGCTGCTAAGTGCGAGCCTGGTATACAAGTTCTCTAGAAAAGACCAACAAAGGAGCTATGTCTAAACACAATAAGAAACACAATTTCACAGAGAGCTTGGTCATTTCACTGCAGCCAAAAGACTCCCTCAAATATAGTTGCAGCTTATATGCCAATGTCTATTGCAGAGGATGAGAATGTAGAAAAATTGTTTGAATGTAAATGTAGAAATATTATTTAAATAACACAATAAAACCCTTTTAATTAAATTAACATACGCCGTAAGCCTGTTGGTTGATAACATCATGTTGGTTGTGCCAAGTCCCAGAACTGCAAAACCTCTTACGTGAGATACGTAACTGCTCAAAAGGTTTGGTTTTACTATCTACACAGGGGAAAAATGCCAAAGTAGATGAAGAATGCCTGTTGCCTAGATTACACCATGCAGTTATATGAACCTATATAAATCATTCACATTTTTGTATCTATACATACATATAAATAAAACCCAAGAATCTAAGAAGTTGTAGCTAAATGAAGCCTGGTATGTAGATTCTTTGCTATATACAGACACATGCATCTTGGACAGAACAAATTGGGCCCATAATTAAAGAGAAGAAGGATTGCTGAGCTGACTGTATGGCCTCTAGGAAATTGCAGAAGTCCTTTAATGAAGTCAAAGGACTTTAATAAAAGTTAAAGTTAAAGACTTTAACAAAGTCCTTGTCCAAGTTAGGTGGCTTTATTATTATTGTTATTCACCCTTCTTTCTTGAAGAAGACCAATGACATCACAACAGCAATGTCTTGACTTGCCAGTGAATTGGGTTTAAGTGAGGGAGAACTGTGCAAAGTCATCAACCTCACTCTCTACTCCAGAGTCATTGAAGTCTAATGGGCAAAGCAAGAGTAAAGATGAGTGGCGATGGCCCAGGATGTAGCAGGTTTCCCTGGCCTTTTTAAATTAGGGTCTTTCCTAGGTCTCAGTTTGTCTGAAGCAATGCTCATTCAATGACTAAGGGCTAGGTGAGAATTGAGACAAAAGATGGCCTAGTTTGCCATCACAAAAATAGCAATCAGGGTCGGGGGGAGACGCTCCCAGAATTTCTGGCCAGAACAGAAAAAAGTTGCTATTTGCACTCACTCCAAGTGGATAGACCACTAGGCTTGAAGTGAGGAAGACTTATCTTCCCAAGTTCAAATCTGGCCTCATATACTTACTAGCTATGTGACCTTGGGCAAGTCACTTAACCCTGTTTGTCTCAGTTTCCTCATCTGTCAAATGAGCTGGAGAAGATAGTGGCAAACCACTGCGGTATCTCTGCCAAGAAAACCCCAAATGGGGTCACAAAGAATAGGACACAGCTGAAAGAATTGAACAGCAATGAAACTTGTCCCAGAAACAAAAGCCCATCTTTTTCATACCAGTATTGTACCAGTGTCATTGTATGGCTATGAATTATGGAACACTGAAGTGGCTGACAAATTAAGAATGAATATCACTCAGAGGCAATGGAGTGGTAGGTTGTGTTAAGCAGGCTGCAAAGATATGACAAATATGGAAATTTGAAGAAGAATGGGAATAAAGGATGTCATCTAGAAAATGCATGATTGAAAAAGAAGATGAATTGGTCATATGGTGAGAGTGAGGGAGAATTGATAGAGAATGCTAATGGTCTTCTGCTAGCCTCACTATCCTCACTATTTTTTTATGTATAGCCAATGGGAGTGATTTCTTTATTGTACTTTGCCATTTAAAAATGTACAATCAAGTTGGAACATGTACTCTTTTTTTTTTAAGAGGCAATCAGGGTTAAGGGACTTGCCCAGGGTCACACAGCTATTAAGTGTCTGAGGCCAGATTTGAATTAAGGTCCTCCTGATTCCAGAACTGGTACTTTTTCCAGGAAGTGAGGAAGGCCCTGATGTCTTTGATGCATCCTCTGTGGAGAATTTATGGGAGGACATGATAAAGAATTGCTCAGGAGCAGCAGTTATGGATGAGTTGCGGTCCACAACATTGGAAGGGACATCAGTATTAATAAAATTGTAGATATATTTGAGTATGCTTCAGTATTCAGTGATTTTAAAACATAGGTAGCTATCAAAGATAAAAGATAGGATAGACCTGTGATTTCACTGACATTGGGAACTCTCAGGTGAGAAGATTCTCTCTACCAATGTGAACTGGGACCTTCTCTTATTGTCGTGGGGAATTAGTTGCTTAGAGCAGTGGTATCAAATTCAAACAGAAAAAGTGGTATTTTTTTGGCAGTTAAGAATTGGAAATTGAGAGGATACCCATCAACTGGCAATTGACTAAACAAGCTCTGACATATGATTGTGATGGAATATTATTATGCTGTAAGGAATGATGAGCAGGATGATTTCAGAAAAACCTGGAAAGACTTACATGAATTGATACAAGGTGAAGTGAGCAGAACCAGGAGAACATTATACACAGTAACAGCAACATTGTACTATGAGTGACTTAGCTATTCCCAGCAATGCAATGATCCAAAACAACTCCAAAGGACTGATGATGAAAAATGCTATCCATCCTCAGAAAAAAATGCCATCCATCTTCAGACTGAATCATCCAATTCTCACTTTCTTTCTTTCTTTTTTAAAATTTGTCTTCTTGTACAAAATGGCTAATATGGAAATGTTTTACATGATTGCACATGTATAAAGTATATTGGGTTGCTTAGTGTCTCAGGGAGGGCGGGAGGAGAGTGAGGAAGGGAAGAATAGAATTTGGAACTCAAAACTTAAAAAAAAGTTTAAAAATTGCTTTAACATATAATTGGGGGAAAATAAAATGTTAAAAATATATAGGTAGGTGGGCCACTAAACCACATATAAACCATATCTGGATGCATATTGAATTAGAAAAACACATATCAACATTATCTATGTCTTATATTTTTATTTATTTTGTTAAATATTTCCCAATTACATTTTAATCTTGTTCTTCGAGAGTATTGTGGCCAACATGAGGCATGTGTTTGATAAACAGTGCTGAGACGTTATATGATTTGTCCAGGTTCACATAGGCAATATATGTGAGAGGGGTAATTTTAACAAGGTCTTCCTGGCTTTGAGAACATCTCTATCCACTATGCCATACTGCCTCTAAGAACATAAAGAAGGACAGTGAAAAAAATTTGTTGGAAGATACAACTTAGGATCAAATAATGAAAAAGGATAAAATGTTCGAGGTTGCATAGGAGCTTCATACCTTTCTTGAGTATTTTTATTTTTTTAACATTAAAATAATTTCTTTATATGATCTTTCTTCCTCCCCATCCCAACTTTCTTGCTACCAAACCCTTCTTTGAAACAAAACTAGTCAAGCAAAAACAGTCAATACAGCAACTTATCTGTTGATGTCTGCCATATTCTGCATCCATTTTCATCTGACATCTGGATTCAATATTATTCAATTCATTGATTCTGGATGTGGTTGTCTTTTTGTGTTGTTTTAATTTACATTATGATGAGAAAGACATGGCATGCTCTGAAGCTGATCTAAAACAATTCTAATCTGATCTATTCAAATGGGCAGCTACATTGCACAATAGATAGAGTGCTAGGCCCAGCATCAGGAAAACTCATCTTCCTGAGTTCAAATCTGGCCTCAGGTACTGACTAGCCATGTGACCCCAGGCAAATCACATGGGCCTTTTTACCTCAGTTCCTCATCTGTAAAATGAGCTGGAAAAAGAAATGGCAAATTACTCTAGTATCTTTGCCAAGAAAATCCAAATGGGGTCATGAAGAGTTGGGCAGGACTACAATGACTGAAAAACAATAACTGATGCCAAAAAATTAGAAACAAATAAAGGAAAAGACATCAAAACAAATTATCACCATTTCTATTAGAAGTTTAATGTAAAGTAAATTATATAAGGGTGTGGCAAAAAGACCTCATATATTGCCTCAGCCAACAAACCTTTGATTTTTTCACGAAATAGAGACAAGAGAAGGGTAGCACCAATTTAGGATATAAACTAATTGGCAAAACTTCACAGAAGAGAGTGGCAGAAGATTATGTACAAGTTGCTTCATAAAACATAAAGTACTGAAGTGAAAAAAACTTTGCAGAAGGTTTGATTTGAGACTAATTAAAACCACCCCAAGAATACTTAAAGATAAAACTTTATAGCAGACAATTAGACTAAAAATGGGAAAGATTCATCAACATTATTATAACAAAGTGTTTTATTCACCAATGACATGGGAGCCACTAAATTTGGTCTCTAATATCTCAGCGGTAAAGAAAATGAAGCCAGGAAGAAAATCTAGCCTAAAACAAATATATACAAAAGCATTTTATGGTAGAGATAACATGGTTTTGAGAGTGTTGTGGGATCAGTTCTCAGGATATTAGAAAATATTAAAGATAGTGAATAGTTGCCAAAAAAAATGACAGCTGACATTACTACTGAAAATAAGTGGTCTAGGGTAGAATTTGTCAGGATATGGTTCACAAACCAAATCTGGCCTGCCACCTGTTTTTGTGTAGCCCACAAGCTAATAATGGTTTTTATATTTTTAGATAAAGCTTTATTATATTTAAAAATGCAAAAGCCATTCTTAGCTCGTGGGTAGTATAAAAACAGAGTCCAAATGGAAGAGGGATTCCCTCTTGTTGACTATGGGAAAAAAAAGATTTCCTTTAGTAGAGCAAAATACAGCTTTAAAAGCTTTCCTCCAAAAAAACCCCTTCTTTTTTTCAAATGTTTTTTACTTTTATTTTCAGTTCTAAATTCTCTTTCTCCCTCCACCCACTCTCCTCCACCCATTTCCTGTAGATGGTGTTCTCCAGACATTCATACTTTCTGATAATAATTGTGCTTATTGCATTATATCCTTAACCACTACAAAGCTTCATAAATGAGACCAAAAGACCTTGACCCAACCTTGGAAAAACGAAGTGGATGAAGACTCCCTATCATGCAAACTTTGATGTGCAATGGATCAACAGCTGGTTGAATTGGCCTGTCAATGCATATATCTTGTCAGTCAATATATATTATTTCTGCAGATAGGCAACAAACTGAACAGGAATAGAATTGACTACAAAGAAGAACATGGTCTAGACCTTTAATGGAGTCCTCCAACCTCCCTGCACTTCAGTTTCTTCATCTATAAACTGAGGTTTAAAAGGCTATCAAAACTTATCTGGTTTTATATCTTAAAACTTCCCCACTTCCCTTAAACCTGAGACCCCAAATGAGATAAAGAAAAGTCAGACATAACTGAAACAAGTGAAAAACAAAAGTGTATTGGAGTGCCCCAGGTATCTGGTCTTAAGATTATGCTTTGGCAACAGATTGGATAGTGAGGAGTTAAGGATGATACTGAGGTTGGGATACTGAGGGACTGGAAGAATGGTGTTGCCCTTTACAGTAATATGGAAGTAAAGTAATACAATAATGGGGGATCGAGGGCTTAAGGGGGGAAATAATGAGTTATATTTTAGTCATATTGAGTTTAAGTTGTCTACTGGACATTCAGTTCAAGACTCTGAAAGGCAGTTGGAGATGTGAGATTTGCAAGTCAGAAAAGAGATTGGAGCAAGAAAGGCAGATTTGAGAATCATCAGAAGAGAGATGATAATTAAATTCGTGAATGCTGGTAAGATTACCAAGTAAAGTAGGTTAGAGGGAGAAGAGAAAAGGACCCAGGACAGAATCCTGAAAGACACTTGTGCTTACAGGACATGATCTGGAGGAGGATCCAGCAAAAGAGAAAAAGAAAGAGGGGTCAAATAGGCAGGAAGAAAACCAGGAGAGAGTTGTGTTCCAAAAACCTAGACAGAAGAGAGTATTAAGGAGGAGAGATGGGGCAGCTAGGTGGCACAGTAAACAGAGCACCGGCCCTGGAGTCAGGAGGACCTGAGTTCAAATGTGACCTCAGATACTTAACACTTACTAGTCATGTGACCTTGGGCAAGTCACTTAACCCCAATTTTCCTGCCTTCTACCCTCCCAAAAAAAGTGGGGGAAAAAAGGAGGAGAGAATGATCACTGGTATGAACAACTGCAGAGAGATCAAGGAGAATAAAATTGATGTGAAGATATACAAATATGCAAACATCTGTTTCAACCAGATTAAAACTGGGAATTCCTGGATGCTTGAGCACTATATCTGATTATATAATCAGATCCACCTGATCTAAATGCTGTGTTATCTAGAAATTTATTAACAGGAAAATTTATTATTTATTTACAATGAAATACATTTCTGAAATCCCCTGATACTAAGCTTCAGTCTCGCAGTTGACACCTATTGCTGGGGCTGACTGAAGCTAACCAGAATAGAACAGAGGTAGCTAGGATGTTTCAGTGGATAAATAGCTGGATCTGGAGTCAGAAAGACGAGTTCAAATCCAGCCTTAGACATTTACTAGTTGTGTGACCCTGGGCAAATTATTTGAGATCTGTTTACCTCAGGTTTCCTCATCTGTAAAATGGAGATGAAAGTAACACCTCCCTTCCAGAATTGTGAGAATAAAATATGATGATGTTTGTAAAGCACTCTATAAATGCTAGGTATTATTTTTTTATGAGCATGATCATCCTGCCTCTCCCAGGATAAGCTCAACACCTGAAATCTCATCCACAGCTTCCCAGCACCCTCACTGCCTCTCCCCTCTGACTGGCAGGCAGGAGAGCAAAGCAACAAACTCCTTCCAAAGCCTTCCTTTGTAGAGAGCTCAGAACTTTCCAGCTAGACTCTTCATTTTCCATCAGTGGCTCTGTGTGGTTTTGACCCTCCAAACATAAACCCTACTTCACCTCTTATAATGGTAATGGAAATTTGAAGATCTTCCCTGCCCCTTAATAGGCTGAATGCAATCACATGGAGCCTGTTATGGGAGGAGTTTGCTGAAGGGTAGAGCAGAGTCCACAGGAAGCTGGGAGTCAGAGCAATTAGATGGAGGGAGGAGAGAATACGCAGGCAATGAGACAGCTAGGCTTGTAAGTGTTTGTTTGTGGGAAGGTTAAAGGATGGTGTGACTCCCTGCTGTGTTATGGTATATTAACTTCTTTGTTGCTATGATGGATTTGACTTTCCAGTGTTTGAATTTGGCTTTCTGGTGTCTGAATAAATGTTTTACTTCTGTCTTCTATATGGAGAGTCTGTTATATTTTGTGATTCAAAATTATTCCAACATATTCACAGTTGCCATCAGTGCTGTGAATATTGTGTTGGTACTACCCCCTTTCCAGTTCTTTTAGTATATTATATCCACTCATTAGATTGTAAGCTTCTTGAGAGTAGAGACTGTCTTTCTTTTTCTTATTTGTATCTGCAGTGCTTAGCATAGTGCCTAGCACTTAGTATGAACCTAATGTTTATTGACTGACTGATTGATGGACTATAAAGCATCTTCATCTACACAGTTAGCTAAGTAACCAAGTGGGAAGCCAAACTGAGAACTAGCATTCTCTCTGATCATAAACTCCTGTCCTTCCGCCTCTTCCTCTGCCTGACTTCTCCTAAACCTGTTCTTCCTCCTCACTATGCCCTCCAGTCTCATCATCCTTCTCCCTTCTCTCAGTACATCATCCCTGACCTGGCCTAACTTTTCTCTCTCCCCAGTCTTGCCCCTACAGTTAAACAGTTCCATTATGTACTGTCCTCTCTCTTTGAATTCCTTGTACCCTTGTTCTTCCACTGTCACTTTCCTAATTCTCAACTATGAGTCACCCCCCCCTCTGACTCCTCTGTTCTTACTCCCACGCATATGGGTGAAGGGTTGGACCCAGATTCAGGAAGACTAAGGTCCAAGCCCTGCCTGTGACATATACTAGCTATGTGACCATCCAAAGTTTAGTTTCCTCAACTACAAAACTGTGATAATACTTATAATACTTACTTCAAAGGATTGTCTTAACAATCAATTTAGATAATACATGTAAAGTGTTTTTATAAGTTTTAATGTAATTTTATATAATTATTGAAGATGCTGATGTTATTGACTGGATCCACTAACAGAAATCAGATTATTTAATATTACCTAGGGATAATTAATGTCACTACTTTATCATGCTTTAAAGTCTACTTTCTATCTACTCTGTTTTTATCTTTTCCTTAAGCATGTGTTATAGTTCCATTCACCACCACTTCTATGGCCAAATAGAATGTAAGATCCTTGAAGGCAAGGATTGTTTTTTCCTTTGTAACCCCAGTATCTAGCATGGTGTCTGACCACTACTTAGCACTTAACAAATGTGTGTTGAGTGATTGGAAATACATTTAGTCTTCTTTAACTCTTTCACTGTCCATTTAATGTTATTCCAAAACTTCTCAAGTCCACTAGGCCACCTTCTATTCTTCCTCTCCCAACAAATGATCTTACCTCCTACTTTACTGAGAATATAAGAACATCTATCATGAACTTCTTTACCTTCTATATGGCACACCTCAAAACTTCTTTACGTCTTCACTTGCCTTCCTTTGCTCCAGTCTCTGAAGAAAAGGTAGCACTACTTGCCAGGACTAACTCTCTACTTGTGTCCTTGGCTCCATCATTTTCTTTCTCCCCCTTCTACTTACTAAGTAATAGGGAAAGGTAGCTTTCCATGTCACAGGCTTTTTGCAAAGAATATGTAAAAACTACAAAAATTGGTGCCCTTTCTTTTGTAAGTCTTAAAAGAAGGGGCAAAAGAAACGTCCTGATTTAACTCTTAATTAACCAAATTTTGTCTAACCAACATGGCTACTCTATTGCTCTTACATGCCGTGTGCAAGGGCATTCACTGGATGAAGGCGGTCATGTATTTTTGCCAGAGCTGAATATTTTCCAAGAGATAAATGTGTCTAGAATGTTGGCTGAGTCGTATTCAGTTTTATGTTTGCACGCATAGTACTGCTGCTTCAGTAGACACAGTTTACTCCCAATCTGCAATAAGTCTTTCACTTCTTCAGAAATACATATTCTATTTTTATAGCTCCCACTCTGTGGTGCTTGCCATGCTAAAGTCCCAGAGGAAGCCTGCTGTGTTTGAGGTCCCAGAGAAATCCTGAATACATTTCCCTACTAAACTACAACTTCACTGTCTGCAATATCCTTCCATCTTCATGGTTTTGCAGTAGAAGAAAGTTCTGGGAACTTAATTTATACCTGATATACGATTTCCACTTTGAAAACAGTGTTTATATCACTAACTCAAAGATATACTAAGAAAGTAGGTCATGGAAAGATTTAAAAGCACTGGATTTCTACAAGCTAGTAAGAAGGGATTTTTTTTAAACAAATGCTGAAATCAAACTCTAGTCTCCAATGTGCTGAAATTGTTGTTCTTGCTGTGAAGCAACAGTTAACAAATCCAGTAAGCAAGCCAGCCTCTGAAATACGAGCCAGAAAAATATGGAGTCATTTAAAATTAACTAGTACTGCTTGTCCGTATCTTTTTTTAAATTTTTTTAAACTTTTATTTATCTTAGTTTACATCATTCATTTCCATGAGATTTTGAGTTACAAATTTTCTCCCCATCTTTCCCCTACCCACCACCCCAAAACAGCCATCCCATTGTGTAACCCCTTCCCCAATCTATTCTCTCCTATGTCCTCCCCTATCACCCCTCTGACTTTCTGGTAGGGCAGGATGGATCTCCCTACCCCAGTGCCTGTGTATCTTAAGTCCCAGTTGGATGTAGTTAATAATAATAATAATAATAATAATATATACATATATATTTTTAACATTTGATTATAGAACTTTAAATTCTAGATTCTTTCTCTTCCTCCCTCATCTGCTGTCCATATCTCTTATTATAATGGTGAAGAACATGAAGACTCTGAGTTTCATGGAGCTTTTGACTCTGTCACTGAAATACCATGAATGCTCAGACTTTAAACTAAGTCTTGCATTTCTCCATGGGAAAATGAGGCAATGGAGAAATAAATAATTGATCTGACAAATTTTCTAGTACATCAAATTGCTCCTCATAAGCATAGGGGTAGGAGCAGCGGGGTCAAATGCTACAAGTAACACAGGATTGAGGGGTGAGCAAAGTATGACCACTGGAAGTACAAGGAGAAAAGGACCTCAAATATGTCCCGCTGCTACGTGTAAGTTTCTATGGTCCAGGGATTCTTAACTTTTTTGTGTGTGCAGTGGATCCCTTTAGCAGTCTGGTGAAACCTATGGACTTCTTAAAATAATGTGGCTTTTTAATGTATAAAATACATAAGATTATAAGGAAACCAATTTATTGAAATGCAGTTATCAAAATATTTTTTTTTAATTCAAGTTAATGAACCCTTTGAAATCTACCCTTGGGCTCCTTTTGGGGTGTGGAGGTAGGGGGTTAAGAACTCCCACTCTAGCTCATTTACATCCACCATCAAAACTGCTGCTTTTGTCACTGAGTTGTTTTTAGTTATATCCAGCTCTTCGTGATCTCATTTTGGAACTTTTTTTTTTTTGACAAAGACACTGGAAGGATTTGCCATTTGCTTCTCCAGCTCATTTTACAGGTGAGAAAACTGAGGTAAATGGGTTTAAGTGACTTGTCCAGGGTCACACAGCTAGTAAGTGTCTGGGGCCAGATTTGAACTCAGGAAAATTAGTTTTCCTAACTCCAGGTCCAGTACTCTATCCACTGTACCACATAAGTCCCTATTTTTGTCCCTAGCAACTAGAATTAGTCATTTGACACCATAATAAAGCAAAATTATTTACTTGAAAGAGAATTCAACCTAACTAACAAGGAATTAAAACAAAAAGCAGATACTCAGCCATTTCCCCAAATTACCTCTTCCCATCCATCTGGTCCCTGATAGATACAATTTCACCCATCTCTGCTCTGAGATGTCTCATCAGCCCAGGACTGCCAGCAAAAACAAACAAACAGAAACAGACACAGAAAAGGTACGATGACTAGGCTGCTAGATGTGCAGGGGCCTCAAGGTCTGATAGTACAGTGCCTTGGTGCATGGTAAGCCTTTGATCAACATCTGTTGACCTGATAGGTACTTTAGACTCAATGTCCACAAGCTTTAGATTGGACTGATGGAGGACAAACCAGCTGTTAAGAGCAGCTGAATGAGTAAAATATAGCTGCAGGATGTGGCTTTAGGTCCTCTTCCCTTTACTTTGCCTTCCTCTCCAGCTCTCTTTTCTGTTTCTGTTGCTCAAGTCCCAAAAGAAACTTTTTTTTTTGCAAGCTTCCATGCCTGGCTAACACACCAATAAAGGAAAAGATGATAAGGCATGATGGGTGATCTCTGCCCCTTATTATGTCTGCACTGATAAAAAGGCCAGGCCAAGCTCCAGCTTCTTCTTTTTCCCCTACCTCCCATTACACTTTCTTATGGAGGTAGAAATGTTGTATATACAGTGGAAACTAGATGAGATATTAGATCTTTAATTCCTCTGAATTCTTTGAGGTCTCCTTAGCCAGGAGCAGTAGCTCACAATTATAATCCCAGGCACTCCACATTATGATATTGGTGACCTTTAATGGGGTCCTTTAAGCTCCCTGCACCTCAGTGTCTTCATCTATAAACTGAGGTTTACAAGCCTATGAGAAAACTTATCTGGTTTTCCATCTTAAAATTTCCCCACTTCAGTTTCCAGAATCAACTATTTGTTTCACCTTCTGGGTGTTAAAAAGTCCTTATAGTTAGGCTTTTAACAGGTTATTTGGGGGTTTGGGTTTTTTGGGGGGGTTATGTTTTGTTTGCATTGAACCTCTGATTTCACAGGGTAGCATACTCCCTTTCAAGGAAATGACTCTACCAAAACAAAGTCTTGGAGACTCAAAGGACTTGTGAGTAAAAAGTTAAGTAAAAATTTAAAAATTCATCTGTGATTTTATAGTCAGTATGTGTTCCCCTCCCAGATTTATATTTTTGTGATGGCCTAATTTAGCATCACAAAATAGCATTGCCTCAGATAAACTGAGGCCTGGGAAAGACCTTAAGTTAAAAAGACCAAGGTCATCCACTGCATCCTGGATCATCTCAGGTCAGCTTGACTTTTGTCTTGCCACTGGATCCCAATGACTCTAGAGGAAAGAGTAAGACTCATGACTTTGCATAATTCTGCCTCACTTAAATCCAATTCACAAGCAAGTCAAGACATCACCCTTGCGATGTCATCGGACCTCCTCAAGAATGAAGGCTAAACAACAACTACTACTACCACTACTACTACTGCTACTACCACTACCACTACTACCACTACTGCTACTGCTACTACCACTACCATTACCACTACTACTACTGCTACAACCACTATCACCATTACCACTACACTACTCCTACTCCTACTACTTCTACTACTCCTACCCCTACTCCTACTACTACTACATGTCAGAAGCAGAACTTGAACCCAGGTCTTCCTGACTCCAAGGCAAAGGTTTGCTAGAGCCAGCTCACAGTCAACTGCTAAATTTTCTGCATGAGCATTCATACCTTAGAAATCAGCAAACTATAAAGCAGAGCTTGATTTATTATTTTGCTAACTGTCTAGACTTAAGAAAGTGATGGATAAAATGTTAATAATGCAAATTAATCTTAAAAATATATCCTGCACATTGTGTTCTGCCTCCAGCCAGTTGTTAAACATTTACCAGCTCACTTCTGCTCCAAGGTGAGTTCTCTAATTATACCATGTTACGTCTCAAAGGTTATCTTTTCAGAGGTAGGCAGTCACATGTTAACTTTTCCTCCCAAAGAATCCTAGAAAAATTTCCCTTGGCAACTAAATATTCTCTTTTTCCCTTTTAAAAATTAATTTTTTCTCTTATTAAAAATCTGTCCCTGCCACTGACTTGCCTTATTGAATGATTTTTTTAAAAAATCAAAAATGAAACCTTCAGTATATAAAAGTACAGTCTGGCAAAATAAATTCCTACATCGGGCATTTCCAAAAATGCATTTCTCCTTCATCATAAGTTCTTCACCTCTGGCGGGAAAGGAGAGTTATGTTTCATCCTCATTCTCTTGGACTTAGGGTTTGGACTCTATGGACCTTGGACTTGAGTTGGTCAGAATACTAAAGTCTTTCACAGTTGTTTTACACCTAGCTCTCATTCACTTCACTCCGCTAGTGTTGGTAGAGGTTTTCCAAGTTTCTTCTGGATCTGTTCATTTCATCATTTCTTTCGGTATCCATATACTATCATTTGTTTAGCCATTCCTCAACAGGAGGACAAATCTATTAGTTTCCAACTTTGGGGAACCACAAAAAAGACTTTCTAAAAGTATTTTCATACATATATGGACTTTTCATCTTTTATTGATTTCTTGGGAGTAATGGGGTGCTCTTGGTCTAGTAGCTGGGACAAATAGTATAGACGGTTTTGTAACTTTGGAGGAATAATTCCACATTGCTTTTTAGAATAACTGGACCAATTAATAGCTCTACCAACTGTCTAATAGTGTACCAATTATCTTATGGATCCTCTTAACATTTGCTGATTTCTTCTATTGCCCATCTTTGCCAGTCTGAAGGGTGTGAGGTAGAACCTCAAAGTTACTTTAATTTACATTTCTGTAATTATTATTGATTTAAAGGTTTTTTAATAGGACTGTTCATAATTTGTATTTCTCCCCCTTGAAAATTATCTGTTTATATCCATTGACCATGTATCTATTAGAGAGTGGTTCTTAGTCTTATAAATTTGAATGTGTTTCTTACATATCTTAAATGTGAGACCTTTATCAAAGAATCTTGCTGTAAAGTGTTTTTCACCCAGTTACCTGTTCCCTTTCTAATTTAACTACCTTAGATTTGTTTATGCAAAACCTCTTTAATTTTATGTGATCAAAATTGTTTTTCAATCAATTTTTGACCAAGAGTGCAGACTTCCCCCACTAAGTATAGTCTTTGGGCTTATCACACACTATGCTACCATGCTTGTTTGCTTCTATATGTTGTATATCTAATCTGTTCCATTGATTGATCTCTTTCTCTTAAATAGTATCCAAATCATTTTAATAATTACTGCTTTGTAGTACAGTTAGACAGCTGCTACTGATAGACCCCCTTCTCATTTTTTTCACTATTTCTAGACCTTTCATTCCTCCATATAAATTTGGTAATTATTTTTCTAGCTCTATAAAATATTCCTTTGGTACTTTGGTGCAACACTGAACAGGTAAACTAATTTAAATAGTATTACATGTTTTTATATTGACTCAACTTATCCATGAGTAATTAATATCTCTCCACTTATTTAGGTCTGTCCTTATTTTTACAAATAATGTTTGTTTTATAGTTGGATTCATATAGTTCCTGAGTGCACCTGGGTAGGTAAATTCCCAGATATTTTATGGCTTCAGTAGTTATTTTTGGATGGAGTTTTTCTTTCTAGCATATATATGTATGTGTGTGTATATGTATATATATATGTGTGTGTGTATGTGTGTGTGTATATGTATATATATATGCATATATATATACACACACACATATCTATATATATCTACATACATTTATACATATATACATCTACATACATACATACATACATACAGAGAGAGAGAGAGACAGAGAGACAGAGACAGAGAGAGAGAGAGAGAGAGCGAGCACTAAAACTGGACCTTTGTGGAGACCTATGTCCACTAGTAGACAAGAATTCCACAATGTTCCTCTACTGGGTCCCTGGAGGACTTAACCTCTTCTATTCTTCCATGGAGAGGAGGGAGAGAAGCTACTAAAAAAGGATGTGGATCTAAAGATGGGCAAAAGCACCCTGGGGTTGAGGAAAAAACAGGACTTCATGGTTGGTGTGAGTGAAATCATAGCCTTTCATCTCCTCCAAAGCCATATTCTCCAGGTACTAGTAATCATAAAAATGAAAGATGAAGGCTGCAGCAGTTTAGGGGCTCTTAGAACACGTTGGAAGGGGTAAAAAAAAACCTCAGACCCTCAGACAAAGACAGTAGATGATCCATAAGGAACCACATGGAATAGATTCAAAGTGTCTGGAGTCATTCATGCTACTGAGAATAGAACTGGCAAATCCATTCTTTCCTATCCTTAGCTTTACTCCCACTCTTACTGTTTCTCAAGAAAGAAATGAGTTTTGTTTATTCCCAATCCTTTCTGCTTTATTATTTCTCTAAGATAAAATGATTAATAATTGTATCACTAGAGCCATCTAATTGAGTAACTCAGAACATAAAGCAGTTTGCAGGATGGCTGATTAGACATTTTACATTGCACCAGCACTGTCTCCCTTAAAGTTCACGTTTTCTGTAAGCCAGGCCAGGGACTTGGGCTCCTTTTCTTATTGGTGTCTTTCTTTCTTTACTGATAGAAAAGATTCTCTTGAGTACAGTCAGCTCTAATCATTGGACTCAAGACTTGTGGACCTCTCCAATTCAAAAGGTCAGCTCCCATCTTGGATACAACTTATTGTCTGATCATCATCCCCATCTTCTTCCCAATGGTAACTTGGATCCTGCCCCCTGGAACCATCCTAGGCTCTGATAAATGAGATCTCATCTTATCTTGCCTGATCCAGACCTCTACCCTATTTCCCAACTTCTTAAAACCATACTATTCTGTGCATAACCTCCTTCCTTCCTTTCCAGCTCCATTTTTATATGTTGTTTTCTCCCATTAGAATGTTAGCATATTGAAGACAGAGACTATCTTGCTTGTTTTTGTCCTCTGGAACTTGGCACAGTGCCTAGTATATAGCAAGCACTTAAATACCCTATCTAACCTCTTATCTATTCATCTTTCTACCCATCTATCTCTGTCTTCCTATCTAAACTCCCTATCTAGAACAAAGGGGTTGGGGAATGTGAAAAAAGAGAGGGCAGATAAAAGAAGGCAGTGGTCAGTAGCAAATAGACTTTACAGGAGGGACAGAACAAAATAAAAGAGAAGCCAGGATAAACAGAGAAAAATAGATGGAGGGAAATGTACACAAAGTAATCATAATATGAATGGGATAAACTCACCCACATAACAGAAGCAGATAGCAGAATGGTTTAGAAACCAGAATTCAACAATACATAGTTAACTAGAAACACAATTGAATCAAAGACACACACACAGAATTAAAATAAGGGGTTGGAACAGACTCTATTATGCTTCAGCTGAAACAAAAAAAAAAGTTAAAGTTAGCAATCATGATCTCAGACAAAGTGAAAGCAAAAATAGACCTAATTAAAGAGGATAAGCAGAAAAACTACATCTTGCTAAAAGGAATCATATACAATGAAGTAATATCAGTATTAAACATATATGTACCAAATGGCACAGAAACCAAATTCTTTTTTTTTTTGGAGTGGGAAAGGCAAGGCAATTGGGGTTAAGTGACTCGCCCAAGGTCACACAGTTGGTAAGTGTCAAATGTCTAAGGCTGGATTTGAACTCAGGTCCTCCTGACTCCAGAGTTGGTGCTCTATTCACTGAACCACCTAGCTGCCCCCAACCAAATTCTTAAAGAAAAAGTTAAATGAATTATAGGATAAAATGGGCAGTAAAACTATACTCATGGGGACCCCAACTTAACCTCTCAGAATCAGATAAATCTAATCATAAAACAAATAAGAAAGAAGTCAAGTAGATGAATACAATCTAAGAAAAGTTAGTGAAAGTAGATCTCTGTAGAAGACTAAATGTGAATAGAAAGGAGTATGCCTTTTTTCAGCTGTGCATGGCACTTTCACAAAAATTGACCATGTATTAGGGAGCAAAAACTTCACAACCAAATGTATAAAAGCAGAGATATTAAATGCATCCTTTTCAGACCATAATGTGATTTTTTAAAAAAATTACCCAAAAAGGCCACAGAAAGGGCCACAGAAACATATTTCCAAAGGTCATTGGATGCTAAATAATCTAATCCTAAAGACTGGGTGTGTCAAAGATAATCATAGAAACAACTAATAATTTCATTAAAGAGAATGACAAAAATAAGACAACACCAAAACCTGTGGGATGTGGCCAGACAAGTACTGAGGGAAAATTTGACATCCATAATATCCATCAGTAAAAGAGAGAAAGAGCAGAACAATGAATTGGGAATAAAAAAAAAACCTGCAAAAAGAGCAAATTAGATACCAAAATGTACATCCTGAAAAATCAAAGGATTGATTAATAAAATTGAAAGTGAAAAAAATTTGAACTAATAAATAAAACTAGGAACTGGTTTTATGGAGAGGGGGAGGAATGGGTAAGATTTTGGTTCATTTGATTTTTTAAAAAGAGAGAAGAAAACAAATTACTAGTATCAAAAATGAAAAGGGTGAATATACTACCAATGAAGATGAAATTAAAGCAATTATTAGCAGTTATTTTGCTCAATTATATTCCAGTAAAACTGACAATCTAAGTGAAATGGGTGAATATTTGTTGTTCAGTCATTTCAGTCATGTCTGACTCTTCAGGATCCCATTTGGAGTTTTCTTGGCAAATATACTGAAATGGCTTGCTATTTGCTTCCCAATGCATTTTACAGATGAGGAACTGAGGGAAAACAGGATTTAGTCACTTGCCCAGGGTCACAAAGCTAGTAAGTGTCTGAGGTCAGATTTGAATTCGAGAAGATGAGTCTTCCTGACTTCAGACCTGACACTCTATCCAGTATACCACCTAGCTGCTCCAGATGAATATTTACAAAAACAAACTGCCCAGATTAACAGAAGAAGAAATAGAATATTTAGATAAACACATTCTAGTAAAAGAAATTGAAGAAACCATCAATGAGCTCTCTAAAAAAAAATCACCAGAAGCAGATGGATTCACAAGCAAATTCTATCAAACATTTAAGGAACAATTAATCCCAATACTATATAAACTATCTGAAGAAAATCAGTAAAGAAGGATTCCTAGCAAGTTCCTTTTATAATACAAATATAGTTTTGATTCCTAAACCAGGGAGAGGCAAAAACAGAGAAAGAAAGCAGAAGACCAATTTTCTAAATGAATATTGATGCAAAAATTTTAAATAAAATAGCAAAAGAGATTACAGCAATATATCACGAAGATCATACACTATGACCAGTTGGGAAAATACCAGTAATGCAGGGCTGGTTTAATATTAGGAAAACTATCAGCATAATTGCCCATGTCAATAACAATAAAAACAAAAATCATATCATTATATCAAGAGAGGCAGACAAAGCCTTTAACAAAATACAATACTCATCCCTATTAAAAACATTAGGATGCATAGGAATCAATGGAACCTTTCTTAAAATGATAAGTAGTATATATCTAAAATCAAGAATAAGCATTATCTGTAATGGGGATAAACTTGAAACCTTCCCAGCACCCTGAACTTCAGAGAATACAAACAGAAGTTACAAGCAGACAAAAATATGGACAGAGAAACAGACCAACAGACAGAGCTTCCAGCTGTCTGACCATTATATCCATGCCTAGTTAGTTACCAGAGAGAGAAGCATCAACATCTGGGTTTTCAAAGCCAGGGGGCTCAATGGCTGACCAAATCACGCAATTCTTCCCATGAGTGAGCCCCAAAGCAAAACCTCAATCAGCATATATATAGCCTTCTCCAGGGTCAGAAAACATCACCACCCTCGTGACCCACTCACAAAGTAACACAAGGTGTTGATGTTCCTGAAAAACAAGCCTCCCACCACAGCCTCCATGTGACTACATTCAGCCTGTTAGGGGGCAGAGTATATTTTCAAATCAGGGAAGGTCCTCAAATTCACTTAAGCCTATCAAGAGGCAGGAAAGATCTTCAAATTATCATTACCATTCCAGGAGCGAAGCAAGGATATCCATTACCACCACTATTTTCCAATATTTTAACAGAAATGCTAGCTATAGCAATATGTCCAGAAAAAGAAATTGAAGGAAGAAAAAAGGAGAATGAGGAAACAAAACTCATTCTTTGTAGATGATATAATGGTATACTTAAAGAACCCTCAAAAATCAACTAAAAAACTGGTCAAAACAATTAACAACTTCAGGAAAGTTGCAAGATATAAAATAATCTCACATACTGCCAACAAAATTCAGCAGGAAGAGCTAGAAAGAGAAGTTCAATTTTAAATAACTGTAAACAGTATAAAATACTTGGAATTCTACCTGACCAGACAAACTTAGGGATTATGTGAATACAATTACAAAACACTTTTCATACAAGTAAAGACAGATTCAATACTAGAGAAATATTAATTGCTCATGGAAAGACCGAGCCAATATAATAAAAAATGACAATTCTACCTAAAATAATTTATTTATTCAGTGCCAAACCAATCCAACTACCAATGAATTATTATGTGGAGCTAAAAAAAAATAGTGACAGAATTCATCTGAAAGAGCAAAAGGTCAAAAATGTCAAGGGAATGAATGAAAAAATGTTAAGGAAGGTGGTCTAGCAGCCCCACATTTCAAATAATATTACAAAGTGGTAATCATCAAGATGATCTGGTTCTAGCTAAGAGATAAAGTGGTGAATCAGTGGAATAGATTAGGTACACAATATGCCATAGTAATCTAGTGTTTGAAAATCCCAAAGATCCATGCTTTGGGGGTAAGAACTCAACACTTGAAAAAGATACTGGGACAACTGGAAAGCCATTTGGCAGAAGCTAGACATAAACCAACATCTCACACTATATACCAAGATGAAGTCAAAGTGGATAAATGATTTAGACATAAAGGGTGATATCACAAGGAAATTAGGGGAACATAGAATAATGTATCTGTCAGATCTATGGATAAGGAAAAAGTTTGTGACTAAAAAAGAGACATAGAGGATTATGGGAAATAAAACAGATAATTTTGATTACATGAAATTAAAAAACTTTTTCACAAACAAATCTAATATAGCCAAAATTATTAAGAAAACAGGAAATGGAAAATTTTACATCAATTTTTTCTGATAAAGGCCTCACTTCTCAAATATATAGGGAAGCAAGTCAAACTTACTAAAGTAAGAGCCATTCCCCAGTTGATAAATGGTCAAAGAATATGAACAGGCAGTTTTCAGAAGAAGAAATCAACGCTACCTCGGATCACATGAAAAAATTATCTAAATCACTACTGATTAGAGGAATGCAAACTAAAATATCTCTGAGAGAACACTTCACACCTATCAAACTGACTATAATGACAGAAAAGGAAAATGACAAATGTTGGAAGGGATGTGGAAAAATTGGGAACTAATGCATTATTGGTAGAGTTTTGTACTGCTCTAGCCATTCCAGAGAACAATTTGGAATTACAATTAAAGGGCTAGAAAACTATACATACCCTTTAATCTAGCAATGCTACTCCTAGGTCTGTATCCCAAAGAGATCAAAGAGAGGGGAAAAGGACCTATTTGTGCAAAAACACTTGTAGCATATGATAATCAATATCAGCTTGCTTGTCTTCTTAGGAAGGGGGAGGGGTAGAAGGGAAGGAAAGAATTTGGAGCTCAAAATATTTTAAAATGATGGTTAAAAAATTTTTTACAGGTAATTGGGAAATATTTAATGAAATAAATTAAAATGTTTAAAAAATAAAAGAAACATAAATTGGCAAAGGCAGTCAGAGGCTTAGGGGCTAGCTTACCTAGTTGATTCTACTTCAGCTGAAGCATAATAAACTTTGCTCTAACCCCTTACCTTTATTCTGTGTGTGTCTCTGTTTCAGGTATGTTTCTTGTAAACAACATATCGTAGGATGCTGGTTTTTGATCCACTCTGTTATCTGCTTCCATTTTATGGGAGAGTTCATCCAATTCACATTGACAGTTATGATTACTACCTGTGTATTTCCCTCCAACCTATTTCTCCTCCTTTTTGTCCTCTCTCTCCTTCCACCCTTTTCTTCCTCATCAGTGTTTTGCTTCTGTCTACCACCTCCTCTAATCTGCCCTCCATTCTGTCAGTCCCCATCACCCTTTACTTAATCTCCTCCCCCTCTTATTTCCCTGTTGGGTAAAATAGATTTTTATAGTCAACTAATTATGTATATTGTTCCCTCTCTGAGCCAATACTGATTCAAGCAATGCCCATCACCTACCCACCTACCATCTTCTCCATTGTAATAGGTGTTTTGTGCCTCTTCATGTGAAATAATTTATCCCATTCTACCTCTCCTTTTCCTCGGCACCCATTATACTCCTCTTTCTCATCCCTTAATTTTTTTTTGTCATTCCCTCACACTTCCTCATCTCTTTACCTTCTGCCTATGTATGTCTCTTCTAGCTATACTATTAATGATACATTTTTAAAGAATTACAAGTATCATTTTTCCATGTAGGGATATAGTTTAGCTCTATTGAATCCGTTATGTTTTCTCTTCCCTTTTTATCTGTTTATGCTTCTATTGGGTCTTGATATTGGAGATCAAAATTTTGTTTTAATTCTGGTCTTTTCTGTACGAAAGCTTGGAATCTTTCTATTTCATTTATTGACCATTTTCTCCTTGATGACTTATTTTTGCCAGGAAAGTGATTCTTGATTGTAGTTCTAGCTCCTTTGCCTTCCAGAATATCATGTTCCATGACCTCCAATCCTTTTAATGTTGCAGCTGTGTAATCTTGGGTAAGTCTTGTGTAATCCTGATTGTGACTCCCCGGTATTTGAATTGTTTCTTTCTGGCCACTTATAGTACTTTTTCCTTGACCTGATAGTTTTGAAATTTGGCTATAATGTTCCTTGGAGTTTTTATCCAGGGATTTCTTTCCTGAGATGATTGGTAGATTCTTTC
>CM053582.1:423012723-423031887 GCA_028627135.1 Pseudochirops cupreus
TCTCCTGGCTTGGAGAATGTCACAGCCCTCTAGACCCACTGCCCAATCACAAAGCTACAAGGCACGGGGCATTCCTGGAAAACAAGCCTGGCGCCACAGGCTCCACGTGACCCCATTCAGCCTATTAGGGAACAGAGTATACTTTCAAATATCCAAGGGTCCTCAGTCACGTAGACACTTTAGCAAAGGGCCTAGGGGCAGGGAAGATCTTCAGATTCCCATAACAAGAACAAAGCAGACTATTCCCTTTTTTATTTGTTTTTTTTCTTTCTCACGGTTTTTTCCATTTGTTATAATTTTTCTATGCAACATGACTAATGGGAAAATGTGTTTGATAGGAATGTATGTGTGGAGCCCATATCAGATTGCAAGCCATCTTGGGGACAGAGGGGCAGAAAACTTAAAACTTTTGGAAGTGATTGTTGAAAACTAAAAGTAAATAATTTAATTTAAGAATAATAATAGCAAGCATTTTCATAGCACTTACTCTGTACCAGGTATAGTGCTAAGTAAGCACTTTACAATTATTATATCATTTGATCCTCACAACAACCCTGGGAGGTAAGGGCTGTTATTATCTCCATTTTATAAATGAGGAAACCGAGGCAGACACGAGTTAAGTGACTTGCCCAGGATCATATAGTTAGTAAATGTCTGAGGTCAGACAGGAACTCAGGTCTTCCTGATTCCAAGCTCCGCCCTTAATTCACTGTGCTGACTACCCAGGATTATCTAACTCACATGGTCTGTGAGTGTGGGAACTCACTCACCAGTACAAATCACCTAGTGGAAAAATCCTAAGGGGTTGTCTGAGGTACATAGGATGTTAAGTGATCTGTCAAAGATTCCACGGCTAAGAAGTTTCAGAGGCAATTGGGAATCCAGGTCTTTCTGACTCCCCAGCATTCCATCCATGCTGCCCATGTTTTGTGTCCCTGGGTTTAGAGCTAGAAGGCATCTCAGAGCCTATCTAATCCAAACTCCTTATTTTACATGTGAGAAAAGTGAGATCCAAAGAGTTAAATGACAAAGTCATACTCATCAGGGCTGAATTTGAACCCAGGATCTCTGTCTTTTTTTTCCTCTGTACTACCATAGATCTGTTGTCTAAATAATCATGTTGGAATTGTTTTGATTGCATACCGTATCTTCTCATATTTATTCTTTTTTTTTCTAGCTTGGTGCTGGTGTTAATTATTACACTAACAATTCCATAGCCTGACTGTACACAGACTGCTGAAACAGAGATGGATCCCACTGCAGTAACTAGTCATTTTCTGTCTGCTAAGATAGAGCCAATTTCATTTTTTATGACATTATTAGGGGAAGAGACTTCTCTATAGTCTACAAGGCACACATAATTTTTTTCTTGATTCCATATCATATCTTCCAATATATTTTCACCATCTTCCCCATGCTTACTTTTGCATTGGAGTCACTGAACATCAAAGTATATGTTGATTTAATTTGGAGAGTATTATCCAGCTCTTTCATAGAATTCTTCTACCTTTTCAACCTCTGCAAAATATGTTGTCACTGAGTCATTTCAGTCATGTCCAACCTTTCATGACTCCACTTGAGGTTTTCTTGGCAGAATTTGCAAACTACTGCAGTAGTTTGCCATGTCCTTCTCCAGCTTATTTTACAGATGAGGAACTAGGGCAAAGAGGATTAAGTGATTTGCCCAGGGTCATATAACTATCAAGTATCCTGGGACAGATTTGAACTCATGAAGATGTCTTATAGCTAGCAAGTGTCTGATCTAGCTACAGGGTCATACAGCTAGCAAGTGTGTCTGAGGACAGATTGGAAATCATGAAGATGTCTTCTGGAGTCCCAGCCCAGTGCTCTCTATCTACTGTGCCACCTAACGGCCCCACGTTGGCACATAATCTGCAATTATTTATCTTCATGATGGCCTTTTGGTTTATGTTCAGCATGAACACTGAAAAGCAGAATGATCAAGTGTTCTATGAAATGATGTTTCTTGCTGCCTTTGGATAAAACCAACTCTGCCCATTCCTTTATTGGCCTCTCCTAGTAGAACACTGAGACATCTTTCTGATTAAGTTGCAGCTTCTTATGTCTTCTGGTTTCATTTATAGTGATATCACAGTAGGATATGCCACCAGTGAAACTTAGGCTGTGCTTCAACAGCAGCAACATTCCATGTCAGCTCAGCTCATGTACTACCTTCTGTAAGCCTACAGGATGGAGGTATGTTATTGAATTAACTACCCAGCAAGGGAGTATAATTCTTGGTCTGTCCAATAGGTGACTGTCTACTCATCAGAGTTTTTCTGATGAGCTTCTGTGATTCTTTTTCTGATGAGCATGCATGAACTCATTTCCACCAAGCAACCACAGCTTCAAATTGCCAGACAAGAAAAGAAACCAACAAGTTTCTGATCTAAATTAAGGCATGATCAGTCAATCAAAAAGCATTTGTTAAGGGCTTAATAAGTGCTGGGCACTGCACTAAGCCCTGTAGATGCAAAGAAAGGCAAAAATACGGTCCTTGCCTTTAGGGAGATCCAATTTTATTGGGAGATCCAACATGCAAAAAAAAAATGTATACATATAAGATACAGGCAGTGAAAGTGGAAAGTAATAGCACAGGAAGGCACCAGCTGCGGGGAAGGGGTACTAGAAAGATCCTATTACAGAAGATGGGTTTTAAACTGAGATTTAAAGGAATACACCAAAACCAGGAGACAAAGATGAGGAGGGAAAACATTCCAGATATGGAGAAGAGTGGAAAAGTTCAGACTTAGGGGATAGAGTGTCATGTGTTAGGAACAGCAAGGTTGGTATTGCTGGATTAGACTGACACCTGTTGGGCAAACCAAGAATTACACTTCCTTATTGGATAATTCGGTGATATACTGCCATCCTGTAGATTCTCAGAAGGCAGTTCATGAATTGTTGTGGGATATTATTACTAATGTAGAGGACATTGAGGGAAGTAATGAACAAGAAGACTAGAAATATAGGAAGGGATAAGTTTGTAAAGGGCCTAAAAAGACAAATAGAGGATTTCGTATTTGATCCTAGACCAGTGGTTCTCAACTTGTGGGTCGTGACCCCTTTGGGGGTCAAGTGACCCTTTCACAGGGGCCCCCAAGACCATCAGAAAACACATATTTCTGATGGTCTTAGGAACCAAGACACCGCTCCTCTATCTGTCTCCAGGCGGGTCCACTCACATGCAGATACACCCACATATGAGTATTAAAGGGTCGTGGCATTAGGAGGGTTGAGAACCACCGCCCCAGAGCCTGTAGAACCACTGGAGTCTATTGAGTAAGGCAGTGACATGGTCAGAACTTTTCGACAGTTGAATAGAGGATCAATTAGTCAATATGGCTCAGAATTATTGGAAAATTATAAGAAAATATATGGCTTCACCCCTAGAACACATCTGAAATTTTCCCTTTTCAATCAGCAACCCCCACAAAGGCTATAATAATTTGATTCACAATGTCCACATGGTTTATTAAATAGCAAAAAAAGTTTAAGGAAGGGTGATTTAAAACAATGGGAACATTTATATTCTCCAGACAGTAAAATATCATTTCTCTTTCTTCTTTAGAGTTAAATTCTGCCACATTCCGTTTTCTTAAATAACAGAATTCCCTTATACACACACATATATACACACATAAATTATACAGTGTTTCACACTTCATCTTATATCTTAAAATATGCAGACATTTCTATTTTATTCCCAAAGTTGCATATTAAGTGTATCTTTACAAATAAAACTTTGTCATCCTGAGACAAAAATTAAGATAGAAGGAGAATGTCAATGTAGGAAAGTATCAATCTGTTTTCCCCAAGACTATATGAAACTGATTGATATCCTCTCTCTTTGGAAGATAAGACAATGATCCCCAATATCAGTTTCTTGCCAAATTTCTCATTTGGGAAACTTTCCCCTTGTAATAAATAAGCATAGTGAGGCAAAGTGAATCCACACAGGAACCATGTACAAAAATGCATGTCTCTTTCTGCACTTGTTTCCATTATTTCTCTTTCAGGAACTGGAAGAATGAGTAAATAAAAAAGATTTGACAAAAACTTATCTTGATGCTGGGGACTCCCAGAACACAAACCCAGAAGCAAAAACTCCAAAAATTAGCAAGCAAAAACTTAAGGAGGAACAGCTTGGCCACAACAAGATCAACTAGAATTCCTGGAAGAAATGGGACAAGTTTAAAAAAAAAAAAGAACTAAAAAAATAATATAAATGAAATGAGAACACTAGAAGAAAGAATTAGAAAAGAAATGAGAGATTTAGAAAGAAAATTAACAGCTTAAGGCACAGCACTTTGCCCAAGTGACAGACTCCTTGAAAATTAGAAATGACCAAAAAGAAATTAATGACTTCTTGAGACACTAAGTCATATTAAAATTAAGTCAAATGATTAAACAAAACAGAAGAAAATATAAGGTATCTCATATGAAAAAGTAGCTTACCTGGAAAACAAATTAAGGAGAAATAATTTAAAAATCATTGGACTACCTGAAATCCATGATCATGAAAAATCTGGAAAATCTAGGCATGTTTGTAGTCAAGATGGAAAAAGCCAGTGGGATCAAAGGTACAAATAGGACAGTTCCCATTTGCAAGAATGGCCAACTTTTTCTCTAAGACTAGAGTAATTCACTCCAACAAGCATTATACATTATACAAGACTGTGGGTACAAAGATAAAAATGAAAATAACTCTTCTCAAGAAGTTGATTTGGGGGTGAAGGTGTGCATTCTTTGAGAAAGCAAAGACTGAAATGGTCCTTCAGAGTCATGGGTGCACAGAGGTACAAAGAGGTTTGCACTGCTATATTTTTTATGAATGTGGCAGCTCCCACTCCAGCTGTCGATCTGGCACCTTTTACAGTCTTAGGTTAATATGAAGGAAGAGAAAAGCTTTTTCTAATAACCACCTCCGTTATTCCAGACTGTGGCGATCCCCTGCTGCTTAGAGTCCCTTTCAACTTATCTCCCTTGGAATATTTCCCAGGACAAGTTGTCTTTAAATAATAAAGTTCTCTTTCCTCCTGATGGGCAAATGCTTGTAATGACTTCCATGAAACATTTGGGTCATTTGTAGCCCTTGTGGCATTTATGTGATTCTCATCATTACAAAATATGTCCCATTAAGATGATGCATAATCTGAAGAAAAGTTAATGAACCTGCACCCTGGCTGGATAATTCAAACTTTAAGGGTGATATTAACTAAAATAAAATAAGAAAAAGAAGAAAAATCAGGTTCATTGTACACCAGAGAGCACCAGCTTTATTCTCTTGGTTCATAAAGCCAAATCTACTACTTGAGAACTTCTCAGACTGTTATTAGAGGATCCAAAGAACACATCTATGTACATAATTAAGTACTCTCTTGGGGACCATAAAAGGACTGGCCCTGGCTCCACAGGGAAACGTGTGTGGGGCTTAATTCACAAGCCAGGAAGAGAAAGGCATTACCTCTAACCTCAGTGTAACACAGAAATGGAAGATACTGCATATGCCTATATGCCATAGGAAGGAAAACATTTGCTCAGCACCTGCTAGCAACACACACAGTTGTGAAGGGAGATGAGATTATATTGGATCCTTCCAGTCTTTAACCTAGGATTTAATGTGTGTACTAAGATGGTCCAAGTATAAGGCCTATATTTGGCCTACTTGAAAGATTTAAGGGAAAAGCCTAGTGTAGATCATTTGGGGGAGAGGAGGGAAGGAGAGGGGAAGGATTGTTTTAGAGGCAGCTGTGCCAGAACAGAAAAAGTCACTGGATTCAGAGCCCAAGGACCTGGATTTGGATTCTGGCTCTGCCACTTACTATCTATGTGAACTTGGGGAAGTTGCTTTACCAGTCTGGGCCTCAGTTTGCTCATCTGTAAAATAAGATTTTTATTTCTGGACTGGATAATCTTGAATGTCTTTTCCAGCTTTAAATCTATATGATTCACTAATCTCTTTTTTGGTGGCCAAGAATGGAATTTACAAAGCAACTAGCCACCGGTTTTACAAAACCTACTGAAACACAAGGTCTTGTGTTCCCCTCATGACTCTGTAGCAGCTGTGAACTATCAAATACTATTTCTAGGAGTGTGCTGACATCAGTGGATGATTGTACACCAAGCTGTTTTGGCATGACACACTGTGCACGTTGAAGTTGTGGAAATGGAAGAACTAAATAGAGTTAGAGTTAACTCTATTTGCAGCATCACGACCGTATCCAGGTTTGCCAAAGCAATACTTTCCTGTATCAGTCAGGAAGAAGCATTTCCCAACCTCTAAAAAGGCTATACTGATGTGGAAAGAGAAGGGAAAAAAAATTTATGGCAAAACAAAGCAGTAAAGTCCTTCCAAAAGTGTGAAATGTAATTCCAAACTGATTTTTTTTCAATGACTTGTTTATTTACTTTTAGTTTACAAGATTCAGTTCCACAATTACTTGAGTTTCAGATTTTCTCCCCTCCCTCCCCCCCCATCCAAATTGATTTTACAGACTTTTTTCATCTAGGTCCCTTCTCTTTATTTTTTAAAATTAAGTTTTATTGTTGTTGTTTGTTTTAATATCACCCACACATACATCCCCTTTCCTGTCCCCACAATATTACCTTTCTATGTTGTTTTGTTTGTTTGTTAGATTGGATCTCTCCATCTCACCCAGGCTGGGAGTGCATCAGCCACTCACAATCTCAGCACAGGAACCTTGCCCTGTTCCACCTCTGAGTAGGGCCAGTTTTCCTATCCTTACGCAGCCTGGTTTCCACCCATACCTCTTTCACCTCTCACCCTCTCACTCACCATATTGATGCTGGATTTACTGATGACACCTGATTGGCTTCCCACATAGCAGCTCAGAACTCTCAAGCTTAAAGCAATTTACTAACCTTGGCCTCCCCAAGTACCAGAAAATACAGAAATTTGCCTCCATGCCCAGTCATATTGACATTTTGTGAAGCAAAATGCAGCCTCAAAAATGAGAACTTCTACAAAGTGACTCCCACATATTTATAAAGTTCATGCAAGATTTCATGATAGATTTAATAATAGAGATAACTGTGTTCAATGATCTTCTGATTGTCGATATTAAGTGAGGCATGAAGCTTTGAGACATACTTGCCAAAATATTTTGTCATTGTTACTGAAGGTGCATAGGACAGAATTCAGATGGAAGGAGGAATCCATGTAGATGGTGACATCTTCCAGATACCTCTTTTTGCAGGTGGTGTGGTATTGATTGCATTAAATCCTGAAATAGTAGAGTTCTTCTCTATTGATATCCAAGACCATTCAAAAGAATTCAGTCTAACAATACACACAAGCAAGACCAAGTGGATGAAGAATGCCTGTTTTCTGTATTATGCTATGTAGTTAGACTGTCCATTGATTTGGTCCGTTAGTACATATATTTTGGACAAACACTGCAAATGAACAACAAGCTGGGCCCAGAGTTGAAGAGGAGGAAGAGAAAGAGAGAGAGAGAGAGAGAAAGAGAGAGAGAGAAAGAGGAGAGGGAGAGGGAGAAAGAGGGGAAAAAGAGAGAGAGAGAGGGAGGAGAAGGAGAGGGAGAGGGAAAGGGAGAGGGGGAGAGAGAGAGAGAGAGAGAGAGAGAGAGACAAAGAGAGAGAGAGATTTTGGGAAGTTATAGAAAATTTTCAACTATACCAGGTGCCTGGGACTTTAATCTCAGAGAAGGTAGAGATCACCGTAGGTTGTTTGCTATTCCCCAAATTTGACATTCCATCTCTTCTCTTGGTGGCTTTGTGTGTAAACTGTCCATTATACCTATAATTTAATCCCTTCTCACCTCTACCACTTAGGGTCCTCAGTTTCCTTCAAGACTCAACTCAGCTACAACCTCCTATAGAAAGCCTTTCCTGATCCAACTAGTTGTTAATGTTTTCTTCTTTTTTAAATTATCATGTATTTGCCTATCTGGTTATACGTTATATTCCTGAGTAGGCCAGAACTCTCCCCTTTGGAGTGAGCAGGGAAAATGACTTTTATCTTGAACCCCAAAAGAGCATTGAACTCCTAGATTTAAAATATCTCATATGTAATAGATAAAATTCTAACACAATAGTCCTTTTGGAGCTGCAAGAGTGAAGGAAGGAATGTTGATGCAAGATCCTCCTGCTCACCAGACAGGTGGAAACAGCAGTCTCCCTGGAGACAGAGTTGGCCAAATCCTAGATCTTATGCATTTAAACAAATCTCTACAACACAAGTGCCCCTTTGTTCCATGGCCCAGGCTCAACTTGTTATACTTGGGCCCTGTATCTCTGATTGCCCACCAGGACACTGTTACTGTGTCTTATACTGTGACACCAATCTTCTATGTTAGATGATTGTCTGTATTAGATAATATACATTTACAACTGCTTACACATAATAAGGACTTTTTGTGTAGATCAACGTCCTAAACCTGGAAGGGACTTCAGAGGTCATCTCTTTTTACAGATGAAGAAGGAAACCAATGCCCAGTAAGGTTAAATGACTTCCCGAAGGAGGCAGAGGCAAACATTAAAGGCAGAACTAGAACTCAGGTCCTCTGCTTCTAGAATCAGTGTTTTTTCTACTGTATCATGCTGTTTCCCCCTAACTATGGCCAATTATCATGTAGCCATACCTTTTCTTCATTGGGTCACCTGCAGTTCCCTTCTTGAGAGCAGGGAACTATTTTTGGTTTTGTATTTCTATCTCCAGCACCTGAAAACAAGTATTGTATATAATAGCTATTTGATAAATGCTTGTTGAATTAAATCAGATCAAATGATCCTAAACTAACCCCTAAAACAAAACTCTATTTTTAAAAAACACAATATTTTCCTAGTAATGTTATATAAGTACACCACAGTCTCTGATGAATCAAATTTGTAAGGTATCCCACAGGACAAATGATGAGCATAAGTGGGCTGTAGAAAATTATAAATTATGGCTTGTATAGACAAGAAGTGGTTTAAGAGAAATTATCTGAAAGATATGTATCCTGAAAAGGAGATGAGCCAGTTATATTACGATAGTGATAGAAAGTCCAAATCCTGCATTGCTACCCAAAGAATGGTGGAAGATCTAGAGGAAGACCTTCAGAACACTGGGTTTCTGGACCTCTTCCCATTCTTACCCTTGTAGAAGATTTATGGAAGGATATAGCCAAGAATCACCCAGAATGAGAGGGTATGAATAGGTTGTAATCTATACCATTGGAAGGGTCACTCAATGACACTGTATAATAATAATGAAGCAACACTATCTCTGAACTATCAAAACTGCAGGTGACCCAATGAAGAAAAGGTATGGCTACATGATAATCAGCCATAGTTAGGGGGAAGCAGCATGATACAGTAGGAAAAACACTGATTCTAGAAGCAGAAGATCTGAGTTCAAGTTCTGCCTTTAATGTTTGCTACCTCTGCCTCCTTCGGGAAGTCATTTAACCTTACTGGGCATCGGTTTCCTTCTTCATCTGTAAAAAGAGATGACCTCTGAAGTCCCTTCCAGGTTTAGGACGTTGATCTACACAAAAAGTCCTTATTATATGTAAGCAGTTGTAAATGTATATTATCTAATACAGACAATCATCTAACATAGAAGATTGGTGTCACAGTGTAAGACACAGTAACAGTGTCCTGGTGGGCAATCAGAGATACAGGGCCCAAGTATAACAAGTTGAGCCTGGGCCATGGAACAAAGGGGCACTTGTGTTGTAGAGATTTGTTTAAATGCATAAGATCTAGGATTTGGCCAACTCTGTCTCCAGGGAGACTGCCGTTTCCACCTTTCTGGTGAGCAGGAGAGTCTTGCATCAACATTCCTTCCTTCACTCTTACAGCTCCAAAAGGACTGTTGTATTAGAATTTTATCTATTACATATGAGATATTTTCAGTCTAGGAGTTCAATGCTCTTTTGGGGTTCAAGATAAAAGTCATTCTCCCTGGTCACTCCAAAGGGGAGAGTAATAGTTAGCTTGAGTTTCCATCTATCAAATGCTAGTTACATAAAAGTCAATCAATCTAAAAACAGTAAGTAACCTAAAATGGCCTACATACTGAACATCTCTAATTTGTGACTCAATAAACTCCCAAAAATTATCTCTCAAACTCAACATGTCCAAAGCAGAGTTCATCCTCTCTCCCCTCAAACCTACCGTTCTTCCTAAGTTTCCTGCTTCTCTAAAGGACACCACAATTCTTCTAGTAACCCAACTTTGCAGTACTAGAATCTCCCTCAATTATTCTCTTTCTCTCTCATCCCTTATATGCAATCAGTTGCCAATTCTTATAGATTCTACCTGCATAACAACTTCTTGCATATAAATTATTCTCTCCACTCATACCACATCCATCCTAGTTCAGGTTCTCAACAGCTCTCATGTGCACTATTGCAATTATCTCCTAATTGCTTTCGCAATCTCTAATCTCGCTCCTCTCTATTCTATCCTATACACAGCTGCCAGATCTCAAGATATTAGCAAGAGATTGAGTAACTATGGATTGTCTTATCTTTAGCATTGGCTTTAACATTTGTGGTTGGCTGGGTAACACAATTCCATTTCAATACTTCACAGATTCATTATTTCACTCTCAGAGGCACTCCCTTCACCTGTGTAGGTCTTGGTTAAAATATTCATCACTCTATAGTTCTCTTGGTGATGAATATCCTCAAACTTAGCTATGCTTGGATGACCCTGAAGCCCATACATGGTAGCATCTTCCCCAGCTTGTATTTCACAGGCATAGTCTTTGGAAACCCAGATGTCAATACCATGAAGCTTCAAAGCAGAATTTCGATGGAAGAACAAACTTTAACCAATCAATTTAATTAATAATCATTTATCAAACTCCTACTTTGTACATGCAATCAGCAAGCATTTATTAACTCTCATTCTTTAAGCAAGCAAGCCACAGTACTAAATGCGAAGGACACAAAGATAAATGAGATGCCTTCAAGGAGTTTACAATCAAGTTTTACATATGCAATATATAAAACCATAGATTGCAACATTGAGGACTGGAATGATTTCTTGTACTCAGCATGAGCTAACTCATTGGTTCTGCCACCTAGTGGCCAGATTTACCTCCTCAGCAAGATGCTGAGGAGCATTAGCTAATTGTGTTCAGAAGGTCATAGATTTAGCATTTAAGGTCAAATCAACAAGTATTTTTTAAGCACTTAGTATATGCCAGGGACTATGCCAAGTGTTGGGAATGCAAAAAGGCAAAAGTCAATCCGTGCTCTCAAGGAACTCACAATCTAATGTGGGATGTTAGAAGTCCAGCCACCTTGTGGAACCATAGATGTAAAACTAAAAGAAACTTTCAGTGATGAGGAGACTAAGACTCAGAGGGATTCAATGACCTGGACACACAGGTAATAAGGGCTAGAGCCAGGATTCTAACTGTGATCCTTCAATTCCAAGTCAAAGTCTCTTTCCATTATGTTATACTACCTCCCCAAATAGATAACTAATACCTAATTAAAATCAGAGCTTTGTCAGAGGTAACTCACCATTCCTCTCCCCCTCAAAAAACAAAGCAAATTATATAAGATGGCACCGGGAGACCATATGTATTTTTTAAAATCATATTTACAACCTAAATTCCTGTTGGATTACCCTGCAAGAAGGGATATTTGCAATTAGGCTTCCTCTATTATTCTGCTATCTCAGTTTCCAAAAATTCATAATGTAAAATTGATGCAGGTGTAAAATGATAATTAAATATGGGTTATTGAATTAGAATAAATAGCATTCAAACCTTAGAACCAAGAAGTTTGACCATGTCACCCTCCCCACTTACTCTCCAACTCAATAAACTACAAAGGCTCCTTATGATTTCCAGGATCAAATATAATAATCATATGCATATATGTATATACACACATATATATGTATGTCTGTATATATAATACAGTTATAATATTCCTCAAATATAATAATGCTCTTTGGTTTTGAAATCTCTTCACAGCTTAGCCCCTTCATCCCTTTCCAGTCTTCTTATACTTTACACCCCCCATATAGTCTACAATCCACTAACACTAGCCTCCTTTTTCTCTTCTTTGCACAAGACATGCCATCTCTCAGCTCCTTGTCTTTTCTCTAGCTCTCCCCCGTGGCAGGAATGCTCTCCCTCATCCCTGCCTCTGGGCTTCCCTGGCTTCCTTCAAGTCCCAGCTAAAATCCCATCTTCTACAGAAGCTTTTCTCAATCCCCTCTTTAATGCCTAGTGCCTTCGTTCTGCTGATTATTTCTAATTTGTCTTGTATATAGCTTGTTTGTACATAATTGTTAGCATGTTGTCTCCCTCATTAGACTGTGAGCTCCTTCAGAATAGGGACAGCCTTTCGCCTTTTTATTGTATGTGCTTGCAGAGCAAGTGATTAATAAATGCTTATTAATTGAGGAATTGATTAAAGTAATTTAAAGCAGGTGGTAATCATTTACATTGATGTACAGTTACAAAGCTTTTTCATATGCGTTATTTTATTTGATCCTTATAATAACCCTGGGAATTAAGTGGTGCAAGTCACAGAATCTCAGAATTAGAATAGGCCTGAGAGATTATTTAACTGGG
This sequence comes from Pseudochirops cupreus, assembly GCA_028627135.1. Lineage (NCBI taxonomy): Eukaryota > Metazoa > Chordata > Mammalia > Diprotodontia > Pseudocheiridae > Pseudochirops > Pseudochirops cupreus. Next base: position 423,025,316 of record CM053582.1, read on the forward strand.
GGTTGGACAAGATGTCCTCTGAGATCCCTTCCAGTTCTAGAGCTACGATCCTTTAAATTCAGCCTGAACAGATATTTCCTCTATGGTGTCTACAGCACTGGTTAAAGATCCTTGGCATCCAAATCCTTAGCACATACTCATTCAGCATCCTCTTCAAGGCTTCCAGAGATAGAGAATACTCTGTGGACCAAGGCAATCCACTTTTCTTTGGGGTAGCTCTCTTTTTAAACATTTATTTTTAATTCCAAATTCTGTTTTCCCCATCCACCCATCTTCCCACTGAGAAGGGAAGGGAAAAAAACTCATTACAAATATGTATCTTTATGTATATATGTCTATGTGTATGTACATATATATGTATGTATGGAGAGGGAGAGAGAGAGAGAGAGAGAAAGAGATGAAAAACAAATTTCAGTGGTAGTCATGTTGAAAGAAAGAAAGTGGAAGGGGGAGAGGAAGGAAAGAGAGGAAGGAAAGAAAGAAAGAAAGAAAGAAAGAAAGAAAGAAAGAAAGAAAGAAAGAAAGAAAGAAAGAAAGAAAGAAAGAAAGAAAGAAGGAAAGGAAGGAAGAAAGAAAGAAAAAGAAAGAAAGAAAGAGCTTTGATCTGTGATCTCAGTCCATCTCTATCTGGAAGTAGATAGCATGTCTCATCTTTAGTCCTTTGAATGTAATGGGTCATTGTATTGACCGGTCTTTCACAGTTGATTAGTTTTCATTGTGTACATTGTGTTATTGTGTACATTGTTCCGGTTCTGATCACTTTACTTTGTATCAGTTCATATAAGTCTTCCCAGGTTTTCTGAACCATCCCCTTCATCTTTTCTTACCACACAACAGTATTTCATCACATTCACACAACTTGTTCAACCATCTCCCAATCGGTGGGCATGCCCTGCTTCCAATTCTTCGCGCACACACACAATGCTGCTATAAAAATTTTTGTGTACGTGCCCTTTTGCTCTTCCTATGATCTCTTTGGGGTGTAGACTGAGAAGCAGTGTTACTGGATCAATGGGTATGACCAGTTTTGTAGCTTTGGGGACACAGTTCCAAAATTGCTTTCCGGAATGCTTAGACTAGTTCACAGTTCTACCAACTGTGTACCCATTAGGGTGCCCATTTCCCCACATCCTCTCTAGCACTTGTCATTTTCCTTTTTGATCACCTTAGATAATTTTATGGGTATGAAGTTGTATCTCAGAATTATTTTAATTTGTATTTCTCTCGTTATTAGAGACTCTTTTTGCACGTAACTATGGGGAGGCCGAATTTCTTCTTTTAAAAACTCTGTTTGAATCCTTTTACCATTTATCAAATTGGGGATTGGCTCTTACTCTTATAAATTTGCCTCAATTTCTTATATAGTTTAGAAATAAGACCTTTATCAGAGAAACTTGCTGCAAAGATTTTTCCTCAATTTCCTGCATTTCTTCTCATTTTAGCTGCATCAGTTTTGTTTGTACAAACACTTCTTAACTTTAATCAAACTATTCACTTTAATTCCTATGAACCTTTCCATCTCTTGTTTGGTCATGAATTCTTACTGCATCCATAGATCTAATAGGTAATTGCTTCTATGCCCTACTAATTTGCTTAGGATCTCATCCTTTATGCCTAAACCATGTGCTCATTTGGAATTTATTGTGGTAAAACTCTAATGCATTGTTTGAATCTATCCCTGCACGGTTAAGAAGCCATACCTGTTGCTTAGAGATCATATTTGTTTAATATTTATTAACGTGTTATTGTGACCCCAGAAACTTTCTAGGGAAGCCAGATTCAAAGATTAATATAAGGAGTTTTCTCCCACTATACATCCCAAGCAATCTACATACCTTATTTAGAAGCTGCCTCTTTACTGGCTAGTCAGCTACTGTTTCCTTATTCCTTTGTTTAAATCCTATATACTGTATAACTTACAGACAATTGAGAGGAGTGGGATGCCCCTTTGTGGCTCTCCCCTCTACCAGATGACTTAATAAAAATCTTGCTTCTAAGTTATTTCAGTTTTGATTTTGTTCTTGGCACATCATCACCCTCATATATGGTGTGAAATGCTGGTCCATGTCTAATTTCTGCCAGACTACTTTCCAGTTTTCCCAAATAGTTTTTGTCATATAGTGAGTTCTTGCCCCGGTAGTTAGGATCTTTGGGTTTATCGAACACTAGGCTACTATGTTTATTTGATTTGTATATTATGTTCCTTATCCATTCCACTGATTACTCTCTGTTTTTTTTTACCCAGTACCAACTTGTTTTAATGATTATAGTTTTGTAGGATAGTTTGAGATCTGGTGCTTCCTTCTCATTTTTCTTTTCATCAATTCCTTTGATATTCTTGTCCTTTTTTCCTCCAGATGAATTGAGAGAAAGAGAGAGATAAAGAGAGACAGAGGGATAGAGGGAAAAAAAGGGAGAGAGACTTTCTCCTTTGAACAGGAGGAAGATACAGCCTTAGACAGAGATATGGAGTAAGAGCTCTACCAGAAAAGTCATTATACAAGGGATTGCAAGCATCCCTAGGGATTTATAAGTATCTTTAAGATTAACAGTTGCTTAATCAAGAATTTCTGTTTTGTTTCCCCCCTTCCTTTTGTAATAGTGTGAATTACACATCCACAAGCAGGTAATTGTCCTTAGGATCCTAGGGAATTCCATGCATATGTTATCCCAGGAGTTTTGGGAGTTGAGGGTTGCGATGAGAGTAGGAAGGAGGCCATGGGTATAACTAGAATAGAATGACTGGGGTTTTATCCCAAGGCAGAAAGTTTAGAAGGTGCTAATAGTATCAGACTAGAGGGAAGTCACTCCTTCCTCTACCTGCCCCACCCTTGCCTCTTCTATGGGGTTTTGCCCCTCTCCCCTTCAGCAGCTTACAAACCTTTTGGTGCCATGAGGTGGGCTCTCTTCCTCCCATAACCCCCACATACTAGATGTTCCTACCACTTCCACTCACCTCTACAAGGATATTTAGCCCAAGATGCAGAAATTACTATTTATGGCTCCACTATGCCAATAACTATAATAATAAGCATTTATACATTTTAAGGTTTTCAAAATACTTTCTATACTATATAATATGTTGTATGTGGGCATGTGTGTGTATGTGTGTGTATAAACTTACTCGATTTTCACAAGGACTCTGAGGGAGATGCTACCATTAATCCTATTTTATGAGCAAAGAAACTGAGACTAAGATCAGGAGAAAACTTCCAAAGTGTACCTGGGCCATTTATGTGATAAGAGATTATCTGACATGAAGAGTACTTATGGTACATGTCATTTATATTGCTCAGCGTTGAACCTATATTCTGCTCTATCACTGAGATTGTTCTGGAAGTTTTAAAGAATTATAGTAGGAAGAAAGGGTAGATTTAAGATAGGCTGAACCCTTTAGGGCCTGGTGTGCTGTAGTCCATAGTGTCACAAAAAGTCATACAGAGCCGAACAACAATAAACCCATTAGGACACATTGGCTTGTCAGTGCAAAGAAGAGCTGACATAAGTGAACCTGCCGAGCACAAAAAAAGGACCCAGGTGCTACTGAGTGAGTATCCCAGAGAGTCTGGCAATATCCGGGCACTTGTGTTGTGCTAGTGTTTCGACACCCTGGGAAAGCAGCCCAGGGCCTGGTCTCACCCTCAGGTAGGAGGCTAACTCCGTGGGGAGTGCAAGTCGGGGATGATTCAATAACTCAGACACAGCCCAAGGAACATATTTGCAAATGTAATTAATTCAAGACTGCCCTGTTCCCTAGGGACATGGTTGAGAGGCCCAGATGTTACACTGATGACTAACCGACATGATCCAACCAGTTGCCAAGTCCTGTTGATTCTAGTTCTACGATATTTTAGAGATCAATTTCCATTCTTAATCCTGGAAGGCACTCCCAGCCTCATCTCCACCTATCAGAATCTACCTCTCTTTAAGCTCAGAGACCACATCCTCTATGAAGCCTTCCTCCCAGCCTAACCTGCTCATACTGCATCCTTCCTCCAATTAGGGAGCGCATACTGGATTCTCCCATCAGAACGTAAGCCCTTTGAGGACCAAAAATTCATCTTTGCATTCACTTTTTTAACCTCTATGAGCCTTGGTTTCTCTATCTGTAAATATATTTTGTTGTTTTTCAGTTGTGTCCAACTGTCTGTGACCCCATTTGGGGTTTTCTTGGCAAAGACATACTGGAGCAGTTTGCTGTTTCCTTCTCCAGCTCATTTTACAAATGAGGAAACTGAGGTAAACAGGGCTAAGTGACTTGCCCAAGGTCACACAGCTAGTAAGTGTCTGAGGCCAGATTGTATGATCTTTGAGTTTCCATCCAGTTCTAAAGCCTGGTTGGAACTTCTCGAATGGTATCTTATCCTTTGTTTTAGTTTGGCCAACTAAAGATCAATACTGAATATCTATGAAAGACAAGACTAGAGGAAAGTTTTTCAGAACAATCTCAGAGATAGATCAGAATATAATTTACAATATGGGTAATATAACTAAGTACGTGATGAGGAGGATGCTCATTTAATTAGTAACAATAATTACTAATAAATACAGTCATAATTAAAATTACTGCTAATAATAGCTCACGTTTTTATAGCTCTTTAAGTCTGCAAGTCCTATACAGGTTAACACATTTGATCCTCACAACAACCCTGGAAGGTAGGTTTTTGATATTCCCCATTTTACAGATGGGAAAACTGAGGCTGAGAGAATTATGTGGTCTCCCAGGGTCACACATCTAGTAAGCAACTGAGGAGGGATAAAAACTCAGATCTCTCTAACTCCAAGCTCAGTACTGTATTTATTGGGCCACCTTGAATTAAACCATGTATTATAGGGTCAAAGTTCATGGGAACTCCAAAGAGAGGCAAATAATGATAACAGGTAACATTTATAAAACACGCAGCTAGGTGATGCAATAGACAGAGTGGAAGTTAGGATAGCTTGAAATCAGGAAGACTCATTTTCCTTGAGTACAAATCCATCCTCAGACACTTACTAGCTGTGTGACCCTGCACAAGTCACTTAACCCAGTTTGCCTCAGTTTCCTCATCTATAAAATGAGCTGGAAAAGGAAATGGAAAACCACTCCAATATCTTTGCCAAGAAAACCCTCAATGAAATGATGAGTCAAACATAAATAAAAAACAACTGAATGAATTATCGGTGAGTCTATCTAAATCAACCAACCAGCTTTTGCTTATTCAGTAGATTCAGTACTGAGTCAGGAATACAAAGACAAAAGCAAGACAGTCCCCAGGAAAGGCCTCTCTATAGGCAGTGACACTAGAAAAGAAAATCAAAAGAAACCAGGGATTCCAGGAGGAAGAGTTATGGAAGAACATTCCAGGCATAGGGGACCGTCAGTGCAAAGGCATGGAGATGGGAGATGAAGCTTGATGTGTGGAAAACACCAAGTAGGCCAGTATGGCTGGACTGTAGAAGACATGGGATGGGAACAATGTGCAAGAAGACTGGAAGGGAAGCAAGGGGTCAAGTTGTGAAGAGTTCTAAATACAAAATAAAAGAGAGATGAGAGTAGTGTGGGTCTAAGCAATCTAGGAAAGCTTCATGAAAGAGGTAACACTTAACCTGGATCTTGAAGGACCAGTAGAATTTGAAGTCAACAGTGAAGAACTCAAGAGAGGGGGAAGAGGGCATTTTATTCTTTTTTCTGATATTATACGTATATAATGTATATGTGTGTATGCATAACTATATATATATGTGTGTGTGTACATATAGGTAGACAGAGAGATAGATAGATATACATTTATACATAGAGGGAATAGGAAAGAAAGGCAATTAGGTAGCATAGTAGAACAGTAGATAGGACATGAGATGAAGAGGAAGATCTGAATTTGAATCCTGCCTCAGACATTTACCAGCTGTATAACCACCCGTGGCCTCAGCTTCCTCATCTGTCAAATGGGGATAATAATAGCACCTCCCTTATAAGGTTATTATGAGTTAATATGTGTATAGCTCTTTGCAAACCATAAAACTCTATATGAATGATGTTTTTGTTCTTGGCAGTAATTAGTAGTCACTAAAATTTATTGAATGGGAGAAAGGAGGTAGGAGGGCAATATGAACTTTAGGAAAATCACTTTGGTGACTGTGGTGTATAGAATGGAATGGGAAGGTTGACTGACCAGAGGCAGGAAGACCTAATGCAATATAGTCCAGGAGAGAGGTGGTTAAGTGTCTGTATGAGTGGAGAGAAGGAGGTACATTTGAAAGAGGTTATAGTTAGGAGACTGGGCAGCAGATTGGATCTGTGGGGTGGGCAAAAGCAAAGTCTGGTTGTGAGTGAAGTGATGTTGTGTGTCTGGGTGACTGGAAGGATGGTGGTCCTCTCAACAGTTATAGGGAAGCTAGGAAGATGGGTGGGTTTGTGGGAAAAGAGAGAGAGTTTCTGCTTTGCACAAGTTGAGCTTGGATACCTACATCCTGTTTGAAATGTTCAATAATCAGTTGTATGCAAAATACTCTACATAATTTCATTCAGTACTCACAACAACCTAGTGGGGTAGGTAGGTCAAGTGTTTTTATTCCATTTTATAGCTGAGAAA
>CM053582.1:423031987-423048876 GCA_028627135.1 Pseudochirops cupreus
AAGAAAAGGAGGAGAAAGAGTTGGAGGAGAAAAAGTTGGAGAAAGAGTTGGAGGAGAATGAAGAAGAAGAGAAGGAAGAAGTGAAGGAAGAGTGGAAAGAAGGAGAGGAAGAGGAAGATGGAGAAAGAGAATGAGGAGGACAAATATAAGGAGAAAGAGGAGGAGAAGGAAAAGAAAGAGGAGAAAAGAAAGAGAGGAGATTTTTATTCCTTTTACTGATGTTAGCAAATCATTGTATTTAGGCTTAATACCAGGAAAAATTTCCCAATTCTTAACGCTGCCTGAAAGTGGAAGGGGCTGCCCCAAGAGGTGATGGGTTCCCCTGCTCAGAAGTCCTTAAGGAGAGGCCTGATGACCACTTGTTGGATCTATAGTAAGGATTTGATTCCTTTTGTGTATGTACTGGCCTAGATGGATGCTAAGGTCCCTTCCTACCCTAAAATTCTATCATTCTATTACTCTGTGAAGGCACAGACAGTTAAGACAGTCTTGGAAACCAGGACCTTGAATTCAAACCCCAGCTCAGCCAATTTTTTTTTTTACCTCTGTGACCTTGGGCAAGTTATTTGACCCCTCTAGGGCACATTTTCATCACTGGTGAAATTAGGAGATTGGAACTAGATAACTACTAATATCCCTTAAGAGCAAAGGCTGTTTTAGGTTTTTTTATTTGTATCTTCAGAGCTAAGCCCAGTGCCTGGAACATAAAAAATGCTTGTTAATTAATCTAGGATCCAGATGAAGCAGCATAGGATTTAGACCTGTAAATAATCTTTTCTTTATTGCTATTAAATAGATGTATTGTTTTAAAGAGAAGGAAAAAAAGAAAGAATTCCTTACAATAGCTAGAGGGAGAAACAAAATCCTATGAATCAAGGGATCTGAATTCTAATCCCAGATCTGTTTTGACCTTGGGTAGTTGTTGTGTATTTTTTTTAAACCTCCCTAGGCCTCAGTTTTTTCCACGAAAATGAGAGATTTTGTACTTCTTATCTCTAATGAACTTTCTAGCCCAAGTGTTCAATACTATTTAGCCATGAGGAAGGGAAAGGGAAGAAAGAAAAAGGAGGAAAGAAAATAAAATGAAATTTTAATTAAACTTTTACTTTAAAAGAAAAAAGGGAAGAAATAAAGCGAAATAAAGGTCATGATAGTTCACATATACAAGAGACTAAATAGGAAAACACTTGAGATATTTTAGGGTTTTTTTTCCTCCTACTTTGTAACCTAAAAGTTTTATCTGCAGCTTACTTTTAAAAATTGCTTTCCTGCTAAGAAACTACAGGACTTTTTAGATGCAATTACACCTATTCTACATACAGGCAGCTCTCGTCTTTCTTTCCTTTTCCATTAATGAGCCATTGATGACTCATGAATAAGTTTTAAGAACCTCTTTAGAGACTATTCTGTTCTCATGAAAATCCTTTCCCATTTGTGCCCTTCCAGGTGTTCTATTCGTTGTTGCCTTGATTGGTTATATTGGTGGCATACTCATTTAATTACAAAAGATTCCTTTGGCTGGCCTCAGCTTCCTCATCTGTAAAACAGAGGGTGGAAAACTTCTCCCAAAGGTGATGATGATGTGTCAGTTTCCAATGTAACCCTGCTTTTCTGAGAAATACTACAACAAAGAGCAGTAAATAAAAAATATTTCAATAGAACGAGTTTGGTAAGTTCTTTCCTGAGGTCTAGGACTGTGCAAGATGATAACTTTAAAACTCCAAGTGCTCCAGAGAGTGATGTCCTGTAAATGGGACCAGAAATGAAAATCAGGTCCCAACCTGCTTAAGTTATAGCAGAGAACAAACCCTTGTCACCAGGCAAAAAGAGAGAAGGGCTGAGGGAATCAGGCCATGCCTGGGTACCTTCTGGAAGCCTGAAGCCAATTCCATCTTGGACATCTGGTCAGAGACAAGGACAAAGCCAGCTCTCATGCAAGGATATTGAGATGGGACAGAAGTCAGCACAAAGTCTTTGCACCACCAGAAGATAGAAGGAGAGGGCAGGGATTACACAGAGGTCAGCGTCAATCACAGTTACAGGAAAAAGAAAACGCTTTTGAAAAAACACAACATCCGTTTCTGTTTTAAAAAAAAGCATCATGATTGCATGCCACCATGGGGGGGGAGGGAGGGGAGAAAATTGGAACTGAATCTTGTAAACTAAAAGTAAATAAACAAGTCAATGGGAAAAAAAAGCATCACAATAAATGGATCTTTCTTAAATATGGCATACAGTATCTTTCCAAAATCAAGATCTAGCATTATCAATAATGGAGAAACATTAGAGGCCTTTCCATTAAGATCAAGGGTAAAGCAAAGATGTCTACTATTACCATTATTACATGATATAGTTCCAGAAATCACTATCAACTGCAAAAAGATGAGATAAAGAAGCATTTCCCCATAGCAATTATAAAATCTGACAGGAAATTAGAGAAAAGGAAATTCCACTTGAAATAACTAAAAAATTCATAAAAATCTGGGGCTTCATCTACCAAAGCACACATTAATTAGGGAGGCTTTTTTTTCCCCAAGGTAGTTTATGTTTTCAGGGTTTGTTCATCAAACTCTACATTATTGAGGTAAATTATTTCTTATTCTTCCTTGTCTAGTCTTTTTCATCTACTTTTCTGTTTTCTGACAAGTACCAAATAGTTTTGATGATTACTGCTTTATGATAAAGTCTGAGCACTAGAAGTGTGACTTCCCCTTCATTCCTATTGTTGCGGGATAAATTTTGGGGGGATTTCTAATGAGAAATCCTTTCTAGGTTCATGTCTGAAAAGAATTACAAGCTCAGCTGTCTTTTGGTAGATTTACAAAAGTTTATTGATTCACAGGACTAAAAGGGGTAGGGTGAGGAAACCTGGCTAAGAAAAGCTCACAAGGGGCAAGGGGGAAGTCAGAGAAAGTTTGGAAGTTTGGAAGTGTGACGCTGTGCAGTGGGCAGATGGCCTACTAGAATGCCTACTTGACCTGCCAGAAAAGGCAAGAGCTACAAAGGGCCATCTGTGGAAGTTCTAAGGGCCAGAGAGGCATTTTTTAAAGATATAAAGCTGTCAATCATAAGTTCATTAAGCTAATGAGGTGTACAAAGGTGGAGTTAGGGAGGGACCTGGGAGAAGCCAGAGCGTGACCAATGCTTAAAGGGACATGCACCCTTGACATCAACTGTGCATGTGTTTTACCCATAATACACTGGGACAAACAGCAGGAGGGAAGAGGCAGGAGGTGTGGTTTGAGCCCTGAATCGTCATAAGGTCGACCAGTGGTCACAGATTTCAGCTCAGGTCAAGTGAGAAGTTCCCATCCTAATTTGCAAGTAGATGGGTTTTGTTTGCTAGGACAAAAGGAGGTAGTACCTTGAATGAAGAGTTAATGGTTTGAGCGGAAATACCTTTAGGCTGGGGCTGGGAAAGACAAGTACAGCTGGGGGAAGGGAAGAAACAGTTAAGAAATGTGGCTTTTACAACTTAACACAAAACTGAATTAAAGTTACCCCAAAATATACTACATAGGCCACCCAGCACCTCTTCATTACTTTTTTCACTATTTCCTTTGATTTTCTAAATCTTTTTTCCCTTCAAATAAATTTTCCTGAGTTTAATTGGTATAGCATTAACTCCATAAATTAAGTTTCATAATATTGTCATATTCCCAGATGAACAATGAATATCTCTCCATTTATTTTTTTATTTATTTCTCAAATGACCGCAAGTTCAAGAATTAAAAGGGGAATAGAAAAACAAAGTAGGAATGAAAGGGGATTAGCACTAGCATGTGTCAAACTTTCCTATAAAACAGTGGTTTCCAAAATGAGAGAAATGTCATACTCTCAGGAAAATTGCATGACCCCAAGGGGTGTATGATCAACCAGTCCCTGAACACATGCATCATATTTCACTCTACCTATGCTGGTAAATGTTTAATAACCAGTTCTCAGGGGGGAAATGTATATACAACACGCTTTTAAATTTAATCTGTATCATTAACATTTTTCCCATCACTTTCTTAAGTCTTGACAATCAATAAATCAATACCAATTTCCAAGGTATAAATGTTCCCACTAAAATTTTAATAATGGTCACAGCTGGAGTTTACTTCTGTATCCTACCTTCCCTGCAATAGCCAGCTGTGGACCTTATCTCCAATATCTACAACCACTCTTTACTTATTATAGTGCAACACTCTCCCAGCCCACTCTTCCTCCTCTTCATTTTTTCCAAGCTCCTAATCTTTCCTCTTGTGAGCTGGGCATCCCCCTTTAGGATAGCAATAATATAATCCCTACTCCTTTACTCACAGCAACTATACATTGGGAAAAAGCCATTATTACAAAACAAATTGGAGGAGAAAGGAAATATCTTTCATACCTATGAATAAAGAGAATTTTTAACCAAACAAGAGATACAGATTACCATAAAAGATAAAAACGATAATTTTGGTTACATAAAATGAAAACTTTTGCACAAAAGCAACTATACCATTAAAATTAGGGGAGAGGGGTGGCTAGGTGGCACAGTGAATAGAGCACCAGCCCTGAAGTCAGGAGGACCTGAGTTCAAATCCGACCTCAGCCACTTACCACTTACTAGCCATGTGACCTTGGGCAAGTCACTTAACCCCAATTGCCTTGCCTTCTCCCCTCCAAAAAAAAAAGCAAAAAAAACTAGGGAAGGAATATTTAAACACAGCAAATCTGCATAGCAATTTTGTCAGATAAAAGTCTAATATCCAAAACACATAAGAAATTGATATTAAGATATAAGAACAAGAGTCATTTCCCAATAGATAAATTGACAAAGATATGAACAGCAGTTTTCAAAAGAAAAAATGTGACCAAACAAGAGATAGAAAGCATTATGAGATATGAAATGTATAATTTTGATTATATTAAATGTAAAAGTTTTTGCACCAAATCAATGCAACCAAAATTAGAAAGAAAGCAGAAAGCTGAGAAAATTTTTATAGAAAGTATCAATAATAAAGGCCTCATTTCTCAAATATATAGTAAACTGAGTCAAATTTATAAAAATAAGAGCCATTTCCCAATCAGTAAATGGTCAAATAATATGAATATGAAGTTTTCAGACATAGAAATCAAAGCTATCTAGAGTCACAGGAAAAAAATGCTCTAAATCATTATTGATTAGAGAAATATAACTTAAAATAACTCTGATGTACCACTTCATACCTATGAGATTGGCTAATATGACAGTAAAATGATAAATGTTGGAGAGTATGTGGGAAAATTGGACACTAATGTGTTATTGGTGGAGTTGTGAACTGTTCCAACCATTTTGGAGAACAATTTGAAACTATGCCCAAAGGACTACAATACTGTGCAAGCCATTTGATCCAGCAATACCACAATTAGGTCTGTAAGCCAAAGAAAGAGACTTTTTTTTAATGGTAGAAGACATATTTGTACAAAAATATTTATAGCAGCACCTTTTGTGGTGGAAAAGAATTGGAAATTGAGGGGATGTCCATCAACTGGGAATGGCTGAACAAATTGTGGTATATGATTGCAATGGAATACTATCATGCTATAAGAAATGATAAGCAGAATGATTTCAGAAAAACCTAGACTTACATGAACTGGTGCAAAGTGAAGTGAACAGAACCAGGTGAATAGTATACATAGTAACAGCAATACTATACAGTTATCAATTACAAATGACTTAGCTATTTTCAGCAATACAATGATCCAAGACAATTCCAAAGGACTCATGATGAAAAATTCTATCCTCCAGAGAAAGAACTGATGGATTCTGAATGCAAATCAAAGCACACTGTTTTTCACTTTCTTTCATTTTTTCATGGTTTTTTTGTCTGCATTTTCTTGACTGATATGGAAATAGGTTTTGCATGATTAAACATGTATAACATATCAAATTGCTTGCCATTTTAGGAAGAAGGGATGGAAGGGAGTGAGGGAAAGAATTTGGAATTCAAAGTTTAATAAATAAATGCTAAAAATTGTTTTTTACATATAATTGGAAAAAATAAAATATCATTTAAAAAAGGAGAAGAAATGCAATTTAACAATAACTGGATGAAAAATTGCTCCAAATTGTTAAAAAGAAAAATGTAAGTTATTTTTTTAAATGCCAAGTTTTGGTGTTTTTTAACTCCTCAGACTGGCACTAAGAAATTGGACTTACTCGGGTCACATAGATTAGTAGACATCAAGGCTGGTCTCAAATCCTTGTCTTCTTCCATCTTAGACCAGCATTCTACCCATTCCAATGGGACTACTGTTGTTTTACTTATTAAATTAAAAAGCCAATATGTAGGCTGCAAGCTTTAGTTCAGCAGACCTAGATGTCATGGGATCACAGATTTAGGTAATCTAGCCCACCCTCATTTTAGTTTATCATTTAAAAACAATTTCTTCTTTATTATGAACATAACACACATGAACGGTTCTATATACAAGGAACAGAAAATTGTACATGAAACTGTGAATTTCCCTTGTGTATGGTTTCTTTAAAAATAGTGCATATTAAATTAAACATGGTAGCAACAAATTTGCCTTGCACGCCTATGCTCTATACTTCCTTCTGTTCTCTTCTGTGTGTATATTAATGTTTCGTTGACAATATTTTCTTTTATTTCTTTTTTTAAATCACTGTTACTACCCACCAATTGTCTTCCTTCCAAAAAGAAGCCCTCCCTTATTAAAAACAAGTTTAGTCAAGCAAGCCAAAACAAAACATTGGCCATAACTGAAAATGTTTATCTTATTTTGTACCTCTAGTATTTTTTAATCTACTATGCCAATTCAAATAGAAAAGAAATAATGTTTTCTTTTAATAACATCTCACTTATCTAAAAGTCATTTATCTCAACACAGTTGAGAATCATAAAGGAAACAGACAAAAAAAGACTTAAATAGAAGCTAAACTAGATATTGCTAAAATCATGTTTTTTCCTCAAATAATCACTCAAAAAACAAGCATACTAAAGGATCACATTTAGGAGAAAGAAAAACAATTTTGAAAATCACCAACCGAAATTCAAAAGCATAGTTTTCTGGAGCTATTTAGTGTGGAGGGAAACCACATTTTTGAATAATTCTTAATGATATCGCTATATTACAATATGGTCCAATAATCAATGTTTTTAATAATGGACTTAAGACATGAAGAAAAAAATTAAATTTCCTGGCACTCTATCTACTATGCCACCTAGCTGGTATGGTAGGTGACAGATGAAATGACTGAGGAAACAGAGGTTTGAGCTTCTGAGCATATCCATTTGTTAAGTAATGCATGACAACTGCCCAACAAATTGGGACCAGTTGCTTTCTTCAGTTTTGGTACTAGACTCTAAATACAGGGGGAGAGAAACTTTTATGCATTAAAAACAATCAAATAAAGCCAATTAATTAAAAGAAAACAATTAACCAGTATCCAAAATTAGGTAATCTGATTTCTAATTGAAGGAAAGATTAGGGACTTTCCAAGTTTGGAGGGGGAGATGTAGCACCAATGCAATATTTATAGCACCCATGATCTCGATCAAGACCGTGACTATAAGTATTGCATGACATTCAAGTGCAAAATATACAGATTCCCCAGGTAGAGGACAGAACTGAAACATTTATTTAAACATCAGAAAACCAAATCCCAAAACCAGTAAGCCGATTCCATCATAGTACCAAAGATATTAAGAAGCCATAATAACAGAGAGCAACAGCATTCTTCAGCCTACCCACAAATCAAGATCAATATTTACTCACAAACTTCTCTCTCTCCTTGCCTGAGCACCTCTGTCTCCCACCATCTCTCTGGTTCTGGCTCCCAGCTTTCTGTGGGCTCTGCTTCCCTTCAGCAAACTTTTCCCACCACAGTCTCCATGTGACTATACACAGTCTTTTAGGGGGAAGAGTTTATCTTCATAGCAGGGAAGCTTCCTGTGGGCTCTGCTCCACCCTTCAGCAAATTTCCTCCACCAAAAGCTCCATGTGATTACATTCAGACTATTATGGGTCAGAGTTTACTTTCAAAGCAGGGGAGGTCTTCAAACTCCCCTCTAGGTCTATTAAGGGACAGGGAAGATCTTCAAATTCCCATTCCCATTACATTCAGCCCCAAGATCTTTCATGTCCCTTACATAGCAAAAATACCCTAATACTAAATGAGAGTTTAGGGATAACTGGTGGAAAAACTGGTGTCAACAGAACTTTGCAACAATGTAACAGGGATAATAGAAAAACTGTGCACATAAAATAATAGCTTAGGGTGGGGGCTTGAGCACAAGCACCCATCCTTCCCCCTCAAATGAATGGGGCTCAAAATCTTGGGGTAAGGGAAGGTCTCTTTTCCAAAGCTTCTTCAAACTGAAATTGGATGTAGAGCTGTCCCTGCCCCAAGAGGTCCCATTTGAAAGGTCAGTTCTTTAGCTGTCATCTGGAACTTGGTCAATGCCAGCTTCACGGCACATCGCAGTCATGGACAGGGTATGGCATCTGACTTAAGCAATCAGGCGTCTGCGGGTGCAGGGTATCAAGCCTGAAGAAAATAAATCCTGCAAACAAGCTTAACAGACAAAAAGCTAAAAACAGACAAATACAAGGTCAGCCATGCTTCTGGAGTCCATGAACTCACTATCATAGACTCATTCACAGGAGAATATATGACACTGTCCTCCTTGCTCTATTCCAATGGCATCTACTGGCAGAAGTTCAGCACATTGACCACTTCCACCTATCCCAGCATTTTCTTTAATCTGATTCGCTCTGAAGGTGTGACAAACTTGGATACAATGTTCAGGAGCATATATAGGGGCACTTCTCACTTCTCTATTCCATCTAACATCAAGCCCATTTTCTTGATACATTTTGTATAGTTCATTGGTCGGAATGCCATCAATTTTTCTAAAATCAACCCCTGCTCTCAATAGAGCAATAAACAGTTCCTTTCTTGGTAGTCTATTCTGACTTTGAATCTACCAGCTATTTATTCTTCTCTCATGAGGAAATTTATCTTTTTTCCATTCTCCTAAGTCATGAGTTGTAAAATCTTATCTAGCACCTGACAGAGGTTGTCCTATTTCACCAATTAATAGAGTCAGAAGTAGGTGCTTATAAGCAGGAGGAGCTGTCTTCATCATAATATTTCTATGAGGAACTGCTAAGGGAATTTCATGATATGTATCTGCATCTCCAACCATGATAGCAGTTTTCATTACTTCTTCTTTCAACTTTCTCATACAGTCTCTAAGCAAGTACCAGGGTCTGTCTCCACTAGGCCACATAGAATCAGCAGGATACATTCCATTGCATCCAGCAATAGCTAAAGCTAACAGATTGGCTGTATTGTTACCTCCTGCCAAATGAAAGTCTCTAAAAGTTTGCTGGACAAAAGGATTCTGGTAAATACTTATAAATTTCAAGCAGTACACTCTATCACAACCCCTACAGCTCCTTCGTCACTGATTCTTACCATCCAAGACACTAAAGATTCTCCCATTCTTTGGGTGAATCTGCTCAAAATATCAGTAACCTCCTGTTGAGTGAAATCCTCAAGTATCTCCTTGAACACTGCTTGCCCTCCCTGACTCTCCTGCCTTCTTAGCATGGGTTGAGCTTCTGCCCTAGTAGAAGCTTCACCATGAAACAATGTATCCCTTAACATTGTATCACTCTCCTGGCGGTCATTGTCATAGCAACTAGGCTTAGACTCTGCCAAAGCTGTATGAACTTTCCTCCTGTTACTTTTTTTCTTCTTTTTCTGAGTCAAATTTAGGACAGCCCTTTCTGCTTCCAGAGACTCTCCAGTTCCCTCTTCTACCACCTGAGACTCAGCTTGCTCTTCTAAAGGGGGCCTCAAATTCTGACATTTAGTCATCTCTTGTAACAATTTGTCCCTGCTTTTACACACAATATGGTAACCTGTTAGTAAAACCCAGCCTCTTCTGCTTACTGCCTCCAGCTCTCTCCCAGGTTTTATTGGTATTCTTTGCGAACATATTTCTAAATCTCTAGCTACTCCCTGCTGTAGTTCCCAGTTTTCACAGAGCCCTGTACTTTTAGACCATTCCCCTGCTAGGGAGGCATAAGGCAAATCCTCCCATCCTAGGATAGCCATTTCTTCTTCTAAATCCCTTCTGCCTCCAATTAGAGGTCTGATATTTCACAATCCCATCCTCATCACCAAATGTAGCACCAATGCAATCTTTACAGAGCCCATGATCATGACCCAAGACTGTGACTATAAATATTGTACGACATTTGATCACAAAATATACCAGATTTTCCAGGTAGAGGACAGAACTGAAATATTTATTTAGATACCAGAAAACTGAATCCCAAAACCAGTAAGCTGATTCCATCAAAGTACCAAAGACATTAAGAAGTCATAATAACAGCAGCTATGTGGCACGGTGAATAGAGCACCAGCCCTGGAGTCAGGAGAACCTAAGTTCAAATCTGACCTCAGATACTTGACACTTACTAGCTGTATGACCTTGGGCAAGTCACTTAACCCCAATTGCCCTGCTCTCTTCCCTCCAAAAAGCCAAAAAACAAAGGAAGTCATAATAACACTGAGAGCCACCACATCCTTCAGTCTTCCCACAAACCAATACAATATCAATATTTACTCACAAATCTCTCTCTCTCTCCTTGCCTGAATACCTCTCTTTCCCATGCTCTTTCTGGATCTGGCTCCCAGCTTCCTGTGGGCTCTGCTTCCCTTCATCAAACTCCTCCCACCACAGGCTCCATGTGACTACATTCAGCCAATTAGGGGGCAGAGTTTACTTTCAAAGCAGGGGAGGTCTTCAAACTCCCCCCTAGGTCTATTAAGGGGCAGGGAAGATTTTCAAATTCCCATTCCCATTACAGGAGAATGAACAGGTGCAGTTCCCTGAAATCAGAAAAGGAACTGTCCCACTCTCCCCAAGTATCTGTGAACAATCAAAGGAACATAGAACCAATAACTTATTGAACAGTACAAGGCCTGTTTTCAAATAAGAAATATGGATCACTTGAGATGTACAATTGTAAGAAAACTCCTTTAATCAGTCTTTGAGTTTGACTGGGTTTCTGGTCAGCATAAGCTAGGTCCTTAGTTAAAAGTCTCTAAGCAGCAGGCAGAGATGGTCCAGTTTCCCAGACATACAAGATTAGGTTTAAATGATACAATAAATTTTCTTCCCCAATTCCCATAATTGAATAAAATTTTCTCCCAGGACAGAAATAGAACTAGACCCATAACTGAACAAACAGAAAGGAAACTTGAGCTAGCCTCCAGAATTGAGTCACAAGTAGGAATCAGTGTGGTTCATTCAATTCCCACTGCCACTTACTGCTCCAATCCACCTAATTCCTTCACTGCCCCCAGCTGATAGAGAACTGGCATTAAAACGAGGAAGACCAGAATTTAAGTGTAGTCTCTGACACAAATGTGACTGAGCAAATCATTTAACCTCTCAGAGTCTAGGCAGCTATCTAAAACTAAAGTTGCAGAGAAAGTATAGACTAGCATTGGTAGAGGAAGTTTCTTCACTAGGAGTTCCCTACACCAATGTAATTATAAATCTAGCTTGTTGAAAACTCTAAGAATGATCAAAAATACTTGCAAAGAATGGGAATTTGAGGAGGTGCCCACAAGTTGGGGAATTGTTAGAAATGTTAAAGTAAATAAATATAATGGGATACCATTTGTAAGAAATTATAAAGAAAATGGTTTCAGAGAAACCCTAGGAAGATTTATATGAACTGATGCAGGATGAAATGAACAGAACCAGGAAAACAATTTATACAATGCTAACAATATGGTGATAACAAATGACTTTGAAAGAATTAGGGACTCTAATCAGTGTAATGACCAACTGTGATTCCAGAAAAATGATGATGAAGCATGCTATCTACCTCCTGATAGAGATGTAATACTGAGACATATATTTTTTGGACGTGGCCAATAGGGAAATTTGTTTTGTTTGACTATACTGTATTTGTAACGAGGGTTTCATTTTTCTTTTATTCTCTATCAGAGTAAAGATAGGGTGGGAGAGAAAAGTATTTCTATTAGGTAGATGGATGGATGGATAAATAGAGATAAAGATATAATTTTAAATGAAATAAATATTTATTAAATTTTTAAAAATTTTAATGCTTATGGACTTGACTCAACAATCTCTATCATATAGGGAATATGTAATAGAGCCAAGATTTAAGTTCAGAATTTTTTAAGACACAAAAGTTTACATCTAAAAATGGTTCTTAAAAAAGTTACCTAAAGAAAGCATTTCAGTTATGAAAAAAATTCACTGTGATTGAAATTTTTTTCTTCCACATGGCTGGAGAAATGAGGTAATACTAAGATGGCGTATATATCCATACTTCAAAAAGCATATAATTTTGTCAGTGTAAGCACACCCTCCATTGAAGGAGGTCATGTTCCCTTCAGTC
Organism: Pseudochirops cupreus; assembly: GCA_028627135.1. Lineage (NCBI taxonomy): Eukaryota > Metazoa > Chordata > Mammalia > Diprotodontia > Pseudocheiridae > Pseudochirops > Pseudochirops cupreus. The sequence continues at coordinate 423,044,414 of CM053582.1, forward strand.
TGAGATTTCCTGAGAGTGAAAAATCCATCACCCTATGGCCTACCTGGTGATGATCCTCTCCAAAACTAGCAAGGCTAAACCTTAGATAGCTAATATCCAGCTCATTACCAGCCCATCCCCAGTTTGGTAGGATTTGCTGTATTTATTCTTTATTACTGAAGCCTTCATGAACCCAAGATTCTTTCCTTGCCATGCTGCTATTATATTCTCTCAAGATAGGAACAGACCATTTAAACAGAAATATCAAAGCAGTGCTTCCAACTATGTAAAATCCCACAGAAAATGCTGTGGCACAGCTGCCATTCCACAAGGACTCTGGGAGATGTGGCAGCTGGCCTGTTGTAATGAGCATTTGCCAAGTTTAGGTTGACATCAGATTGGGTCAACATCACAGCAACTGCAGTGGGAATCACTGTTGGCAGGAGTTGGGTCAGCTTTCCAATGCAAGACCTCAGGCAGACCCTGCAAGGTAGACATTGAATTTGGAATAGTTAATCAGTGTTCACACTCAGCCCTCCCCAGAGTTCCCCTCAGGTTCCCTAGCACTTTTGTTTTCTTTTCTTATTTTTATGCATACATTTTTTTTGGTAGTTACTCAGTCATGTCAGTTGTCTCCTACTCTTCATGACCCCATTTGGGATTTTCTTGGGAAAGATACTGGAGTGATTTGCCATTTCCTTCTCCAGCTCATTTTACAGATGAGAAAACTGAGGCAAACAGGATTAAGTGACTGTAATAGTAATCAGTTTAGCAGGATACTTAGCACTTAGCACTTGGATCACAACCAAGAATCAACCAGCAAAACAGAGTATATAATCCTTCAGGGGGAAATATGGAAATTTAACAAAACAGAGAACTTCAAGCATTTCTCATGAACCAACCAAAGCTGAATAGAAAATTTCATATTCAAACAAGAGTCAAAAGAAGCATAAAAAGGTAAACATGAATAAATAATCATAAAGGCCACAATAAAGTTAAACTGTTTACGTTCTTGTATGGAAAAAGTTTATACATGTGTGTATATACATACATACATATGCATGCATGTATGTGTATATTTTCATATATGTATATGTGTGTGTGTATATTCTCCTAAGAACTTTATCATTACTAAGGCAGTTAGAAGGAGTTTACATAGACAGAAAGAATAGATGTGAGTCAATTATGTTGGAGTGATCTCCAAAAAAAAAAAATGGTGTGAGAAAGAGGAATGCACTGGGAAAAGAGGTCATGGAGAAGTAGAATGGGGAAATTTTTCTCACATAAAAGAGTCATGCAAGGAAGAGCTTTTACAAAGAAGGAAGAATATATATGTGTGTGTGTACATGTACACATATGTATAAATACATACATACATATATACACATACACACAGTACACACTCAGTTGTGTATAGAAATGTAACTTAATAGGGAAATAGTAATGGAAGAGGATAAGAGAAACCTGGTGGTGGGAGAGAAAGGATAAAAGGGAATACAGATTAAGGGAGGCCATGGTTAGAAGCAAAATAGACTTTTGAGGAGCAACAGGATAAATAGAGAGAAGAAGGAACAGAAGAAAATGGGATGGAGGGTAAAGCAGAGTAATCATAACTGTGAATGTAAACGGGATGAGCTCACTGATAAAGCAGAAGCAGATAGCAGAATGGATTGAAAACCAGAATCCAACAGTATGTTGTTTACAAGAGACATACACAGAACAGAAAGATACACACACACACGCACAAAGTTAAAATAAAGGGCTAGAGCAGAATCTAATATGCTCCAGCTGAATTGTTAAAAAAAAAAAAAAGCAGCAGAGGTAGCAATCATTATCTCAGACAAATCAAAAGCAAAAATATATCTAATTAAAAGGGATAATCAGGGAAACTACATTTTGCTAAAAGTTACCATAGACAATGTAGTAATATGAAAAATGTTTACAGCAAGTTCCTCTGATAATGGCCTTATTTCTCAAAAATATAGAGAACTGAGTCAAATTTATAAAAATAAGAACCCTTGATAAATGGTCAAAGGATATAAACAGTCAATTTTTAGAAGAACTAATCAAAGCTACCTATAGTCATATGAAAAAATGTTCCAAATCACTATTGATTAGAGAAATGCAAATTAAAACAACTCTTGAGGTACCACCTCACACCTAGCAGAAATGGCCAAATGCTGGAGGGAATGAGAGAAAAATAGGTATGGTAATGAACTGTTTTTGGATCAGTGAACTGGTCCAACCATTCCAGAGAACCATTTAGAGCTGAGCCTAAAGGGCAATATAATTGTGCATACTCTTTGATGCAGCAATATCACTATTGGATCTGTATCCCAAAGAGATCAAAGAAAAAGGGAAATGACCCATATGCACAAAAATATTTATAGCAGCAATTTTTGTGGTGGAAAAGAGCTAGAAATCAAGAGGTTGCTCACAAATTGGGGAATGGCTAAACAAATTGTGGCATATGATTGTAATGAAGTACTATTGTGCTGTGGGAAATGATGAGGGGGTGGTTTCATTAAAAAAAGGCAAGACTTACATGAACTGATGCAAAATGAAACAAGAAGAACCAGATCATTATACACAGTAATAAGAATGTTATAATGAAGTTTAACTGTGAAAGACTTGGCTATTCTGATCAATACAATGATCCAAGACAATTCCAAAGGACTCAGGATGAAAAAATGCTATTCATCTCCAGAGAGAGAAGTGATCAATTCTGAGTGCAAATTGAAGTATAATTTTCTGACTTTATTTTTCTTGCTTTATAAAATGGCTAATATGGAAATATTTTGCATAATTTCACATGTATAATCAATATAGGCTTGTCTTCTCAGTGGGTGGATGAGGGGTATGAGAGAGGGAGAGAATTTAGAACTCAAAATTTTAAAAGAACAGAATGTTTAAAATGAATCATTTTAAAAGATTTTTAAAAGAAGTAGAAACTGACTAATGTTATCTTTACATCACCTTCCACAGAAGATTCTCAATGTCATAAAGCACAACAATCTTTTATAAGGCAAGAACTATAGCTTTGGAATGTTCTTCTGCATAAATAATAACCCACCAAAGAACACTGACAACAGTAAAGCTGTCATTAAATATGTAGAATGAACTAGTTTAAAAAAAAAGTGCCCTCAGATACTTCCTTACTCTGTGAAACTGGGCAAACCACTTAACTCTGTCTGCCTCAGTTTCCTCAAATGTAAAATGGATAGAATTGAAGATACCAGCATAGAAGCAGCAAGGTTCTACAACTACCACATAGCCACCTCAAATACCCATAAAACATGACTCTAAACAAATTTTAGGGCTCCAAAACTCACAAAAATACAGAAAAACACATCTCCTGCTGAAGGCAGCTCATCAGGAAGGGCTCATCACAGCATGCTAGAAGCCAAAACCAGCCCAGCTTGAAACCGCAGCTTGGCCCCAGGGGCAGCTAGGACAAGCCACAGCTGGAGCCTTCAGGACAGTGGATCAATGGCAGCTGTGGTAGTTTCCAGAATTATCAAGCCATAGGAAACAGGGACAAAGTGAAAGATCAGTGGAACTCAGCTAAATTTGGGGGAGAAAAGCAGTCCAGCCAAACTGCCTCCAGGGCAAGAAAGTGGCAGAAGAAGTGGCCCTGCAGCCACCTCCACGTGGCTGCTTCAGAGCTCCTGGCCTGCAGACTGCAGGGGGGCCAAGCCATCATTCAGAGGCTAAGTGCTCTTGCATTGAGCAGCCTGGATCTGGATCGTGGTCTTGCGTGGTAGTCCTGGGGTTTGTTTTCAGTGAGCCAAAGCTGGTGGGGGCTGCAAAAAAATGGTGGCCTCCTAATAGTCCTGGCAGCTGCAAAAACCCCAGTGATTTGGGACAGAGTTTTCCCTCTGGAAGCAGAGTTCCACAGAGCTAAAAAAAATCAAGTAATTCACTGGCAACATGAGCAGGCAAAGGAAGCAAAGTAAGAACAGCAACCAAACTTTAGATTCCTTCTTTGGGGACAAAAAGGATCAAAGCATGGAATGGGAGGAAGACAACACAGTCAGAACTCCCACACCAAAAGCTTCCATGAAACATGAAGACTTCCTACAAGCCATAGAGCAGCTTAGGAAGGATTTTGAAAACCCAATAGAGAAGTGGAGGAAAAATTGGGAAGAGAAATGAGAATGATGCAAGAAAATCATGAAAAGAGAGTCAACAACCTGATTAAAGAAAAGAACACCTTAAAAAAATAGTTTAACTCAAATGGCAAAAGAGGCCCAAAAAGCCAATGAGGAGAAGAATGCCTTAAAAAGTTGACTTTGCCAGATGGAAAAAGAATCTCAAAAGCTTTCTGAAGAGAATTATTCCTTCAGAATTAGAGCAAATGGAAGCAAATTACTTTATGAGAAATCAAGATACTATTAAACAGATCCAAACAAATGAAAAAATAGAAGGCAATGTGAAATATCTCCTTGAAAAAAACACTGACCTGGAAAATAGATCCAGGAGAG
>CM053582.1:423049376-423065199 GCA_028627135.1 Pseudochirops cupreus
AGGAATATTGTAGCCAGGTTCTGGAGTCCCCAGATCAAGGAGAAAATGTTACAAGCTGCCAAGAAGAAACAATTTGAATATTGTGGAAACACAATTAGGATAACCCAGGATCTAGCAGCTTCTACATTAAGGGATCAAAGGGCCTGGAATATGATATTCCAGAGATCAAGGGAGCTAGGATTAAAACCAAGAATCACTCACCCAGCAAAATTGAGTATAATGTTCCAGGGGAAAATATGATCATTCAGTGAGGTGGAGGACTTTCAAACATTCTTGCTGAAAAAACCAGAACTGAAAAGAAAATTTGACACTCAAATGTAAAATGAAGATAATACAGTGTAGCAGCAACCACACTGGCATATCCAGTATGGCTGCTACACATATCCTTAGATCTGCTTTACTAGGAAAGGTAGCTGTTCAAGGGGTCTACAATCTTTTTAATTACATTCATTAGTTCAGGGGAAAAGTCATCACTCTGAATTTCAGAAAAAATACAGAGGAAATACAGAGAAAATACAAGCAGAGAAATAAAGACCAAAAGACAGGGCTTCTAACTGTCTGAGAAATTAGCACAGATCAACAGAAAGATCCAATTGTCTGACCAAGACAATACATACATAGTTGCCAGAGTAACTATGGGTTTTTCAAAGTGGGGGATGGGGGGCTACCAGCTACCCAGAGTCTCATCTGGTGAAATCACAAGAACTCTTCTGATGAGTGAACCCCAAAGCAAAATGCTAACCTCAGAGTATTTATACCCTTTATAGAGCCAGAGGGCATCACAACCCTCTTGACTCAGTGCCTAATTGGAAATTAACAAAAGGTGTGAAAGCCTTCCTACAAGCAAGCCTCTCCTAAGCAAGTTTCCCATAATGGGCTCCAGGAAAAGCTTATTAATGGGTAAGGAACATCTTCTATCCATTAACATTACAAACAACACCTCCCTCCCAGGGTTTTTGTGAGAATCAAATGAAATCATATTTGTAAAGCACCTTAGCACAGTACACACAGTAGACACTTAATAAATGCTTATTCCTTTTGCCTGCCTCTATAGCACTTTCACTTTAAGGCATGCAAAGTATTTTATCTATATTACCTCATTTGATACTATATTGGGAAATATATTGGGATACGTTAGGGAAAGAGGGCAACATAAAGACAAAAACAGCAAGAAAAATAAGAAGAAAAAACCTTAACCTTAGAATTTTCCCAACAATGGTTGTAAACTTGGCCCCAGAGAAGAGTTGAGAAAATGAACATCCCTATCTTTCACTGCATACTTGGGAGAATATGGGTGTCTAATGTCGCACACATCATCAGAATGGTCAATTAATTGGTCTGATTTGTTCACCTGCCTTTTTTTCTCTTCCTTTTTTAATTCTTGTTAAAAGGGAGAAGATGTAGAAGTATGGGAGGGGTAGGATATATCTGGAAATAAATGTATTATAAAGACAAAAGAACAATTTTTTTTGCCTTTTTGAAGGGGGGAAGGTAGAGCAATTCGAATTAAGTGATTTGCCCAAGGTTACATAGCGAGTAAGTGTTAAGTGTCTGAGGTGAGATTTGAACTCAGGTCCTCTTGACTCCAGGGCTGGCACTTTGTTCACTGCGCCACCTAGCTGCCCCAACAATTTTTTTAAAATAAATTTTTTAAAAAGTTGCTGCAAGACGACAGAAACCTCTTTACTGCCATTCTGCCCATTCCTGTAGTATTTTTCCTGGGCCTGTCAATTTTCTGAAAAGAACCCCTTAGAGATGTTGGGGAGAGTAGGGGGAGACGCAGGCTCAGACATAAGTTTCCTCCTTTCCTTTCCTTCATGTGACTCAGTGTGACTACAGAAAATGCATGGATAATGTTGTACCTGAATCTTACAGGTTATTCTTTGTACCACTTTGCTTTAGGAACAGGATAAGCACTTATTAGTTGTCTAATAAAAATGTGCCTCTGTGTGTGTGTGTGTGTGTGTGTGTTTATCAAGGAACCCAGTGGTCCGCAATGTTTTACTGCACAGTTTAATGGCTCACTAAACAAGGCTTTACATTAAAAGTTTTTTCCCCACCATATAATGAAGGAATTAACCATCAGTTTGAAATGTAAAGGCTTCTCCAGGAGTACGCATCTGCTGCACACTTGTGCAGCCCAAATAAATTCTAGAAGGAAATGTTTTTTGCTAATTCCTTTTTCAATGAACCAAGTGGTTTGCCCACTGAACTGCTTCTTTAGTTTAATGCAAACTTCTGATTAAATTAACTAAAGTGATGATTTTTTTCCATGATAAATCTTTATTCTTTTTGACCCCTTCAAATCTAATTTGACTGTAGTAAGGTCTAGTCTATAAACTAATCTTGGCTGTAAGTCTAGGCTTCTTTCCATTCCATTTATTAAGTGTCTGCTGCATAGCAGGCACTGTGCACAAGTGAGGCACCCCTACCCCGAGACATTGGGAGTACAAAAGGAGACAGCTAACATTTTATTTCTCCAGATATTTACCGTAACTTGCACCTATAACGTGATTTGTATCAGGTGTGACCCAGTTAGCAGTTAAGGTGTCCAATTGTTTAGTCATACTTCAGTTGTGTCTGGCTCTTTGTGACCCCATTTGGGGTTTTCTTAGCAAAGATACTGGAGTAGTTTGCCATTTCCTTCTCCAGCTCATTTTACTGATGAAGAACTGAGGCAAACAGAGTCACACAGCTAGGAAGTGTCTGAGGGTGGATTCGAGCTCCAGAAGATGTGCCTTCCTGATTCCAAGACCAGTGCTCTATCCACTGCCACACCTAGCTGCCCCCTCCTCATCTCATCTTGGCCAGAAATATAGCCCAATGTCAATACAGCAAGGAAGTTTTAACCTGCTCTGTTTTTCCGCAATGGGCCAGTTCACCCCTCCTTAGGCAGCCTGATGGCCCTTTCCTCGTGGGGGCTGGGGTGTAGTGGTGGTTGCCATATTGAACTTAGACACCCTAAATCAGTGGTTCTCAACCTTCCTAATGCTGAGACCCTTTAATATTCGTATGTGGGAGTATCTACATGTGGGCAGACCCGCCTGGAGATGGATAGAGGTAGAGGAGTGGTGTCTTGGTTCCCAAGACCATCGGAAATATGTGTTTTCCAATGGTCTTAGGTGACCCCTGTGACCCCTGTGAAAGGGTTGTTCAACCCCAAAAGGGGTGGCAACCCACAGGTTGAGAACCGCTGCCCTAAATCTTAAAATATAAGACCATGTATTGTTTGACTATGTCACTCCCCTACTCAATAAACTCCAGAGTCTCCCTATTACCTCTAAGATTAAATATAAAATTTCTGTTTGGACTTTGAAGTCCTTCATCATCTGAACCCTTCCTATCTTTCCAGTCTTCCTATGCCTTACTCTACCTCCACTTTCTCAGGCATCAGTGACATTGGCCTCCTTGCTCCTCCTTGAACAAAACGCTTTGTCTCCCAAGTCTGTTCACTTTCTCTGACTATCTACCATACATGGAATACTCTGCTTCTTCTTTGCTGCCTCCTGGCTTCCCTGAACTTCCTTCAGCTTCCAGATAAAATACCACCTGCTGCAAGAAGGTAGAACCCCTTTCTGGATACCCCTAAAAGCTAGGTCCTTCCCTCTGTTGATTATTTCCAATTTATCCCATATATCTTGTCTGTATGTATTTGTTTGCATGTCATCTCCCCCATTAGATTGTGAGTTTCTTGAGAGTAGATTATATTGTGTGATTGGGTTTTGTTTGGAGGGATGGGGGGGGGGCCTTTCTTCTCATCCCTAGTGCTTAGCACAGTGTTTGGCTCACATTATTATTGATTTGACTCAACCAGCCTCTTCTTCTCTCAACCCCAAATAAAGTACAGGATGCTCAGTTTACTGAGGTAGTTAACCTGATAGAGCATTCAATCAATGTTTAAATTCAATTTAAGAGGTGCTGGAGGTGATACTAATTAAAAGATACTTATAGAAAGAAAGAGAAGATCAGGTGGAAATCAAATATGCCATTGTTCATACTGGGGTGGTAGCCCCGATCATCTCCAGATCTCAGCGGCTTGTACTCTGAGGTATGCTAGAGATTCCAGTGAGTACCAATAAAGAGAACCCTTACCTGCAGGAAGTGAATCAAAGCTCCCCTCAAAGGACAGGTTCTATATACCAAAAGAGAGTTAGATGGTAACAATATTTGCTATGTTCCCATGGCATGACCCAGGACAGTCTTGTGCAAAATAATTTAGGGAAGGGAGTTATTGCTGGGAAAAGGAGTCATTAGGAGCTGAAGACCAATGCTATGTGTGTGCCACATTAAATATTAAAGACTTAGGCCTTCTAAGCTAGGATATGGGCTCTTAGTCTTCTATAATGCTCTCAAATACTCAAATGCGTTTGTGGTCTTGTGGACTTAGAGGTTTCCTCCAGTGGTACAGATTGCAGCCCATTCATGCCTACCCATCCTATGCAATTCATAATCTATGTCCTCTCATAAATTTTCTATGGGGGGGGGGGTCTTCCCAATGTCTTGAAGGCCTTCCCCACTTTCCCTTGACATCATGAAGGTCCAGTGGAACACTCTAGCTGTCCCCCTGTAATCCCTCACCCTCACCACATGCCTAGCCCATCTTCTTTTACTGTTATACATTTCTCTGACTAATCAATCAGTAAAAATTTATTAAGTACTTACTATATGCCAGTCACTGTGTTAAGCTATAGGTCAGAAATACAAAAAGAGGCAAAGACTGTCCCTACTCTCAAGGTAGAGCAGCTAGGGGGCATAGTGGATAGAGGGACCTGGAGTCAGGAAGACTAGAGTTCAAATCTAACCTTAAACACTTACAAGCTATTGGACCCTGGACAAGTCTCTTAACCTTTGCATGAATTTAAAAAAAGCTGGAGAAGGAATTGACAAACTACTCTTTTAAGAATATCTCGGTGGCACAGTAGACAGAATGCTGGGCCTGGAGTCAGGAAGGTCCATCTTCCTGAGTTCAAAACTGGCCTCAGATGCTTATTAGCTGTGTGACCCTGGGTAAGTCACTTAACCCTGTTTGCCTCAGTTTCCTCATCTGTAAAATGACCTGGAGAAGAAAATAGCAAACCACTTCAGCATGTTTGCCAAGAAAATCCCAAGTAGGTTCATGAAGAGTCAGACAGGACTGAAAAACAGCTGAAAGCCCTAAAGGAGCTTACAATGTGATGTGACAACAACTTTCTTTTCTTCAAAGTTCCTCATCGGCTCTGTGTCACGGCCTACTTGCATCTACCATGTGTCTCTCTCTCCTGCCCTCTGTGTGGCATTCATTTTCAATTCCTAACCATTTAAACCACTTTGTTCCCTAGAGGCATTGCACCCATTCCCGCTCCACTGCCCTGGACCCCACATGTGGTAACTGAGTTAAGTCTTTAGGGAGACTAATCACTTAAAAGAAGGCTCAGGCTTTTCTGTTCCCACTTTTCTGCTCATTATGTCCCCACATTGGTTCTCCAGGGTTGATTTTATATGTGTGTGTATGTGCACACACGTATGTATATTCAGACATATATGCATACATATATACATATGTGTGTGTATATGTATTGTGTGTATGTATATACTTACTTTTGTCTCATATCTGAGGTCTCTCCAAAGGAAGAAATAGGAATGCCGTTGACAAACAACATGAATAAGATATAGGAAAGGTATTAATTCCCTACACACAAAAGAAATACTTAAAACAGCAAAGACTTATCCGTAAGCATGCATTGAAAGTGTGGTGGAAGAAATATCTTAACTTCCCCCCACCATGTAAATTCAGCTAGTTTTTTCCTTAAGAGGTTTTGAGATATTCCACAAAAATTGGTTAGTGCCAGAGAATAAAATCTCAGACTGTTGATATTTCCTCATCTCCTAAATACAAAGCAACAAGAAGAACAAAGAGCACTCTGATGCTTGGCTAATAGATCACGAGGGGTAAGTTCACTTAGCTGAGTCGATTGGAAGTGTTTTCCATGACTATACTTTGTAGAATATCTGTGTATTGCAGTAGCTAAGTCGATTTCTTTTTGTTAACTGTTCAATGACCTACCCATGTACCATTTTTTTTCCAATATCTAATCAGGGGTGGGGAACTTATGGCCTTGAGGTCATATGTGGTTCTCTAGATCCTCAAGTACAGCCCCCTTCATAAGTTTGGATTCTGTCAAAGGGCCTCACTTGAGGACCTAAAGGGCCATATGTGGCCTCAAGACTGCAGGTTCCCCACCTCTGATTCTAACTTAATCTAACAAGGAACTAGCCTGACTCAGGTCCTGCTCAGAACAACTGATTTAGTTTTATAGGGTTGGAACATAATGGGCTTGTTGAAATGAAACATACACTTCACAGAGAAAGGTGAACCCTAATTGGCCTTCATGTTTCTGACAGTGCTATTGGTGGTACCTCTAAAAATGATATAGGGGCAGCTAGGTGGCATGGTGGATAGAGTGCTGGCTTGGACTCAAGAAGCCTCATCTTCCTGAGTTCAAATCCATCCTCAGACACTTTACTAGCTGTGTGACAGTAGATAATAAAGGGCAGGGAAATAATCACTACAACATGGAGGAAGGACAAATCATGGATCTGGGTAATATTCTGCCAAATGGTCTTGAGTCGATAGGCCTAGAATATGATTGACAATCATAGAATCCTAGGGTAGATAGAATTTCCGTATTCCAATGCCTACTCCACTCATGAATCCCATCTGTACCATCCCTGGCAAATGATAGTCACGTTTCCATTTGAAGATTACTAATGACATGGAAACTTACTACCTACTAGGGATAACTCTAATTCCATTTTTGGACAGATCCAACGCTTAGGAAGCTCTTGGGATCAATAACAATGATGATGATGGTGGTGGTGGTGGTGGTGATGATGACGATGCTAGGTAACATATAGAGGGCACTTATCATTATTATTATTATTATGTTATACTGAATGTTTTACAAATATGATCTCATTTGTTGCTCATAACAATTTAGGGAGGTAGGTGCTGTATTATAATTCACATTTTACTGATGTGGAAACTGAGATAAACAGAAGTTAACTGATTTGCCCAGGGTAACATGTCTAGGAAGTATCTGAGGCTGGATTTTCACTTGGGTCTTCCTGATTCCAGGCCCTGTACACCAACCTAGCAGCACACCCAAAGTGGATGAAAGTGGTAGAGCTTGAAGGGACCAACCCCCTTATTTTATAGGTGAGAAAACTGAGACCCAGGGATGTTAAGTGCCTTGCGCAAGATTACATCAATAGTAAACATTAGAGGAGGGAGGTTTCTTCATTATATTGAGTCAAAAATCCTATAACTTCTAACCACTAGAGTTATTTCTTTCTTGTGGTGCCCAGCAGAGTAAGATTAATCTCTCCTTCACTTGATAACCTTTCAAACACAACAAAACAGTGTGACTTTCCTTTCCGCCCTCCTATGAGTCAGTCATCTCTTTTCCAAAATAAACCTCCCTAGTTCCTTCAGACTTTCCTAGCTTGGTAGAGTTTCCAGTGCCCTCATAATCCTGATCCCCCTTATCCAGATGTGTTCCAGCTTCTTAATGTGTCTTCTAAAATATGCTTACTTATTGTAAGTAAAACATACTTACAATTAAAATGTAAGTTGATTTGTTCAATATACATTTTTTTAAGCTCTTGCTATGGTCAATACACTGTGTGCTGTGTGATGGAGGTGACATAGAGAGCACAGAATGGGAGAATTTTGGAGCCAGATGGAATCTTCGGAGTTAATCTAAGGTGACTTCTTCATTTTCCATTTGAGAATATTGAGGCTTAAAGAGGTGAAATGACTTTTACAAAAGCACATAGCTAGGAAAGGCAAAGGCAGAATGTGACCCAGGTCTCTTCTCTCTCGTTGTTTGACTCCTACAACCTGACATAACAATGCCTCTTCAATAGGTCCCTGCACCTCACCCTCATCCCCCATGTATACATAAGTATCATTTGTAAATCTAAAGATCTTTGATTAATAAGAGTCTTATTTTCTTTCCATTTCTTCATATTTATATACTTGAATGCATGTACCTATACATATAGTTAAAATAGCATATGTTGATAAAAATACATGTTTAAAGAACTGATGAAAATATTCATCATCACAATAATAATGAGTTAGCATCTATATGAGATGAAGGGAATAAACATGTATATAATACTCCCACGTACCAGGTACCATTGCTAAGCCCTTTACAAATATCATCTCATTTGATCCTTACAACAATGCTGGAAGATAGGTGCTATTATTATACCCATTTTACTGCTGAGAAACTGAATTAGAAGTTAGGTGACTTTCCCAAAGTCACATAGCTAGTACATGTCTAGATTTGAACTCAGTTCTTCCTAACCCCAGGTCCAGTACTCTATCCACTGCACCACCTAGCTGTATTTATATAGCTTTTTATCCTCACAGCACCCCTATGAGGTAGGTGTTATTATTATCCCCATTCTACAGATGAGGAAACTGAGCTTAGGAAGGTTAAGTATCCTTGGCTAGAATTTACAGCTACTAAGTGTAAGAAGCTGCATTCGAACTCAGTTCTTCCTAATTTCAGATCTAACCCTCTAACCCCTGCACCACTTATGTGTGAATGATCAATTTGTCCAATCAACGAACAGTTTGCAAATGAGAATACCAGCATAACAGAATTTCATATGATTAAGATGGAAAACATAAAGAAATGTGGAAAGATCTGTATGAAACAACATGAAAGCATCATCTTCCCTCTTCTGATACATGTGTGTGTGTATGTGTGTATACACATACATATATACATATACGTACACACACATATCATCAGCATGTTGTATCCCCTAGTTTAATGCAAGTCCTAGAGTGCAAGGCTCATCTTTGGTCTTATCTTTGTATCTCAGCACCCATTACAATGCCTCCTACCTAGAGGACATTTAATACTTGTTCTGGGTTGTTGAAAAGCAGAACCAGAAGTTCTGTACCCAGTGACTGAGCGAAAGGGAAAACATCTTCTTGGAGAGATGAATGGGGTGGGGAGAATGGATTAAAAAGAAAAACAGAGGAAGGGACTGACAAGTTACTGTGGACATTCGGAAAGCTGAAAATTCTGTAATCAAGAATAAGTGGTTGTAAGCATGCTTAATTGGTTTTTGTTGCCATTTGAGGTTGTTAATAAATCATGAATGAAGAAAAAATAAACATGAGCTATTATTGTTCTTAATGGTTGATAGTAACCATTATTTAAGTCAATAGTCGACAGCCTGGCCCCCTCACTTTGTACTGGCAGTTTTAGTTTTGAAAATTCAACCCTGTGCTTTGCATATAACAGTTGGCTTGATAAAAGGTTGCTGAATGGAGTTGAAAAACCACCTACAACCTGCCAATCAGAGGACATTGTGGGGCCCGGATTTCTCCTTAGGTCTAATTGAATACTCTTGAGGACTGAAAAAAAAAAACCAGTCCCTTGGGTCTGGCTCTTCTCTCCTCTAGAGGTCCTCCCAGCGCCATTGCTATGGGTTCAAGCTTCAGGCCATGGGGGAAATCTTAGAATCATAAACTTAGAGAGCCTTGAAATCCTCAAGTGCAGGCTTCTTACTTTAGAGGCAAGAAAGCTGAAACCCAGAAAGGTGAAATGATTTTTCCAGGGTAACACAGTGTATACACCTGTCACTCTTCTCCAATCCACAATCCACATACATTTTTTGTAGACTATTCCTTCTCCCTCTTACAGTGATCTTCTAAAACAGTGGTTCTCAACCTTCCTAATGCCGCAACCCTTTAATACAGTTCCTCATGTTGTGGTGACCCCCAACCATAACAATATTTTCATTGCTACTTCATAATTGTATTTTGCTACTGTTCTGAATTGTAAATATCTGATATGCAGGATTATTTTCATTGTTACAAACTGAACATAACCCACAGGTTGAGAACTGCTGTTCTAAAAGGATAGGTCTGACTACGTTAATCCCCTAATCGATAAACTCCAGTGTCTATTCTCTCCAGAATCAAACAGAAAAGCTTCTATTTGGCTTAATTATCCAGCCCCTTTCTACCATTTCAGGCTAACACTTGACTCTTCCACATATATGCTATGATTCAATGACACTGGTCCTCTTGCTATTCCTGGGCCAAGACTCTCCATCTCCAGATGCCAGGCATTTTCACTGGCTGCCCTTCCATGTGTACAATTCTCTCCCTCCTGTCTCGGTCTCCTGTTTTCTTATGTCTCATCTAACTCTACTTCTCCTTCCCCAAGAAGTTTTTCTCTATTCCCCTCGACTTTAGGGACTTCCCTTGGAGATTAAACTCCATATATCTTGTTTGTACTTGGTGTTTGCATGTGCTCTCCCCCATTAGATTGGAAGCACTTTGAGAACAGGGACTATTTCTGCCTTTCTTCACACACCTAGAACTAAGCACAATGTTGGGCACATTCAGGTGCTCAGTCATTTTTCAGTTGTGTCCAACTCTTTGTGATCCCATTTGGAGTTTTCTTGGCAAAGGGACTGGAGTGGTTTGTCATTTCTTTCTCCAGCTTGTTTTATAGATGAGGAAACTAAAGCAAACAGGGTTAAGTGACTTGCCCAGGGTCACACAGCTAGTAAGTGTGTGAGGTCAGATTTGAGCTCAAGAAGATGAGTCTCCCTAACTCTAGGCCCAGAATTCTATCCACTCTAACACCTAGCTGCCCTGGTATATTGTAAGTGCTTAAAAAATGCTTGCTGACTGGACTTAATAAATGCTTGTTGGTTTGAACTAGTGACCAAAACTTGAGCACTGGATCTGCATGGAGAGAAAATGGGTTGCAGTCCTGGTTCTGCTACTTATTTCATTGTTATCCTGGGCAAGTCATTCCCAAACCTAAGTTGTTGTTTGTCCTTCATTTCCAAAGAGGACCAATGACATCACAGGTGCCATCTTGACTTGCTCCTGAATTAGATTTAAGTGAGGCAGAGTTGCGCAAAGTCATCAACCTCACTGTCTCTTCCTGAGTCGTCCAAATCCAGTGGCAGGACAAAAATTAAGACTACCTCATTAATAAAGTGAAGGGATGGACCAGGAGCAATCAATTAATCAATCAATATTTATTAAGCACCTACTATGTACCAGGTACGATGATAAGAGCTGGAAATTATAAAAGGAAGCAAAAGACAGTCCCTGCCCTCAAGGTGCTCACAGTCTAATGGGAAAACTCTAAAGTCCCCAGCAGATTGTATGACCTTCCAACGACCTAGGAATGAAGGATTGGAGGTAAGACCCTCAACGACCTAAGACTTCCTGAAGAAGATCCTCTTGTACAGGGGAGGAATTTTAAATGATTCCATCTTGACTGTGGCCATAGGATCACAGATCTGAAAAGGACCTTAGAGATCATCTAATCCAGTGTCTCCATTTGACAAGTGAGGAAGCTGAGACCTCCTAGGTCATACAGACAACAAGTAAAGGAGCTAATATTCCAACCCAGGTCATCTAACTCCCAGCCCGGCATTCCTTCCACTGCACAATGCTGAATCAACTCATCAGTCCTACCCACCCCAGGTCTAATATACTCTTATGCCATACTAGAACATGAGGGCAGAAATGAGCAGGAAGCTTTTGTTGTTGTTCAGTCATGTCTGACCCTTTATGACCCCCCTTGGGGTTTTCTTGGCAAAGATACCAGAGTAGTTTGCCGTTTCCTTCTTCAAGCTCATTTTACAGATGAGGAAATTGAGTCAAACAGGATTAAGTGACTCACCCAAGGTCACACAGCTAGTAAATGTCAGGGGCCAGATTTGAACCCAGTTTTCCTGACTCCAAGCCTAGCACTCTATCCACTGAGCCACCAAAGTGCCCTATCCATCTACCTGGTCCTAAACAGGGAGCACTGACTTCTAAATCAAGACACGGACACTCATTTCAATTCTTCTGTTAACTAACTGTAAAGCCTTGGGCAAGTCAACTTCATGGAGATCACAAGGACCTTAGAAGTCGTCTAATCCAAGACCCTTATTTTATAGATGAGGAAATTGAAACTCAAGGAAGTCCAGTGACTGACCCGAGGTCACACAAATAGTATGAAGCAGAGATGGGATTTGAATCTAGGCCTTCTGATGCCAAATGGAATGCTTTTTTCCCCCAGTGTATCAACCTGCCTGTCTAGGCCTCATTTTCCTCATGTATAAAACCCAAAGGTTGGACCAGATCATTTCTAGGATTTTTAAAGCACAGTAACCCTTAGTCTCTTTTCTCATCAAGTATCTTAAGATTCCTTGGGCATCCTCTCACATCTTCATGAAAGCCTCTATGGAAAGCACTGGCTTGAAAGATATGCTTTGATAAAATGTTTACTGGAGAGAAAGATCTGGTCTTGTTTTTAAGGGCACTACCCTCCCAGGTCCATTTGCACCAGCTAATTCCTTTTCAAAACATTGTTTTAACATCATGTTGACACAGCCTTTGTGTTCCCTGTGGAGGCTCCACATGAGCCCTGCTTTTCCTACCCATACCCAAGGACATGGTGCTCTTTCTTTCTCTTCTGACCTCAGGATTCTCTGCAGCTTTCTCTTTGTCTCTTCTGTTCCTCTGCTTCAATATCAGGCCAGTCTTCTTGGAGAGTCAAATTACATTTTTTAAAGATGTTGAAGTTTTATAGGGTATAGACCATGCAAAATCAACATTGGGTACCTTCTGAGCCATAGGCCCTGCAATGGGCCTTGTAGAAAAGCGTTGCTTCATCTGTAAATTGAAGGTGTTGGAATAAGTGATGGCTAAGCTCTCAAGTAACTCTGATGTTATTTCCTTTACTGCCTATCCACTCTTGAACTAAAAACTCCAGTTTTTGTCTCCAGCTGTCCTCTGGCTCCTGTCTGAATACCTGGGCTCTCATGTGATCTCTTATTATTTCAGAGCTAGTTATTAGCATCACCTGATGGCAGCTAGGTAGCATAATGGAGTGCTGGGCCTGAAGTCAGGAAGAACTTAATTCAAATGCCCCTTCAGATATTTATTAGCTGTATGACCTTGGGCAAGTCAAATAATCTGTTTGCCTCAGTTTCCTGAACTATAAAATGGGGGAAATAACAGCACCCACCTCACAGGGATATTGTAAGGTTCAAATGAGCTAATATTTATAAAGAGCTTAGCAAAATGCCTGGCACCTAGTAGGCTCCATATAAATACTAGCTGTTAATGTTGTTGTTGTTACTATTACTATTATCCTGAAGGAGCTAAAGACATAATTTATCTACTGACCAGACACATTTGTACACAAAATACTTCAGCCTAATTTTGCCAAAATGATGTTTATTCTCAATAGGGCAGCAGGAGAAGTGATTTCCCACATGCCTCCATTCTTCTAGTAAGTCATAAGAACAAAATGGAAAATAGATTTGAAAAGAGAGGTAGATCAAATGCATCTGATGTCCTTTTTTAAAAATCTCACGATGCTTTTTTCTGAGCTCTCTCTTAATTTCATTTAGGCCTATATTTATTTTCATGACTACTTAAAGTCAAGGTCATTGAAATTATTGGTTGTATTTCCTTTTCTTAAGAATTTTATGGATGCCTTTTGTTTTTATGTTACAGTCATTCGTGAGTATCTGATTTGCCACCCTATACCATGGCCCTTAAGTAATTCTAATCACATAGTATGGACTGCCCCTCCTTTGGAGACAGATCAATGATAGTCTGAAATATTTACCAAGGGATATTTCAGACTGGTAGAGATACGATTACAAAGCACTCCTCAAAGAAACAATTACTTAAATAATTGGAGGAACATTCAGTGATCATGGCTGGGACAGGTCAATATATTAAAAAAGATGATACTACTTAAGTTAGTTTATAGGCTTAGTGCTATAACAATCACATTATCAAGATATATTTTATAGAACTAGACAAAATAATAACAAAATTCATTTGGAGGAATAAGAGGACTAGCATCTCAAGTAAAATAATGAAAAAAGTAGAAATATAGCAGGAATAGCACTTCTAAACCGCAAATTATACCATAAAGTAGTAATCATCAAAACTATTTGATACTAACTTCAAAAAAAATAGAAAGTAGATTAGTGGAACAGACTAGGTAGAGAAGAATCAGAAACAATTGACCTCAGTAATACAATGTTGATAAACATGAAAAAATAAATTACTTGAAGAACTCGCTATTTGACAATAACTGCTAGGAAAACTGGAAAGCAGTCTGGCAGAAACCAGGGTTAGATCAATACTTTATACCATATGCCACAATAAGCTCAAAATGGATTTGTGACCTGAATAGTTGAGGTCATGCCATAAAAAAAATTAGGAGATAACCAGCTCAGGTACCTTTCAAAGCAGGCTCTGGCTGGTCAAGAATTCATTTTGTTTTGTTTTTCTAAAAAGATCAAGGTTCTCTCTCTTACCTAGGCTGAAAATACAAGGGTACTCATGGACCTAGATCCCCTCTGATTGAAAAATGAGCTTTGACCTGCTCCATTTTTTCCAATATGGAAATGTTCACCCCTCCTTAGACAACTTAAGCCTCACCATATTAATGATGAACTTAGTGTGGGATATACAATTGTCTTGGGCCTCTGCAGCTTACGAGATCCAGCAACCTCAAACTCCTTGGTATAAAAGATTACGGGCCTGTGCCACCATGCCCAATCAGGGCAAAAATCCTTACCTAAAAAGGAGTAAAAAATAATCACAAAGATAAAATAGATAACTTTGAGTCCATGAAATTGAACTTTAGCTTGAATAACATCAATATAGTTAGGATAAAAAGGGAAACTGTCAATGGAGGGGAAAAGTTAAATGAACTATCTCTAATAAGGGTCTAATAGTCAAAATATAGAGGGAAAATAGATGAGACCAACAGATGAGACCTGACGGATAAGTGATTAAAGAATGTAAACAGCATCTCTCAAAAGGAAAATTGCAAACTTAAAAACCATTTTAACTGCCATCTCTGTACTTCGGCCCTGACTGCCCCTACTACCTGAAATGCTCTCCCTTCTCACTTCTTTCTCTTAGAATTCTTAGTTTTCTTCCAGATTCAGCTCAAGTACATTCTGGAGAAGCCTTTCTGGGTCCCTCCAGTTGCTGATGTCTGGCCCACTAATGTTACCTTCTAGCTACTTGGTACGTAGCTTGATGTTCTTCAATTGTTCAGACATATACAACTCTTTGTGGCTCTGTATGAGTTTTCTCGGCAAAGAAACTGGAGTGGTTTGCCATTTCCTTCTCCAATGAATTAAGGCAGACAGAGGTTAAGTGACTTGCCCAGGGTCATACAGCTAGCAAATGTCTGAGGTCACGTTTGAACTCAGATCTTTCTGATTCCAGGCCGAATTCTTTATCTATTAAGTCACCCACTTGCCTCCACATTTCTTATATATATCACTGTAATGGTAATGGGAATTTGAAGATCTCCCCTGCCCCTTAATAAGCCTAAGGGAATCTGAAGACCTTCCCAGCTTAGAAGGTCTTCCCTGCCCCCTAATAGGTCGAATATAATCACATGTGTTGGGAAGAGTTTGCTGAAGAGTAGAGCAGAGCCCACAGGAAGCTGGGAGTCAGAGCAGTTAGAGCTGGAGGGAGGAGAGGGTGCACCCAGGGAGACAGCTAGGCTCATGAGTGTTGGTTTGTGGGAAGGGTAATGATATGGCTCTCTCAGGTGTTATGGTCTATTAATTTCTTGTCTACTATGATGGATTCAGCTTTCTGGTTTTGGGATTCAGTTTTCTGGTGTCTGAATAAATGTTTTGCTTCTGTCTTCTATATGGAGAGTCTGTTAAATTTTGTGATTGAGCACTATGCCAGCATATTCAATCACCATCAGCACTATGAATACTGCATTGGCACTACCATCACTAATAA
>CM053582.1:423065299-423078996 GCA_028627135.1 Pseudochirops cupreus
TGTGATTGAGCACTATGCCAGCATATTCAATCACCATCAGCACTATGAATACTGCATTGGCACTACCATCACTAATAATAAAGTAGCATTTATGTAGTGCTTTAAAGTTTGCCAAGTACTTACATGTTAATTCATTCTACCATCACAGCAACTCTATGAAGTAGTTGTGAAATATCTCCATTTTATAGATGAGGAAATTGAGATACAACAAGGTTAAGCAACTTGTCCAGGGTCACACAGAAAGAAAATGCATGAGGCTGTATTCTGAGTCTAGGTCTAACACTGGTCCACTGCACTGTCTAGCTACTTATATAGATATACACGTGGGACATTGAAAAACTTAGATGAGAAATTTCAGAATATCGAGTAGATGTTCTATGGAAGATTTACAGGAGTTACAAATGAAAATTACATAGACAAGAAAGTTTAGATGAAGATACACACATCAATGAAATCATTAATCCACCAAAGCAACTATTACTGCTTTTCAAGACAGCACTTTGATTGTTATATTATTCTTCATTCGTTTTAGTCGTGTCCAACTCTTTGTGACCCCATTTGGAGTCTTCTTGGCAGAGATACTGGAGAGGTTTGCCATTTCCTTTTCCAACTCATTTTGCAGATGAGGAAACTGAGGCAAACAGGATTAAGTGACTTGCTTAAGGTCACACAGATAGTAAGTGTCTGAGGCCAGATTTGAACTCATGAAGATGAGTCTTTCCAAGCCTCTGTCACTCTATCCACTGCGCCAATTAGCAAAGAATTATTTTTCTATAACGTGTTACATTTTTTAACAGAGACTCTGTGTAATTCCTGCGGGGACATGTTTGAGAGCACAAGACCTAGCAAAGGCCAAGAGTCTTCTCTGAGGTTACCAACTGTTTTATTTCATCTTTGAATCCCTATAGTAACCTGTACATAGTAGGTTCAAAATGTATGTTTGTTGAATCTAATCAAAGCCCTTTCTACCTCCACTCTTGCTCTAGTTCCATATTCAAAAATTAATCTAAATAAGCTGCGACAATACAAGCACACTTGTACTGTAAATATGAGACATGACTATGAAATAATGTGATGTTATTGTTTATACTTTGGTGGACTCAAGTATACTAAGCCAGCAATCAGGAGATTTGGGTTCAAGCAGTAATGGTTTTGCCATTTGCTATTGATCAGCTGGCCTTGGTCCACTGACTTATCATCTCTGCTCTTTTTGTTCCCCCATCTGAGAAATGGGAATATTAAACCCTGACTTATCTCACAGATTTTTTGGGGGGAGTATAGGATTATAGCTTTAGTACTGGAAGAGACTTTAGAAGCCACCAAGTCTACAGGTGAAGAAACTGAGGGACAAAGAAGTTAATGTCTTCCCAGGGTCATGGATAGTGAGTGCCGTTAGCCGAATTCATCCTTAGGACCACCTGACTTGAGTCTAGCAATGACCTTTACGCCACCTGCAGCCACGAGGGGACGATAGGAATGTTTTCTGAGAACTCCTTGGATCTTACATCTAGATTTCTCTAGAGTTCTTACCCTGGGGGCCTGTGAATTTTTTATTTATATTTTGATAACTGTATTCCAATAGAATGGATTCCCTTTGTAACCACATGTATTTAATTTTATGCATTTTAAAACATTACTCAGAAAAGGGATCTGTAGCCTTCGCCAGAATGCTAAACGGGTATGTGGACAGAAAAGGTTAAGAACATTGGACGGTCAAGAGACCTAAGAGTCCATCTAGACCAACCTCTCCTTTTACATCTGAGACCCTGAGGCCCAAACCTTCCAAGTGAAGTGTCCTGCCAACACAGTGCTTGGCACAGAGCAGGTGTTTGACAAATGCTTGTTGATTGATCGATTGCCCAATGTGGCACGGGTAGCGTCAGAAATGGGATTCAAACCCAGATCCTTTGACTCCGTTACCAGTGCTCTATCCACTGTATTACCCTGATTCTTCTTCTTTTTCTTAAATTCTTCTTCATCTTAATGGTCATACTTTTTTTTTCTTTTTTCCACGCAAGAGGTTATCTCTACAAATCACATGTGGCACTTTTGAACTAAAATCAGGGGCTTGATTACTAGGCACTGCGGACCTATCCAAATACTGAATTGAGCTTCGGGGGGGTCTCTACCGCAGAAGTAGCTATATTGTAGTGAAACATAGTTGGGAAAGACAAAACAAACAAACAAAAACAGAACAGACATGTGCACTTTGCCTCTTTTCCAGGAGTATTTCAAGGCTTAATTAATGTGTGTAAAGTGATCTGAAAGGCTGGGATGGGAAGAGCCAGAGAATTGCAAAGTGCCATTATTACCACCTGAGGCAAGAGAGCTGGAAAAAAAAGGAGAGAGAGAGAGAGAGAGAGAGAGAGAGAGAGAGAGAGAGAGAGAGAGAGAGAGAAGAGGAGGGAAAGGAAGCAAAGCCTGAAGAGGAACTAGGCCTCCCTTGGCTTCTGCAGCCAGCTCTTTGGTCCATGGCCAAATTGGACTCCTCTCCTGGCAGCCGGCTTTGGCTAAAGCTGTTTTCTCAAGGCCTACATCCCAACTCTGCTCCCGATTCAGCCCTCTGGATCAAGAGTTCTTAAAGGGAGGGAGGCAGCTAGAGGAGAGGATGGGGATGCAGCACAGGGGCAAACCTTGGCAATCAGCCCAAACTGGGTTAACTCATAGTGGTGAAAGGGCATCTTTAGAACACAGAGAGTCAAAGAAGAGCAGAGAACGTGGGACATCATAGAAGGTAAAGGGACCCAACAGGGGTCCAGGAGGTAGAGTACCAGTCCTGCAGTCAGGAGGACCTGAGTTCAAATACGCCCTTAGACACTGACTAGTTATGTGACCCTGGGCAAGTCACTTAACCCTGATTGCCTCAAAAAATAAAAAATAGTAAACAAATGTTCATCCATCCTCTAAAGGTGCCCAACAAGGGGGAGCTCACCCCCTCTCGAGGCAGCTCATTCTGCTTTTGGATGGTTTTATTAGGAAATTTTTCCTGCTATTAAGCTTAAATTGGCTCCCTTGTGAATGTCCACCCACTGCTCTCGGTTCTGTCCACTGGAGCCCAATAGAACACGCCTAATCCATTCTCCATGACTGCCCTTTCAACACTTGAAGATATAATAAGAGTCCAGGTCAGGATTCAAACCCAGGTCTCTTGGCACCTCATCAGCCTCATGCTCTTTCCATTACTGAGTTTAGAACCTCAGAGATCTTCAGTGATGGAAGGTCAATCCCTCTTACCATCATCCCCTAGCCTCTTGAAAACTCCTGGATTTTCTCAATTAGGGGATAAATTCTGCAAAAATACAATATAGTGAATAAGCCATGGAGTATGTTTTGTTCATTCATTCTGACAAGCCCAGTTTTGTTGTAATAATTTAGGGCTATCACCCACAGTAGGCTAATAAGTGCCCTGTAACATGAAGGGTGAAAGTAATGGAGTCCCAGACACAAGCTTTAAATCTTCATTAGTAACAGAGTGAAGCTGGTGGGTTCACGGATGATGATGAGGCTTGAGAAGATGAGCAACATGAGGAGGAAATAGGGCTCCAGTAAATCAGAGAATTCCAGAATCGTAGAGGGGAAAGGGACACCAGAGCCCATCTAGACCAACCCTTCTTTGGAGTCCAGTCCTCTCTGTGACATCTCTTATATGTGGCCAGTGGCTCATTCCATTATTAATAACTCTTACAATTGTTAGGCATAGTTGTCTTATGTTGAACTGAAGTCTGCCTCCATATAGCTAGAAAAGCAATGTGGTATAGGAGGGAAGAGACTAGCTAGAGTCAGGAAATGCTGTGTCTGACTCTTCATGACCCCTTTTGGGGTTTTTTTTTTTAGCAAAGATACTGGAGTGGTTTGCCATTCCCTTCTCCAGCTCATTTTACAGATGAGGAAACTGAGGCAAACAAGATTAAGTGACTTGTCCAGGGTCACACAGCTACTAAGTGTATGAAGCCATATTTGAACTCATGTTTTCCTGACGCTAGGCAGAGCACTCGATTCATTGTGCCACCTAGCTGCCCCCACAGTCAGGAAATACATGAGTTTAAAGCCTACTTCTGCTACTTTCTAGTTCTACAACCATTGGAAAATTGCTTGACCCCTCTGGACCTCAACATGTTCATCTATAAAATAAAGAAAGTAATAGAATACAGACCTCATAGGATTATTGAAAGGACCAAAGAAGATAATGTATATAAAGCACTTTGCAAGTATTTTACATATACACATATGTGTTATATATTAATCTATATAGATGGTAGAGAAAAAGCGATAAAGTGATAGTGAGAGCAATAGAGATATAGATATTTTGACTTATGTTTCATTTTTGTTTCATTGGTTGTTTCATAAATAGCCTGGTAGGGAGCTGCCAATGAGGAATGCCCTCCACCTATACAGACTGGCACCTGTTCTACTTACCTTAATCTTAGGGAGTTGACTGAGATGCTAAGAAGTTAAATGACTTGCCCAGGGCCATGCCACCAGTATGTGTCAGGGGCATGATTTGAATCCAGGTATGAGATATATATATATATGTACACACACATACATACATATATGTATATATAATAGTATATTTATTCAAACACATACATAGACATGCACTCTCAGATGCTGATCCTACTTACTGCCAAGTCAAATTTTCAGATGCCCCAGGACATATCAATACTACCTTAAGGGCCAACACCAAGAGAAGATGTTTAAACTTCTAATCATCTGTCTCTCTGTCTGTCTGTTTCCCAGTAGAGTTCCTCCCAACTGCTGATATTCTTACTAGACCCATGCCAAATGGTTAGCAGACTACTATGGAACCCTCAACTGATGAAGAATCCCCCCTAACTTTTGCTGTTTGTGTCCTCATTCTCCTCCTTTTCAACCCTACCTTCTCCTATTTCCTGTCCTAGTTCTCCCTTCCCCTTTGCTGTGTCCTCTGGAATTCCCACTCTATCATTAAGAAACCTCCTTTCATAGTAGGCTCTATTGCTCCTTCTAGTTTCAGGCGCTCGTTAACACTTGGCTTATGGCCTTCCTCCCTAACCCCTTGGCCATCCTTTCTAGTGCTTGTTTCATTTTCTTTCATATGGTGCCCCCCAACTCATTGTTCCCAGTGAGGGAGTAGAAACACTCCTTGCTCCTAGACTCTGCCACCATCACTCTCGTCCTCTGAGGTTCATGCTTAGCCAAATACATCACCTGATCAGTCCTGCTGCCTGTTTTCTACTGACCCCCAGAACACTTTACTTTTTCAATCAGCTGTCGTTTTGTCGTTCATTTGTTTCAGTCACGTTCAACTCTTTGTCACCCCTTTTGGAATTTTCTTAGCAAAGGTAACTGGAGTGGCTTGCCATTTCCTTCTCTAGCTCATTTTACAGATGAGGAAACTGAGGCAAACACGGGTAAGTGACTTGCCCAGGGTCACACAGCTTTTACGTGTATGAGGCCAAATTTGAACTCAGATCTTCCTGACTCCAGGCTCTACACAACACCACTTGAGCTAGTGTTCGTTGAAAGCTAGCTTTTCCTATGAGCTAGGAGCTCATAGTCTCCCTCTATTCCCTAATCCCTGTCCTCATATAAGGAACTTCAGCATAAATGTTGGTGTCACCTCAAAGGCCCTAATTTCTGTGTTCCTTAATCTACTCAATGAGTGTAGTGAAGGGTTCAGAAAGTATTGTCAAAAATAAAAATAAAAAATAAAAAAATAAGGGGCGGCTAGGTGGCTCAGTGAATAGAGCACTGGCCCTGAAGTCAGGAGTTCAAATCCGGCCTCAGACACTTAACACTTACTAGTTGTGTGACCTTGGGCAAGTCACTTAACCCCAATTGACCCTACAAAAAAGTAAAAAAATTTTTAAAATAAAAAAAAAAAAGAATGTCATTGTCAGCTACAACGGAACTTAGGACAAAGAGCCACGATTACTCAGTCTGCAGATGTTTTCTGTGTCCAAGGTCTCAAACAATTCATAGCTTAGCATAGCTTACTCAAGCTCCTACTAAGTGACTTAATTGAAATCGGAACAAAGGTCCTCTGGACTTTCCATTTGGGTTTAAGAAATGCTCTGACATATGGAAATCTGAAATTAAAGAGCATGTTATCTGACACCTGTGTTTTTTAAAAAGTCTCCTCATTTTACAAAATAATTCATCAGTTGGAGTCCTTTAAATAAATCTCCTAATACTTATAATTTAACAGTATAGTAATGATTTAAGAGATAAGTGATAGAATTATATGAGAGGCTAGAACTTAGAAATAAAGTAACAGTTGAAAATCCATCAGAAATGAAAATAAAGAACAAACTATAATGCTTAGTGCCTCAGGGGAAAGGAAAAAGCATTTATTATGCAGTTATTGTGTGCCCAGCACTGTACTTGGTTAGCTCTTTACAAATATTATCTCATTTGATCCTTACAACTACCCTGGGAGGTAGGTGCTGTATTGTCCCAATTTTACAGTTGAGGAAAATGAGGCAGACAAAGGTTAAGTGACTTGCCCAGGGTCACAAATCATTAATTGTCTGAGGAGGGATTTGAACTGAGGTCCTCCTGACTCCAGACCTAGTGGTCTATGCATTATGCAAGGCAGCTAGATAGTTTATACACAGCTTAACAGGGACATATCAATTTCACATGTAAAGTACACCAAGCTCCTTTGGAGTAAGGACTATGTCATGTTAACCCTTCTATACACCATAGCACTAAAAATAGTACCTTATACAAAGTACATGCTAAAAATAAAATATTTTTTCTTAAATTGAGTTGAGTTAGATTGTTGAGGGTATATACTCTTGCCCCCCATCCCAAATGCTTCTTCACCCTACTGAATAAAATAATACCATTTAGAGCTTTATTCCATTAGCCTGGGCTTTGATCTCTACTGTGGGTAGCCAGATGGTACAATAGATAGAGCACCAGGATTGAAATCAGGAAGATTCATCTTTCTGAGTTCAAATCTGACCTCAGATACTTACCAGCTGTGTGTCCCTGGGCAAGTCATTTATCCCTGTTTGCCTCAGTTTCCTCATCTGTAAAATGAACTGGAGAAGGAAATGGCAGGTCATACCATCTTTGCCAAGAAAACCCCAAATGGGGTCACAAAGAGTCAGACACGAGTGAACAAACTGATCTCTACAAAAATATCATTGCAGGGAGTAATACTTTAAAACAGTGGTCTCTAGATTTTTTGATAGTGCATAGCTATCAGGAAAAAAAAAGCATGTGCATTCATCCTCCATATGTATATATTTACTTAGTCATAGAGAGTGTAGTGCATAGAGAGATTCTCTTGGGATGAAGAAGATCTGACTATGTGACCAGAGTCAGAGTACTTTATTTCTCTGGTCTCTAGGCAACTCTCTCTAAGACCATAAGTTATAGAGAAAGTTCTGATTTTCAGTGGCAAGAATTTCCTCATCACAGAGTTCCCCATATCAACAAAATCACAAGTCCTGTCCTTATCCCCTATAAATTATAGACATGTTCTATTGTATTAGTAATTATATACATTATAAGACAGACAAAAACAGACATTTTAATTAAGGATGAAATAATATCAAATCTCAGAGTCAATAGGGAACTATAGGAGTTTATTGAGAAGAGGAGTAGCATAGACCTACATTATAGGAAAATCATTTTGGCAACAGCATGGAGTATGGATCGGAGGGGGCAGAGACTCAAGGTAGAGAAACCAATTTGGAATATATTGTAATAGTCCAAGTGAGAGATGATAAGAGCTTGAACTAGGGTGGTAGGTGCGTGAGGAGTGAGCAGGCAGATAGATGAGAGAAATATTATAGAAGGAGAAAAAGATAAGAATTGGCGACTGATTAGATATGTAGGATAAGGGAGAACTAGGCATTGAAAATGACATTGAGCTTGTGAATCTGGATGACTAGAAGGGCAGTGGTGCCCTGAACAGCGATAGGAAAGTTTGAAAGAGGGGTGGGTTTGGGGGAAAAAAAGATAATGAAATGAGATCTATGATGCAGGTCATAACCCAGGAATTCCTGCTCATCCTGTATGACTCATTCAGTAGTACCAAAATAGAAAGGAAGGAGATGGAACTCTTACTCATAGGTCACTGCCCTGAACTTCAGAGCCCAACCTTTGAGGGGCACCTGCCACAGCCACAAGGTGATATGGGGAGGGAGTAGTGGTAGGATATGCTGGGAGCCTCAGGAGGGGAATGAGGCTGCAGAGATTTTGCCAATGGCAACCAAATCAGCTGCTGCTTTCAATATGCCCCTTAGGTTACAACTGCTCTTAGAGGCTTTTGACTGCCTCAGAAAGAGGGAGCTGGGAGCCTCTATATTAGAGGGAGAGTGTGATTTGAAGGATCATTGAGGAGAAAAGATAGGTATGTTTGTGTTGAAGATACATCTCAGGACTGAGAGGGGGCAGGATGGGATGAGACTTTTCTTCTCATCTTCATACTAGCTGGTCACGTTCAAGCAATGGCTAGACTTGGTGGGGTTTTCCCTGTTGCTTAAGTTATTATTTTTAGAAATTCTACACTTAACAACAAAAAAGAAAGCATTTCCATATATAAGGTAGAAGATAAAAAGATGATTGCAGATGCAACTGTGCTTCTGTACTATGTACAGCTTGCCTTTTTTTAAAGTGTGTAATAAATTCAACTTGCTACTTTCAAAGCTTTGTTTATTTGTGCCTACTTTTGGACTTCTTTCAGTTTTCCTCCATATTTTTCAGTGACCTTGTCTTTCTTTTCCCTCTCTTTTATTTGGCAGTACTATGACTGCTCTCTACTCCCATTTATTCTCTCTGTGCCCCCATTAAAAAGAAACAAAACTCTTGCTAACAAATATGTATAATCAAGCAAAACAAATCCATACATTTGCCAAGTTCAAAAATGTGTCTCTAATTCAGCACCTTGAATTCATTACATCTCTTGGTTCCCCCATATTGTGGTGGGTTATTGTGTTGGCATTCTTAAGACTTTTGAAATTTTTTTACTTTACAATATTGTTATTGTATGGGTTATTCTCTTTGTGCTCACTGTATTCTGTATCTGTGCACACAACTCTTCCCAGGTTTCTCTGAAACCATTCTTTTCATCATTTCTTATAGTGCAATATTATTCTATTATATTCATATGTCATACTTTGTTGAGCCATTCCCCAACTGATAGGCATCCCTGTTGCTTATAGTTCTTTACTACAACAAAAAGAGCTTTTATAAATATTTTCATTCATGTATATCCTTTACCATTTTTTTTGGTTTCTTGCAGGGGTGGGGAAACCTGTGGCCTTGAGGCCATATATGGCCCTCTACATCCTTAAGTGTAGTCCTTTGACTGAATCCAAACTTCACAGAACAAATACCCTTGAAAAAAGGATTTGTTCTGTAAAACTTGAACTTCGCCAAAAGACTGTACCCAAGGACCTAGAAGGCCATGTGTGGCCTCAAGGTCACGGGTTTCCCCTTCCCCTTCCTTTAGGATATAAGTGAAGTAGTGTTATAGTGGGGTCAAAAGGTATGAACAGCTTGGTTATTTGGGGAGCATAGTTCCAAATTACTTTCTCTAATGGCTGGAGCAGTTTACAATTCCACCAACTACATATGAGTGTACCCAGATCTTCCATCAACTGCAATTTTCTTTTTTGTCCTCTTTGCCAATCTGATGCGTTCAAGGTAGAACCTCAGAATTGTTTTAATTTGTAGTTCCCTAATTTTTAGGTTTTTGGAATTTTTTTCATGGATCTTGAGGGCTTTGATTTTTTTTTTCCTTTCAAGAACTGACTATTCATATCCTTTGAACATGTGCCTATTGGGGAATGGCTTTTTTTTTTTATAGATTTGAATCAGTTACTTATGTACTGTGAATATAAAATCTTTATCAGAGAAACTTGCTACAAAATTTTCCCCTAAAAGTAACTATTTCCCTTCTAATGTGAACTTTCTTGATTGTTTGTACAAAAACATTTTCAATTTTAAGTAATGAAAATTATCCATCTTATCTTTTGTGAGCTTCTCCCTTGTTTGATATTGGACTTTCCCTTCATTGTGGTGAAATCTATTACCTCCCTTGCTCTTGTTTATGATCTGACCTCTTATATCTAATTCCTGTATCCTTTTGGAGCTTATCTTGGTATATGGTATGAAATGCTAGTCTAAAACTAATTTCTGCCAAAATGCTTTCTATTGTTCCCAGCAGTTTTCATTACATAGTGAATCCTAACCTCAGTAATTAGGGTAATTGGGTATATCAAATATTCTGTTACTATGTTCATTTTAATTTTGCTTAGGTGAACTAGGTCTTCTGGCTGGAACATTTTTGTAGTGTTGTTAGGCTTCTGGCCGTCTAGGCTGGAAAAATGTACTTGCTCTAGTTTCTCCTTGAATTTATTATTTTTTTTCATCCTTGCTGAGTAGTTGTAGAAGAATTGGGCTGTTCTGCTTCCCATGACTCCCACCTCAGCTAGAAGTCCATCATTCCCACTTTGGAGACCATAGCTTATGCTGTCATTGGTGGCAATATCATGATACTGTAACAACAGAACAACAACAGAAAAACAACCAAACAACTAGATTAGAAGTTAGGACACTTGGATTCTAGAACCAGCTCTTATACTTACCAGCTATGTGACTTTCACTTACACTCACACGCTATGTGTCCACATAGATGCACAATGGCCCTGGTGGGACCACACCTATTCTCATGGGTTCTGCCAAGTACCTGACCATTGTAGGAATTCAGGCTCTTCTTATTGTCACAGCAGATGACTCTAAGGGCCACATAGGTGGAGCTTCCTGTAGGGAAGCATTAAGGGGGAAGATGGATGAGGCCAACACTACTTCAGATTGTTGAAGGCAAAGACTCTGGGAAGAAGCTGACATGGGAGGAAATACCAGTCTCCCTCATGGCCCTATCCCCTGTTACAGAAGAGGCTTCAGGGGACTTCCCCTTGCGTGAGATCTGGGACTCCTCTCTGTTGAACTGAATTACCTCTATCCCACTGGGAGAGCTATTTCACTCTGAATTGTTTGATTTATGTTCTCCTATGTATACTTTATCTGATTTCTGTTTTGCTACAGATTTCAATAAATGGGTCTTCTTTGGTAATTGCTTCATGTATTTATTGTGGAATTGGTATGTGGTGAGAAAGGGGCAAAGCTTTGAATATGGAGAGTGGGGTCCTCCTGCTTTCCCCAATAATGGATAGCAATCACAGGTTAGCTTGAACATGACAACCTCATCCCCTAGACTAACAATATTTAAGGGAACAGATAGACATAATTCTAGCCCTCTCTCTGAAGAATGGTTTCTGGCCCCAACCTCTTGCTTCCCCTTTTAGCAGGAATGAAAGTCTCCCTTGGGGAAGGGTTGGGGGGAGATGAGGCTTGAGATGTCTATTCTGACTCCCTTTGAGCGACACAATGCTCCCATGCTATGCATGGGAGGGGACAGCCCTTGCTGTATTAACTTGGTGTTACAATTCAGAACAAGATTCAAAGAAATAGTATGAACATCCAAGTCCCACCATGGACTTCAGACTCTCCTGACACCCCAATGTTTCTATTGATCAACAGCTCTCTCCCCCTGTCTTCCAAGTGACCATTCATATGCACAGTCACATCAATTAAGTCGATTCACACCAGGAATTGTACAAGGTGTTGGGGATATAGAAATGAAAAGAAAAAAAGTCCTTGCTTACAAGGAGCTTACATCCTATTGATGGAAACATCATGTACCCCTAAAAGTCAAATTTTCTCTCTCCGTCTCTGTCTCTGTCTCTCTTTGTCTTTCTCTGTGTCTCTCTGTCTCTGTCTCCATATATGTATATACATGTATGTGTGTATGTGTATGTATATATACACACACACCCCAAAAAGTAGATATAATAGCTTAATTGGGTTAAAGCACTAACAACTGAACCAAAGGCAGGAAAGACCTCATATTGGAAATGGCATAGAGTTGATCCTTGAAGAAAGCCAGTCATTCAAAAAGGTGGAAGTGAGAAGGTAGAAAATTCCAGTCATAGGGACAGCCTATATATATATAAAGGCACAGAGCTGGGGGATGGAATGTTCCATACAGGAAGTATCAAGCTAGAACATAAGGAGCTTAAAAGGGTGTAATGTGAAATTAGTCTAGAAAAATAAATTGAGGGGGAACCCCCCCCAAAAAAAATAAAAAAGAAAGACAAGTTGAGAGCAGTTACTTGGGGCAGTGGATAGAGCGTTGGGCTGGGAACTAGGAAGACTTATATTTGTGAGTTGAAATCCAACCTCAGATACTTACTAGTTAGTTATGTGACCCTGAACAAGTCACTTAACCCTGTTTGCCTCACTTCCCTCATCTGTAAAATGAGCTGGACAAAGAAATGGCAAACTACTCCAGTGTCTTTGCCAAGAATCCCTTAAATGGGGTCACAGAGAGTCAGATGCAGCGGAAACAACTGAGCAACAACAACATAGAAGGTGGTACTTGTTCTGCATATTCTGCATATTGGAGGAGAAGGATTCTTAGAAGTGGAGGTGATGAGGGATGCATTCTGGGTTGTGGAGGAGAGAGGCCAGTTCAAAAACACAGACGTGGGAAGAACAGAGAAGACCACTTTGCCATGGATCATGGAATGAAGGAAGGAGAATGATATATAATGACACTTAAAAAAAAAAAAGAAAGAAAGAAAAAGAAGTTGAAGCCAGATTGTGAAGGACTTGCAAAACCAAACAGAGGCGTTCATAGTTTGTACTAGGGGCCAAAGGCAGCCACTAAAGCTTCTTGAGCAGGTGAATGATATCAAACCTGTCAAACTCGTGTTTTGGGAGTATCAGCTTGCAGTTGTATGGGGGATAGATGGGAGTGGGGAGAGACTGGAGACTAATTAGGTGACTATTGCATTAATCCAGGTAAGAGGTGACATGAGATTGAACTAGGGTGGTGTGAAAAGAAGAGAAGGAGAGGGATACAAGAAATTATGGGAAGGTTTTTTTTTTTTGGAAACTGATTAGATATTAGTTAAGGTCTGCAGATCAGTGTATGAAATGCCCTATCAAGCTGTCCTTTATTTTTTTGTTTAAGCCTATTTCAAATACTTTCATCGGCCTTTTCCTGATCTACAGTCAGAAAAAAATTCATTTATATATGCTATCAAAGACAATTCTCCGTTTCAAGTGGAGAAGTAAAGATTATCTGAAGACAAAGGAAATTGGTTCAAATCTCAGCTCTGCTGTCTAAAACCCCTGTAGCCTTGGAAAAATCAGTAAACCACTCTGGGCCTCAGTTTCCTCATCTGTGAAATGAAAAAGTTGGATCAGATGGCTTCTAAGGTCCCTTTCCATTCTAAAATAAATTAAATTAAGTTCAACAGGCATTTATTAAGCATCAGTTATGTAGGGGGGGCTATGTGTTAAGTGTAAGACTATACAAAGAAGATAATGAAACAGTTTCTGCCACCAAAGGAACGTATATTCTATGAGGGAAAAGCAACAAGTACAGATAAATAAGTATAAACTAGAAACAAAATTAATATAAAGTAATTTTGGAGTACGTGTGGGGAACGCTAGTAATTGGGGGTGAGGGAAATCAGGAGGGTTCTTGTAGGATTATCACTTGAGCTGAGCCTTGAAAGCAACGAGAGAGGTTACATGAGAGGGAGAGGAGGAAGGAGGGCTTCCGAGACCCCGGGGAACTGCCTGTATCAAAGGCAGATAAAACGTCATATGCTGAGGACACCAAG
>CM053582.1:423079496-423130542 GCA_028627135.1 Pseudochirops cupreus
TAGCCTTATTTGTCAATTAACAGTGTATTTATCCATTAAGACTTAATTGCATTTTCTTTTTTAGCAAAGAAATATACCTCAGTTTGAATAACTAGTTGAGGATGCTGTTGAAATTCAGCAGTAGATTGGCCTGGTCATTAGATTATTCTGGAGAGAAGGCAATTACTCAGTTTAGAAATGGTAGTCAAAGATATGAAAGATACATTGTGAATGTAGACCAGGTAAGTTTCCAACTTTACTGTTATCAGGAAAGGAAGAGATGGATTTATGCTTGTGGCCTCCATCTTGGCCCTGCTAGCCTCCATAGCTCCTCTCACCCCCTTCCCAGGACGGTATTTCCACTGTGTTTGAATGTAAGCTCCCTGAGGGCAAGGACTTTCTTGCTTGTTTGTGTTTGTATCTCTGGCTCACAGTACCAGCCTGGCAAATAGTAAGTGCCTAATAAATGCTCTTTATGTCTGTCTATGTGAGGTATGCATAACTTGTATATGGGTTGTTTGGGACAAGGTAAGAAAAATAAAACTCATTAGAAATATGTATTGTCAAACAAAACAAATTCCTGTATTAGCCACATCCTTAATCTGCACTCTAGAGTCTATCAGGTCTCTGGAGGAGAAAAGCATGTTCCATCATTGATACTTTGGAATTGTGATCATTTATCATGTTGATCAGAGTTCCTGAGTCTTTCAAAGTTTGTTTATTTTTACAATGTTCTCTTTACTGAATAAATTGTTCTCCTGGTTCTGCTTACTTCACTTTGTATCAGTTAATGCAAAGTTTCCTGGGTTATTATAATTGTTGTGAGGGTCAGATGAAAATTCTTTTAAGTGTAAAGTGCCACTAGAATGTTAGCTGTTACTGTTACTCGTCAGTTCTTGCGTATAGGAATTAGAATGAAAAGTAAATACTCTGACATTCAATTTAGTTATGTGACCCATAGGCAACTCACTTAATCTCTCTGAGACTTTCCTCATTTGTAAAATCGGGGTAATGCATACTGCTGGTTCTAGATGCCTTAATAGGATTCAACAACCAGTTATTAAGAACGTGTTCTATGGAAGGCTCTGTGTTAGGTGCTGAAGATCTGGAGACAAAATGCAAAATGGTCCCATAACTTTAGAACCTTCCATTTTACATGGTGGATACATGTGTATAGTTAAGCAAACAAACAAAAGTATATAAACATATATATATTTTATTATATATTCTTGATCTTAACTATTAGTGTTCTCTCTTGAAATTATTATAATATATAATGTAATATATTATGTACACTATTATTTAGAATCAATATCGAGGTTATAAAATATATTATTTACAACTTCTACATATAATGAATTGTAAATGACATACACATGATATTAGAAATAACATACATAATCTATATTATATACTGTATCTATATATTATATACAAATATACAAATATACATATATATATATATATATAGTATAATAATTTAAGGAGAAAAAGAAGTCACTAACAGAGATCAGGAAAGATTTTTCATCAGTAGAGTCTTATTATGCTTTGAAAGAAGCTGTGAAATCTGTGAAGCAGGAAGAATGAGAAGGAAATATACTATGGATAAGAGGGATGACCCTAGGCAAAGGCAAGAGAGAATGGAGTGTTTTCTTGAGGAAGTGTTTTATAAAACCTAGTGATAGAGGAATGTAACCCTGTGTTTCATAATGATAATCTGGTAGCAGGTGCTAGAGGCACAATAACACCAAAGAGAAATGAAAAAGATTTCTTTTACCCTTTCCGGGAAACCCTCAACTGACTAATGGAACCTGAAGGACTTGAGCATTGTCTTCTGATGCAGATTCTTTAATATTGAAATTAGAGAATTAATAACAATGGTATTCACCTTTATCCAACACTTTGCAAAGTGATTTCCTCATAATAACCTTTTGTGGTAAGTAGAACAAACCATATTAAAGAGAGGTCAAGTGACTGCCCATTGATAACCAGGAAGTGATGGAACCAGTTCTGCTTGAATTCAGGTCTACATGACTCCAAAGCCCAGTGCTCTTCTTTCTGCACCTTCCTGCTCTACTGTACCATGCTGGCGCTCTCAAACTCTCTATCGAGAGCCTTAAAAATGAGATCTTGATCAGTCTGGGATTTTTCAGCTGTTGTTTTTGTGCAGAGTTGGAGATTTGACTTATTCCATCCCTTCCAGCCTATTTATTGTTCAATGAAAAAATTTTTTATGATGAATTGCCATTTGTGAAATGAGAGTTTGTATACTCTATCTAGAAAACCTTAGTAACAAGTAATATAACTTATTGGTGGCATGTGAATATCATTAACTTATATGTGTGCTTAAATATGATATGAGACCCTGTGAAAATGATAGTATCATCATTGGTCTCAGTCCCTCCTTTCACCCAGGTGTGATGAAAATCCAAGAGTTTTAGCCCAGAAGCCCTGGTTTGAATCCTTCCCTTTGGTTCCCCTACCACTTACTAGATCTGTGAGCCTGGGCAAGTCTTTCATCTATCTCAAGCTGTTTCCAGATTAAAGAGTCAACATACTAATGACCTTCAGCTACTCACAACCTCCTTGGGCCTCAGTTTCCTCTTCAGTAAAATGAAGAGCTCTGAGGTCAGTTCTGGTTCTAAATTGACAGTCCTGTGACTTTAAATTGCTAAATAAATGTCAGTTATTATTATTATTTATGATAGGAAGAAGTGGAAGAGATAGGAGGGAAGAGCCTCGGTTTCTTCCTTTATATCTTCTGAGGCAGTTGCCTTACTCTTATCCACTCTGGAGAACAGACTGGTAGATTGTCAACAATACAGTGAAGGGGCAGATCTTCTGAGCTATTTTTCCTTAAGCATAGAAAGCCTGGCTCAGAACGGGAACGGCAGATCACTAGAGCCAACCTGGCTTCCTGATTTATTTATTTGTTTTTATTTTATTTTTACAGCAAAAGAAAAAAATAGCATGTCTATATGTAGACAAACCCCAAAGGGGAATTGTATGTAAATCCATAGCTCTATTCACGTAGTTTTGAAAGTGTGTGATAAACCCACCTTTTGCCTTCATGTTCATCCTGCTTGTCTATTTCCTTTTGAATTCCATCTGTCCCTTTCCAAGCATTTTCTTTTAAGTACTTAAGTGATCCACTTTTCTTTCTTTTTTTCAGGGAGGGGAAGACATTATCAGTAGCTCCTTCCCTTCCCTCAACCTTCAGTCCCCCCACAAAAATTCCAGAAACAAAACCTGTATAACAGAAAAGCATATTTAGGCAAAAGTAACCAACACCATTGGCCACAACTGAAACTGTGTGTCTCCTTTTGCATCTTGAGACCATCTGTCAGGGGATAGGTGTAATTCTTCATCATCAGTCTTTGAAGTTGCCACCCTTCTCTGTTCCAACTTTATCTATGACATAGCTGTGTTTGGGTTCTATATGAATAGAAGAGCCTTTCCTATGAGAGAAAGAGGTGATTTCCCCATTCTCTTTTTCTCTACCATCCCCTGAGGTATATCTATATTAGCCCTGACCAGTCACATATAAGTCTTGAAAATAGCCTCATTACTTCAAGACACTTGATGATTAAGGTAATGAATATTCTGTGAAACCATAGACCTCCTAACAACTGGTCTTAGAAATATTTTTCAGTATCTTTCTCCAAAAAATACAGATAACAATGAAGAGCTTAATGGTTAGCATTGAGAGTGGTTAAAAAAAAGTTACCAACTCTTATAATGTATGAATCACATTTCATAGACTCAGAACATTAGATCTGAGAGGGAACTTATAGACTCAGAACATTAGATCTGGGAGGGAACTTAGAGACTCAGAACATTAGATCTGGGAGGGAACTTAGAGACTCAGAACATTAGATCTGGGATCTTATACTCATGGACCTTAGAGGCTTAGAATGGCATAAGATAAGGACAAGAAATGGCTTTAAAGGCAATAGAATCTTAGGGCTGTAAGGGAGTAGAGTTTTATAAGCCCTTACAAGTTCTGCCTAGGAATCAAGACTGGTTACAGACCCAGTAATGAACTTGGCATCTATTTTCCAAGATTGTACTAGATGATGCTTGAACTAAAAGTTTCTTCTAGTGCTAAAGCTATGAAGCCATGACTAGCCTAGCTAAATCCTAAGAGGCTCTTTCCTTACTGTGACTTTGGGTACTAGTTGAATTGAGTCCTACTTGAATGGACCTGAATGGTCATAGAACCAGGAATGAACTCAGTGACTTTTCCAAGGTTGTACTAGATACTAACCCTTGGACTGGAAGTCCCTTCTAGAGCTAAACTTAGGAGCCCATCACTAGCCTAGCTAAGTTGTGAGAGGCTCATCACAATGAGTTCGGGTACCAATTTTGAGGGGTTACTCTAGCTCACTATTAAGACATAAATGGGTTGCATCTTGTGTTTGTGGAGGAAAAGGGTCTTTGGATTCACAGATCCTTCAAATGGTGAAGAGAGTTATTTGTCATATGTGAGCTGTATTGAACAGATGCTATAGCCTCTACATTTTTATGACTATGTCCAGTGTAGAAGGCAGGATGTATACTAATACCAGCATAGATGCTCTCTCCCCTCCATGCAGATTTTAACCATTATATACACTGGTAAATGGTCTTTGAGGGTTGCAATATACACACACACATAAACATATATATATTTATCCATCCATCCATCTATCTTAATCTTACTCATCTATCTTATCTATTTAATCTATCTGTCTATCTCTTTCCATGTGGCAAACCTGTTGATGGCCCTCTTAGGAACTTAGAATCACTAGGCCTCGACTTGAAGCCTTTCTAACTTGGTAATTGGTCCTCCACTAGCATAGCCTTTGAGAGCCCAGGGTCTTCTCCACTTCCCCACGAGACATCAGAAGGTAACTTTTATCAGAGGAATTATGGAACACTATCTAAATTAAGATAATTTATTTCTTATGTATATGTTTAGTACATTTAAACTATAAATAGCAGCAAAGGCTATAGAGAAGAGGAGACAAATTTTAAAAAAAAAGGTATTTTGGGGAATGTTTGGGAACCTTCAGCTAATCTATTAATTTCAGTAGGTCTTGTGTCTTTTGATATTTTAATTGGCCAAATCATACCTTGGAGTAAATGACTAGAATCAAGGAAATCTGGTTTTAGTCCTAGTTCTACCAAAAAGCAACTGTCATTCACCTTGGCCAATTCTCTTCCCCTTTCTGGGAGTCTATTAAAAACAGTCTTATCTATTAAAGGAGGTTGGGCTTGATGATCTCTAAGGCCCCTCTTGCAGATATCATAAATTTGTTGATTTCTCTCCTCCCTTTCCCTACAAATTCAGCACATCATAACATCTTGGGACTCTGAAGCTGCTAGGCTTCCATGCATTTCCAGAAGAACAGTGATATATTAAAGGTATTCAGTTATACTAAAAGGTTAACATGCCCTACAGAGACCTAGCCAGTGTAATTTGCATCCCATGAAAAGAACTACTCACTCGCAGGTGAGTGGGAGCTTGCCCACTGTAAGCTGCTAGAAGGTACAAAAGAGACATCTTGTGCAAAAGGAGGCTATTGGACTAAGTTTCTATAATGTCCTTTCCAGCTCTAAAAATTCTGTGCTTCTCTCTCTGTGTCTGGGACATGTAAGATAGGGAAGGTTTATCTTTCTGGCTGTATACAGCTCCAACCCATCCAGACCCAGTTGCCAGCATCAGCACCACTCAGCTTTACTTACTGAAGAGTCATCCTCAAAGGGACCAGCTGTTCCCTGGTTAGTCTGTTTACTTAATCACAGAACTGGAAGGCATATCCAATTGTTTCCTTATGCAGATATGGAAACTGAGGCCCACTAAGGGGAAATGACTTGCTCAAGGTCATGAAGCCATTTTATAAGAAATTTAGAATTAGAATCCAAGATTACCAAGCCAAGACTACACCAAATAGTCTTATATTTATTCCTGTTTTGTTCATTCAATGGACAGTTATTACTCTAGGTAGGTGCTTATCATTTGGGGCCTAACTCCTTCCTCTGCTTCACTTGAAAGTGGATTCTTCCTCCTTTCCCAATATTGGGGAAAACACTGATCCTGGCATAGAAGACAGGAAGGAGGTCTTGCCACTTGGCATGGCCATGAAGCTATCTATACCTAGGCATGAAAGCTGATGATAGAAGGGACTTAGAGTTAGTAGGGGGCATAGTTGGTCTCTCACAGGCCTCCCAGCTTTGTTGACCCTGCCCTTATCATGTGGGTGCCCTCTTAGCGTGGAAAGGCAGAACCATAGCAGAAAGACCGGGATTTGGGAAACCCAGGTTCTAGTCCAAACTTTGGCCACTCACTAGGATCTTAGACCTTTACCCAATCATTTCCTTTTTGTGTTGTCCTTCCTCCTTGAGGGCAAGACCATCTTGTTTGCTTCTGTCGATACTGTCTGTGCTTGATATACATTTAAATAAATGCTCCATCTCTCTGTCAGTCTTGGTCTTCTTAGATTTCCCCTTTATAAAAAGGAATAGGGCAAAAATCAGATGATCTTGAGTTTGAATTTTGGTTCCAGCGTTTAATTGTACCCTAGTTAAGTTGCTTTGCCTCTTCAAAGCCTCAGTTGTTTCCTCATCTATAGATCCGGGACATAATAATACTACCTATATCGCAAGGTTATTGTGAGGAAAGCATTTTTTAAGCTCTAGATCATTGCAGAAAGATAAGGTGTTATTTTCCCTTAGACTCCTTTCAGTACTAAATGTCTACAAGTCAGGAGTTGTACAGGCACGATGATAAAACAGTGATAAAAAAATACATTTAATATACTCGACCGTTCCCAATAAAAAAAATTTCTATACTAGGTCTTTGGCATAACTGTGACCACAATAGGCAGTTGTTTGAATCTGATCATTGAACTGATCACCCCAGTCATCAACAGCACTATTTTGCATATAGAAGTCCTGTCTGAGGATCACTCTGAAGTCTGACCCAAGGAAACTTAGTTGGTTATGCAGACCTTTTTTTCTTTTAAATGGGCTTCTCTGAGTCAGCTACAGAAAGCCATAGCCCCTAAAGCTGTGGTTCTCAACCTTCCTAATGCCGCGACCCTTTAATACAGTTCCTCATGTTGTGGTGACCCCCAACCATAAAATTATTTTCGTTGCTACTTCATAACTGTAATTTTGCTACTGTTATGAGTCATAATGTAAATATCTGATATGCAGCATGTATTTTCATTGTTACAAATTGAACATAACCCACAGGTTGAGAACCGCTGCCCTAAAGGCTAAAGGTATCCCTTCCTATGGGAGAAATTGTGTGTGGGGTGCCCTAAGATTGAGCATCATGTAGCTAAAACTGAAGACTGGAGTAGTTTCCTTAGGGACGTTGGTCCCATTAGTAACCACATTTTTTGAACTTGGAGCAAATGGCATAAAATGCAGACTTGCCACTGGAGGAGGAGGGACTGAGGAGCAGCTTACCTGCGGTATAGCAGGCAGGAGAAGGAAACACACCATCTGGTAGATAACTATATTAACTAATTATTCTTGCTAACTAGGTGCTAAGCTGAGTTGTTGCTATGCTACTGAAAGATGGCAAATGCTGTCAGCTCCCTCCAAATTTCATCACTCTGGAGCAAATCCCAGTTGCCTTACCCTAGTTAATGGCACTGTGATGGGTGAGAATGGGATTAGAGTGGAGTAGGAATAGCAGGAGTAGATTTTGCATGCATGACTAGATTTCTGTATTTTGCATAGAAGAGATGGAAATGCAGTGGTTGTTCATGGGCCCTATCTCAGTGTTGTCAGCTAAGCAGTAAAGAAACTTTAAGTTGGTCCAGTTTTCCCAGCGTGGGGTGGGCTGGTTTACCCCTCCTTGGGCAGCCTGGAAGCCTTTGATGTGAGACTTGGAGTGTAGTCATAGTATGGATACCCTATTGCCTTTAACCTTACTCAGCACTGCTGAATTTAAACAAACCATCAGCCTCAGGTTCCTCCAGTGACTACAGAGATATGGGCAAAGCTGGGCTTAGTCCCTGTGACCCCTGACCCAGTCTTTCCATTACACCTGACTATTCCCAATAAAATGGTAGGTCAATTAGACAACAATGAATTTACACCTAGATTTGCGTGCAATCGCTCCCCTATGTTTTCAGTAGAAAGATGTTCATGGAATCCTAGATTTAAGAGAATTTAGAGGTCGGCTAGGCTGACTCCTGCTTGAAACATTAATCTCCTCTAAGTCACTGACAATTAGTCATTCACCCTCTACATGAATACTTTCACTGACCAGGAACTCTGTTATCTCTTAAAGTAGCTCATGCCATTTTTGGATGACTATAATTACAAGGTTAATTCCTATTTTGAAGTGAAATCTGCCTTTCTCTAGCTTTTATCCAATGGTTCTAGTTTTTTTTATGGCAGCTAGGTGGTGCTATAGATAGAGCACTGGGCTTGGAATCAGGAAAACTCTTCTTGAGTTCAAATCCAGCATCTGATAACTTGCTAGATGTGTGACCTTGGACAAATCACTTAATCCTGTTTACCTCGGTTTCCCCACATGTGAAATGAACCAGATAAGGAAATTGCAAACCACTCCAGTATCTTTGCCAAGAAAACCCCAAATAGGGTCCCAAAGAGTCAGACATGACAAAGCACTCAACAACAGCAAAAGTAATAATTTTATCCATTAGTCTCTTACCTAGATGCTCTTTAGGACCAAGAAGAATTAAATTTAATCTTTATTCCACAGAATAATCTGTTAAATATTTACATACTGTGAAGCAGCCCATCCTAAATGTACTCTTCTGTAGAACAGATATCACCATCTGACTTTTCCTTCATTAAGCCTTCCCTGACTGCTTCAGTCCACACTAGTCTCTCCTTCATCTGACTGTCTGTTGTATTTTACTTTAAGACTACATAGTTTGCTTTTTGAAGCACTTAAGTCTTGCATTTGTTTCATTAGTGTATGTAGGACTTGGAACTGGAAGGAAACCTAAAATTCATCCTTCTGACCCTTTATTTTTCTGAAGAAGCTGAACAAGAAGCTGAGATACAGAGAGGGAGAAGGATTTATCTATCATCACTCAGGGAAGCAAGAAGCAAATCTAGGTTTGGAATCTCCTCTAAATGCCTCCTTGAACCTATCCATTGCACGGGAGGCCTTCCATCCTTTAAGGCCTTTTGTTCTGTGGGTAGAAGCATGGTAATTACCGTGTCCATCTGTTAGCCCTTGATCTTGATACATGATTGATCCACTTCCCCAAGAGCCTGTGGTACCTCTTGTGTTTTTCAAGTTCTTTCAGAGATCACTAACAGGAGTTAAATCATTGCATCTGCCAGGGGTTTTTAATATACTAGAATGTAGATCATCTGGGTCTGGTAACTTGAAATAACAGTCCAGATGCAGGCTGTTTTTCCATCTTCTCATTTCCCTTTGGGTTTTGTTTTTCTTTGTAGGGAAAAGCAGCACAATAAGAGTTGAGTAGTTCATCCTTCTCATTGTTGTCTGTCTGGTATTATCATTTCACCCACACATGGGAGTAATCTTATCCTTTCTTTGATCCTCCTCTTTCTTCTACTGTGGAATAGTAATAATAAAAATAGTAATAAAAGATCCACTTTGTTCTCAGTATTCCTTGCCAACCTCAGCTCATTCTGGGCTTTAGTGCTTCTGATGATACTCTTAGAGCACTAATTCTTTTGTATTCATCCTCAGTTACATGGCCTTGCTTCTATTGAATGTTTTTTTAAAAATGTGAATTGCTGATGAGTTCCATTTACTTTAATTTTTTTTAAAAAGCAGCTCCTCTTTTCATCATTATCAGAATAATTTCTGCTTAGATTTTGAGAATTTCACTCTTGAGTACCTTTTATTCTATTTGGACCAGCTTCCCTTGAAAAGATATTAGGCCAATGGATCCCATCTATTGTCTTTCTAAAACCTTTGAAATCCACTATCAACCTAGAGTGTATATCATTCTATGCCTGGCTTTCCTTCCCAGTTTTTTAAAAGCCTTAGAAAGCTCTTCTGGTACTAACCTAACCTTCAGTCTCATTATTCATTATTCCCCTTCCCATGCTCAACTTCCCTTTCTAAGCTCTGTGCTGTAGACAACTGGTCTTCTCTCTGTTTCTCCTTTCATCTCCAGTATCTGTGCCTTGGTATTTTCCATTCCTCCTGACTTGAACGTAGTCCTCTTCACCTTTGCCTGCTAGAATTCGTCTCTTCTTCAAGATGCACCTTAAGCCCCACCTCTACTTGAAGCCTTTTCCTGATTTCCTGTCTCCAGTTGCTTATTCCCTCTCTCCCTAATTACCGTGTATTTATCTTATATTTATTTTGAATGTATTTA
The DNA here is from genome assembly GCA_028627135.1 of Pseudochirops cupreus. Lineage (NCBI taxonomy): Eukaryota > Metazoa > Chordata > Mammalia > Diprotodontia > Pseudocheiridae > Pseudochirops > Pseudochirops cupreus. The sequence goes on from CM053582.1 coordinate 423,089,810, forward strand.
AGTACAAATTGTCTCCTTAGACTTTAAAGAGACTAAGGATTTTGTTTCACCTTTTTTGTAATTGTATCCATAGCACCTGACTCAGTACCTGGTACATTATTAGTACTAATAAATGCTTGTTGATTGGTCAATCATGAACTCTGATAAAATAATCACTTGCTTCCAAAGTTCTCTTCACTTTTATTTCAGCATCCAGTTCTTTTTTGTTGTTCAGAATTCAGTCTAAAATACTAGCTCTCTTTGTCATTTCCTTTACCTTTTAAGGGTGAAATTAGCATTAAGCCAAATCTCAATTTTTGGGATTGGGAGGAGGACATAGAAAGAGTTTTTATTGAACATCTGATGAATTGAAGTTCCCCATGAACACAGTGTCTCACTTCTGATACAAGTGTTTGTTAAGATATTATAACTGTCTCTAAATATCTGAAGACCTGTGATTTAAAAAAAAAATAGAAATATAGAGGCTCATTCTGCTTTACCCTGAAAGAGAGGATGAAGACCAACTGTTGTTAGAAATTGCAAGAATACAGTTTCCTTGCCAATTTGGAGATGTTTTCTGAGCCCTTCATCCAGTTCTTCCCTTCTGTCCTGGGTGGTCTGTAGTAAACCTGTATGATGGTATAACTGTCTTTCTCCCTCCATTGATCCTTACCCAAATGCTCTTGATTCTCAGGTTCCTGGATTTCCTTACATGGGTTAATCTACTTAATATGCAATCCTATTCCATGGTTCCTTTTGTAGCTATTCTCCTTTTGAATAAGGGATTCCCTTGCAGAACTGTATTCCAGGCTTAGGTCTCATCCTACCAAGTCTCAGTGATTCTGTGGAAAGACGGCTGAATTTGGAGTTGAAAGACCTGACTTCCAGTCCTGGCTCTGACACTTCCCTGTCACCTCTGGCCTTCAGTCTCCTCTTCTGTAAAACGAAGGGATTATTAGGACAAGGTGACTTCTAAAGTCCCTCTCCCAACTCTTTCCCTTTATGCATTGCCGTTTTCTTCTTGTCTTTGGGATCTTTCATTCACCCTGCTGGTCACTTCTGTTTTTGTGGGTGGATTTTTACTAAAGCCGTGAGGTTTATTGCTGACTCTTATTGGATATTTTCTTCCCTGTGAATTACTTGCTTTTCTTCTATAATTCTTCTCCCCATGTTGCACCTCAGCTCCTGTAGATCAGATCTCAACTTCTCCATTTTTTAGTTCAAGCTCCCTTGATCAGGGGCTAATCAATACTGAAACAATTCAGCAGAGTGCAGCGTTCTTAACCATTTTTGGTTTTTATTTTTTTGGTCATAGTTCCTTTTAGCAGTCATAGACTTTTTTTCAGAATATTTTTAAATGCATAAAAGACATGGGATCACAGAGGAAATCAATGATGTTGAAATATAGTTATCAAAACATTAAAAAAAAATTATGGACTCCAGGTTAAAAACTTTGGCTTTAGTGGCCCGTTTCATACTTTGTATTTGTATCCCCAGTGGCTAGCACAGCATAGTGCCTGGTACGTGTTGTCATTCAGTCATTTCAGTCATGTCTCACTTTTCCTTTGGAGATTCTTTTTTTTCTTTTTGGAGGGGGAAAGGCAAGGTAATTGGGGTTAAGTGACTTGCCCAAGGTCATGCAGTTAGTTAAGTGTCAAGTGTCTGAGGCCGGATTTGAACCTAGGTCCTCCTGACTCCAGGACTGGTCCTCTATTTACTGCACCACCTAGCTGCCCCAAGAGCTTTTTTTTAAAAGACAATCAGGTTAAGTGACCTGCCCAGGATCACACAGCTAGTAAGTATCTTAAGCCAGATTTGAACTCATGAAGATGAGTCTTCCTGATTCCAAGCCAAGCACTCTATCCACAACACCAACTACTTGTCCCTTGGAATTTTCTTGGCAAAGCTACTAGAGTGGTTTGCCATTGCCTTCTCCAGGTCATCTTACAGATGAGGAAAGTGAGGCAGAGGTAAGTGACTTGCCCAGGGTCACACAGCTAGTAAATATCTGAGGACAGATTTGAACTCAGAAAGATTCATCTGTAGGCCTGGTGCTTGATCCACTGCCCTACCTTACTACTCCTGGCATGTAGTAGGTGCTTCATAAATGTTTATTGGTTGCTATCCACCCATTACTGTTTCGATGAAGGCCTCACATTGAGTGTATCAAAATTGAATATTTATAAACGATTTAAAAGCTGTGATTCATCTCTTTCTTTTTCTGCCAAATTGTAGTCATCCTTGGGTACCACACACAAGGTTTGGTATCTGTGCTTTTTATTTTTCATGGGTTTCCATGAGCAAAACATTCATCTCTTAGAGATTAGCCTGCTGGTACTTAGCTTTTCTGTACTTAGGTTGGCCTGCACTTAGAATCTCTCCAGCTTAGTAGACCCTGTCAGAGCTTGGGCTTTACTGGCATAACCTTTAAGAAGCCAGGGGTTACATTTATGCTATGGTGGTCCTTAAAATAGGACATTAGTCAAAGTCACACAGCATGTTGGTACCTTCACAAGGACTTGGACATGGAACAGAGAGGTCTTTGTTCTAGAGACAACATCAGGCCGATATATGTGATAGAAATTCCTTCACTCTCCACCTCTTGTCTTTCTCCCTGACTCTGTGGCTAAGGGTACTAATTATCATGCTGTGTCTGCATCATGCATGTCCCATCTGCCTTGGGACAGATGTTTGGGTCACACAGAGAGGTGCCCATGACAGGAAGCATGCAGGTTCTTATTTTTTTTCATCATAACCTAAAGGCTACGTTGGTCATGCCCTCATGTACTGTTCTGTTCAAAATGTGTTAGACGTAGTCTTTTTATAGCTTACTATCATAGGAGAGGTAATGAACTAGACATACAATAATGACATATATAAAATCAATATTTAAGATGAGTAAACACACTTTTCACCTTCTTATGTCACCGTCACTCACTGCCAGATTGAGGAAATCTGTGATTTTACTGATGAGGGTGTTCTGCCATCTTCTCTTATGCCTTAGTAGATGGACTCATGAGTTGTCATGGCCCAAGCCATCATTGACAAGCAATCCTCTGGTGATGAGCCTTTCCTAATTTAGCTAATCTTTGTTTTGTCCATACTGAGCCAGCTTTTCCTAATAAAACTTGTGCTTTGAGTCATGAAAGGAGCACCTGGTGGAGAAATTGCTATTAATTTAGAGTGGGTTTGGGAATAGAATGGGTCTATCTTGGGCCACTTATACTGTAAGATGACTTAGTTACTCAAGTTCTCTTTGGATGCTATTACAGTTTTATCCATCACTTTCTTTTTATAAGTTGTCTTCCTCAATTAAAGGGGGAGTCCTTGAAAGCAAGGACTGTCTAGCTTTTTTGGTTTATATCCCCAGTGCTCAGCACAGTACTTTATACATAATAAGTGCTTAATAAATATTTATTCATTCATTCAAGTTGGTTCCATGGCATTGACTCCAAGTATAATAGCAGAAATGCTCTGAACTAGGATGAAGGACATTTGTCTCGAATTATTTTTATGACTTGGGCAAGCCACTCATTTTTATATTTGTTACTTTATAAACTATAAAGATGGGTTAACACCTTCTCTGCCTATCTCATAGACCAGTTATGAGGTCCAAATAAAGTAATGTGTATGAAAACATTTTTACAGCATTTCTGTTAGAAAGATTACATTTTCACTAGCTTATCACCAGTAAGCATTTATTAAGCATTTACTGTATACGAGGCATTGTGCTAAGTTCTTGGGATACCAAAAAAGGTGAAAACAAGGGCATAAGGGATCCCACTCATACCTTAATGAAAGAGACAACATACATACAACTATGTACGTGCAAAATATATAACATATCCCAAAAGTCTTAGTGAAATTTTAAGTTTTAGTGGTTTAAAACTGAGCCAAGACTTTAAGAACACCTTGTACCTGTGTACATACAAATGTAAATGGGAGATAATCTCAGAAGAAAGGCACTAACAGTCAGGGGAGGGTAAGATCTGCCTCTTGCAGAAGGTGAGGTTGGAGCTCCTCGGTACATAGTCTCAGGATCTTTTTTGACTTGATGATTTCTCTCATCCCACATATCTAGTCAGTTGCCGCTACCTCTTGTACCCACACTTTTCTTTCTGCTCACGTGAGTGCAACCCTAATCCAGGCCCTCATTATTTCTCACCTGGACAATTGCAGTACTCTCTTAATTGAATTCTGCTGCTTTCCCTCATTGCCCTCTCTAATCATTTTTCCATTTAACTGCCAAATTGATATTCATAAAGCACAGATCTGACCATAGCATCCTCTGTTTAAGAAACATCAGTGGAGGAGGGTGGAATCATGATGGCAGAGTGAGAGTCAGTAATTTTCCCTAGCTTTTTCAACATATCCCCTCCACAGCAATCTAGAAAATGCAAGAGACTGAATTCTGATCCAGAAATACCAAAAAAAAAAGGTGACAATGAGTAATTTTTCCAGCCCAGGGCAGCTTAGAAAAGACAAGTCTGCGGACACTGGGGTGGGGACTGACTAGGAGCATAAATGATGTGGCAGCAGAAACAGGACCAGGAGCATTCTAGTGACTGGGAACAGAAATGGAACTGAGAGAACACCAGAACAGGAAGCACTGGGACAGAAAGAAATTCTAGTGGACCCTTGAACTAGTACTGGGTTCAGTAACAGGTGCCTTCTGAAAGTTCTGTCACCTACTACCCAATTCTAGGTCATAGATCCTGGGGGAGAAGGAATGGCTTTGGTTCTGGAGTGCCTTAGTTGAGTAGTGAGCACTAAACAAATTCTAGAGTCTCAATTAGCAATGGGGTTCTCAGCACAGGAGCACAATGGTGACTTAGTTCTAACTATTAGTTCATCCCATTCTTCAGTGAAAAAACCAAGGCAGGAGACCAAGACCAAAGAAGAGGTAGCAGTTCAGTGTCTCTGAACAAGGAGAGCCTCTTAGAGGGCAAAGAGTGACTGAGCCTAGCAATAGTCTGCTGAAACAGCTACACACAAGCCAACAAACCCAAAGTTTATGGGTGAGAAACTCACAGGGCTCAGACCAGGAGGGCATTAGACATGTGTCTCTTTGGATGACACCACTTTAGAAGCACCAGAAACTTCCAGGCCCCCTAGCTGAGTTTTAAAAGCAGTAGAAGGATAGAAAAAGAAGACTGAAGCTCAAACCAGACTCTGATCTCCCCAGGTGAGCAGAACTCAACACTAACATGAAATTATGAAGTAGGCTGAAAGAATAAGCAGATAGAAAAAGAACCTAACCATAAAATCTACTATGATGATAGGGAGTCTCAAGACACAAGCACAGAAGAAGACAATTACTTGAAAACATCTACAAGCAAAGCCTCAAAGAAAAATGCAGATTGGCAAAAAGCTCAAGGAATTCCCAAAAGGGTTAAAGTAAGAGCTAAATAGGTTTTTTTAAAAAAGCAAAAAAAAAAAAAAGAATTTTAAAACTAAGTCAGAGCTAAGAAAGTTAGGAAAAGAGAATTAATAGCCTAGTCCCAGAGGACTTGCTGGAGAAAACTCATTAAAATTAGGATTAATCAAATGGAAGCTCATGACTCCATGAGACATCAAGAAATAATAAAGCAAAGTCAAAAGACTAACAAAATAGAAGAAAATATGAGATTTCTGACAGGAAAAACAATTTATCTGGAAAATAATCTAAGACAGAAAATTTAAGAATCATTGGTCTGAAAGCCATGAACAAAAAAAGAGGGTAAACCTATTATTTTGAGAAATTATAAAAGAAAAATGCCCAGGGATTTTAGAGTCAGAATACAAAGTAGAAATTGAAAGAATCCACTAGTCATCTCCTAGAAACAAACCCAAAATGAAAACTCTCAGGAATATTGTAGCTAAAGTCAGAACTCCCAGGGCAAGGAGAAAGTACTACAAGCAGCCAAAAATAAAGAACTGAAAGAATTCCAGTACTGTTGAGCCACAGGATCACACAAGATTAAGCAGCCACCACTAGTAAAGACAAGGAGGGTTTGGAATATGATACTCTGAAAGGCAAAGGAGCTAGGATTAGAGCCAAGAATACCCTACCCAGCAAAACTGAGTATACTCCTACTGGGGGAAAATGTATATTTAGTGAAATGGGACTTTCAGACATTCCTGATGGAAAGACCAAGAGCTGAATAGGAAATTTGACATTTAAACATAGGATTCAAGAGAAGCATAACAAGGTAAACATGAGGGAGAAATCATAAGGAACTAGACATACTTAATCTGTTTTCATAAGGGACTAGACATACTTAACCTGTTTACATTCTTATATGGGGTGATAATATGTGTTACCTCTCAGAACTTTACCATCATTGTGGGGGAGATGTGAGGGGGAGGCGGGTGTTAGAGGAATTTAATTAGACTAAGAGCCTGGGTACAATTCTTTTATATTGAGATAATTTCTAAAGAATGGAGGAGTGAGAAAAAGGGATGCTCTGGGAGGGGAAGAAAAGGAGAGGAAGAAGGGGGAAAATTATCTCACATAAATGGGACACACAAGGAAAAATTTATATAATGGAAGGGGCATTGGAAGTGAATGGGCAACCCTTGAACCTCACGCTCATCTGAACTAGTTGTACGTGGGAAGACTATACATAAAGACACAGGTACAGAGATTCCTGTTACCCAACTGGGAAGTAGAAGGGAAAGGGATTGAGTAGAGAGTGGAGAGGAAGATTAGATTAAGGAAAGTAGTGGTCAGATACAAAACAGACTCTTGAGGAAGAGACAGGGTAAAAAAGAGTAGGGTAAGTATAATAGAATAGGATAAAGAGAAACACACAGTAATCATAACTATGAATGTGAATGGGATGAACAGAAGAGGGTAATAGAATGGTTTAGAGATCAGAATCCAACAGTATGTTGTTTGTAAGAAACACACTTGAAACAGAAAACAGTTAAAATACAGAGGTGGAATAGAATCTATTATGCTTCAACTGAAGTAAAAATGTCTGGGGCAGCAATCATGATCTCAGGAAAAGCAAAAGCAAAAACAGACCTAGTTAAAAGAGATGAACATGGAAACTATATTTTGCTGTAGAAAATGAATTAAGATTTATATTGAACATATATGCACCAAAAGGCATAGTATCCAAATTCTTAAAGGAGAAGCTAAATGAGTTATAATAGGAAAATTATAATAATTTGGCACATCTATTTATCCCCTCAGGCCTAGAGGAATCTAACCATAAAATAAACAAGAAAAAAGTTAAGGAGATAATAAAATTTTAGAAAAGTTAGATATGATACATCTTTTAAGAATACTGAATGGCAATAGAAAGGAGTATATTTATTTCTCAGCTGTGCATGACAGTTTCACAAAAAATGACCATGTATTAGGGCATAAAAATGTTGCAAAAACATGTTGAAAAGAAGAAATATTAAATGCATCTTTTTCTGATCATAATTATTAAATAAAATTACATTTAATAAAGGGTCTTTGCTGCACAGTGTAGCACCAGTGCAATATTTACAGTGCCCATGATCACGACAAAGAATGTGACTATAAATATCATATGACATTCTATTGTAAAATATAATAGATTCTGCAGGTATAGGACAGAATTGAAACATTTATTTAGAACTGGAAAACTGAATCCCAAAACCAGTAAGCTGATTCCATCATGGTACCAAAGATATTCAGAAGCCATAATAACGCTGAGAGCCATAGCATTCTTCAGCCTTCCCACAAACCAATACAAGATCAATATTTACTCACAAACCTTTCTCTCCTTGCCTGAGCACCTCTGTCTCCCACCATCTCTCTGGCTCGCTACCCACTTCCTATGGGCTCTGCTTCCCTTCATCAAACTCCTCCCACCACAGGCTCCATGTGACTATATGCAGTCTATCCAGGGACAGAGTTTATCTTCACAGCAGGGAAGCTTCCTGTGGGCTCTATTCCACCCTTTAGCAAATTCCCTCCATCACAGGCTCTATGTGATTACATTCAGCCTATTCTGGGGCAGAGTTTACTTTCAAAGCAGGGGAGGTCTTCAAACTCCCCTAGGTCTATTAAGGGGCAGAGAAGATCTTCAAATTCCCACTCCCATTACACATAGATTTAAAATTATAGAAATTAAATGATGTAGTCCTGAAGAATGGATGGGTTAAAGACAAGTCTTAGAAATAATCAATAATTTCATTAAAGATAATAAAGATACCATACCAAAATTTATGGGTTATAGCCAAAGCAATACTTAGGGGGAAATTTGCATTTCTAAATGCTTTCATTATTAAAAGAGAGAAAAAGCAGATCAACAAATCAGGCATGCAACATGCAAATTAGAAAACCCACAAATTAAAACTCCTAATTAAATACCAAATAGAAATTCTAAAAATCAAAGGAGAGATTAACGACTTGAAAGTAAAACAATTATTGAACTAATAAAACTAGGAGCTTTTTAAAAAAAAACAAATAATAGAATAGATAATCCATTGACTAATTTGATTTAAAAAAGAAAAACAAATTACCAATATAAAAAATGAAAAATATGAATTCAAACCTGTGAAGACGAAATAAAAGTATTTATTAGGAGCTCTTTTGCCCAACTATATGCCACTAAAATTGACAAATCAAAATTAAATAGAACAATATATACCAAAATATAAATTGCCCAGATTAATAGAACAGGAAACAAAATACTAAAACAACTCTATCTTAGAAAAAGAAAACAAAGAAGCCATAAATGAGCTCCCTAAGGGGAAAAAAACCAGGATCAGATGGATTTACAAGCAAATTTTTTCAAACATTTAAAGAACAATTAATTCCAATATTATATTAATTATATTACTACTTTGTATACTTACTTTATATAAAGAAGGAATCCTACCAAATTCTATAACATAAATATAGTTTTGAAACCTAAAACCAGGGAGAATCTAACCAGAGAAAGAAAACTATACATCAATTTCCCTGATGTATATTGATGCAAAAAAAATTTAAATAAAGCAGCAGTATATCACAAAGATTATATACTGTGACCAGGCTTGATTTATACCAGTAGCACAGGACTGGTTCAATATCAGGAAAACTATAAGTATATAATTGACCATATTAACAACTAAAATCATATGATTATTTCAATAGATGCAGGAAAACTTTTTGACAAAACACAACATTCATTTCTGTTAAAAACACTAGAAAACACAGAAATAAATGGGACTTTCTTTTAAAATGCTGTTATTTATAATAGGTAAAATAAGCTAATAAATAAACTTACTTTAAAAATAAGCTAGAAGCCTTTTCTTTCTAACGAGATTGGGGTAAAGTTAGGATGTCTGTTATCACCATGGCTATTCAGTATTGTGTTAGAAGTGCTAGGTAGTGCAATAAGAAAAGAAAAAGATGTTGAAGAAATAAGCAGTAGAGAATGACCAATCAGTTAGTAAACATTTATTCAATGCCTGCTAAGTGCCAGGCATTATGCTAAGTACTGGGGCAAACAAAAAGAGGCAAATGACAGTCCCTGCCCTCAAGGAGCTTACAGTCTCATAGGGGAGTCAACATGGAAATATATCTGTGTTTCCATGCACACACAGAGCACACCATTCATATAGGATGAGTAGGAAATAATTAATAGAGGAAAGACAATATAATTAAAAGGGGATGAGATCGATTTTCTTTAGAAGGTGGAATTGTAGTTGGGACTTAAAGGAAGCGGTAGGCAGTTGAGGAGGGAAAACACAGGCATGGGGGACAGTCAGAAAGAAGTGCCTGCAGGTGAGACATGGATTGTCTTGTTTTTGGAACAGGCAAGAGGCCAGTGTCACTGCATTGCAGAGTATGTGATAGGAAGTATGGTGTAAGAAGACAGGAAAGGTGGGAGGGGGCAGGTTACACAGAGCTTTGAAGCTGAGACAGAGGGTTTTGTATTTTTTCTTGGAGGAGAGGGGTAACCACTGGGGTTTTCTGAGCAGAGAGGTGATGGCATCAGACCTACACTTTAGGAAAATCACTGGATGGAGGATGGATTGGAGTGGGGAGAGATTTGTGACAGGCAGACCCAACAATGGGCTATTGCAATAATCCGGTCACGAATTGAGTGTTGAAAGCATCAGAGAGGGGAAGGAGACATATAGATCTTGTAGAGGTGATATCGCCAGACCTTGGCACCAGATTGGATGTAGGTGATGAGAAATAGTGAGGGATCCAGGGTGACTCCTAGGTTGTGAGCCTGAGGCGCTGGGATGATGGTGTTACCTTCTATAGTTATAAAAGGAAGGTAGGAGGCAGAGAGGGTTTAGACTACCTGGAGGCCACATGTAGCCTTTTAAGTCCGTGGGTGCAGCCTTTTGACTGAGTCCTTTTATTAAGGGGATTTGTTCTGTGAACTTGGGATTCAGTCAAAGGGTGGCACTTGAGGACTATGTATGCCGTGAGGCTACAGGTTCCCCACCCTTGCTACAGGGAAAGATGAGTTTTGATTTGGACAAGTTTAGTTTTGAAGAAGGGCAGGGTGCTGGTGCAGTGGACAGAACAGAACATCAGGCCCAGAGTCGAAAACACGTGAGTTCAAATTTGACACCATTTTAGCTATTTGACCCTGGGCAAGTCCACTTACATGTTTACCTCATTTTCTTCATCTGTAAAAGGAGGCTATTAACAGCACCTATCTCCCAGGGTTGTTGTGCGGATCGAATGAGACAATAATTATAAAGCACTTAGAACAGTGCCTGGCACATAGTTAAGCATTATATAAATGTTGTAATTATTATCATTATTGTTCTTATCAATTTTAGTGACTATCATCTATCTTATTAGATTCAAATACTACATATGGCAAATTACTTAATACCCTAATTGAGGCCTGTGTTATAGAAAAAAAAAAAATGCTGAGATATTTGTATCCAAAACATCACTTTAAAATCCTGCTAACCAAAACATGCCCATTGAGAATAGGAAATGGTATCCTGAATAGCATCATCAAAATTCCAGGAAGGGTCAGGCTGTAAGCTACAGGATGAGGGAAGGCTATAATTAAGGGTCAGCTTCAGTTAATTTTGATTAAGTCCCTCGTTGTCCTTGGCTCAGACATGGTGCTAAAGCACATCACTGAAGACAGATCTCTGGCCTGGATTCAGTATAGAGGGGAGTCAGGAGGCAAAAAAAAAAATAAAATAAGTAGAAGAGGGAGAACAGGAACATGATACACAAAGGAAAGTACCCAGGGAGGAGAGTGATTTGGAAACTGTCATCAGCCGGGAGGAGTGGAGTAGACAGGGTAAAACCTTAATTTGTCTTACTGAAGAGCAATGCTGCATCCCCCCCAAATTCACCCCAAAGCTGGGGTCAGGCTGTGGGCACACGGTAGTTTAATGGGTCTTAGGTGCTGCCTCCCCCAAAGTTGTTGCTGTTCTTATCTCACTTCCTTTCTCTCAATGAGAAATGCGGGGGTGAGGGAGGGTGTCTCCAGATTCGAGGAAAGGAGACAGAAGGGAGAGAAGAATCAGTCAGTCAGTGGGAGAGAATCGCATGAAAATTAGGTGTAGCTCTTTGTAAAGATCTATTTTTAAGCTTTTGTTGTCCAAATTTTGGATGACCGGGAATATAGCTCCCATTTATAATATTGTTCCAAAGGAGCTGATTCTCCCTCTTCCCAACCCCATGAATTGCCTTGTATTTTTGTGGAACCAATTAATGAGGTTTGTCAGGGTAGGTTTGTAATAGTTCAAGGCAAAGAGAGAAGAGATGTCACAAGGCAGTCTATGATTAATTGCTAAATGAATGGTACAGACAATAATTACTGTAGGAGCTACGGAACTTTAGGGCAGGAAAGGGACCTTGGAGATGATCTCATTCAGTCCTCCATTTCCAAATTAGGAAACTGAGGCACAGACAAGTGACATACAGGATCATAGATTCCGAGCTGAAAGGGACCTTACGGGCCATGGAGTCCAATTCTTTCCTATGACAGATGATGAAACTGACCCCCTCCGTGGTTAAGGCAGCTGACTCAAGGTCAAACTACTCTTGAGTGTCCAAGGTGGGATTTGAACTTGGGTCTTCCTCAGCCACCCAACTGCCAAGGTCACACTAGTTCATAAGAGAGGGCTGTCCGTTTTCTCCCCAACCATCCACAGTCTAGCTTAAACGCCATTGCCTCTCTATAGCTTCCTCTAAACCCTGGAAACAAGTTCTCTAGCATATGATCTCATACTACTCAATATTCTTCAAATGCTCTTGAAACATCTGTGTATATATCCTATTCCCCCAGCCCCTCTAGATGATAAGCTTATTGAGGACAGTGTCATATCTGTATTGCCCTCCTCTATACCCCTTCTCCCCCCAGTACCTAGAGCAGTTTATTGAATGTTGGTAAATGAATGAATGAATGAATGAGCCAATTGAGGACAGAGATGATGACATTTTTCAGTGTGTCCCCTACAATTTCTCTTGGTTCAGGCCTATGATTTCATTGGTGTAGGGAACTCCCCCGTCCCCCTCTCTTGCCCGAGCAGAACAGTACTTTTTCTATGATTTATAGTCTTAGAGAGTTTTCTGAAACACTGAGAAATTGTCATTTGCCCAAGGACACACAGCGAATCCAGGTCTTTCCTGCTTCCAACAGCAAATCTCCATCCACTACGTCATGGCGCCTCTTGATATCTGGGATATAGTAAGTTGTTTAATACAAAATGTTCGGTTGAGTGACTTCCCCTCTTTCCTGGCCTTGAATTGCCCTGCTCATTCCTCCTTCCTCTTGTCAGACTCTGTGCTCAACACCGTTTCGTTTGCAGATGGACGGCCATGGGCAGTTGCTCACATGGAAGAGGGCAAGGGGGGGCTGGGAAGCTGCATCCTGGCTGTCCTCAGGCCCCTTCTCCCTTCTGCTGCCTGAGTGTAAAGGCAGACCTTTCCCTGGTCCTGCCAGCCATCAACCCACCACCTGTCCCTGGAGCTTTTGCCTCTCGTGGCCAAGTTGTCTGCTTTCCAAGTCTTTTAGGGCGCCAGCTCCTGGTTGCTTGGTGGTTCAGAGTTTCTCTTCCTCCTGGAAGCAGAAGGAGGACTCTCTTAAAATAGCCCATGGAGTTTGGTGATGTAAATACAGCCACAGAGACCTTTTCAGAGTTGGTTGATTGTTGAAAATAAAAATCACTGGGTAGACATAAACTTCCAATTCGTTCTTATGGCCAGGTTTTGAAACGCAGCATCATCTACTACTGTTGCTAAGTAGTTTCAGGTTAGATTGCAGCTGACTTCAATGTCTAGGGGGATGGCTTTAACAGCATCTCTAATTTATGCTGCTGGCTGCTTACTGTGACCATTCTGATGTAGATCTCGGTTGGGTGTTCTTTCTCTCCCTCCTCCTGTCTTGAAATGGAAGCTGTGAATGTTGACTGTTCATAAGACCTATGTGTACCTTGGGATTTTCAAAGTAAGGGACACAGATTATGTTAAATGATTTTTTATAAAGTTCCCTCTGCCCCGGCCCCTCCACCCCCAGTCTCCCGCCACCAGCTTTCTCTGTCCCTTTCTCCATGACTGGAAAATTGCTTTCAGCATGAACTGGTCTCTTTCTCTCTCGTGAGATTTTAAATGGGCATCCGTTGGCTTTTATTTAGTAATTTATTCCTGTGGAAATGATGGATGGGTCGGATGACCCAACTCTGCTCTGAAAAGTGTCCTGAGCTGCAGGCAAACTCATAGTATTGGCTGTGTTCAGTTCAGAAAATATTTAGTAAATCTCTTTTTTTTTTGCTGGGTATGGTGCTGGATGCTGAGGCTGCAAAAATGAAATAATAATGATTCCCTTGCCTGTTTCCCTCCAGGAGTTTATAATTCAGAGGGTGAGAGAAGACATATACAGAACTATGTGGGATTTGACTAAACCTGACATAATAGAAATAACATTGAACATTGAGTCCAAAGAGTTTGAAGATCTGGGTTCAAGAATCAACTCTTGCATAAGCAGCAGCATGACCTTGGGCCAGTCATTTCACTTCCCTTCCTTCATCTGAAAGATTAGAGGATTGAACCAAATGTTCCCCAAAGTTTCCTTCTAGGTTTCACACCCTATGACTGTGTGTGTGCATGCGTGTGTGTGTGTGTGTGTGTGTGTGTGAGAGAGAGAGAGAGAGAGAGAGAGAGAAATCGAGAAAGCACATTTATTTCTATTTTAGAAAAGAGGAAGGATTTCAATAGGCAGGTCGTACGATGGTGCTGAGACCATAACATGCCTTTTCATTTATTGTCAGCCCTTTGCATCCTTTCTGCATCCTGACATGGGACAGTGGTATCTAGTGGGGTTTGTGGGGGAAGGGAATAAGAATTTATATAGAGGGGCAACTGGGTGGCACAGTGAATAGAGCATGGGCCCTGGAGTCAGGAGGACCTGAGTTCAAATGTGGCTTCAGGCACTTGAACAGACTTACTAGCTGTGTGACCTTGGGCAAGTCACATAACCCCAATTGCCTTGCCTTCCCCCTCAAAAAAAAATTATATAGAGTCTACTATGTGCCAGGCACTGTCCTCAATATACTACAAATAGGATCTCCCTTGATCTTCAGTAACCCTGACCTTTAATGATGTTATTATCCCTACTTTACAGGCTCAGTTCTCTGTCCACTCACCTGAGTGGATGATGAGAAATGTTGAGGTTGAGGTGCCTGAGTCAGAAGCATCTCTTCGGTTCCTGAGTCCACCAGCTGGTTATAAGAGAGTCATAGGAATTAACGATTGGAATTAATGTAGGAATTAACACTACAGTCAGATCCTAGAAGTCGAAGGGTTGGGAGCGAATGGAGACAATTTAGCCAAGCTGCCTCATTTGACAGAGGAGGAAACTGAGGTTTATAGAAATACACCTAATTAGTGACAGAACCGGAACTTGGAAGTCAGGCCTCCTGAGTGCTGGTTCCTTGTGCTTCTCTGCTGACCCACGATCTCTTTCATGAACCCTGACTATAGTGCTTCTAATGGTGATAATGTGATGTGGGGCATCCGTATCCTTGTACTCCTGAGGAATCCAGATAATTGGGAAGTAAGAATTTCTCAAGGTCAAGAACCCACAGACTCCTTTTGTGTTCACTGTACGGCTGCCCCTGTAGAAACCACTTTAACTGACTAACACCTTCCCTTTTTCCACCATTGTCTGGCTGATATCTTGCTTCTTTGGGCCTGCAGTTATTACCCATCTCCGTAATGCCCATGCGTGCTCACAATTTTCCTCCCCTTCTGCTTTGCTTTTCTTTTTTAATCCCTAAACCTCTTTTGGATCTTTTTTTTCTCTATCAGCCTTGAAGCCTTCCCTTTCTATCTTCTGGGATGATAGAGAAGTCTAATGATTGAATTCATGCTCTCTTCTATATATTCTCTATATATCTCTATTCTCTATAATCTCTGCCTTTCTTCTTCCTCTTCTCAAATGTGACCTTTATTCAGTTGAACCTCCCTCTCTGCATCAGATTTCTGTTTTCTGTAGCTCATACATGCTTGCATTTGGTCATTGTCTTTTTTAAAATAGACAATTGAGGTTAAGTGACTTGCCCAGGGTCACACAGCTAATAATTATCTGAGGCTGGATTTGAACTCAGGTCCTGCTAACTCTAGGGCTGGTGCTCTATCCACTGTAATACCTGGCTGCCCCCATTGCCTTCTTTAAGATGGGAGGCAGGACTGGAGGAATTGTGAATGGGGTGGAGGATGAATGATGAAGAAATATTTGTGGGTGTGTTAGAACACTCAGCAAACCCAGAGTATTTCAAATTTTTTAATTTTCGAACTGGAAGACACCAAAGTATTTTCCTCAAAACAACTGCATGAGGTAGCTCATATAAGTATTATTCTCTCCATTTTATGGTGATGGAAACAGGTCAGAGAAGCTATATGATTTGCTCTAGCTCCTACCTAAGCATTATCAGGGCAGGAATTCAAACTTAAATCTCCTGTTAAGGCTCCGTTCTAATAGGTCTTTCTGCTACTCTTTGCTACCATGCTGTTTCTGTACCTGATGATTTATATTATTTCATGTAAACTTGCCTCACCCTTCTTCTCTTGTCTCTCTGTCCTATAGAAAATTATCCTCCTTTGAGCCTTGCAGCAGTGGGGCTTAGTGTGATTACACAGTATTATCTTATTGGGAGGGGTCCTTAGAAGTCATAGAATCATAGATTTAGAATCCAAAGGGACCTCATTGTTGCTGCCCAGTTGTGTCTGACTCTTCATGACCACATTTGGGGTTTTCTTGGCAAAGATACTGGAGTGGTTCGCCATTTCCTTCTCTAGCTCATTTTACAGATGAGGAAACTGAGACAAAAAGGGTGAAGTGACTTGCCCAAGATCACACAGCTCGGACATGCCTGAAGCTGGATTTTCAGACCTTAGAGACCATCTAATCTAGAGTGGGGAACCTTTGGCCTCAAGGTCCTCCATCCTCCAATCCAGCCTCCAAATGGATTCTGTCAAAGGGCTGCACTTGAGGACCTATGTGACTTCATAGAGGGCCACATGTGACTTCAAGACTGAAGATTCTCCACCCCCAATCTAATCCATCCCTTTGCCTGCACCATCCCAGGAAGACCAACTCCTTTTTTTTTTTAAGGGAAGGCAGTTCTACATGTGATGCCATTACATGGCCCATAAGTCTTTACTGTATTCTTATGATCTCCCAGTTTAAGTGAAAACCCTGAGCTGTTGTTTTCCTCACACTGCTAATGAATTTTCAGTTAAAGCTTTTCAGGGCTTCGTGCTCTGCAAATCAAACCCCCCTGACGGGATACAGAGCATTTCTGAGACCCAGAGGGGCTGATCCTTCACAAGGTCCTTGTGATATAAGTTGGTTTTTGGAAGAGAAAAATCAGAGTTTAGTGAGAAATGAGTTCCATGAGAGCTATTCTCTCAAAGCCCCAAGAATAGAGTTTCTCATCCTGGGCTTCAGTCCCAGTGCTAGCCACTTTCTGACTCATGTAGGAGAGAAGACAAAAGCAGTTCAGGGTGAAAGCCAGTGCCCAAGTACTACTGTCTCCATCCCCATTGCTAAGAATATTCACTTCCTCTAGAATCAGAGAAAAATCTTAGTTCTATAAGGGACCAAGGAAATCATCTGACCCCTTTTTGGCATTAAAAACCTCTATGGAAACTTTCTCCCCAAGAAAGTCTAAAAAAAATAATAATTGAAGGAAAGGAAATAATAAATTTCAGTTAGAGATGAGTCAAATAAAAGATCTCATTCTTTTTGTTTTCTCATTCAAGTTTACCATTCCTCTGAAATCTATCTGTAAATTGTGGATCTCTGGTTAAGAACCTTTGATCTAATAATCTACAGCTTGTGCCTCTATTATACAGAAAGGCAAACTGAGGCCTACAGGAAAAAAAAAGTGTTTTATCCAAGATCACCCAGGCAGTGCGAGGTAAAGAACCTCTGGTTTTATTCAGCCCCCTCTCCATTTTACAGAAAGGTAGACTAAGTAATAGAGAAGAGAGATTTGTCCAAGGTCTTACTGACATTTAACTGTCAGGTAAAGGATTCTGTTCTCATCTCCCATTTTACAGAGAGGAAAACTGAGGGCTTGGGGGAAGCCCAAGGTCACATCCGTGGTATAAGAGCCACAACTAGAAGCCCACTCTTTGGATTCCCGGTTCAGTGTTCTTTCTGCTACACCAGGTGACTGATTCTGTGTGAACTTTTGCACAGAGGCCCACGTCTCACATCCTCAGAGCTGGAAGGGATGTTCGCTCTCATTTTAAATATGAGAACACTGACAGTCATGGAGGTTCAAATGGCTTTCTCAAATTACAAAAGATGGCCCTTTGATTCTTGTAAGGATCGTCAAAATGGAGCTGAAAGTGTATCTGTCAAAGAGGCCACCTGAAATAAAGGACAGAGCTCTGGACTTGCAGTTAGGAAGTTTTGTTGTTGTGATTCAGTTCTTTCAGTCGCCTCTGACTCTTTGTGACCCCATTTGGGGTTTTCTTGGCAAAGATACTGGATGGGGTTTGTCATTTTCTTCTCTAATTACCTTACAGATGAGGAAACTGAGGCAAACAGGGTTAAGTGACTTGCCCAGGGTCACACGACTAGTAAGGGTCTGAGGCTGAATTTGAACTCAGGTCTTCCTGTCTCCAGGCCCTGTGTCGAGGAAGACCAAGGAAGACCAAGGTTTGAATCCGGCTCTAGACACTAGTGGTAGGACCCTGAGCAAGTTACTTAAACTTCTTTTGAATTTGATTCTTTATCTACAAAATGGGGATAATAATGACATAAAGAGCTTTGCAAACCTTAAAAGGCTACAAAAGTGTCTGCTGTTATCTTCCCTTTGGGCACTATCATCAATACACAGATTTTCCGGAGGCAGTTTAGGGCATTTTTTCAGATATAGCTCCAATGCTAAGTGCTTCCTAGCCTTTGTCTTCCTGGGGAGTGTAGGAAGACTCCCCAGATTCATTGTAATTAATCTCTCCAGTTTTCCCTAAAACCAGGATAGAGCCAGCCTGACCAAAAGAGAGGAGCCAGGCCCTGTCCGTGTCACTGACAAATGGCCACCTTGGAGGATCAAGTGGGGGAGCTAGATGGTTCAGTGGATAGAGTGTTAGGGGTGAAGTCAGGAAGGCCTAAATTCAAATCTGGTCCTGGACACGTACTAGCTATATGACCCTGGACAAGTCACCTAACCTCTTTTTGTCTTAATCCACTGGAGAAGGAAATGGTAAACCACTAAAGTGTCTGTGCCAAGAAAAACCCACAGACAGGAACCATGCACCATGGTTCATGGGGTTAGGAAAGATCAGACACCGCTCAATGACTGGACAGCAACAACCTCCCAGGGTTGTTGTAAGGATAAAATGAGATATTTGTAAAAACTCTTTGCAGACCTTAAAGTACTAACAGATGCTAGTTATTATTGTACTGTACCTAATTCATTTTTAAAAAATACTTAACAGAAAGGACAGCACTTTTCTTCTGGTTCTCTGCCCTTTGATATCACACAATCTAAGAACCTCAGAGTTGGAAGGGCACTCAGAAGTCATTCCCTGTCGAATGATTATTCAGCCTCTGTTTGAGAGAATTCATCATCTCCTGAGGCCGCCCATTCCACTTTTGGACATTTCGAGTTGTTAAAAAGTTTTCCCTTGCTTTAAACTTAAATGCACCTCTTGGCAGTCAGGCAGAATGAGTGTTCTTTGTCTTCTACGTGGCAGCTCCTGTAGTAGTTAGAAGACGGGGATGTCTGGAACACCCCTGTCTCGTCCCTCCCCACTTCTTACCTTCTGCGGTCATCCTTGGTTCCTTCAGCCTGCCTTAGTATGGTCGCGTTCTAGGCCTCTCACCACTGCCTCTCTGCATCACCCCATATCTACCCTGGTTCTCTTTTCTGGATCTTTTCCAGTTTGTTCATGTCTATTCTAATATGTGATATCCCAACATTCTGAATGTGGTCTGAGCTCAGGCTCAGTCTGCTATGGAATTGACTCCCTTATTGTGGACAATCATTGTTTCAGGCCACCCAAAGGGCTATCTTGGGGATTATGGCTAGATTTTTTTTTTGCCTTTTTTTTTTTGGAGGGGGGAAGGCAGGGCAATTGGAGTTAAGTGACTTGCCTAAGGTCACACAGCTAGTAAATGTTAAGCATCTGAGGTGGATTTGAACTCAGGTTCTCCTGACTCCAGGGCCAGTGCTCTATTCACCAAGCCACCTAGTTGCCCCAGTAGATTTTTTCCCCCAAAGGATGATGCCTTAAACCTGAATCACTCTGGCTCTCTTTGATTGGCCAACAATAGGTCCCAGCCAAGCTTCCCTTGGTCACGATTTGGGCTCTGATGGGTCGGAGTGAATGTAAATAGTAAGTGTTTCTGTTCTGGCCTGAGGGTCTTCCCCTCCCAGATCGGGTGTTTCTTTGGTTTTTTGTTTGTTTGATTGTTTTTGTTGTTTTTGACTAGGCAAAAGAGGCCATTTTCTTTGCCTCGTTTCTTACCTAGACTTAATCACTGAATGGGCATTGCCTCGGTCAAACTGAGCCCTGGGAAAGACCTTAGCTTAAGGCCAATGACTCCCGGTGCATCCAGGGCCATCTCCAGTTGTCTTGATCTACATCTCGCCACTGGACCTAGATGGCTCTGGAGGAGAGTGAGGCTGGTTGCTTTGCACAGCCCTGCCTCACTTAAATCCAGTTCACTTGCAAGTCACCTTCCTGATGTCATGGTCCTCTTCAAGCACAGAGGACAAACAACAAGGCCGCCCAAAGGACATAATATTATTTCTGCTCACACCATAACTACAATTAGAAATGGCATTTCACACCCTCACTCCCTACCCCACTTCTGTATTTGCTTCACTGCTCAATGAAGCTTGAAAGATTGTTATAAAACCCTGAGGGCCGTGGGTTGGCCATCTCTGATCTAAACTCTGCTCTCCTCGTACCAAGTTGCTGCCCTGACTTAAAAATGAGTCTTGCCTTGTGTTGTCTCTGTTCTTAGATTCTTAGAGTTCACTTCATTCATTTTGCCTAGGTGTTCATATTGCCCTGACATTTAACAGAGTGATTAATGCGTTAGGCTTTCAGGAACTGCTTCAGGGTCTTTATTAATCACCCTTGTGGTTGCATAGAGGAATTACAATGTGGTAATTTTGGTAGCTAGATTCCATCTCCATCCCTGACACTCCCCTGCCCCCAACAATTTCCATATTTGTTCATTCTGACTTTATAATAGCCTGAAGAAGACTAAAACGGAGGGTTTCATCGGTCCCCAGCAGGCATTTCCAATTACCCATACTCAGAGATTAACTCACAGCAAATAGAACAGAGTTTGAGCTGTTTGAAGTTATTGGTACTAAGACATTTTCTTTTTCCCTTACTGTAAACTAATTTGAGATGCTTTGTGGCTGGCCCAACAGTCGTTGCTTTGTGAACTGATCAGACTCCTCCCTGAGAACATGAGAGGGGTTGGGGTGAGGGGAGGGATTTGCTTGGTTGGCTGGAGCAGTCACTGCTGAGGCATGGGCCTGTTCAGCATGTTGGTCTTAAGGGTTTTCTCCCAGAGGGCTGCTTATCAAGGTAGCTGGGGGAACAACAAAAAAAGATGCCTATCTACCTAATCCACTTCCTTAGGACAAACACAGCATAATCTGTGCCTGGATTTTTTAATTAAAAGTGTTTGAGAGTGACTCATGAAAAGAAATATGAATGTGCCTGATGTCTGTCCATGATCAAGGATGCACAGTGAGGGGCCGATGGCTTGGCTTTCTTAAGAAGTCCTCTTTGCTCACCCGTAGGTGTGCTCGGAGTCTAATGTGGGGTTCCCACCCATTCCCCGATTTCCTCCTGTTGTGAGATAAGTTACGATCGCTTCGTGTTTACTGGCAATTGTAACCCTGTGCTTTTGACTCTGACAGGAAGAGAGAAGCTTCGGATCTCTTTTTGATGATTAGAGCGATTTTCCCTGATTCCACCATCCTCAGAACGGATTTCTAAGGCTACAAATAAAAGAGAGCCGCGGTGTCACTTCTCCACTTTACTGGCAGCCTGCGCTCTGACTATATTGAGTGAAAATACCTGTTATTGCTGTAACTGTCATTTTTTACTTTTCCTCGGGTTGTGACTGTTTTGTGGTTTTGGGTGGAGGGGAGGAGGGGATGCTGAGGGGTGTGTGTGTGTGTGTGTGTGTGTGTGCACTAGTGTGCGAGTGCCCGTGCCTGTGATCTGGGGGTGGGGGTGGGTAGGGATGAGAGCAGCAGAGGGGAGAAGAATCCATCGGGAAAGTTAACAGCTGAAGGATTCAGGTAGAATAGTAGACATCTGATCTGAATTTCTTAGAGATAAGGGAGAGATCCAATACCCAGCAGGGAGCTACCTTTCTAATTCCGCACTAGCTTGCTGTGACAGGCATTATTCACTTCCACTTTGATGGTATTTTAATCTTTATTTGCTTAAAGCCCACTTTGTGGAGGTAGCAGTATTTCTGACCGAGATGACACAGTTTGTGAAAGAAAGGAAAGGAAAGAAAGGAGCATTTATTAAGGGCCTGTGTGCCAACAAGCTCTTTGCAGTTATCTCATTTTGGTCCTGGAAGGTAGGTGTGATTATTGTCTCCATTTCACAGGTGAGTTAACTGAGGCTGCATTGAACTTAGGGCTTAACTCCAGGCTCAGCATACTATCAACTCTATCACTCAGCTGCCCCTAAAATCTAACTTTTTTTTTTTAATTCTTTTAATATATGTAGGGTTGGGCAGCTTTATGGTGAAGTGGATAGAGTGCCAGGCCTGGAGTCTTATGATAAAGTTCAAGGCTTCAGATACTTAATATCTGTCTGAGCCTGGGCCAGTCACTTAAACCCATTTGCCTCAGTTTCCTCTTCTGTCAAATGAGCTAGAGAAAGACATGACAAACCATTCCAGTGCCCAAGAAAACATCAAATGGGATCACGAAGTCGGACATGATTGAATGACAACAAAAATATGTAGGATGGATAAAAGTATATATGTATGTACATATATCATATATGTGTGTATATATGTATATGTGTATATATATAATATACACACACACACATACACGCTCATATACACATACACATCCAGAAGGGATATTTAAGGTCATCTAGGTCAACCCTCTCATTTTATAGATAAACCGAGGCCTGGAAAGGCTAAGAGACCTGCCCAAGGGTACAGTATACATTTATGTAAAGAGATCATAGAATAAAAAGTATAATTTTAAATTCAATAACATCTTATAGATGAGGAAACTGAAGTCAGAGAGGTTAATAATGGGCCTTCCTGCCCAGTATCACTTATATGCATGTATCCACACATACATGATACATGTATGAATAAATGTCATATGCTATGTAGAATATATATATATATATATAAAATTTTTTTTCCCCTAGAGACTCATATAATTTTCATGAATTAGGCAATAAAATGAAACTCTTCATTAGGATCTAAGGTCTTTGTACCAAAGCAGAGTTTTTGAAATTTATACCAATATTGGTATGTTCTTGTCCAAAAAGGAAAAGAAATGATGTGTATTTAAAAGCTTAGAGACCTTTTCCTCAGCAATCAAAAGCATCCATTTAAGGCTGATTAAGCCAAAGTTCCTGAACTAATAATAAGTGGAAACTGTGAAGTATTCCATGAGCCTTCAATGCTACAGCTTGTGGTGGTTTTGATATTTATAACATGTCGCCCTAGGGCTCCCACTGCTAACTAAAACGGGTGTCTCTGGAAAATTAACTTAGGGGCCATTAAGGGCTGGGGGAAAAAAGGGTTGAAAGTAATACAGTGTCAGACTGAATTTTTTTTTCTGTGTGATTATCTTGTGCCAGGAGTCAAAGATAGAGTTCTCTCCACTCCTGCCTTGAGACAATGGGCTTATCACTAAAGCACTTAAGCCTCGGGGTTCCTCTGAAAGAAGTTTCTTACCGTCTTAGTAGAGATGGGAGGATCCGTAGAAATGCTTCACTGAGTCTTACGAGGGAAGATGTCCCTGATGGATGTGTTCTCCAGAAGAGGGGTAACACCAATGGCAGAACATGAGTTTTTTAACCTAAACAACCCTTTTTGTGAAAATATACGTAGACCCCGAAGCTCTCTGACTTAGGGATAAATTGAATTACTGTCGGTTGGTGTGGTAATCGATAAAGCAAGATGTTCAAATTACTGTTATAGCAGGTTGGGAGATATTAAAGAGAGGGGTTGTAGACTCTCTTAGGTGGCCTAGTTGGATAGAGAATTGAATCTGGAGTCAGAGGAGACCCAAGTTCAAATCCTCCATCAGACATTTACTAGCTTCATGATCCCAGGTGAGTCACTTAATGCCTTAGTTTCTTCATCTATAAAATGGAGATAATAATAGATAATAGATAATATTAATAACCAGCTATTATTGTGGTAAAGATTAAATGAAATAATGTTTGTAAATGACTTCAATTTCCTCATCTATACGGTGTTATTGAATTTAAATCCACCTTTTTTACTCTATGATCTCTTTACACAAATATATATTGTGCCCTTGAGCAGGTCCCTTAGCCTTTCCAGACCTGAGTTTATCTATAATGTTATATAAATGCTAGTTATTATTACTTTTAGGGCAATTAGGTGGTACAGTGGGTAGAGCACTGGGCTTAGAATCAAGAAGACTCCTCTACAATGAATTCAAATCTGGCCTCAGATACATACAAGCTCACTTAACCCTGTTTGCCTCAGTTTCCTTATCTGTAAAATGAGTTGGAGAAGGAAATGGCAAACCACTCCAGTATCTTTGCCGAGAAATCTCCCAGTGAGGTCACGAAGAGTCAGATATGACGGAATTGAAACTATTATTATTTTTGTCGTGGGTAAGTAAATACAGTAACTTCCTACAGTTAAAAAAAATCTTCAATTTCTATTTGTTCTAAAAGAAGGAAGGAAAGAGGTATTTATATAGCTCCTCCTATGTACTGGGCCCTATATTAAGTGCTTTTTGCAAATATTATTTCAGTTGATCCTTACCACTCTGTGAGGTAGGTCCTGTTATTATGTCCACTTTGTAATTGAGGAAACTGAGTCAGAGATTAAGTAACTTTCTCAAGCTCATGCAGCTACCAAACAGTGTCCAAGGATGGATTCGAACTCAGGTCTTCCTGACTTCAGGCCCAGTGCTCTATCTACTTAGCTGTCCTAGAGAGTTGTGTAGGGACATTGAGAAGTTAAAAGACTTTCTCTAGGGTTGAATAGCCAAATAGAGACATGAATGGAACTCAGGGCCTCCTGACTCCCAAGACAACCCCTCTGTCTTCTTCTCTGTCCTGCTTCTTGGTGATGAGGGTCATCTCCAGTTGTCCTGATCTAAATCTGGCCACTGGACCCAGATGGCTCCAGAGGAGAAAGTGAGGTTAGTGACTTTGCACAGCCCTGCCTCACTTAAATCCAATTCACTTGCAAGTCGTGGCATCATCTTCCTGGTGTCATGGGGAATATTCCTTTAAGTGTGGAGACCCCTTCCTAAGGATCACAAAATGATAGAATCTTAGAGCCTGTCTAAACCAGTCACATGCTAAAAAGGGATCCCTTCTGTAATACCCTTGGTAAAGTGGTCATCTGGAGTGGCTGTGTTAGACTCAGCCCATAATGCTCCCAAGGGCACCTGAGCCAGATAAAAATTAATGGGGAAATATTTAACGAAATAAATAAAAATGTAGTAAAACAAAGAAAATATTAATGTCGATATGTGGTTTTCGGTGTCTATGTGTGGCTTATAGTTTTTATTTCAGTTTGGTACCACTGGCCTAATCTGGTCTTGAAGACTTCAGTGATGGAGAACTCCTTCCTCCTTGGACTGGACGAGCCATAGGGAGAGAGGACATCAGGAGTTATTGTCTAAACCTGAAGTCATTGTCAGGGACTCAGGAACTTGAAAGGCCTGCTCCTAGAAGAGTTTTTGGAAGCTAGAGCTCAGTCGTTGGAAAAGAGGAATCTAAGAAGAGATCCCCCAGTCTGGCAAAGTATAGACTATGATACTTGAAGACTTGGGTCTTCTTTGAGATAGAGAACACCCTGGAGCCCTTCCCATTTGGTGAAAACTGCACTCAGTGATAGAGATTTGCCTGGCAGCAAGTAACCTGGAGTCTCTGTGGGCTTTTGGGATAAGGCTGCTCAGAAACAGTTGTTAGTTTTTCTAAAGGTTTCATTTTGGATTCTGTTTCTTTTCTTTTCTTTCCAAGATATTTAAGCAAAAACCATCTTTCATTAATTTTGTAAGGTATCTGGGTAGGCTAGGGTAATGGGATCAGACAGTGATTCTCTCAGCTTTTGTGGGGCAAGAGCTTATGAACCTAAGTAGGAAATTTTCAAAGTGAGATTAGGACCTTTGTGATTAACACAAGAGTTAATGAAAAATGGGTGGTTTTCGGCTCAAGGTTTGTGAACTAGTAAGGGAAAGTAATTAGAAGGCCTGGAATTATACTTAACTCAAATAAACCCTTGGCTCTCCAGTCAAAAATCTGACTAATGGCTTCCAGAAAAGATTTCTTGTGACTCCTAGAAAATTGAACTTCCTCTGCTTTTGATAATAAAGATCAGAGTTTGCTGTAGGAAGGTAGCCTGATCCTTCTGTACCGTACTCTTCCTCTGTAAAGAGGTATATAGCATGTACTTTGTTACTGAATTCACGAAGGTCCTTGATACCTTATAGCCCCACATTTAGAATGTAGGCCCTTTGATGGCAGAAACTTTCATTTTTTAATCTCCAGATCTTAACACACACTTTTTGGGATATGGAGGTACTTGGTGGTGTGTTTACTCACAAGCACAGTTTAAAACAAAGAAAAAAAGCTAGGTGGCATAGTGGATAGAGCCTGGAATCAGGAAGACTCATCTTCCTGAGTTCAAATGTGGCCTCAGACACTTACTAGCTGTGTGACCCTGGGCAAGTCACTTCACTCCGTTTTGTCTGAGCCGGAGAAGGAAACAGCAAATTATTCTAGTGTCTGTGCCAAGATAACCCCCAAAAGGGGTCATGTGAAGTCAGACATGACTGAAACACTACTAAACAACAACAAAAATGTTTACTAAGTTTCTGAATTTTTGTTTCAGGACCCAGAGAAGCCTAAATGCATTTATTGTTCGTGGAATATTTTGGTCAGAAGGGAGAAAAGAGTGTGCATATATGTTTGGCTGGGCATATTTGACCAGGCCTGTGGTTTCATTCATGGAGGAAGCACCTTTTAACATGCATGGACTCTGTAGCTTTATACACTTAGAAAGTTGCCAGGGGCATTGGGAGATTTAAAAATTTGCCCAAGATCATATAGTCACTGTGTGTTGAAGGTGAAATTTGAACCCAGATCTTGTTCAGAGGCTAGCTTTCTATCCACTAACCCAGGCTTCTTTTCTCTTGAGGTTATATATACATGTTCACTCATGTATACATATGACACACACATATATGGATATACATATACACATATCTAATATATATTTAATGCATATATTTACCATATATTAATATATTTAACATACTATACATATATTTAATATATACTGACATATGTTTATATATTTAAAATATTATATTTACCTATATATAGTATATATCTAATATCTGAACAAATGAGTAAGCATGTTTTAAAATTAAATATTTTCCAAGTGTAAGTTCTCTTCTTGTTAAATTATCGATGACAAACTTTACAGCACTCTATTGGATTTTAGGATATTTCATTTTTGAGTGACCTGCCATTTATTAGACTTTATTTGCCCGTGGAATCCATTTCCAATTCATACTATATCTACTTTGGGATCGCTCATCAGAAATCTATTCCCAAGTTTCTCCTTATTTTAGTGAAATATCTCTAGCTCAGCACCTTTCCCAAGGTGGCTGATCTAATCACTACCCTATCACTTATCACTCCTCATTTCCCTTGCTGTCTCTGTCAAACTGAATAGATAGCACATTGGGTGACATTCAGAAGTACTGGGTAAATCCCACTCCCATCCCCAATCACCTTTTCTTTTTACTCTGGAAAGAGGGTCTTTCAGTAAACTCCATGGTTTCCCCTGGTCACAGTTAGGGTTTAGAGCAGTGGTTCTCAACCTTCCTAACGCCGCAACCCTTTAATACAGTTCCTCATGTTGTGGTGACCCCCAACCATAAAATTATTTTCGTTGCTACTTCATAACTGTAATTTTGCTACTGTTATGAATCGTAAATATCTGATATGCAGGGTGTATTTTCATTGTTACAGATTGAACATAACCCACAGGTTGAGAAGCACTGGTTTAGAGTGATCCTGCTGGTCATTCTGACCGTCCCCGTGTGCCAGGCTGACAGTACAGGTCTACCAAATAGTAATTATTGTAACTGTCTTTGCACTTAAAGCCACAATCCAATTACCCAGAGCTGTTAGACTTATCTGCATGGTTTAGATGGCCTGCTAAACCCAACATGCCTTTGTCACCTCCCTGCCTCCTGAGGTACCTTCCCCCTATTAGAAGCTTGATTTTTGGTTTTTCCTGGGGCCAGCTGGCAAGAGGACTCCAACTTGTCATCACAGAAATAAAATTTGTCACCTCTGTGTTCCCAACCCCTGTTCTCTCATGTTTAACCAGCACTTTGAATTGATATAAACATGTCAGGTTTCTATTTTTATTTCCTAATTAATTCTAAAAAAAGAACAGAAGATGGACCTAATGATAGAAAAGGGGTAGGGCCGGGTAGAGCCAAAAGACACATTTTATCTTCGCTTTAAGAAAGCATTTAATTGAATGAAGCTCGAAAGTGTGTTAACCAATTTCAAAAATACCTTAGAGTGTTGGTAGCTTTCATTCTTAGAACTTCCTTAAAAATGACCTGAATTTTTTGGCTCGTCTGCTCTTAACAAAAACGATATCATCAGACAGTTTAACCCTTCCTTTCACCATGTACCTTGGGAATTGAGTAGTTCAATAAGCTATTTTGGTGAGAAGCAATGTACTCTAGTAGAAAGAACCCTGGGTTTAGAATTAAGGGTCCTGGATTCGAATTTTGACTTTGTCAAATGAGGGGTTAAGCCAGCTAGGTGTCTCAGAGGATAGAGTGTGGAGCTGAAAGCTAAGAAGATCTGATTTTGAATCCTGACTGTGACGTTGGGCTGTGTGAGCCACTTAACCTCCGTAAGCATCAATTTCTTCATCTTTAAAATGGGAATAAATAGCAATAAAGGTACAATCTAAATGAATATAAATCTGTAAAATGGGGCTAATAATAGCACACACTCTAAATGGTTGTTGTGAGGATCAAATGAGATAATGTATATAAAGCATTTTGCAAACTTTAAGACACTGTATAGACACTGGACTGTTATGATTAGGTAACTCCTCAGGTCTTTTCTGGGTCTAAATTGTATACTTTTACACATTTTTTCAGACAAATAAAATTTCCCTTTTTCAGCACCAAAACTATTTTTACATGAACTATTTTGGGTGAAACTCTTTCTAAAATAGATTACACAGAAATGGTCCAACTATTCCAAAAACAATTTGGAATTATGCAAGAAATTAGCTAGCATTTATATGGTGCTTTGAAGTTTGCAGAGTTTTTAACAAATATTAATGCATTTAATCCTCATAACAGACATTTAAAGTAGGTACAGTTTGTTTGGTCCTTTTTTATTTTTATTTTTTTGCTTTTTGGAGGGGGGAATGCAGGGCAGTTGGGGTTAAGTGACTTGCCCAAGGTCACACAGCTAGTTTTTGTGTTAAGTGTCTGAGGCCAGATTTGAACTCGGGTCCTCCTGACTCCCAGGTTGGTGCTCTATTCACTGCGCCCCATGTTTAGTCCTTTTTTAGCTGTGTCTGACTCTTTGACCCCATTTAGGGTTTTCTTGGCAAAGATACTGGAATGGTTTGTCATTTTCTTCTCTAGCTCATTTTACAGATGAGGAAGCTAAGGAAAAGGTTAATAGACTTGCCCAGGGTCACACAGCTAGGAAGTGTCTGAAGTCAGATTTGAACACAGGAAAATGAGTCTTCCTAACTCCAGGCTCTATCCACTGTGCCACCTAGCTTTTTTTCTTTGTTTGTTATGTGAATAAGTACAATTCCAGGCATGTCTCGCTCTATCCATAGCACCACCTACCTGCCCTGAGGCTTAGTTACTCATCCTTTCTTTTGTATGGCCATTATATGTGCCTATCTTGCTTGTGGCTTACCTGCTTTCTGTTGTCTTTTGTTCCTGAAGAAGACTAAAATGTTGTCACTGTGTTGGGGTCAGTGTACAGTGTGTCCGTTCACCTGTGGCTGATCAGACCAGTATGAGGTCAGAAAGCTCTGCCACAGGTCCAGCACAATCTAGTTATATATTGTCTCTCTTGTTAGAATGTAAGCTCCCTGAGGACAAGGACTTGTGCTTTTCCCTTCACGTCCCTGGTCCCCAAGTATGGTACCTGCTGTGTAGTAGGTGCTTGGGAAATGTATGTTGGTTGGTTGATCATAAGAATTCCGAGAAGCTCACAGACACTTGTATGACTCAAAATGAAGAAAGCAGAACCAGGAAATCTGTATGCCAATAGTGTAAATGAAAACAATACTAAAACACATCAATCATCTGACTAAATGAAATGATTAATCTTAGAGGATTACAGAGGAGTGGTGGGCTTGGGAGATGGGTTAGACTGTTGAATAAACTGTTGTGTACAGTGTGTTTGGCTCTGCCTATTTGGTCAGTAAGCATATATTAAGTGTCTGCTGAGTAGTAGGAGGTAGATGGTGCAGTGGGATAGAGCACAGGGAAGACCTAAATTAAAACCCAGCCTCAGATACGTATTAACTGTGTGACCCTGGACAAGTCACTTAACACTGTTTGCCTCAGTTTCCTCCTCTGTAAAATGAGCTGGAAAAGGAAATGGCAAACCATTCCAGTATCTTTGCCAAGTAAACCTTTAATAGGGTCACCAAGAGTTAGACATGACTGAAATGTTTAAACAACAATAATTATGTACTAGGTGGGCATTGTGCTAATAAGCACCAGGGATGCAAAGAAAGGCAAAAGACATTCCCTGCCCTTAAATTTTTAGTGTGAGCATTTACAACTCAGTCGGCAAACTACAAATCACGGATTTGACTTATTGTTTTGTTGATTGTCTAAAAATTTATGAAAGCGATGGAAAAATAGTGATTTAATGCAGATTAAATTTAAAAGTGTGTTGTAGACATACTCCCCAGCACATCTCTTGCTATATAAGGAAGGATTCTGTGGGGAATTAGAGGGAGGGGAAATTATTGAGAAATGAATAAAGAGAAAAAAGAGCATCAATAAAATACTATAAAAACCCAAAGGATTAGATGCTTCCCTGCCCTCTTAAGCAGACTAAAATATCCTGTATGCTGAACATAGTTTAATATTTCCTTGATGACTTAGTTTCATTACAGTGAGCATCAATTATTGTACCTTGGTCAAAAAACAAAGATGTCCTCAAGCAATTGAAATGTAACCATTCAACAAGGCAAGTTATTTCCCCTCTCTGTGCCTCAGTTTCTTCATCCGTAAAAACAAGATACTAAAATTTGTACCACCTACCTCACAAGGTTATTGTACAGGAAGCACTTTGTAAACCTTAAAGCACTCTAGCAACGTGGTATTTTCCTGAAATAGTATAGTTTTATGATGACTATTCACTTCTTGGTATCAATTAAACGTATAACAGCTATCTCTCCCAAGTGTTGAAGGATGGTCCAGTTTGCAAATTTTCTGTATGGACCCCCTAAACTGTTGAAACAGCCCAGAAATCTTGCAAGTAGTGACTGAATATTTTGAATAAAGTTCAGTAGACAGCAGCATGCAAATTCATTGTGAAAGGATTGAAAGCTACAACAGACTGAGAATCACAGGCTAAAAGAAAGATTGTGAAGAACTCATGAAAATGTGCAGTATGTCCACATTTTGCACATCTGGAGTCAGATACTAGTCTGTATGCTGATGGCTGGTGAAACACTGTCTTCGGCTAGGCAAGCCAGGGCATCAGCATGCATAAATCGTGGGGGAGGCTGGCAGGGGGAGAAGGATTTTGTTCTGGAAACTCAGATTTTCAGAGTTGGAGGGGACTTCAGGGTCCACCATGTCCAGCCTATTATAGAGTCCCTTCTAGTGATGTTGTAGGAATATGGAACCCATCGCCTTATAACCAGTCTACATTTGCCTTCTTTGTGACTGTATAAGATCATTGATGCAGAACTGTATGGAACCTCCTGGTCATCTCGTCCAACCCCTTCTTTCTTACATAGGAGGAAACTGAAGCCGAGAGGGACTGTGTGACTTGACCAAAGTCACATGGGTAGTAGCGTCAAGGACTACTTGAAGATTTGAGATTTGAACCCAAGTCCTTTGACCTTAGAGGCATTACTCTTGGCATTGTACCATGTTGCCTCCCTAGAGATGTTTGGTAAATAGCATAGTCCAGCTGACGAGAGGAGTAGCTATGTTTGTGAATAAAATCCCTCACTGTTTCTTGGCTGTATTCCTCTATCCTGGGGGGTCATCAGATTTGTTGTTGTTCTTCAAGTGATTTCAGTTGTGTCTGACTCTTCATGACCCCATTTGGGGTTTTTTGGCAGAAATACTGGAATGGTTTGCCATTTCCTTTTCCAGCTCATTTTACAAATGAAGAAACTGAGGCAAACAGGTTAAGTGACTTGCCCAGGGTCACACAGCTAGTAAGCGTCTGAGGCTATATTTGTACTCAGAAAGATGATTCTTCCTGATTCTAAGCAGTGGCACCTCACTGCCTGATCAGCACCAGATAGGTCAGTTGTACTTGTGCTTTGAAATCATCTTGGAAACCATTTGCTTTGATTTTAATGGACAAGAGGGTGAATTTAATTCCAATTTCCACTTTTTTCCCACAAGTCTTTTAGATGGCATGGCTGCCTTGATCAGACTTATGTAATATTTGGGGAGGGGGTGCCTTTCAAAGTACAGACATGACCCAAGGTTTCTGGATAGAATGTGGGTCCTTAAATTAAAGATCTCTGAGGTGAATTAGATGTGTTAACTGTGCGTCTGGGCCCTAGTCTAGACCTCTGTGGGAGTCATAAATTTAAACCTATCTGTTGCATAACATTCAATCTGAAAGTGCAGCTGCAGAAATGAGGAAGTGGCCCTATTGGTTGCCAGGAGTCAAAAAGCAGACAACAGCTGGGGCTGCAAGGCAGACGGGAAATCTGAGTGGAAAGTTAGTTGACTGTTCTCTTAGGGTTTGGGTGGCTCTCGCCCTTCCATGCTGCTTTCTCCCCAGGCTGAGTCTTCTCCCTCACTCCCCACCCTCCAGTTCTCTTCATTCCTCTCTGCTCCAGATGTCTGCTGTAGGGAAACTAGGTCACTGTTACTGGGAGCATGAGAAGACACAGAGGAGAGAGAAATCAGGAAATGACAACCTTTAGGGCACAGCATGCACTTCTTTCCGTCATGGTGGCTCAAGAGAAGCCCACATCCATCAATGAGGCCAAACCCTTTTTTGTAGATATGGTTGTGGATTTCCTACCTGTTTCATACACTTGACCATGACGCTTGTGAAGTCCTAGTGAAGCAGATGGCGAATTAGAGCTGTCATGTCCACTTCTGGTCTTGGCATAGCTAAAGATGGGACTCCTGGGGCCCTTGTGCCTAGATCTTTGCTGTATCAATGAGCCATGTAGGATCCTGCCACTCCAGAAGTATGGGTAGTAAGAGCTTTCAGATCCAGCCCAGAGCACCTTATGTATCCTGGCTATTCTTCACCTGAGGTGGTTGTCTGTTCAACTCTGCCTCCAAGAGGCAAGGGTTCCTAACCAGGGGTCTATGAGTCAATTTTATTAATCAATTTAATTGGTTTCCTTTGTAATTCCCATGTATTTCATTTTATATTTAAAAATATTATTTTGAGAAATGGCCCACAGGTACCACCAGATTGCCAAAGATTTGGGGTTGGGGAAGGATTCATGATATGAAAGGTTTTAAGATCTCTTAAGAACTCCTGACCTAGGGAAACTTGTTTCAATATGTTCCATCATGGAACTCTACACTTACAGCATCTGGTGGCCAGGCCCTCTTTTCCCTATGTGTGAGCCTTCTTGTTTCTTTTGGGGCCATACTGGGCAGTGATTTAAGAGAAATAGGTCTTGTATTTTATGTTGGCAAGGGACCATATTTTCCCTTCAGCTCCTTATTTGTCAGTACACATTATCTACATGGGACCAGAAATAACTGGATGTGGATCTTGAGCTAAGAAGGAATTCCTGGGGTTGGGGGAAGGGGGAAAATTGGCCACGGATGAAAACTGGCCTAAGATTAGTCATGTTGGGGATGTTTGATGCCTGTTTGAGAGTCTTTTTTTTTTAAGTCCCACCTGTGTCTAGTAATGGGCGGGAGGGGGGGGGGGGACATCTAAGAAAGATGCGGTATTTCTGACTGCTATTTTAACCTGGAATAGATTTGTCTAGAGCTCTTGGATCTGGAGTCAGAAGGTCTGAGTTCAACTATGGCCTTAGACACTTACTAGTTGTGAAACCCTGGGCAAGTCACTTAACTCATCTGCCTCAGTTTCCTCAACTGTAAAATGAAGATAATAGTAGCACTTACCTTCACAAGGTTGTTGTGAGGGTGAAATGAGGTATTTGTAAAAGGTCTTAGCACAGTGGATAGCACATAGTAGGTGCTCCTTCCTGAGTCAGTATGTATTAAAAGCCTCCTATGTGCCAGTCACCAGGCCAGGTGCTGGGGATACAAGTACAAATGAGCACTTAGTCCATGTTTCTGTGTTTCGCTAGATGTCTTTTTATATCTCTCCTATGGCAGATACCTTGTTTGGTTCGTTTTTGTGTCCCCAGCGTCTAGCCCATAATACATGCTCAATAAATATTTGCTAGTGATAATGAATGCACACTTGACAAACTTAGGGAGTTTGAGTTTAAAGAGAAGTAACGGTAATTTGAGATGAAATGGAGTAGAAAGCAGGAGGGGTTTTTGCCTTTTGTTTGCTTTTTGTGTTAGGGTTTGGGTTTTGCATTGGTTATCTTTTTTTGAGACTAGCTAGATTTGTGCCTGTCTTTTAGAGTCCTGTGAGCCTGATGAGGGATGAGGTAGAAGAGAAAAATGGAAACTGATCTCGACTCAACACTCAGAGAACAGTCCCCTCCTTCCCTCCCTCCTTTGACACTCATGTATCATCATTTGGGAGTGGTTTTGTTGTGAAGGCCTGCTCTGTCTCTTTTACTTCTCTTGTCGAGGGTGCCAGATTACCATCACTGGGCCTTCTTTCCAGGTGATGGAGGATTGGGAGTAGCTCAGCTGCTACAATTCAGAGAGGCAAGCCCTCTGTTGGATATAGATCTCTTAACGTCTGCCATTTTGGTGAGCCCCGTGTGTGGTTCTGGAGCAGTATGAGCTCTGACCCTAGGCTGAGACAGACTCCTATGAACATGGCCCATACACTGCAGTGGTGACCCAAGGGGGAGAAGACCCAGGACCAAGCACTGCAGGTACCACGGCTTACACACGTACACCTACCACTCTCAGCTGGTCTCCTTCTCAGCCTTTACTCCACCACCTTTCTCACCATGAAGTATAGGTCTGTTCAATGCAGGAATCGGCAGCACTTTATAAGTCATTTCTGATCCACTTACATAGGTACTAGGGTGGTCTACTGTTATTGCCTCCAGGTGTTTCCCATAGTCCTGATGGTGTACAGTGTGGAAGGAGAGTGTCTTGTGCCCCACCAAGTAATGCCGCTGCTTTCTTCTGTTACGAACCCCCTTTTTGTTAATATACGGAACTCTCTAGTCTTTCCCTCCCTTCACTTAGAAGGAAAAAAAAGGGGAAAAACAAATGTGGGGAGAACAGAACAACATTCTCCCTCTCCCATTGTATCCTTGAAATAATAGGTGCTCTGAGGGCAGGAACTTTCCAAACATTGCCTGGGTCTGAGTATTGTCTGAATGTAGGCTGAACATAAACATGAATGAAGGATTCAATGGAGTAAGAATTTGGATAATAACAATCCTGTAACGATCTGTAGTTTCAGGATTCTAGTGATGGATGCCATTGATACTGCTACCTCTTATTAAGTTAGAAGAGCGTTTCCATGACACAGCCCATGTCCTGAACTGGTAATTTTTGACAAAGCAAAATAATGAGGGCAGTGTCTTGTGATTTTAAAAGCTAAGCAGTCCGTGCATTTAAAAAAAAGTTAGCTATTTTTTCCCTGTAGGAAAGTAAAGAAATCGGCGATAAAATAATAATTAAATGCTGACAGTGCTAAATTTCCACCCAGTGTGAGCTGGCAGCAGTTTCATACCAAAACATTAGGTCACTTGAAGAAAAAAAAAAGTCTGATTAAATCCCTCTGTAGGCTTTTCTGATTAGCCCTTCTGAAAAGAGCTGGGGACAGTAATGAGAGGGTGCATCTGACAGTTGCAATTTGCCTTTGGAAAAAAGGTAAAAGAATAAAGTGTGAATGTGTGTGGAGTTTTTGGAGGAATTACTTGTTGGTCTTTGCTGGTGGGATTTGTTTTTACTAATCACCAGTTTCTAGCATCCTTGAAGAACTCCACCAGCAAGGAATCTGCGAAATCGCAATTATGTCGTGTTACCAGGGTACAAAATAAAAAATTAACAGTTTAAATGCCTAATGCTTCTCAGTTCTCCGCCAGTCACCCTCCCTCCTCCTCTCCCACACCAGACAGCTGTTCTCATATTTCCAGGTTTGATGGCCTTGGCATATGTTGGACCAAAGAGTATCTCCATCTATTTACTCCCTGCCCAAGGAATTTAAACCAGACTTGAAGGATTACTGAGGGGAGATAGAATGATACAGTAGACCCAAGTATGGGATATTTGAGTTAATTGGTAATCCTTAATGTTTCCACTCACTTTCACCAAACCACCTGCTATCCATCGTGTTTCTTAATTTTTGTTAAAGTTATCCCTCTTTTTAACCATTTCTGTCTTCTACCTTATGACACAATGCACCAGGTGACTTCTCCATTGAGATGGAGACTCATAAAATGTTTAAGCTAGAAGTCCCCTTTGAAATGATGTTTTGCAGAAGGAAGAGTTGAGGTGCAGAGAGGGGAGGTAATTTACCCGAGAAGCCAGGACAAGAATCTTGATCCCAGTCTATTGCAAAATCCAACACTGTACTATGTTGCTTCTGTAGGGGTGAAATAAAAATGGTGGTGGATGTGATTTTCTGTCTTAGTAGCTCAGGCATAGGATGACAAAGAATCATGGGGAGAGTCAGCTGTGTTCTCAGTGCTTATTTTTCTCCCAGTGTTTCAAATGTAGTAATCTTTTTACCTCATTATTAGTGATATCATAGGTCTTGTTTTTTTTTGGCAGGGACTTGGGCAAAGCAAATGATTCAACATAAGGAATGAGCATGGAAAGGACCGAATGGGAGGTAGTGCTGGGAAAGGATCTGAGTTTACATAATTATTTGCAGAGTATCTCAAGGTTATTTTGTAGTTAACACAAACCTGTAGCCTGGCTGCTGTGTACTTAGGCCCTATGTGAATAACTTTACTAAGGGAATCTGCTGGTTTGGAGACTTGCCACTGTGTCGGTAATCACCTTTATCCTTACTTTTCCCCTGGGCTCTATTGTTCCTTCCATATCCTGGCTCTCTAGCTGGTGCTTCTAAAGTCAGATTTCTGTGTGAGGCAACACTTGCTGGTGGTTAGTGTAACCACTAGGCTTGACAATGACTCCCTTCCTCTGTAGAGAGAATGGCTTAAGTTGTGATTCAGAAGAGGGAGCAAGTCCCTTCTATTCACTGGCTACTTAACATTAGCTTCTTGATATTATTACTTATGTTTATATGAATTTAGGACTAGATTATCTTTTTCCTGGAAGGTTTCTTGTCCTTTGCTTTTTTTTTACCTGTAAATCCAATAATAAGAATAAGAATTTATATAGTACTTTAAGATTTGCAAAGCAGTTTTAACATATTATCTTATTTTGATCCTCGCAACATTTTTGGAGGATAATAGCTTATTATCCCAATTTTCTACATGAGGAAACTGAAGCAGAGGTTAACTGACTTACCCAAGGTCCCACAGCTAAGTAAATGTCTGAGGTTCCATTTGAACTCAGGTCTTCTGATTGTACATCTGGTACTCCATTCACTGTGTCACCTAGTTGCCTAGGTAAACAACTTGTCCATTATTATGCATCGAGAGTCAGAGGAATTATTTGAATCCAGGTTCTTCTTACTGTACCTCTAGAACTTTCTCCATTTAGCCATGTTACTTCTTTTCCTTGTACATATTAGGGACTTGACATATTTATTGGTTGTATGGTGGCTATTCAGTTGTTTTATTGAGTATAATATTTCAGTAGTCTACCAGGATAAATTCTAGATGCCCTCGACATCTGAATGGCCTTGGCAGATTCAAGTAATCTTGCTCAGAATAAGAAGATCCTTGGGCACAGTAGGAACTAGTAGATGTGAATGCTGAACCCACTGTAGCAATATTTTAAAAATCATGGAGAAATGGTGAAGGGCCATAGGACTGATAAAGAACACATGTCCTCATTGTCAAAAAAGAGAAGGGAAAAGAGTCTGCCCACTAAAGACTGGTAAGCTTGACTTGGAATTCTGTGAAAATCATAGAATGGATCATTAAAGATGAGTTCGTGAGTGTCTGGGGGAAAAAAGTGATTATTTTACACTGAGCCAAGAGAGTTTTGAGAACAGACCATCGCGTACTAACTTTATTCAGTTTTTTTCAGCTGGGTGCTGGTAGATCAGAGGGGTGCTGTAGGTAAGTGATGTACTCTAAGTGATGTACTCTACTCAAGTAGAATGTAATGATGTAATCTACTCTGGGAGAAGGGACTTTGTTGTTGTTCAGTCATGTCTGACTCTTTCTGACTCCACTGGGGTTTTCTTGACAGAGATACTTGATTGGTTTGCCATTTCCTTCTCCAGCTCATTTAACAGAGGAGGAAACCAAGGCAAAAAGGGTTAAATGACTTGCCCAGGGTCACACAGCCAGTACGTGTCCCGATTTGGATTCAGGAAGATGAGCCTTCCTGTATTCTATCCAATCAAGCTGCCCAGAAAGGGATTTAGAAAGCCATAAATTAACATCTGTATTGTATTGTATTTTTGTTTTGTAAATTGCATTTCAGTTTGGTTCTGGTCACTTGTTCGACACCTTTCCCCAATATTCCTAGATTTTAGCAAAACATTTGATAAAACGTTTCATGCTCTTCTTGTGGAAAAGATGAAAAATATGAGTTAGAAGATAATACAATGAGATGGATTCAGACCTGGCTGAGTGACCAGAATTAAAAAAAAAAGTTAATGATTCAATGTCAGCTTGACAGGTCTTCAGTCGAGTACCCCAGGGATCTTTATGCACAGGGATCAGCCCTGTGCAGCTGAACATAAAATCATAACTGGAGATCTGGGAGGGACATTCATCAGAGAGACTATCTAGTCCAGCCCCTTCGTTTTATAGATGAAGGAGTTAAGACTGAGGGAGCTGAAGTGATTTATCCCATTTGTCACCTAAGGCAAGAAGCTTCCAAGGCAGAATTTGAACTTACATCCTCTGGAAAAGTACTCTGACTCTAGAATTAAAATACAATAACAAAAACTTAGCCTGAACTCTCCTAGTTTAAAAAAAAACCCACTTTACAAGGAAAAGAGGGGAAAAGTTTGCTTAGTTTTTCCGAAAAAGATCTGGGGGGGGGTTGTGTATTATAATAAACTCAGTGTGAATCAGCAGGGCTTTTTCAGGTTCCTGAACTGCATTAAAAAGACATTTCTTCCAGGAGTGAGGAGGTAATAGTTTTTCCCCTGGTCAGACTATATCTGGAGTATTGTGTTTCATGCTGGATTCTACAGTGTAAGAAGAATGTTGACTGCTGGAAGAGAATCTAGAGGAAGGGGAGGTAAGGATGGTTGAGGGCCTTCAGGCTCTGTCATATGAACATGGGTTGATGAAATTGGAAATGTTTGGCCTGGAAAGAGAAGGCTTAGGGTGATAGGATAGCTAGAGTAGGTTCAAGTATTTGACAGACTGTCATGTGAAAAAGGGATTAATTTGGGAACAAGTGACAATCTACTTCTTAGCAATCCTGATGGTTTTGGACTTCATCTCAAATGAATTGGAAGAGCCAAATACTGCGATCATGGAGCTTTTGCCCTTAAAGGTATCTAAATTAGCTTTCTCTCCTTTTCTTTGATTCACAGGTTAACGTAAGATAGTATTTCAAAACAGACCACCTGTTACAGTACAATATAACGCAAGATTTGTCATTTCAAAACACATGGAAATCCTTTGTCTTAACTGCGTAGCTATGGGTATGTTACAGTGGTATACCCGTAGGAAGTAGTACATGTCACAGAAAGAGCCCTCATCTTGGAATAGGAAGAGGTAGATTTTTATAAAGGAAAAAACTGATTTTCAGAGAGATGTCTTAGCCCTTGGTCACATGGCTAAGTGAGCAAGTGTCTGAACCAGGACTAAAAGCCAAGACTTCCAACTCCTATCTCCAATATTCTTTCCAAAACAATGTCCAATACAATGCTGTCTTTCTCTGGTATAAAGGACCTGGGTCACTGCTAATAGGTAAATAGCATGATATAGAGAATAATCTAAGAAATGACACCTTATTGTCAGTAGTATATTTATGAGCTGACAATGAACTCCATAATCTGCTTAAGTATACCCCAATGATATGTAAATCATGTGCGATATGATGTATACGCTCTGGTGGCATCTCTCTGGCACACATGCTTGCATGTAGTTTTTTGCCTACCGATTGGCCCCAGGATATCAGTCCAAAGCAGACACAATATCACTGTGGCCAACAAGTCTGCGCCCTCCTCAGTTTTTGTCCGGGGATAAACTTAGAATAGCCTCAGAAACTAGTATTGCTGCCTCTTCTCTAACATCACTTTTCCCTTCTTGCATGGGTGTGTCCCTCTCCCCTTACCTCGTATGGGATCATATATACAGTAGGTACTTGATAAATGTTTTCCTATAATGTGTCTTCAGGATGTGCCTTATTATGCGTTCTCCACATGTGTCATTCTTGATGGAATTCTCTGTCATTACACAAGAAAAGTGTATTTGTCATTCAGTTCTTCATCCGTAAAATGAGCTGGAGAAGGAAATGGCAAACCAGTCTAGTATCTTTGCCAAGAAACCCTCAGAAAGGAGTGTATCAGCAAGCACCCTAGCATACCTAGGGCGGCTACTAGCACAGGTTCTTAGATCTGCTTTTCTAAAGGAAAGCAACTCAAAATGGGTTAACAATCTTACTTTAATCAAGCATATCATTTAACTAGTTCAGGGGGACAAGTC
>CM053582.1:423131042-423156419 GCA_028627135.1 Pseudochirops cupreus
GCCACAGGCTCCACGTGACCACATTCAGCCTATTAGGGAACAGAGTATACTTTCAAATATCCAAGGGTCCTCAGAGTCACGTAGCCACTTTAGCAAAGGGCCTAGGGGCAGGGAAGATCTTCAGATTCCCATAACAAGGAGTGACAGAGTAGGACACGACTGAGATGACTGAACAACAACATTTCATATACTACAACATTATGCCCAATAAGCCTCATGTGTATATTTCTCACTGGACAAATCTAGATATTTGCAAGGAATTAGGGATTGAAAAGGAGTTGGAAGTGTTGGGTTGTTGGACCTATCTCTTAAAGAGACATTTTACAATGGTGTAATGGGCTCTCCAACTAGCTGAAGTGCTACCTTATTTGTTTTTTGCTTTTTGGAGAGGAGAGGTCAGGGCAGCTGGGGTAAAGTGACTTGCCCAAGGTCACACAGCTAATAAGTGTTAAGTGTCTGAGGTCAGATTTGAACTCAGGTCCTCCTGACTCCAGAGCAGGTGCTCTATTCACTGCACCACCTAGCCACCTGCATGCTACCTTACTATTGAAAGAATTAGCCCACTCTTAGGAGTTCCCGCTCATGGGTCAGTGGGACTAAATCTTTGGTTGAGTCATGAATGAAAAATGTCAAGAGTTTGGTATAAGAGTTATGTTAAGGTTTAGGGGGAGATAGTAGCAGAATCAGAACGAGAAAAGCTTTGGAAGCATGGTTCCTGACAACCGTACCTTTTTATGGCACACATAGACACGACACACTTAGCTATTGATTCAAAATGAACAAGTGCATAGAAAATGGAAATTGGGCATTGAAGAGGAAGGAGGAAGAATTTCTTTTCCAGCCTTTTCTGTACTTGTATAAGCAGCTCTGGGAGAGCAGAAAGATCACTTCAGCTCTTCCGTTTTTAGCCATGTGACCCTGGGTTAATCATTTACCCTCTCCAGAATGTATCTTCATTTTCATTTGCTTATTTAGGTAGTTAGATGATACAGTGGATAAGAGTGCAGGGCCTGGAGTCAGGAAGATCTGAGTTCAAATGTAGCCTCAGAAACTTACTAGTTGTATGACCTTGGACAAGTCATTTAACCTCTGTTTGCCTCAGTTTTTTCAACTGTAAAATGGGGATAATAATAGCATCCACTACTTAGGGTTGTTGTGAGGATTAAGTGAGATGATGCATCGTACCTATAGGTTCAGTATAAATGTTAACCAATATCGCTATTATCATTATTATTGTTATGATTTTGGTATGGATTCACAAATTGTGACATTTTATGATGTAATGGATTTTTATTGTTGTTTCGCTGAGCGATCACAAAATCTGAGATTTGGAAGGGCTTGAGATGTCACTAAGTTCAACCTATACTCTTTAACATCCCTGACTCAGTTTCCTCATCTCAAAGATGAGGAGAGTTGAACTAGGTGATTTCTAAAATTTCTCGTAATTCTAAAATAATGAACCTAGAGACAATCTCCCCTGGAAGACCTTCAGTGATGGAGATCTTACTCATCAGAAGTTGGCCCATCTTTTTGGGGGGCAGCTCTAATTTTTAGGAAATTAT
The DNA here is from genome assembly GCA_028627135.1 of Pseudochirops cupreus. Lineage (NCBI taxonomy): Eukaryota > Metazoa > Chordata > Mammalia > Diprotodontia > Pseudocheiridae > Pseudochirops > Pseudochirops cupreus. Next base: position 423,132,605 of record CM053582.1, read on the forward strand.
TCCTTACAATTGAACCAAAATCTGGCTTTATATCTTCTATCCTGTGCTCCTGGGTTTACCTTTTGGGGCCAATTACATTGATATTTTAACTGAGGAAAATAAATGGCGTTCGAAATCTCACATGCTCACTATACTGTTTCTTTTTTTCTTTGGTTCATTGTCTTGCTTGACTCAAACATAAAAAAGGGTTGAAGGATTTTTTTTTGTTCTTTTCTTTTTTTTTTTCCTTAAAGCAAAGTTAGAATACAGTATTTTCTTCTTTCTGTATGGGTCGGGAATCTAGCTTTGGATGGATCTCATAAGGATGAAAGGGGAGAACTAACTTGAGTTGACTTCTTACAAGTGCAAAAAGTGATGTTATTTTCCCAGTTCTAATGAACCGAGTGGCTGTGTCTGTACTTCTTCCTTGATGTGTCAATCTTTATTTCTGGGATCTGAGTAGTAAACCTTGAAAAAGTTGTGAGCATCAAAACCTAACCCAGTTATTCACTGCTCCTGACTCTGCCCAAATTAACAAAGGCGTTAGCCTTACAGGTCTCTTGGTGCCTTCTGCGGGTGGAATTAATCTCTAGGGTCATTAGTCTCAGATTGGTAACTGTTCAGGTTGCCTTGGGACCTAATTGGTGTATTGAGCCTTTGGAGAAGTGACTATTAGCTCTACCCTCCTGCTGTATTTGAAACTAAAAGTTTTACTTTCTAGGGTTGGCAGCTTGCAGAATTTTGTTCAACCTTTTACTTCTCCTTTCTTTTTCGTATTCAATTAAATTCAGCAAGCATTTGAAAGCACCTGAAAGCCAGGCATCATATGTGCAAAGATTTAAAAAATGACATAGTCCTTGCCCTCAAGGACTTTACAACCTAACCTAATATAATGAAATTAGCGCATGTTTATACATAGCCCTTTACAATTTGCAAAGCTTATTTCTTATTACCTTAGAATGTGATCTCCTTGAGGGCAGGACCATGTTTTTGCTTTTCTTTGTATCCCTGGTGTTTAGCACAGTGTCTCCTAGCTCTTAGTAAGTTCTTAATAGATATTAACTGATTTATTAGTGGCAAGCTAATTAATGTAGGTTTTTTTTTTAAATCCTCACTTAATTTCTGTGGCTCTCAGTTTCCTCATCTGTTAAGTGACTTTCCCGTGGTCACCCAGCTACTAAGTGGTAGAGCCAGGATTCAAGTGAAGTTTTCTGTGTTGAAATCTGCTGTTCTTTCCAATCTATAAAATTGCCTCTGCCTTCCTAAGATTGTGATTTAGTGCTGGAAGGGGTCTTAGATGACCTCCTCATTGCTCATACCATAGACTGTTATCAGGAAGAATTTACACTCTGGCACCCCACTTTCCTAATCAGTGATTACTTACGAAATTGTTGCTTGTCCTTTGTTTTTGAAGAGGACCAATGCCATCACGGGATGATGTCTTGACTTGCACATGAATTGGATTTAAGTGAGGCAGAGTTGCACAAAGTTGTCTGCCTCAGTCTTTCTTCCTGAATCATTAAAGTCCAGTGGCAAGACAAAAATCAGGATGACCAGTTGATGACTGGGATGCAGTGACCTCGGCATTTTCGGTGTCTGACTAAGCTCTAAGTGTGCCAAACCTGCATTCATTTCTGTTGGAACAAATTGTTCTCATCTCCCCCCACCTCATTCTGTTTCGGGGAGGGGATGTCTTCACATGTTTGCTTCATATGCTTGGGGTAGACATCCCCTTCGCTTGCCGGTGGGTTTGAGGCCTGTCAGCTGACCTCAACCTCTGAAGCCACCTTTCCTCCCTTCCGTCTTCCAACCTCTAGTTCTAGAGCCAGGAATCAAGATCAAAATCAATTCTGCCATTGTTCCTGGATAGGGCATGTCAGGCTCTCCTATAGCTCTACTCACCACCTTTGTTATCTTCTAGACCAGTGGTTCTCAACCTTCCTAATGCCAGGACCCTTTAATACTCGTATGTGGGCAGACCCGCCTGCAGACAGATAAAGGCGTGGCATCTCCGTTCCTAAGACCAGTGGAAATTTGTGTTTTCCGATGGTCTTAGGCGACCCCTGTGAAAGGGTTGTTCGACCCCCAAAGGGGTCGCGACCCACAGATTGAGAACTGCTGTTCCAGACCAAAGTGACCTTTCTTGACCACCATTCTCTTTTGTATTTTGCTTCTCCCATTAGAATGCAAGTTCCTTCGAATCAGGGACTGTTGTCTTCACTTCAGTATTTATATCCTCCTTACTTAGCACAGGGCTTGGAGGGCAGTAATCACTTAATGCTTTTTCATTTACTCCTCTAGTACCACGAGGCAGCTAGGTGATACAGGGAAGTCAGGAAGATCTGAGTTCAAATCTGTCTTCAGACGTGTCCTAGATGTGTGTCCCCGGGCAAATCCCTTAACCTCTGCCTGCCTCAGTTTCCTAATCAACAAAATTAGGGTAATATTAGCACCTACCTTCCAGGTAGGTGAAGATTAAATATTATATTATTAAAGTACTTCATAAGGCTTGAAGCAATAAATGCTTGCTCTTATTATTATATTACAACTCATTTTATAGATGAAGAACTGAGAGCCCAGATAGATAAAATGTTCCTAAGTGGGTAGTAAGTAGCAAAACTGGCTTTTTAACTCATTACATCTCCCAATCCATTGTATCTTCCTATTATACCAACATTCCCAGGCCAAGGGTTTCATTAATTATTTCTGTCTTTGGAGGTATATTGCTTTTACTTAAAGGCTACTTGAAGTGCTTATAAAAATTTCCTTTCAGAATTATTCTCTCTGGCTTTTGAAATATAGAAACATAAAATTCTATAGGTAGAAGGCATTTTAGAGAGCATTTAGTTGACTCCATTGTAAGCCTAGAAAAGTTAAGTATGGATGACTTAACTTTGTATTTAATGAGAGGCAGCGTGGTGAATTGGATAGAATGCTGGACTTGGAGACAGGAAGATGTGGATTTGAATTCTACCTCCGAGGCCTCTGTAAGTCTGGGCATGTCACTTGTCCTTTCTTTACCTCAGTTTCTTTATCTAAAATGACGGGGCTGGGTATGATGGCTCATCCCTAAGGTTCCTTCTAGTTCCAAATCTGGGATGCTGTTGATCATATGGCGCCGTGTCTTCTCTTCTTTCCCTTTCTCGTTAAAGTGGAAAGCATCACTTAGGTTGGCTTTCCTCATTCTGAGATCTTCAGAACCATTCTCAAATGGTGGTGGGCACATCTCTTGGGTTAATTTACTACACCACAAGTTTCTAGAGTTCAAGGAACGTCCATTTTAATCTTTCTTTCTCTCCTAGTTCCCAGGAGTCTTCCTTTATATATAGTAGTTGCTTAACTAATTATTTGTTGGATGGGTCAACTTCTGGAGAGATAGATGGTTCCATCTGTGAGCAAATAGAATCCATTTAGAATCTAACCCTATAGGGCTGTTTGAAAAGATTGTTTCATGTTTACTTGCCAGGATTATAAATTTGAAGACTCCACCATGTGGAAAAGACAAGACCCTTACAAAGCCATTATATTATACCTGTGTCCAGACTAAAGACTAAATTTGGTCTTTAAGATAGAAAGATTAACAAATTCACTCATCAAAAGCTGTGTTTAGACTGCTCTTGTCAAGTCTAATCACTTGTTTGTTTGAAGGGAAACCCTCTTAGTTCATTAATTCATTAAAACTAGTCAGTAAAAGAGATACCTGAATTTCACAAATATATTCGAATTGCACACTTGCTTTTGTTTCCTGGGACGACGGCCAATTTGCTCAGAGTGACAGTTCTCAATAAGGCATGGGTTCTTTCTTAAGCTAATAAATGATTATCCTTTCATACACCAAGTACAAACAGACGTGGATTTAATGAGCTCTCCAGGAAGAGTGACCCAAGTTCTCTTCTGACCTAACAAGCACTACAGGAACCCACAGGAAGTTCCCAATTGAAAGAGAAAGATGCATCTCAGGCTCACAGATTTCCCCCATTGTCTCTTCAGAGTGAAGAATGAATGAAGTCCGTGACTAGATGCTTTTTTTTTCTTGGAGTGCCATTAAAGTATTCTAGAGGAGACAGGCTAACATAATCAGGTTTGTTTAAGTGATTGTCATTTTCAAAATGGCCACTTTTGGCCTTGAGTTTAAGTCGTCATATCTCTGAAACTCTTGGGAGGTAATGGAGACTTCAAACTTAAAACCTCTGCTCTAGCCTACAAACCAGAGGATGTCATTGTATCCCACTTCAAAGGCTGATGGGATTTTAAAGATCCCTGAACCCTGGAAAGATCTGCTTTCTTTTAAAGCATAGCCAGGCACATTCACGGGCAAGTTCTGCTATTAGGCAGAGAGACCTTTGAAATGATGAGGATCTGGCCTTGAGTTTCCAATGTTGTGTGATGTGGCTTTGCGTTTTGCTAGCCTACAAAGCATTCTCTCTCCCCTACGATGATTGCTTTGTGTCCTGATGATAGATGTCCAGCAGGCACGTATTAAAAACTTTACCTTTCCTGTCGGAACACGAGTAAGAAAAGCAGGTGTATTACATGGTGGTTTCACTCCCTGGATGCCTTTAGATGAAGCGCTCACCCAAGGACTCTTGGTTGCCTTAGTTTGTGAGGATTATAGCTGACATGGAGAGGGCTGGTGCTTTAGCTTCCTTGCTATCTCTGATCAATGATTGTCTGAAGCCTGTTGGTGACAAGTTACCCAGGTGTAGCCTGGAGTCTGCCGCTTATCAAGGACACTCTGCTCTTTTTTTTTCTTTACCCTTGGGCTACACCAAATGTTCTGGGTTTCTCTTTGCTGTCACCAGCAGACAGATTGGTGGAGCAGACACCCTTAACGTGCAAAAGGATGGATGGAAGATTTTTGTTTAATTGTCTGGGAATGAGGGAATTCTTGCCGGTGCTGCGGTAAATGTTTGCTGCTAATGGCTCATTACTTTGCATAGAGCGTCCTCCAACTGGATGAGGTCATTGGATGCTCTGGTTTTTTAAATGGTGGCACAGATCTAGAAGGGACCGTAGAGGTATCTAGTCTAACCCCCTCACGTTACAGAAGAGCAAAAGTAAGAAACAACATGGTATAACGAATAGAGTTCTGGGGTCAAATCCTTCCTGCCTTGGATATTTATTAGAGAGGTGACCTTGGATAATCCCTTCATCTTTCTTGGTTTCATTTTCCTTATCTGTAAAATGAAAAGGTTGATTCTCTCTCTCTCTCTCTCTTTTCTTTTTGCCTTTTTTTGGAGGGGGGAGGGCAGGGCAATTGGGGTAAAGTGACTTACCCAAGGTCACGTGGCTAGTAAGGCTGGATTTGAACTCGGGTCCTCCTAACTTCAGGGCTGGTGCTCTATTCACTGCGCCACCTAGCCACCCCAAAAGGCTGGTTCTCAGTGCCCTCAAAGGTCCTTTCAGACTTTGTATCTTTGATCATATGTGTCCCAGGAAGAAGTGACTAGCCTAAGGCCAGAGAGAAAGCAGTAGATTCTGACCCATAATCCAAATCTCCTGACTCAGTCCTGCATCCATACCATGGACACTCCTTTCCATTATTGGTACCTTTAACAATTATTTTATTTTATTTTAAATTAACAAGCGTTTAATTTTTCTTCTTCCCACTTTCCCTGGTGGTACAGTAGATAGAATGCTAAACCTGAAGTCAGGAAGACCTGAGTTCAAATCCAGACTCAGACATTTCCCAGCTATGTGACCCTGGGCAAGTAACCTTTATTTGCCTCAGTTTCCTCAAATGTAAAATAGGGATAATAATAGCACCTACCTCCCAGGACTGGTGTGAAAATCAATGGAAATAATACTTATAAAAAGGGCTTAGAAGGTAGGTGGCTCAGTGAATAGAGCACAGGTCCTGGAGTCAGGAGGACCTGAGTTCAAATGTGGCCACAGACACTTAACATTTAATAGCCATTTGACTTTGGGCAAGTCACTTAACCCCAACTATCCTTCAAAAAGCAAAAAATAAAAGATAATAAAAAAAGGGCTTAGCATAGTATCTGGCACATAGTAGGCTCTATGGTAAATGCTTCTTCCCTTCTTCCTTCCCCAATTTAAGAAAGGAAGGCAGGAAGGAAGAAAATAAAAGAAGGAAAGAAAGAAACAATTAACTCTTGTAACAAATTTATGTGTAGACAATTTAAACAAATATTTTTTGTTGGTCAAGTCAAAAAACTGTTTGCCTGTGTTTGCATCTGGGGTTCATTGCCTCTTTATCCGGAGGTGAGTAGATGCTTCCTCACCAGTCCTCTTGAATCATGGTGAATCAGAATTCTTAAGCCCTTCAGAACTCTTTGTCTTTATAATGCTGTTGTAGTTCTGTAACTTCTGCTCCTGGTTCTGCTCACTTGGCTGTACATAGGTTCTTAGAGGTCTTTCTAATTTCCTCCAAAAGTGACCATTTCATAATTTCTTATAGCACAATAATATTCTATTATATTTGTATACCGTAATATGTATAACATTTACCCAAAGGTGGGTACTCCCTTAGTTGCCTTGTTTTGCTACTGTGAAAAGAACATCTATAAACATTTTTGTACTTATGTGTTCTTTTCCTCCTACTTTGATCCTTTTGGGATATAAGCCTAGTAGTGGTGTTTTCCATTATTTTTTTTTTAAGGTTAAAGTCTCAGACTCAAAAAAGATGGTGAAAACTTGATTGCTTTATTTAATAAAGACATCTTTTTTTTTAACGCATACCCCAAAGTGAACTTTATTATCGTCTTGTCAAACCTACCTTTCTCCAGAATTACCTCTTGTATCTGGGGACCTCTTAGTCACCTAGGCTTGTAACCTAAGTGTGATCCTTGATGCTTCCCTATCCATTCAGTTGTCAAATGCTGTGAATTCTTCCTCCCTAATAAAAAATCTCTTAAGTTGCAGAGTGGGTACCTGTGTGCACTGTTTGAAGGAATTCCTCAGCAGAAACTCCTTCTACCAATGAAACAAACAAGCATTTCTTCATTTCTTCTTACTTGGACTATTGTCATAGCCTCTTAATTGTTCTTCCCGTGTCCATTTTCTCCTGTCTGAAATCCATCCTATCAAAGTCTATCCATCATAAACTCCAGTGGTTCTCTTTAATCTCCAAGATCAAATATAAAATCATATTTGGCTTTAGAAACCCTTCATTATCTACCCCTTCCCAACCTGTCCAGTCTCGGACTTGGTACCCTGATGTGTACTGAGATCAGTGGCACTGACTTCTTTGCTGTTTTCATTGAGCAAGATGCTCTTAACTGCTGACTGTGGGCATTTTTACCAGCTGGACCCTTGTGCCTGTAACGCTCTCTTCCTCATTGGCTTCCTTCAAGTCAACAGTTGAAAGTCCCACCTCCTGCAGGAATCTTTTCTTGATCCCCCTTCATTCTAATTTCTTCCTTCTGTGGATTATTTCCAATTTATCCTGTATCTGTTTACATGATTGTTTGAATTCTCTCCCATTGCTGCTAGTGTCTCATTGCTTTACATAGAGCATCCTCCAGCTGGATATGAGGTCATTGGATGTTTTGGTTTTTAAAATGGAAGCATTGGGGCAACTAGGTGGCCCTGGAGTCAGGAAGACCTGAGTTCAAATTCGGTCTCAGAAGCTTGACATGTACTAGTTGTGTGACCTTGGGCAAGTCACTTAACCCCAATTGCCCTGCCTTCTCTCCTCCAAAAAAATAAAATACAATGGAGGCATAGATCTAGACAGGACCTTAGATATATCTAGTCTAACCCCATCACATTACAGAAGAGCAAAGTCAGAAACAACACAGTATAATGCATAGAGGTCTGGGGTCAAATCCTGCCTTGTATATTTAGATAGAAATTCTTTGTCACTCATAGATCTCCCACCGCCTGTTGGACTGTAAGCTCCTTGAGAAAAGGGGCTTTTTCCTCTTCCCTCTTTTTTTGTATGCCCAGTTCTTAGCTTAGTACCCAGCACATAGTAGGTGTTGAATAAATGTTTATTGACGCTACTGTTTAAAAATATTTTTTTTTTTTTTGCTTTTTGGAGGGCAGTTGGGATTAAGTGACTTGCCCAAAGTCACATGGCTAGCAAGTGTGTCAAGTGTGTGAGGCCGGATTTGAACTCAGGTCCTCCTGACTCTAGGGCTGGTGCTCTATTTACTGCACCACCTAGCTGCCTCTGCTTAAAAATCTTGAGTGCCTTCTTTTTGCCTCAAAGAGAAGATGCAAACTCCTTAGACTAGTATTTCAAGTCACCCATGGTCTGACTCCAACATATCTTTTCAGCTTTATTTGACATGATACTTCTTCACTCCACATTGGACTACTTACTGACTGTTCAGTGAACTTGACCATTTCTTCTGCATTGTGCATTTGCCCCTGTTCCTGAAATGTGCTCCTTCTACATCTCTGCCTTTCAAAATCCTTATCTGCTGGGTTCTTTGTGCTCAGGTCTGATTACATCCTTTGTGAAACTTTCCCTGGAACTGACAACATTAGTGCTCTTCTTCCACTCAGATTATCTTGTATTTAATTTTGTGGGTATGAATTCTGTTTCCCGTCAGTAGACTCTAAGCTCTTTGAAGGAGGTAATGTTTTATATGTGCATTTGTATCCCCATACTAATCACAAGTACTTTACCTAGAATTTGGTTGGTTGTTGTCCTTGGTTCTTGAAGAGGACCAAAATAACATCACTATATTGGAGTCGAGGTATATGGTGTCCAACTGTGACTGAGCAAATCAGTACAAGCTTGGAAGGCTCTACTGGAGGTTGGGCACAAATCGTTCATATGAACATTTGCAGTGGAGATGTCTCTAAATTTGCCTTCTCCTGGTGAGGGCCCCCGTTAGCCACATGGCAATGAAATTAAAGTTGGGAAGAAATAAAGATGCAGGCAGACACCTTCCAGTTTGAAGCTTCCATCCACAGGTACCAAACTGATACCCTGAGGCAGCACCAGGAGACAGCTGAATGCAAGCATATTTGTTATACTTCACTTCCATGGAGATCAAACTGCAGCTCCTGCCTACCTGTGTAAGTTTTCAACTTGGAAGTTTGAGTCGATCTGGCTTGGACCTGTCAAAGGGGAGGAGAACGCCCAGGAATCCGAGAAAGGAATTCCATTTAAGTCATGGATATTTGGCTTCTCAAATAGGTACTTTGAAATTTCTCTGACCATATTAAATTTGATTCTATGTTTTCCTTATGGAAGAGACTAAAGTTGTTGGGGTTTTTTTTTTCCTCCTTGGCAAAAGGTGTTTTTTTGTTTTGTTTTGTTTTGATCAAGCCTTTGAAAGAAAGTTGTCTGGACATACGCAAAACCTTAAGTAGAATCCCACTGTCTGGAATTAAACTTTAACTTTTCTATCTCTTTTTGTTTGCTTTTGCTTTTTGGAGGGGGGAAGGCAGGGCAGTTGGAATTAAGTGACTTGCGCAAGGTCACACAGCTAGTAAGTGTTAAGTGTCCAAGGCGGATTTGAACTCAGGTCCTCCTGACTCCAGGGCCATTGCCCTATTCACTGCACCACCTAGCTGCCCCCTTTCCATCTCTTTATAAGGTTGTTAGAGACATTTAGGTTTCAATGTTGGTCTATGAAAGAGATAGTATGCTACGATGGACAGTGCACTGATCCTTCACTCAGAGGCCCTGCCTTCTACTCCGATCTTTCTGACATAATATGTGTGACTTTACGCAAGTCATATATCCTCCCTGTGCCTCAGTTTCCTCATGTACAAAACGAAAGATTTGGATTAGATGGCTTCTGAGAGCCCTTCCAGCTCTGTGATCCTTTGAGGCTGGAGAACCTTACCGGGAAGTGGTCTTAGATCATTGCTAAACTGGGATTCATGTTTTTGCAAGGGAAAAGAGCAATGGAGAAAGACTGGCTAAGTTGGTAAGAGGACAAAAAAAGTACATCATACAAATACATTTTGAAGGAATTGAACGTGATTAGCCTGGACAAGAAAAGACAGAGGGAATGTAACCACTGCTTTCAAGGGTCTAAAGGTTTGTCACATGGAAGTGGGATCAGACTTGTCTTTCCTAGTGTTAGAGAGCAAAAGTGGGACCAAACGGGAAATTATAGAGAGGCAGATTTCAATCCAGTGTAAGGACTACTCATCACTAGAACTGTCTTAAAATGAAATGGACTGTTATGGTGAAGCAGTGACAACTCTAAGGTCAGTGGAGGTCTTTGGGAGAGATGTTATAGAGAAGAGTCATGGGTAGGGGTTAGAGATTAGGCTAGAGTGAACTCAGTTCTGTTCTGTAGGTCTATGGTTCTCTGATCACATTCTCAATAGGGTTGAAAGACATATCTAGGGCAGGGCAACCAGGGCTTTCCCCCGAAGCATTACATTTAGAGGGTGCTAAAAGCACTTGCAGTCCTTCAGCTGTACAGTAACAAAATTTGACAAGAAGAGTTAGCTAAAATGGGAATCAATCCACCAAATGGATGACTTCTTACCTCTCCTTCCCAGTCCTAGTACCCCATCCCCCCAAGGAGTGATGCTTTGATGCTGGGTACATTCTGTCCATAGGGACCACTGTCCCAGATTACAAAATTGATTTGGGGTCATGTTTTGTTGGGTCTTTGGTAAGTGAGATTTCTCCTAGGTTGTCTGAGGTACCAAAATTGCTAGTTATGGCTCTGAAGGAATCTGTAGAATTATGATGGATTTTATACCCTTCAGTTTGACCTGAGGGGTTATTCCTAAAGATTGTCTTCACTGTCTTCGCCCAAGCAGTGTTAGGAAAGGAAATTTTGTTCCTGAGAATCCTCACTTAGGTATATATTAACTCAATGTATCACATGGAGATTTGATAGACTTTGAAGGCACATTGTCTGTATTGTGTCCTTCTTCATGTCATAGAGGTGTTGTGCGTTGTAACCAATCAATAGCTCTACCAGGATTTTTTAGGCACTTAAAATGTGCCTAGCACTATAGTGCATAAATATAGTCTGGGAGTCGGGAGATCTGGATTTTAGTCCCAGGTTTACAGGTGCCCCATGACCTCTTAGACTTAGACCCTAAGGTTCTACCTCAGGTATAACTGACACATAGCAGTGAGTGCTGTCCAGTGCTTGCTGGTTAACTGACAGATAATTTCTCAGGTCCATTCTGGTTACTAGCATTCTGTGATTCTGTTCTAGTAGGCTCCCAAACAACCCCCTCCCACCATTAGATACGGTGTGTTTACGAAATATAAAATTAGCATTACTATCAGCCTCAGTCAAACATCATCAGGAAGGCATGTCAATAGTTAACACCTAAGTCACATATTCCAAAGCCAAATAAATGATTTTTAGATCATCATTATTTGTTTCATCTGTTCCTCAGCATTCTCATGGGTAGTCAAGAGGAGAATGGGTTTATAGTATGATCATGTATCCTGTAACAGCACTTTGTTGGGTCATTTTTCGGTCCTGTCTGACCTTCATGACCCCATTTGGGGTTTTCTTGGCTGAGATACTGCAGTGGTTTGCTGTTTCCTTCTCGAGCTCATTTGACAGATGAGGAAACTGAGGCAAACAGGGTTAAGTGACTTATCCAGAGTCGCACAGTAAGTGTCTGTGGTTAGATTTGAACTTAGAAAGGGTAGTCTTTCTGATTCCAAGCCTAGTGCTCTATCCACTATGCCACCTGGCTGCTCTACTCTACACCAGAAAGTGACAGCTACAGAGATGGTATATATATGTACATTTTAATATGATAATTTTGTGTGCTTTCTCCCCCCACTGACTTTCTTGGCTTCCTTTAAGTCCTAACCAAAATCCTCCTTTCTATAAGAAGCCTTTCCAGTACCTTCCTTTGTGACTTATTTCTAATTCATTCTGTATGTAGTTTGTACAGAGTGTTTTCATGTTGTCTCCCCTTGAAAGCAAGGACGACCTTTATGCCTTTTTTTGTTTCCCTAACACTTGATGCTTAATATTTAGCACTTGGTGCCTAATAGATAAATGGTTATTGACTAAGTGTGTCAGAGGAGCATAGGCTTTAGCAGGTCCTACCAAGTTGGAAAGGTTTGATTTACAGGCTGGCAATGAATTTGGTGAGGCTAACTCTCAAACAGCCAGACACAGGGTTGAGAGATGATTTATCACAAAGAAGGCGGGTCACCAGATGATGATGAATTCAAATCCCCCTACCCCCACCACTGCAGGTCATAGGGCCATCTTCACAGACATAGGGAAGCTTTGCTAATTGATGTTGGAGGGAGGACCAAACCAATTAAATCCCCAGTCTTTTGAAATATGAACGTTGAGGCCAACTTTTAAGTTTTTCAAATACAGACTACCACCAGATTGTTGCTTTGTTGCCTTCTGGTTCCTTGGAGGGGATCTGGGGTCAAGTCAACAAGCATTTATTAAGAGATTACTATAAAAAAAAAAGAGATTACTATGTACCTAGCACAGGGGTGGAGACCACATGTGACCATCTAGGTCCTCAGGTGTGGCCTCTTGACAGAGTTGAAGTTTACAGAACAAATTACTTTATTAAAGGAATTTGTTCTGTGACCTTTGGATTCATTGAAAAGGCTGCACTTGAGGACCTAGAGGGCCACAGTTCCCCACCCCTGGCCTAGCACCTAGTATCATGCTGATGGTACAAAGAAAGGCCAAAACAGTCTCTGTCCTCAAGAAGGTTACAACATGGAGATGGCCCCTCTTTAGAACAGTATGGAATACTATAATACATATATAACATACATATACATATGTGTGTGTGTGTGTGTGTGTATATATATATATATATACACATATACATAATAGCTAACTTTTCTGTAGCCTTCAAGGTTTCCAAAACCGTTTACCTGTGTCAGCTCATTTGATCTTATGGCAACCCTGTGAAGTAGGTGTGATTATTTTTTTTTGCCTTTTTTTTGGGAGGGCAATCAGGGTTAAGTGACTTGCCCAAGGTCACAGGGCTAGTTTTTGTGTTAAGTGTCTGAGGCTGTATTTGAACTCAGGTCCTCCTGGCTCCAGGGCCAGTGCTCTATTCACTGTACTACCTAGCCACCCCAATAGGTGTGATTATTATCCCCATTTTACAGATGAGGGAACTCAGGTTGAGAATTTGAGAAAGCTAAAAGTAAAATTATTCAACAATAACAATAAAAAAAAGGACGACCCATAATTACAGAGCTGTGAGTCTAAGTGTAAGTCACAGAGTAAGTGTTTAAGGGAGGATTTGAACTCGGGTCTTCCAGATGCCAAGCTCTCTCCTGTACTCTCTCCTCTGTGCTAATTCAGCTGCCTCCGGTATCTACATTCAGTTTTCTCATTTTTGCAGTAATGGGGGAGGATAGAATTTTGGCAAGTTCAACTCCTGAAAAATTTGAAAATAATTTCTGTTTAGCTTGGGAATGTGCTTTTGTACTTTTAACATCTGAATATGGGCGTGTCTGATGTTCTGAGTATTGGTTGCAAACAAGATAATGGTGTTACCCTCTTGCTCAGGTCCCTTTTATATCTTTTCCGCGCCAGGACTCATTAGATGACCTTCTTCTCAGACCTGCAGGCTTTGGCGTCTTGTAAACCTGCCCAGGAAAGAAGAGGAGAGGTAGTTTAAAATGTTGGGATTTCAAAGGCTTCTCTGTTGCAAAGTCACTGGAGGAAATTAAGAGGTCAGAGAAGCTGTAATTAAACAAATCGGATGCCAGATTGTCAGCAGCGAGTCTGCCGTGCCAGAGACGTCAACCAGTCAAGGGCTTGCATAGAGTGGGTCAGTCAGTTTGAAAGAAACATTTTGCAGGCATTTGGATAATTTAGTATATTGGTCATCACGAAGTGACTTCAAGTTTGCTTCTGTCGGCTTGCCGAAGAGTTACATTGATATATCCTGTGTGAATTTGCAGAAAATATATATGCTTATTACTAAATGAACTTTATAAAGAGAGGGGCATTTGTAAGTGGGATGAATGGGAGAGATTGAGGATCGACCGTTTATTGCCATTTTTTTCTCTCTCTTTTCCCTTCTATAATTTTTCTTTTGTCTGGCAGCCTGAAAAGTGAGAAGGGCGTAGGATTTGGTACAAAAACACCAGTCTTGAAATCAGAAGAACTGCATTTAGTTGTTGACTCTGTAGCAGTGTGACCTTTGGCAAATCTCTTCCCCCTCTCTAAGCCTCAGTTTCTTTATAAAATGGGAGAAATGAGGCTTTGCACAATTTAATTGGGGATGATAATAATAATAGCTAACATTCTGTAAAATACTTACTATGTGCCAGGCACTTTGTATTATTTGTGCTAAGCACAATTATTATATTGTATATTATATAGTTATATTATATATGATACAATTTAACATGTTTGACTCTTCGTGATCCCATTTGGAGTTTTCTTAGCAGTGAAACTGGAGTATCTGCCATTTCCTTCTCCAGCTTATTTGACAGATGAGGAAACTGAGGCAAACAGGTTGAGTGACTTGCCCAGGGTCACACAGCTAAGAAATGCCCGAGGCCAAATTTGAACTCAGGAAAATGAGTCTTCCTGATTCCAAGTCCAGAATTCTATTCACTACCCCATGTAGGTGCCCCAGAGGGTTATTGTGAGGGAGGTATTTTGAAAATCCTAAATCACTTTATACCAGTGGTTCTCAACCTTTCTAATGCCGCGACCCTTTAATACTCGTATGTGGGGGAATCTGCATGTGGGCGGACCTGCCTGGAGATGGATAGAGGAGCAGTGTCTCGGTTCCTAAGACCATTGGAAATATGTGTTTTCCAATGGTCTTAGGCGACCCCTGTGACTTAGACGACCCTGGGAAAGGGTCGTTCGACCCCCAAAGGGGTCACAACCCACAGGTTGAGAACCACTACTTTATATACATGAATTATTGTCAGAGCAGCATCTTGCTGTTAAACTTGCTGATAAATTTTGTTATTCCATATTATCCATGGGATTTGGCTTTTCTTTATTTCCTTTAGAATCAGATGTCATTTTAAAAAATCTCTTCCAAAAAAAAAAGCAAAAAAACCAAAACCAAACAAACAAAAAACTCTCTTCCAACCAAGAGATAAAAGGCATGGGGTCAAAGGATTTGGATCTGGAGGGGGTCTTAAAGTTCACCCATCTCCTCAGTCTACAGATGCAGAAAATGAGGCCCAGAGAGATAAAGTCACTTGTTCACGGTCATGCAAGTAATGAAGAATGAAAACAAGACTTGAACACAGGTCCTCCGACTCTAAATACAATGTTCTTCCCGCTAGCTGGGCTGCCTTTTGTTTGCTGGTAGACATGCCCCTTATGGCCCCTTCAAACATTAAAAACTTACTCCTTGTGTCTTGAGGGTATATGGCTTGTTAGGGAACAATCACGATGTATAAATTTCCATCAAACTGCATTTTATCATCATTCTGGTTACAGAGTACTCTGTTTTTAGCTACTGCTGTGCATTTTAATGTGTTGTAAGAAACATGGAAACGCTTCTCAAGTCATAATGGATCCATAATGGATTGTGGAGCTGGCTGAGTCCTGGAAGCAAGTATGAGGGTGCTGGAGCACTGAAGTGGTTTGTATAAAATCGTCTACATTAGACTACATTAGGAAGAGACAATGGGCAGGCTTTGGCATCATCCACTCCTTCTAGTAGATGTGGGGGCAAAATTGCCCATTCAAATTGGCTTTGTAGACAGTCTGCCCTCAATCACTTTCATGGAAATTCTGCACCAGATCATAATAATGGGCCTTGGATTACACTGTCAGAGAAGGGAGAGCATTCTGTGGGATGGGTGGAAGCAGGTTTTGCTTCTGGGTAGACTGTTGCCACATACTATCAGCAGGAAGGAAATGAATTTGAACAATTACACAGGAATGATGTGATGGCTTTTTCAAACAAAGGAAAGGAAGAGTGAGAGAGGGACTAAAAATTAAGCCTGAGTGTATTTCTTGGGAATAAGACTACCTCTCAGCCCAACTCAACAGGTCAAAGACAGAGATGGGATTTGAACCATCATGAATCCTTTTGGGCCAGTGAAGACAGGAGGTGGTGAAAGTGGTGTCCATAGATGAACCAAATGTGCCAAATTAAGTATCCCCCATGTTCGTGGCTGAAAACAGGAGGCGTTTTTTACCCACTTCCTCAGTACTAGGTCTACTGTGAGAGTCATAGCATCATTAAATGTCAGTGCAAGAAGGGACCCAACTGTTAGCTGGTCCAGTCCTTTCATTTTACAAAGAAGGCCCAGAGGCCCAGAATGTGAAGGATTCTACTGAGGCTCATCCAGGTAGGTGGTGGCAGAGTCTGTACTCCTTCGGGAAACGACAGAATGAGGGCAGAAACATTGGTCATTGTGTCCTCCCTCCTTGCCCCACTGCTCCCCCTACCCCCAGTTGCCTAGTTGAGGGCCAGACACATAATTAGTTAGTGCTTATTTGTCCATGTGCTGAGAGCTACTCGCTCACCTTAAATGCTGGGATTAAGAAATTCATAAAGCAGTCTTTGGCTAGAACCATTTAGCTGAAAACTGCAGACAAAATAGAGCCAGGAATAAAGATGATGACAACAGAAATATTACTGATGACATAGTTAATAACTTGACATTTCTTTAAGGTTACAAAGCACTTTTTTCAGGCATCCTGTAAGGTATTTAGTTCAGGTATTTATTAATTAGGGCACGGAGGATAGGATCATATGTTTTTTAAATTAAAAACTTAATTCTTTATCAGCTTCAATTAGTTAACTTGCTTTGTAGCTATTTATGTTTAAATTAATTTCAATACATAAAGTATAATAACCTTGCAGTCATTCCTTCCAAAGTCACTATCCGTGGCGATATTTTGGCCCATTCATTCTTCTTTTTGGGGGGTTTTAGGAGGGAAGGCAGGGCACTTGGGGTTAAGTGACTTGCCCAAGGTCACACAACTAGTAAGTGTTAAGTGTCTGAGGCTGGATTTGAACTCAGGTCCTCCTGACTCCAGGGCCGGTGCTCTATTCATTGCGCCACCTAGCTTCCCCGGCCTCATTCTTGCTCAGCTTTTTCTCTCATCATCATAGTTAGAATGTTCTCTGTACTTACAGTTCTGTTTATTACACTTTGCTTATTTTATCAAAAGTCTTTCCAGATTTCTTCTAGTCCTCTTCCTCATCAGCCTTAACTTCATTATAATATTCCAGTACATCAACGTGTCATAGTTTCTTTAATTATAATAAACATTTTGTTGTTGTTTAGTCGATTGGTTATGTCCTATCTGGGGTTTTCTTGGCAAAGATACTGGACTGGTTTGCCGTTTACTTCTCCAGCTCATTTTACAGATGAGGAAACTGAGGCCAACAGGATCGGGAGACTTGCCCAGGGTCACATAACTAGTAAGTGTTGTGCTGGATTTGATCTTATGACCTCCTGACTCCAGGGCCTTATCCATTATGCCACCTTACTGCCCTCATAATAGTAATAGATCATTTCACGTAACACTTACTATGTGCCAGGTACAGTGATGAGCACTTTATAATTATTATCTTATTCAATTTTCATAACAACCTGGGGGTGGGGGCAGTACTATTATTATTCCTGTTTTACAGATGAAGAAACTGAGGAAAACAAAGGCTAAGTACTTGCTAGTAAGTGTCTGAGGCCAGATCTGAACTCAGGTCTTCCTGACTCCAAGCTCTGAGCTCTATTCACTGTGCCAACAATCACAGTGAATAGTTGAATGTTTGGGTTACCTATTTTTTTTCAGCCATATATAAAAATAATCTTTCAACTGATACTTATTATTTTTATAATCCTTTTGTGGTATATCCCCAACAATGCAATTCTTGCATCAAAAGTCTGATTGTTTTTGTGGTAGTTCAAGCATTATTATCACCCTGTTAGGAAAGAAATAAAGGGAGATTTAATGGAATGCCTGGAGTTCCACAGGCAGGAAGAAGTATCAGTGCTTTCATTTGAATCTAGGTCTGTTGAGTTCAAGTCTCCCCATCTTTCAACTATAATATATATGTTAAAAAGTAGATATATAAAATAAATGATATATAAATTATACATATATGGGTTTCTGAGGTCAGAGTACATCAGAGAATATATACATATATATATAGAGAGAGTATATATATAGAGTATATAGATAGCTAGATAGCTATATATATATATATATATATATACACACACACACACACACTTTCTGATGTACTCTGACCTCTGAAACCCATGGAGAGCCTGGGTTCAAAATGATGGGAACACCAAAGACAGCGATAACCACAACAAGGAAACAGAAAGATCTTTTCTTGAAGGAGGTCAGTTCATATTTCCAGTAGTGGGGGGAGGTTTTGCCTATATGGGGAGCCTCCCAGCATCCCTGGTTCCATCCATCTGTACCAGATGCTCTTCATTTTTTTTGTGCCTCATGGAACCCCTTTGGCAGTCTGCTCTGTAGACCCCATCTCAGAATAATATTTTTAAATACTTTTTTTTAAAAAACAGGATTACAATGGAAACCAATTATACTAAAATATATTTTTCAAAATATGTAGATCAAAAAGAGATCAAGTTAAAACTTGACTCCCAGTAAAGAACTCCTAAATTCTGGAGATTTCAAGGAACCCAACTAGGATAGGCCTTTTTATTCAGACTGCTCCTTACCCCTGCAAGGGAGTCCCCTAGGTCTCCAGGCAGTTACATATAAGGGTGCTCACTTGACCAGTTTCAGAAAGCTACCTGGCTGTGTTAAGGGTTGCAGATGATTCCTCTAGGCTTGATCAGAGAGTGGTCACTGCTATGGCTAGAACTAGGGGAGAATCCTTCTTCACCCTATCTTTCCATATAAAGTCTTCTTGAAAATTCCCTGCCTACTACAAACACCAAACTTAATGTGTTATCCTCATTAAAGTTCTGTCTTTGTACATTTGATCTTTAGAAAAATAAAAAAACAATCAAAACCTCCATGGTCCTCAAAATCGGTTCTGTGGATGAATTAGATCCTCTCCATGCTCTAGAGGGGGGCATGAGGTAGGGAGGGGGGAGGGGGAAGGGAGAACTTCCTGAAGAGTTTCTGAACCGCAAGGCAGGAAGAATCATCCATCCATCCATCCATCCATCCATCCATCCATCCATCCATTCTTTGGGCCTTCCTAATAACTCTTATCATATAATCCTCAGCTGCCCTTGATATTCTCTCCCTTCCTCTCTCCCTGAACCTCGAATTTGGAAATAAGGGAAAACGGCAGATTTTGATTCTTTTTCCAATCTATCAAAATCAAGTTTAGTTCTAAGTGATGGAAGACTTTACTGTGTGTAATTGTTGCTGCCTGGAGACATCATCCAAACGCCAAAAGCTTGCTTGTTGCCTAGCAACCATTGCTCAAGGAAGATAGATCTTCTGCCATTGGCTCCTTTTTTTGGCTGAGGTAGTATCTATTAAAATCGCTGTTCTAACACATGGAATCAGAGCAGTAGCTTTAGCTTAGCTTCTGAGAATGGCTGGGTTTTGTTTTTGGTAGCTCAGCCCTGTGCTAGGATTGGTGGAGGATTTTTTTGGCTTCTGGTCTCTGCTACTAATTTCATTGACTTCTTTATAAAGACTCAGAGCCCATTCATTGTTACTCAACTTTGCTGGAGCTAAAGAGTTTCCCCCTTGTTCCAGTCTCACCTTTAACCTGAAAGCTCATTGGTTAATTTTCCCCGGAACATACTTCTTAAACTGTTACCTAGGGAATCAGAATCGTAGGATTCTATGAAGCAGAAAGGACAGTAGGTATTTAGATTAGTGATTCTTAGCATGGGGTTCCAAGGACCTAACTTCTAAGGGGTCTGAAGGTAGAGTTCATGGGGTCCATGAACTTGGATAGGAACCTCCAAATACCTCGTTATTTTCATTAACCTCTAACTAAAATTAAACGTTTCCTTCAGTTGTGAATTTTAAAAACCAAACAAAAACCCCATTATTATAAGACTGTCAAAAGGATCCAACACATGCTTGCTCTCTCTCTCTCTCTCTCTCTCTCTCTCATACACACACAGACACACACACGTTAAGAACCTCTGACCTAAACTGTGGTAGCCCCTAAGCATGGAAGTTGAATGTGAAATAGAGCAAATAATTATTGCATCAGTTAACATTTATTTAATGAATGTGTAAAGCAGTTTCCTCCCAACAACTCTGTGATAGAGATACTGCAAGTCAACCTTCCCATTATGTAGATGGAGAAACTGAGGTCCACAATAGTGAAGACTTACCTGGAGTCATGTGGCTTTTGCCGTAAGTAGCAAAGCCCAGCTTCAAGCTTGCATCTTTTGTCTGTAAGTCCAAGCAACTCTATCATCCCTTCCATCCATCCTTCAAGTCAGAACGAGAACGACTTCTCCTTTTTTTTTAAAGAGATTTAACTGCAGGATTGATTGCTTCCATCAGACAGAGCACAGTATCCTCTCTGCTGCCAGGGCCCCTGTTTTACTCGTATTGTTTGTGTAATGACTGTGTTGAGGAAAGAGGGGATTGTTTTCCAAGCCCAACGTCAAGTGGCTGGTGTTATCTGAAGAATCAAGGAAGATCTCTGTGCATTAACCCCTCAGTAGTAAAAGGAATGAAAATCCCCAAGAATGCCATCTAATTAAACTACACTTGCATCTCAAATTAGAATCCTGTTAACAGATCTCAGAGAATCCCTCGGGAGGAGGGGGAGTGGTGGACTTTTTTTTATGAATAAACATTGGCGCCTCATCCCTCTCATTCATTCTGTAAGATTCAGACTCCAGTGAGCACTATTTTTTTTTTTGTGAATTGGCACAAATGTGAACTTGATAAAACCATGGGCTGTTGCATGATGGGATGAATGTGCCCTGCTTGTTTGTTCTGACCAGTCTTTGGTGTTGTCGTGGTGATAGTCCAGGCCCTCATGTCTATTTGGCAAAGCTTTTAAAGGTTGTTTGAGCTGGAGGAAACTGTAAGATCATCCGATCCAGCCCCTTGTTTTATAGATGAGAAAAAAAGAAGCAAAGAAGTTAGTTGGTATATCCAAGGTCACTCAGTCAGTTAGCGGCACAGCTGAGACTAGAATTTAAGTGTTTTATTTCTCCTTCTGGGGCAACTAAGTGGCCCAGTGAATAGAGTGCTGGGCCTGGAGCTTGGAAGACTTCTCTTTCTGAGTTCAAATCCTGCCTCAAACACTTCCTAGCTGTGTGTGACCCTGGACAAGTCACTTAACCCTGTCTGCCTCAGTTTCCTCATCTGTAAAGGAAGCTGTAGAAGGAAATGGCAAACCACTCCAATTTCTCTGGCAAGGAAATCCCAAATGAGGTCACAGTCAGTTACAACTGAACAACAGCATTTTTCTCTTTAAACATTTTAGATTGATGCCTTTTTAAAAAATATCAGGATATACCCTTAGTGCCACTTCTGCTTCTGCTAAACCCTCCTTTGTAATTAGGAAAAACTGTTAGGCAAGACGAATTTGAACAACAGATTGCATCAATAGATAGAACCTTTAGGAATAAGGAGGTGGTATTTCTGTTTTCTGCTCTGGTCAGATAATGCCTGGAGTGTTGAGTTCTGAGTGCCATGGTGGGAGGGACATAAGGAGATTGTGCAGAGGTCAGCAGGATTGTTGAAAGGCTTTGAATCCCCCTCACGTGAAGATGAATTGAAGGAACTAGGGATATTTAGACTGGGGAAAAGAAGACTCCAGGGGGCCCATGAATCCTGCGTTCAAATTACTATAGGCTTGTTGTCAAGAGAACCTTAGCAACATGTAGCATGAGTTGCCTTGGAAGGTAGTGAATCCCCCTTCGCTGGAGGCTGGATAGCCACTGGTCAGGTGTGTTATAATGAGGATTCCTTCTCAGCTATGAAATCTTCCATGCTTCCTCCATCATCAGCTTCATTTCTCTTGGTTCTCATAATAATTAATTGCCTTCCCATGCCAGTATTCGTCCAACCTTTCCTCACCTGATGGGCACCCACTTTGTTTCTTATTTTTTTTGTTATCAGATGTTCTTTTTACTTATTATCTAGGATTGTTTTCAGAAATAAAATGACTCTATACAATCAGACTAATGTCCAATTTGAAAATATTTGCAGATCCAGTACTTGATTGCATGCCACCATGGGAGAGGGAGGAGAGAAAATTTGAAACTCAAGAGACTATGGAACTGAATCTTGTAAACTAAAAGTATATAAACAAATCAAATTAAAAATTTTAAAAAAAGAAGTAAAATGACTCTTCCTCTCCCCCATCCCCTAAAAGAAGTAAAGCCAATTAGGAAAAAAAATACAACTTGTTATTCCTAGCTAGGATTTAAAATGAATATGAATTTTGGGTGAGAAGGATTGGGATTTAGATTCGACAGGGTGATAACTATTACCCACATCTTATGTTTTTGTAATTAGCTTTGCAGGAGCAGATGCATTTCTTTTTTCTCTATCCTCACCTCTAATGGAAAACTCATTTTAGTAATAAACAAGTTCTGTGAAGGCCTCAGGTAGACATTCTCAAATAGACATCAAACTCCATTTCAACAGTTATTACAATGATCTGTGACAGAATATTTCTAAGCGCCAGCTCATGACTCACTTATTTCAAGTAATATTTCATGCTCCCAAATTCCTGTACAGCAAAGCAATTGGGACAGTCTCGTGGAGTTTGTTGGAATAAGATCTGACCTGGAGGTCATAGCTTATATGTATTTTATGAAGTTTTCTCTCTGACTGGTTACTTTGGGATGCCAGACAACTTTTAAGTGAAAGTTTTATTTCTCGGGTGCCCTGAGAGATTCCAATGTGAAGAATTCCTTGAGTCCTAGAATCATCAGAGCCTTATCGAGGCCAAGGTGAAGGGACTTTTTCTCTGCCAGGAAAACACAAATATGTTTGCCTCATTTCAATTCAGCCAAACACCAAATGTCCTCTATCCAGTATGAAGCCTGCTTCCCAAAGCACTCTCAGTGTACTCAGAGAAATATCCACAGGTCTGAAAACTACCACTTAACCAGAGTGAAAAGCTAGAGCCTTTCCTGCCACCGCTTTGTGGATTGGAAAGGAAAGAATAAGCAGAAAGACTGAAAGTGTTTATCCTGATTTTTTTCTGCCTTCTGACTTCCAGATGTATTCAGATAACTAGATGCCAAAGCAGAACAAAATTTTAAAAAGCTAAACTAAAAGAAGGATCTATACATTTAGTGCAGCTATATAACAGTGAATATATGGATATGTACATATCGCAGATATATACATACAAATATATACGTAGAGTGTCCCAAAAGTCTCAGTGCAATTTCAAGTGTTTAAGGCTTAATACACATATACTTTTTATTGTATAGTCGTATGCCTTTGTTTTTTAAAAAGGTATTAAATCTTTAAATTGTGTGAAAGCTTTTATAACTTAATGCATGAACAATGCTAAAGCAAAGCAATCAGAAGATTTACAGCAGGGGTGGGGAACCACATGTGGCCCCCCTAGGTACTTAAAGTGGGACCCTTTTTAAAAAAATTTGATTTGTTCATTTACTTTTAGTTTACAAGATTCAGTTCCATAACCTCTTGAGTTTCAAATTTTCTCCTCTCCCCTTCCTTTCCCTCCCCCATGGCGATATGCAATCAAGTATAGGATCTGCAAATACTTTCACATTGGACCTTAATCTGGTTGTATAGAAGGGTTGTAACCAATGGAGTGAACAATGGGAAAAAAGAAACAAAGCCAAACATGAAAAGAACGATAGCATGTAGATTGCTTCAGGCTCCATTTAAACTCTGTTCTTTCTAGATCTTTCTCTGAATGTAGATATGTCCTTCCATCCTGAGACTTGTAGAGTTGTCTTATAACTGTGCATTGCTGAGAAGAGTCCAGTTTATGAAAGCTGGTCATCACATATATGATGTGTCTGTGACTGGGTACAAATTTCTCCTGGTTCTGCTCTTCTCACTTAGCATCAGCTTGTATA